>JAJTUV010000036.1:287500-1487500 GCA_021653895.1 Mastomys natalensis
AATCATCCCTATACCAAGAAACTCAATATATACAAGGAGCTCAAACAACTCAACAACAGGAAAACAAATAAGCATATTCATTTAAGAGTGAGCAGAGCACCTGAATAAACACTTCTCAAAGGAAGATATACAAATGCCCAGCCATGATGAGCTATCACCCACAGCATGTTAGGTTGCTTATTATAAAAACGATGAGAGATAACAGGAGTTGGCAAGGATGTGGAGGAAAAGAAACACCTGTGCACCGTGGGTGGTGTCGTAAGTGAGCACAGACAGTTTGGGAAACAGTGCAGAGTTTCCTCACAAAATAATTAAAACCAAATTACCATACAACTCAGCAATTTCACTTCTGGGTATCTATTTGTCTTAGCTTTACATCACTGCAACAAAATGCCCAATGCATGCATTTTTTAATCCATTTTAAACAAAAGAGGTTTATTCTGCTTCCAATTTGAGATGATGAAAGTCCAAAAAACAGGCAATTCCAATTCTTCAACCTTCCTGAGGTTCTGTTGACAGATGGCCTTATGATGGAAGTTTGTCGGGGGTGGGGAGGCAGATCATGCAGTGAGACAGGAAGCCAGGAAGCAGGCTTTCCATTGTGAGAACTAAATCAGTCTATGAGATGAGACCGCCATTCGTTCCTTCCAAACGCAGCAGCCCAGTGACCTCGCTTTATAAAGGTTTCTACCATCTACACGCTAGTACACCAAGAACCAAGCTTCCAGAAACATAGGCCCATGGGGGTTGAACCAAATTCCAGTCCCAATAAAAGCCAAAGGAGTCAAACTTGGTGTGGGGAAGGGACATTTGTACCCGTATATCCTATGCATCATTGTTCAAAACAGCCAAGACAAGAAACCATGCAGTACCCATCAATGGATAAAGGAATAAAGGGATAAATGGATTTTAAGCTATTTTGCATATGTACAATGAAGTATCATTCAACCCTTTGAAGGGAGCAAAGGTTGTCATTTACAATATTAATGAAGCCATTGGATTAGTGTTAACTGGAATGAGTCAGGCATTATGAAATAAATATTAAGTGAATTACTTACCTATAGTTTTAACAAATCAAATTTATAGAAATGCCCAGTAGAATAGTGGTTACAAGAGGCTGGATGTGGGAAGAACACAGGAAGCCTTGCTGAACGAGTATAATACTTCAGCTTGGCAGTGTAGAAGGAATAAATTCCCCTCAATGGACATTATGGTAAATATATTTCTTAATAATATACTGTATATTTCAAAGTAGAAGAGATGAATGTAAGTGTCCTAATCACAAAAAACAGATAAATGGTTAAGAAAGTGAATATGTTAATTAGCATGAGTCTATCTAATAAGTATTCACATATATAATTTCCTCTTTTCCATTTTTTTATTGAAAATAGATCTTTTTCTATATAATATATCCTGAATATGTTTCCTCTCTCTAAATTTCCGAGTTCGCTCTCACCTCACCTCCCATGTGCCACTACCTTTCTGCCTCTCATTTGGAAAAGAACAGGCTTCTAAGACATAACAACAAAACACAACAAAATAAAATATAATAAGATAAAACAAAAACTATCACATCAAAGTCAGACAAAACACACCAACAGAAGGAAAAGAGCACAAGAAAATGCACAAGGATCAGAGACCCACTTGTTCACACACACCCAGGAATTGCATAGAATGATTAAACTGAAAGCCATAATATATACTAAGGGAACCCGGTGCAGATTCATTCGGGCCCTCTGAATGTTGCTTCAGTCTCTGTGATTCCATATGAGCTTTGCTCATGTTGATTTAGAGGCCTTGTTTCCTCGCTGTCCTCCATCCCCTCTGGCTCTTACACTCGTCCCACCTCTTCTTCTGTGGTTCTCCCTGAGCTCTGAGGGGAGGGATTTAATAGAGACATCCCATTTAGGGCTGAATGTTCCAAAGCCTGTCTTTCTGTTTCTGTCTCTCTGTCTCTGTCTCTCTGTCTCTCTCTATCTTTCTTTGTCTCTCATCCTCTCCCTCTCCCTCTAATGCATGACTATGGGTTTATGTATTAGCCCCAGCTGCTGCAGGAGAAACTTCTCTGATATTGTCCAAACAAGGCACTGATTTATAAGCATAGCAGAATATCATTAGCACTCATTTTATCACCATATTTGGAGGGGCTTGAGGGAGGAAATACAGGGAGAGGTAGCTAAAACTAAGGGGAATTTGAGGGGTAGTATGAAACCTAATATAGTAGTAAAACACACACACACACACACACACACACACGGAAGAGTTGGGGAGGAAGGCATTTATTTGGCTTACACTTCCATATCACTGTACATCTGCCAAGGAAATCAGGACAGGAACTCAAACAGGGCAGGAACATGGAGGCAGGAACTAAGGCAGAGGCTATGGAGTTGCCCACTGGCTTGTTCAATATGACTTGCTCAACTGGCTGTTGTTTTAGAACCCAGGACAAGTAGCCCAGAGATAGCACTATCTACAGTGGACGTGGCCCTCCCCTATCAGTAACTAATAAAGTTAATGCCCTACAGCTGGATATTATAAAGGCATTTTCCTCATTGAAGTTCCCTCCTCTCAGATAACTATCAAGTATCAAATCAACATAAAACTATCCAACACAATGATCTAAATGAAATCACCAAATAATGGAGGAAACAGAGTGCCACCAAAGGAAGCTTCCAGTACTGGGGATTGGGTTACATCTAGTTGAGTTGTTGGCCAAAGGAGGTCTCATGGGAATATCTACCCAGCCTATACAACTCATTGAACATGGAAGAGTCAAGCTGATAGCTACCTAGAGTCTTCAGCCCTATGTCTTTGGTTCAGAAAAGTATTCTCCAGGCTTCCAAACGAGAAACATAAGAGAAATATTAATCACCAAGCCAGATACAAACCCTTCATCTAGAATGGTGTCCTGCCTGCAAGATCTTCTAGGGCAGTGGTGTCACAAAGCTTGTGGACGAAACCAACCAATAACTATTTGACTTAAGACTGCTCTGCAAGATGGAACCCATACTCAACGCTATTGGGTAACCAAGACCAAGAGCTAGATAGCTCAGAGACTAGGTTTAAATAAAATAATACTAGTCTTAACACACACACACACACACACACACCATATGTTTTCTCACTTACTACATAAAACTTAAAATAAACCTAAATAACAAACATAAAAGTCACTGAGCTTTTTCTATTTTCCTATTGGATGGGTAAAGGTGAGACTCCTTAGGGAAAGGAAGAAAAAATACAAGAAAAAGGTTGGAGAAGGGTTAAAGAGGAATAGGAGAATACAGAGATCTGATCAGGGAAATGTAAATGGTAAGGGAGAGGAAGGTAAGTGTAGCAGAAGGAAGGAGGTAGGTATCATAACAATAGGATGTCTGGAGAAGCCACAAGGACTCATACTGTTAACAATTTACCTTAAAAATCTTCCCTGCACAGAACCCATGTATAAATATGCATATATAGTTTTAATCAATCTTTCCTATCTGGGCTAATGGTGTTCCCTGTAAAAGTTAAAAACTTCCTAATAAATACTAGGTACAAGAAGCCTTGTTTTGAGCAGTTGGCTAGGGGATCTTTCCAAGATACTCTCAAAATATACAGCCTCTTGCAGTTTTTCTTGGTTGCCCCAGACATGCAAAGCAATAGAAGGTAAGTCCCTATAGCTGCAGACACCACACACTTCAAAAACAGGGCTGTGAGACCTCTGATCTGAAACTGATCCAAATACCCCTTTCCTGAGGACTACCTTTTGTAGTACCATAAGGTACAAAGTTGATTGCCATGAAGTGAGGCAGCCAACTGTCATATTCAACTATGATATCTATGAACCACATCAACCAACAACCCTAAGGGTGCAGTAATGACATGCATACTTTGGCAGTAACCACTAGCTCTCTAATTGGACTTGAGACCCAGTCAAAGAAGGAAACCATGCATGGCACTGGAAACCTAGCCAACTAGTTAGTGCTTATGAAAACATAGTTATTGGAGGATACTCTACAACCACTAGTTTACTAAACTGCATAATCCTTAACAGTAATCTATAAATGTTTGTCTTTATATCTACAGATAAATGTAGCTGTCACCTAGTCCTCAAGGAAACTTGTCTTTGCAAGAGACAAGACTACTACTGAAAAGCATAACCACTTCAAAACACAAAGATGTAGAGCCCAATCCCAATGATACATCTCAAACTTCCACACCTAATGCTCAGGGAACATTGCAGAAGAGGCACAGGAAAAGACTGTAAAAGTCAGAGGATCTTGTTGTAAGGTTGTGTCTCCTAGTAATATCAGAAGCTACTCCCATAAAGTCTTACAAATGTGACTGTCCAAATGTGAGCTGAGCAAGAATAATGTCAATGGACATATCAATCTGGACAGGGAAAAGCCCACGAAGTCTCAACCCAGAAAAGCTGGGAGTAGAAGAGATGGTCTTTACAAGGGAAAAGAACACAGTTGACTGTCCAGTACCAAATGGTCAACCCTGAAAAAAATATACACGTGTGTGTGTATGTGTGTTTGTGTTGTGTGTGTCTGTATGATTTGTGTGTGTGTGTTGTGTGTGTGTGTGTAACATTGTATGGACTATACATATGTTGAGAATATATATGTATATACATATTCATATATGCATGCAGTAACAATTATTGAAAAAAGGCCATGAATTTGAATGAGACTGGGGAGGGATATGTGTGAGAATTTGGAGGGAGGGAAGGGAAGGGAGAAATGTAATTAATTATAATATCAAAAAATAAATATAAAAAATTTTAAAAGAGTCACTGTCACTCACACACCTTAAAAAATGAAGAAATTAAAATGAGGTTCTAAGATGATAACATGGCCAGAATATGGAAGAGTTCAGATGCCACACACAGTAAGCACTGCCCACATCTCTCATGACCATAACCATCATCCCTCCCTGATCCATGGGTTCCTGAAGGTCTATACATACCACATAAGACAAACACGATTATAGCATTATTTGCCAGGTATATGTTGCCCACAAAGTAGAATTCTCTGGTAAATTGTACAGGCATCCTTAGGACAAGTGTGAATCCTCAATTAGTATGGTCTTTTCTTTCCAGCATCAACTTAAATGTATTTGGAGCTCCAAGATTCCTATTTCTATGGGGAACAAGAGTCTCTCTGGTACCAGGAGGAAGCAGGAAACACATCTAGGCCCACCTTCTTGTTCTTCTCATTGTTCAGATACAGGAAGCAGCAGAGAGTGTCACACCCATTAGTGGTACTCAATAAGAAAAATGTATTTCCATTGGGATCCTAAGTCTAAATAAGTCATTTCAATACAATTTCCTCTGCATTATTATGAGAGATTGCCCCCCAGGTAGTTAATCTGAAATGTAAGTTGATTGGCTTTAGAAGGCTTAGAGGGTAATAAAATAAACTTTGGACAATGTCCATGAGGATGACTGGCACATGGGAAAACAACTAATGAATGAAGAGCCAGTAGGTATGGGCAACAGCATCTAGTGCACTGAAAGTCAGGTGGAATCACAGATAAAAGAAGGCAGAAACCTTCTAGGACAGCACTACTCTGCTCTTTCATTTCCTGGCTGCCTTGAGGTACATAGCTTCCTATGTGACAATACACTGTCTTGTCAGAGACCTAGAAACATGTGATCAAGTGGTTTATGAAATTAAAACTCTAAAACTGTGAGACTGAATATGTTTTTCTTTAATATTTTAGGTATTTATCAAACTGACAAAAAGCTGACCAGCCTAGCCTCAAGGACTACAAAGCAATTTCTCCCTTAAAAGAGCTCTCTGACTTTCTTAGGTGAGATGAGTTACACTTTTTATGGTACTCCTAGGATGGGATGAACATGACAACTATCCAGGGGGTTGGCTTTGATTACCATTCTAGGGAAATACAACCTTAAGCAGCAAGTAGACTGTATTAGATTTTTCTACAGAAAAATAACTAACACATTCCAATTTGATTTATGATACAGAAAGTTTGTGGAAAAATACCTCCTAAATAAATCTGGCCTCACACACAAATCACTCCGTGTTTAGAGGTTTTGCCAACTGCATAACTCTCATAACATTCTTGCTTCTCTGACAGCTTTATCACCTACACATTGGGCTAGTGTGGCTATCTCTGAAATATTTTTAGTGAGATTAAACTGAAAGGGGGGGATAGATAGATGACAGACAGACAGACAAACAGATGATAGATAGCCTTCATAGGTCAACTTGGCTGGATTTGGAATTACCTAGGAGACATAGCTCTCCGTGCCCTTGAGGGTGTTTCTAGGGTAGAATAACTAAGGAGAAAAGAACCATCTTGAATATGGCTAGTATTATCGCAGGGCTAAAAGCCCATTCCTGAATAAAAAGGGAAAATTCAGATGAATGCTGACTTCCCTCTTTTCCTGGTAGACTGAGATGTGAGTAGTCCCAGTCACATTTTCATGCTGGCATAAATCCATTATGCTTTCCATATCCTGATGTACTGTACACTCTCAAAGCCAAAATTAACCCTTTCTCTCATAAGTTGCTTTTGTCTGGTACATGGTTACAGCAATGAGAAAAGTAACACACAACACACACACACATGCACTCACACACCTGAATTCTGATGTTGTCAAAAAGCAACAAAGCTGTTTTATCCTATTGACTGTGTCCTTTGCCTTAAAGAAGCTTTTCAGTTTTAAGAGGTCCCATGTTGATCTTAGAGTCTGAGCCATTGCTGTTCTGTTACAGAAATTTTTCCCTGGTCAAGGAGTTCAAGGTTATTCCCCACTTTATCTTTTCTTAGATTCAGTGTATCTGGTTTTATGTTAAGGTCCTTAATCCACTTGAACTTCATCTTTGTGTAGGATGATAAACTTGGATGAATTTGCATTCTTCTACATGCAGACTGTCAGTTAGACCAGCACCATTTGTTGAAGATGCTTTCTTTTTTTCCACTGTATGGTCTTGAATTCTTTATCAAAGACCAAATGTCCATATGTGTGTGGGTTTATTTCTGGGTCTTTGATTCTATTCTACTGATCAACCTGTCTGTGTCTGTACTAATACCATGCAGTTTTTATTAATAACGCTCTATTGTACAGCTTGAGGTCAGGATAGTGATTCTTCCAGAAGTGGTTTTATTGTTCAGAATTGTTTTTGTCTTTCCATATGAAGTTTAGAATTGCTCTTTCCGTGTCTATGAAGAATTGTGTTAGAATTTAGATGGAAATTATACTGAATCTGTAGATTGCATTTGGTAAGATGACCATTTTCCCTATGTTAATCCTAGCAACCCATGAACATGGGAGATCTTTCTATCTTCCGAGGAGAGACCTGGGATGGGGGATGCTTCTAGGACTCAATGGCAATGACCTTAGAAATGTCCAACAATTGGGAATATGGAACCTGAAGAGACCACCTCCAGAAGTTGGACAGGGTTCCAGTGGAGGGATAGGGACACCAACTCACTTTCAAAATTTCTGACTCAAAATTGTTCTTGTCTAAAAGAAATCAGGGGCAAATGGAGTAGAGTCTGAATGAATGGCCAACCACTGACCAGCCCAAATTGTGATTCATCCCATGGGCAGGCACCAAACCCCACACTATTAGTAATGTTTTATTGTTCTTACAGACAGGAGGCTTGCATGCCTGTCCTCTGAGAAACTTTACCAGCAGCTAACTGAGACAGATACAGATACAAAGAGACAAGCATTGGACTAAGGTCAAGGACCCCTGTGGAAGACTTACAGGAAGAATTGAAGGAACCAAAGGGGATGGCAACCCTATAGGAAGACCAACAGTATCTACTAACCAGGACCCTGAGAGCTCCCAGAGACTAAGTCACCAACCAAAGAGCATACACATGCTGGTCCGAAGCCCCAACATATACGTCGCAGAAGGCTGCCTTGTTGGGCCTCCATGGGAGAGGATGCCCCAATCCTACAAAGACTTGATGCCACAGAGTAGGGGGTTCGGGGGCACTCGCCCTCTCAGAGGTGAAGGGGAGGGAGAGGGGCAACATTTGGAATGTAAATAAATAAAATAATTAATAAAAAAGCAACAAAGCAACTATCAGCACTTACTTGTCTACTGTATTATTTAACATTGAAAGTTTTAAAATGTATTCTTTTAAATTCTACTATGCTTTAAAATGATAGCCAATATCTTATATCCAGAAGATCTTAAGTTAAATATTTAATAAGTATTTAGTAACAATGCTTAATGGAAAATAAGTAATTCTGACTCAAGTGTCCAGTTAAGAAGACTTGGTCACCAAATCAAACGTGTAAACCATCTTTATACTTGTCATAAGTAACAGACCTAAGCTTCAAAAATAAGTGGGCTTGACTTTGTGGAGTAGTGTTCTAATATGATGCTGTGGCTAACATAGTTAGCTCTTTGCTTATCACATATGCAAGATCATTCCTCTTGGCTCATTTTCTCCTTCTTCAGAGAGTCTACTACTCCTCTTCCCAAGCAGAGCCTCTCTATCACTACAGCTGCGCGATATGAAACCAACATGGGGCTCAAAGCCAGATTGTGGCCCTAGTACATCTGCTCACTAGATGCCATGGACTAGGCAAGGTAATTCTCCAGTAAAAAATGACAACAATGATTACATGTTACTATAGGGTCATTGTGAAAAGTAATCTTTATTAATTTACATATTTGATCTTTACCAGAAAGGATTTAAGACAATTGACACAGATATATATGAATAAAAAGTAGGACCTACAGAAAACAAGATATGACATATAAAACTGGAATTGAGGACAGAGCTAATGTAGCTTAGGAATACCTAAAGTATAGGTCATCGACTAAACACCTAGATTTGCTACAAGTAACCCACAAAGTGGACAGTTTTCCACAGTAAATGGCAAGACAGACTCGTGCCTAGTAAGACATGAGTCATTTGTACAACTGTTGCTTACCCTTGCAATATGCATGGGTTTTGACATCATGAGGTCTCTGCATGGTCACTGGTTCTCCATTCTACACTCGTATCCTAAAATCAGGAAAGTGTATGCAACCAGGAGAATAAGCCGTACCTTACAAGCTGGCAAAAGAAGTATCAAGCAGGTGGCTGCAATTTACTAATTGCTATTTCCCTCTCCATTCCTTTTCTTCTCTTTTCTTCCTTACTTCTCAGGTGGTAAAGATGCCTGTGAAAAACTCTCTTTTAAACTACTGAATTACCCTGTTTATCTTCATTTTACTTATAATCATTAGCAGCAGTACAATATTCATATCAATGTCAGAAAGTTACATAATGATATTTGCTTTTTAAAAAAGAAAAAGAAAAGAAAAACACTAGTTTCCTCTCAAGATGTCAACTATGATAATAAAACCAAAAGCACCTTTAAAAACTTGCCTTGACCTACTGAGAGCCATTAATGTCACATGCAATATATCAGAGTTGATTTCTTGACAGAAGGTTAATTAGTTCTCTCCCATAGGATAGCATTGCCATAATTAAACCTATAACAACAACCAAAAGCACCCTTGGGCAATTTAAGACATCCTGACAGTAATAAGAAATGGCAGTGGGCACTGCGTACCAAAGCTATTTTCTACTCGCTGTTGTTAAATTGTCTTTGGCATAAGAAAGCAAGACTTCCCGTGCCAGATAAAGTCTAGGCCTGAGAGAGTCCATTCGCAATAGAAGGCAGGTACTGCAGCCTTCTGCTAGATCTTCCTTTTCAAGCTCTTCTCTAATGAGAGCAGGAGATCCAAATGTAGATTCAGCCTTGCTCCTGGTATATGTCATAGCTCATTTCCCATGGTAATGATATGATTAATAGCATCTGTTCTATGACCTAATTATAGTCTGATCTTGCATATTCATATCTTGCCTCTATAAGGTAGGAGTGGCAGGGAGCCTGTAGACATTAGGAGACAGTCTGTATGGGCAAGTTTCTCTTGCGGAAGCATGAGACAAGACTGGTTTAAAGGCTGATCGATGGTTTAAGTACTCCTTGAAATAGCCAAAGGGCACACTTTTCTATCATCTGTTCAACCATGATGGGACTACACAGTTCTCCTAGGGACACATTGCTCACATGCTGCAGAGTTTTCAGGAGGTCCTACTCAATAGCCTTGATTCATTAGGGCACTATTGGTAAGAGTGAGAGATTCATGACTCAAAGCAGAGCAATGGAGAGATGAACTGTTTGGTAGGGTGATTGCCTTGAAAGCATGGGTCTGGATCCCTAACACCCATGTAAAAGCCAGCAGAGCTATAGCTTGTTCTAATCTTGGTGCTGGGGACAGAGACAGGAAGACCCCTGGAGCTGACTGAGCAACCATGCTTGCTGAGTTGATGAGCTCTGATTTCAATGAGAGACTGTCTCAGGAAAATAAATACATTTTGGAGGATTTTTACCCAATGCTTTGTCTGTGCTTTCTTTGTTTCTTTCTTTCTTTCTTTTTGCTTCACAGATCATATTATGGTTTCTGGTTTTGTTTTTACGGGTTTTCTGTGTGTGAATATATGCCTGTCTCAGCATCTGTGTTTCTTGTGCTCTTTCTTTGGCTTTTCTGTTTCCTCTTTGCTTGTTTGTACTGCTTGTTTTTGTTTTATTATTACTTTTTGGAGTCTGTTTGCATTCTAACTGGAGAGAAAAAGAAAGGGTGTGGATTTGGGTTGGTGGGGAAGTGCAGAGGATCTGGGAAGAGCTGAGGGAAGGGAACCACAATCAGAATATATTGTACAAAAAAAGTTTTTTAATTTTACAAAAATGAAATAGAGAGTAATTGAGAAAGGTATTCATCATCCATCTTGGGCCTCCATAAGCACATTCACACATGTACATGTGTATCTGCATAATACATACATACATACATACACACATATGCTTATATACAATATACATGCACACACACACACACACACACTCATAGATATAAGGGAAGAAATTTTCAAAGAAGAAAATCAGTACCATGTATTCAAACATCCCTGTACCACCACCCAGAAGGCATGAAAGCAGAAACATGACATTTAAATGCAGTGCTTAGAAGTGACAGAAAAAGAATATTACTATCCAAGGGATATACAACTCCCACCTGCTTTTTTCTCATGACTGTAGTGAGCTGAGTTCATAGTCAGTGCTGTTTACCTCACTTTGGTTCCAATACCTCCACTTTCAAAGCTCAGCTGAATAATATCTGGTGATTGGTAGACACACAGAGAGAGAGAGAGAGAGAGAGAGAGAGAGAGAGAGAGAGAGAGAGAGAGAGAGAGAAACACACACACCTGCACATATACATTCACACACAGACACACACACAGGCACACATATGTTCACACAGACACACATACTCAAACATACACACATGCATACACTCACAAATACACACACACATACACATTCAAATACACACACACTGCACACACATACACACCGGAACAAATCAAGATGGCTGTTCCAGAGATGCTTGAACTGCACAAAGCTGTTGGTGTGGTTCAAGTGTATGTCTGCATCTAAGTCTAGTTTCCCTTAAATCTCTGGAAAGTCACTGACATAAATGATTCCTATAAATTTGATCTTTAACCAGAACTTTGGATGCTAAATATGCAAGATCAAAGAGGGAAAAAAAAAGTATGTGACCTCTCAGTCTGAAGCTTGGTGTCATGAGCATTCCCATGTCTTGTTTCCCTCTCCAAAGCATCTCTGTATTCTCCTGCCAATTCCCTAATTGAAGAACTCACGCTCTCATGAATACTTCCATGAAGAAGTACAGTTCTGTTCCTCCATCTCAACAGCACAGGACATCCCATCAGCAGGCTGTGCTCCTTACTGGCACCAGAGGGACTGTGGTAAGCCACACATATGCCAGACTAAGAGTACAATGCTTAGCCTACATTCAATCCCTTAGCCTTTAGATGCTTCTCTCATGCTGTGCCTCATGGCCTCAGAAGCCCTAGCAATGGTTCTAGATGAGGTTGAAAAGCTGAGACCTCTGCTGCTAGTGACATTGTCACCTCCACCATAGACCTACAAACTCCTATTCTACAACAAAGAGAACCCTGTGTCCTCGCTTGATGACATAGAGTTCAGCCATGCTCTCAGAATACCACGTAAACCAGGGTTTGTCAAGCAAATAAAAGAGTGTGCTTAAGGGACAT
Source organism: Mastomys natalensis (assembly GCA_021653895.1). Taxonomy (NCBI): domain Eukaryota; kingdom Metazoa; phylum Chordata; class Mammalia; order Rodentia; family Muridae; genus Mastomys; species Mastomys natalensis. Next base: position 299,606 of record JAJTUV010000036.1, read on the forward strand.
AAGTACGTTAATGGTCACAATTTTCTCATAGATCTGACACCTGCTGATGTCGAACGTCCAATGGAATCCATGAATAGACATACTAGTGACAAGTCTTTGGTGTCACTGAGAAGTCATATAACCATGATACTTCCAGTTCCTCATACGTGAGATCACAAAAGTTATCTGCTTGGAAGTAATTTCTAATAACTTTTATCGGATTGTGATACACAATGAGGTATCAGAATGCTTCTATAAAGCTATGTACTTTCTGAAGTGATTAAAGTATACCCTTAGCTAATGCTAGATAATTTACCAGAAAATTCAGTTCTTATGCAATAAAGACACAAATTATTAAATTCAAGAACTCATTATGGATAGAACAATGAGACATTGATCTAAAGCAGATTAAAATACAGGTAAAAATGTGAATAATCTAAAGCATAGCCTGAGCAAGATCTGGTGTATGACAGATCCACAGGAGCCTACAGAAATCAGCAGCAATCAAACAAATCCAGACATCTGCTCTTTCATCTCTAAGAACATGGAACCCCTTCCACATATCCAAAAACCTTGTAATGTTCTTCATTGATTGAGTACTGATCAATAAGACTTTAATCAATGATTTATTTTCTGGTTTAATTCTCACACCTGTCAAATAGCCACAGCTATGACTTCACCAACATAAGTAGATCACTTAAACAGATTATGAATGATATAACTCTGGTGGCATTACAAATCCAGAAGACAAACCAAGACCTCGAGAAAACAGGCATCTAGCAGTATAAGATTTTCATCTTGCCACCCTGTGTTTAGATGACAGGAAAAAAAAAATGCCAGATGTTCTAAATGGAAAATTCATTGATTGAATCCAACCGTGGCATTGAAAAATGCATAACATGAAGATAAACACAATAGTCTACGCCTAAACCAAAGACCATGTGAAACTCAGTTATGTATGTAACAAATATTTATCAGTGATTGAGAGAATAAAATTTCCACATGTGTAACATAACATTTTATGGCTTAGATTTTCCGACAACCAATTACTACTCACTCCCCCAATGACATGCCATGTAAGAGTGTGGATTCTAATATTTTTAACTATTATGCCTGCTGCTAAAAGCTGAACACTTAGAAAGCAGATGTCCCAGACATACCATGTTACAACATTGTGTCATCCCGTTCACTACTAATAAAATCACTGCTAGGAACCTTTAAATGCTAAGTTCCCTTTCCTTTTTCCTCCCACCTTCTGGGTTGCCTCTTTTACTTTGCCAAAAAATAATTCATTAAGATTACAAATTTCAGCCGGGCGGTGGTGGCGCACGCCTTTAATCTCAGCACTTGGGAGGCAGAGGCAGGCGGATTTCTGAGTTCGAGGCCAGCCTGGTCTACAGAGTGAGTTCCAGGACAGCTGGGCTACACAGAGAAACCCTGTCTCGAAAAAAACAAAAACAAAAAATTACAAATTTCAACAAATGCATGGATGATTATAGTTCTTAGGACTTGGGAAGCAGACACAGTTGGATCTTTTGAGTTCGAGGCTAGCCTGGTCTACAGACTGAGTTCTAGGACAGCCAGGGCCCCACAGACAGACCCTGTCTCCAGAAAAAAAAAAAAGAAAGAAAGGAAGGAAGGAAGGAAGGAAGGAAGGAAGGAAGGAAGGAAGGAGAGAAAGAAAGAAAGAAAGAAAGAAAGAAAGAAAGAAAGAAAGAAAGAAAGAAAGAAGAGAAGAGCAAGAACAGGAAAAGAACAAGAAGAAAACAAGAAAGGAAGAGAGAAAGAGAAAGGTAAGAGGAGGAGAAAGAGGAGGAGGAGAGGAAAGGAAGAAGAGAGGAGGAGGTAGAGGAGGAGGAGGAGGTAGAGGAGGAGGTAGAGGAGGAGAAGGTAGAGGAGGAGGAGGGGGAGGAAGAGGAGAGGAGGAGGAGGAGGAGGAGGAGGAGGAGGAGAGGGGTGGTGGAGACAAAAAAAAGACAAAAAGACCACTTTAAGACCCAGTCCAGTCCATATGAGTTAGATTTTAGGGACTAGAGATATTTCTTAGAAAGAAACTTGAAGCTGGTCTTAGCATCTATACTGGAGGGTCACATTTTCTGCTGTTGTCTAGCAGAAGTTATTTCGTGTTGTTAAAACTCAGGGTGTGGCAGCTTAGCCCAGTCCTTGTCAACTTCTGATGGAAATTCTATTCCCTCGCTCCAATGACATAGGACATCACGTCTCTGTGCTTCTAATTGGCTTTATGATAAGCCAGTGGGGGCTGTGGTGTGCCACACACAAGCCAGACCATAGACAAACAAACTTCTCTTTTACGAGGAGAATCCTGTGTACTAGCTGGATGAACCCAACTGTTTACCCAGGGAGATCAGTGAAGTCAGGGCCTGGGGTTGCTGAGTGAGCTTTCTCTGAGGTCTCAGTCACTCATCACCATGACTGAACACTCTTGGGGTGCTTGGTGTGAGGCTCTGGTCCTTTCAGTAACAAGACCATTTATCCATTCTATCTCTCCTTCTCTCTCTCCTTAAATCTCCATCTTCATGCTTCCCAAGTATTATGCCTTCTCCATAAAGTACAAAACACTGTAAGCCATGGCCTTGAGTTGTTTCCCAGTGAACTGCAGTGCTTAAGTCAATCCTTGACCATGATGACTTCCAATTCCACTATCCTTCCAGCCCCGTGACATTGGTAGCCTCTTGGGGTATTGAAGAAAATACCTCCTTCTTCTAGTTTCAACAGCCGCCATATTTCCTGCCTCACAAAGAAATGGCATTCCAATCAAGAAAAACTTCTACTTACTAGAATTTGAATATGAGAAAATCATCACCATTCAGAAGACTGTTTCAACTTTTAAACCAATTTCCTTCTGTGTGGCTCTCTGTCTCCAATATCATGAAGCAGATTGCATTAAGGTGAAACAACTCTCCCTGTGTTGCTCTTTTGTCAGAACAAGATCTCTACTGAGAGATGTCTATCCAGCTGTATACACAGTATATTAAGAATGTCAAATAAAGGAATCTCTTACCAAACCCATCTAGTCTCCTCTTTACAGATATGTTATTCTTAATTCTTACATTGTATTCCATTAAGTAACCCCAAGATATATGTGAATGGAACCTGGATCAGGCCATGGAATGGTAAAGCCAAGGACAAAAGTGATTACATATTTCCTAGTCATTACATCTACATAGATTCATTGGCAGAAAGCCTGTTTCTGATGGATCAGAAATGACTCAACTAACTACCAGCTGATGAACGCTCAACACTTGCTACATACAGGTTACTGTGCCTGCTGATGAAAAGAAAAGAGAACAAAATTCTATGCCTCTACCCGTAGACATACACTGGGACATTATTATGACTTGTTTCCTTTCTCACTGTAAATCATATTATAAAACCCTATGGATTTCAAATATGATCATGAATTTCACTGTGCTCACTCTGATCACATTTTAAGACATCTAAATAGCTTTTATAAAAAAATTTTTGCTATGTATAAAATATCTTCAATAAATATGTCATATGCAACATCTCTTTCCATTTACTTAAGTGTAACATTTTGATAATTTTATATAGTAGTAATTTTATTTATCGTTGGACTCCAGGGTACCTGTGGAATGTGACAATTTCCTATTTAGCTAAAGCCTTTGTTCTTCTCCTTAACTGAGACTGTACACCAGATACAACCCCTGTTAATGAGAAACCAGAATCTACTTGAATACATTTGTTAGGTGATAGTCTCACTATTACAGGCAATCTTTAAATAATGTGTTCTTTCTGTGTTCCTTTCTTTCTTTAGGTTTCACCTATATTCATCAGAGTAACTATGTAGCTTTAGTTCTACTATGGCAGATCCTTGCTAGAAGGACAGTGACTAAGCAGTTAGTCGCTGTGTGTGTCCCTCTAGCTCATTAGGGCTGAGCTTTTACAAGTTTTGTGTGCGAACTGAGTTGTTTGCACTACTACTTGCTGGATATGTTCAAGGATAACTGCTTCTCTGAGTAACATTTCACATACTGTATTTCCTTCTGTCTAAAACATCGTTCTAAATCTTAAAGTTAAAGTGACTTTTTCTGAAAACTATGAGAATCGGTAGCTTAGCACGGTGGAGCATATGGCTTCTGACAGCAAAGGGCACAGGCTTGGATCACAGGGCACAGGTCCCAAGAGGAAGTAGGAGGGATCAGAAGAATGTTACACCAGGCCAGCCCTCCTTTTCTGCACAGAAAACCACAGACCTCCACACAAGAAAGGGAAATTCCCCAACCTCTTTGCCAGTTTCCAAACCATAGAAGATGGCCAGCCATTCTACACAAGCTGCATTTTTCAACTGCCTTTTCAAGCATGCCTCACAACTCTTGAATAAATCAGATCATCCTCAATTCCCAAAGAAAGGGGCTGAGTCATGAAGCCTTGGCAAGGTGGCTGGGGAAAGTCCCTTAGTGGGGGAGCTGAAGGCAGAAGGCAAAGCTCCCAAGTCCTTGTCCTGGACAAGGGAAAGAGGCCACCCTGCCTCTTTATTATGTCCATCAAGGAACAGAAAACAAAAGAGCAGTTCACTGAATTGCCAACAGTGGGGTCTGAATAAATGAAGCCTTGTGCTGAAAGTCTGCTGATCACAGTGCTATGCTCTGAAGCCCAGAGCACCCTGACAGGATGGCCAGGCCGCAACAACTCAATTGCCTGGTTGGTGGGCAGTCCTCTAGTGCATGGCTTGCCAGTGAAGGGGGAGTCAGTAGGTCAGCCATTGAGGCAATGTTCTAGAAGAAGATGAAAATGTACCATGTATAAAGCCTTTTCTTGAGAGCAAGTTAACCCTTGCTTCTGAATCACACATTTGAACTCTCTGGAGGATTATAAGCAATGTCAACACACCTGCTGACATAGTTTCAAGTTGCTTAATGTACTTTTGACATAGCATCCATGTAGGTTTGGAGCTATACTAATGATACCCACGAGACCATGAACGGGACAATGAATTCCCAGGAATAGTCTTAAAAAAAAAAAAAAAAAAAAAAAAAAAGCCAAGGACTCAGTTCTTAAATGCTCTCACTTCTGTATTTTACCTCAAACAAAAGGAGAAGAAAGCAGACCTGGCTGCTTCCAAATTAACCCTTTCCAATCAACTGAGGAATAATGTGGATGCCATTTAAAGAGCCAATAGTTTCTTCCAATTCTTCCATTTTAAAAAGAAAAAAGATTCTATTTTCAGATTTCTTTCAACTACTAATGAATATACAGCTGCATTAAAACAGAAAGGGATAATAGGTAATGGGAAAACAAGGCCAATATTTCATGATCCTTCCTTTCAAATGACTACTTGTAAAATCACAGCCAAGTGCAAGTCTTGGGAATGAAACTTCTTTAAAATCTGTCCTTTTAAAGTGTTCAGATCATTCAAGTATATAAGCAAAGAGGCATTGATTCTTACCTCCTCTACAGGCTGAGACAGTACAGAGAACTCCTTATTTCCTACTGACTACAGACTACATTTGCAGCCAGCAAAGAATCTAGCCTCTACCCTGATAGAAATATGTCCTAGGATTTGGGGTCTCTGGTTGCAAGAACCACCAAGGGGGATGGTTTCTCTTAGGTTCTCAGCAATCAAACTCTTGTGTACACACTGTTTCCAGAAGGGTAGGTATGTGGATGATACAATTTGCTTGCTTGCTTATTGTTGATTGATTGATTGATTGATTGATTGATTGATCTGACTGACTGATTGACTGATTGATTGCTGACATTCAAGGCTGCTCACTATGGCTTGACTGCTGCTTTCCTCAGCTGAGTCAGCCCCCTCATATAGAAAGCATTAATTTAACCCATATTATCTGACTGCCTATATACTCCAGTTGGTTTTAAGTGTTAAGCAGGTAGCACAAGAAGGAGAAAGACAGCCTCCTTGCTCTGATTCAGCAAACAGAATAAAAAAACTCAGCATCAATACTCATGGCCACTGCAAGCCCTATTAAGGGCTTTGTTAAAAAAGAAATCTGGGAGATCGGAGAGTGAGCAACTTATGTTATACCAGGTGCTCAGAAATCTCTTCCCAGGGATTCGACAGTTGAGTTTCCTAAAGCAGAATGAAGGTAGAAGAAATGAAATATTGAAAGGCCTCAAAGTTAGAGAGGGCAGAGGGTAAAAACATTTATGACTATAGACAAAGATCTATTAATTCCGAAAAACCCATTCCAGGCTGTCATGGTACAGTAGAATAGGCATCTAGGAGACCAACTTACCTTTGGGACACATGACAGGAAGCCAGCTGTGGTCCTGAGGAGCCTCTCATCCAACCTCTCATCTCATAGTCAGAGCACAAAAGCTCAGAAAGAACATGATTTTTCCCTCAGTCATGTGCCTTCAGGTAATGGTGGCAAGCTCAATAGGAAAGGTTAGGAGAATCTGGCAATATTCTGGCATAAACTAGCCTTTCTGGAACTTCTAGAACAATGTGTTCCACAACAAAGAAAGAAGACTAAATTATCATGGAAGTTAATATAAATTGTCCAAATTGGCTAAATGTTACTGCAATAACAATTCTAAAACTATAGTGACTTCAAGCAATTCTTATTTCTTATCATGTCCATAGAATGGCTCTGTTTATAGTAGTCAAATCCCCATTTGAAGGATTCTCCAGAGAGAAGGGACAACTCTATAGGGTCTCTCACCAGCATGAACTATTACAATTGAGCTGACACATGCTCAAAATCCATTGGCCAGATCTACTTGTATTGTCCTTCTCAGTCTCAAGGGGACTGAGACATGCAGGCCATGCATGTATCCACAAGAGAAAGCTGAAATGCTAGTAGTAGGCATAGGGGGTGCTGGTAGTAGTACCACCCACAACTGTATAGTGTGTTCAGTAATCTACAGACTGTGTCCCAGAGAGGGAAACCCTCAATAGGACCAGAGGACAATCCTAGAAAAGCTGAGGTACCTCCAGGAATAGAGCAACCAGAGAACATGATGAGGACTGAGATACCCAAGATCTCATTGATAAAATTGTTTTGACAGTGGTAGAAGGAAGGGAAGGCATATGGCCAACTAAATAGAAACCATACTGAAAAAAAGTGGGATCCCATTCCTGGAGCTCTGAGTCCTCTATCTGAAGAGCCTTGTCCTAGTAGGAAGAGAAATTCTTTTTTAAGACGTATTTATTTTTATGTATGTGAGTACACTGTTGCTGTCTTGAGACACACCAGAAAAGGGCATCAGATCATGTTACAGATGGTTGAAAACCACCATGGCCTCTGGAACAGCAGTCAGTGCTATTAACCACTGAGCCATCTCTCCAGCCCTCAGGAATAGAAATTCTTAAAGGTGCCATGAGATGTACAAACTGAAATTCTTTGTTATTTTGGAAGACGATTCAATGTGATGTCTTCAGTGATGGTCTTACCTCTAGGAAATAATCTGCTGGCATGAATATTACAACTTGAGGCTGACACATGTCACTTTGCTCAAAATTCATTGGCCAGATCTACTTGTATTGTCCTTCTCAATCTTAAGGGGACTGAGGCATGCAGTCATTTCCTTGCCAGGTAAGGTAGATGAATTCAGTCCTATACATCTCCTAAAGATACTCCAGTAAGTCCTGCTTCACCCTGTAACATAAAGACACCAATGTAGCCTTTGCCTTAGAAATTAGCACGTATACAAATTGGCCAACTGCAGACTCCTCAAACATCTATGACCCATCTGAAGTTCTCATCTCTTACTTCTCTTGGACTTCACAGTCCCAAGCAACATGATTGCTGTATCTAGGGCAATTTATAGAGAGCCAATAAAAACACATATGTTTTCAAGCCATAACATCACCTCTAAATCCAAAACTCATGTGACTCTTGAAGAGCAAAAGATCTGTTTTCTCTTTTCCTAGCATAAACACTCATGGCAGAGGGACAGTGCTGTTTCCAAAGGTCATAGTGAGATGAGTTTAGAAACTCTGTCCAAGGACACAGCACTTCAAAGAAACCACACAGCAGTGTTCTGGTCACATGAACCCCAAGAATGTGTTGGCTATTTTTAAATCTTTAAAATCGGCCCACTTTTTTCCACATGTATCACTCCTTTAGAATCTTCTTTATCCAAACTCTCTGGCTTGAAGGATCACAAACTCACATGGACTTAATGGCTACAGAATTCTTCACCACTTTTCCATGGAAATTGGAAAAAAAGGGGGGGAGGGGCTTCACAACATGATGTTTAAACACTCCCAGCCGCTGGTCCCTCTATATGAATCACTGGAAGCCGTAAGGAAGTTCCACTCAATGACCTTTTCCAGCACATAATTAAAGTGTGAGGTTTTCATAAGCCATGTGCTAAGATGTTTCTCGTCTTAACCCATAGGAGATCTGAAGTCTCCTGTGATTCCTGGCCGTTGCTCTGACACTTCTCAGAGTTCAAAAGCTAAGCAGCCAAATGCCACTGGGCTTTGGAGACACACGGTGCTGATGCGTTTGCCAAAGTGAAATGCTTTCTCATTAGAACTACACACAATCTGCAATTACTGGTCTGTGGAGGCTGTTTAGAAACTCTGCATGCATTTTTTCCACCTCTCAAAGGAATCATAGCTCCGAGGCCATCCCTACCCCATTACCCCTTACCCCCATCTGGTTCCACTTGGTCAAGGTTGTTTTAATCCTATTAAAATGTCACATCTGAGTGATAAACTTTTCCACCGGGCCCCATGCACACCCTTTAGTGGTACTTTAATGCTGACTCATGAAATGCCTCCTGTTTGAGATGGGGGTGCAGTTCTACTCCCGACAGATGCCCATCCACCAGCTCAGCCCTGATCCCTCTATCTCGCTTCCCCTCACCCCCCAGGTTCTTTACCACTGAAATTGGGTTGCAATTTCCCCAAGGCCACAGTTGCAAAGGAAATTCTCACTCATTATCTTCTGGTAGCTCACCTCTTCCACTAAGCCAGCCAAGAGTATTTATTCATCTTCTCACTCTGAAGCAATTGTTCAAGAACCATGCACATCTCCAGGAAGCTATTCCAAATCTTCTTTGCAAGTGCAACTTCAAAGACATCACTGTACAGTACAATTGTCTTTGCTAATGAGAACAGGTTCTCTGCTATGAGAACCACCAAGCCCTGGGTGAGTGGTAGTAACTGTGCCAACACTAACACAAAGGTTCATCCTTCTAAGACATTGGAGGTCTCATGTCAAGCACTATCTTCTTCCTGAACCCAAATGCAGGATGGGAGGGCTACCACGAATCCTATTTTAGAAATGTGGACACCAAGGACCACAGAGAAGTAACATGTCTGTGATTGTGTGTCGATTAGAGTTGAAGGCAGGGAAAAAATATCAGCCTGGCTCCAGGGGTCTTTCTTAACGGACACCTTTCTAAATGAAACCCATAAAAGGATGCTCTGTTGACTACTGACCTACCAGTTTTCTGTCTACCTATAGGACAAAAGAACTTGCCCATGAAGTAGAGTGGAAGGAACTTAAGTGAGAGAGCAAGTAACTCATCCTCCAACCAGCACAGAAGAAGGCTTATCAAATTCCAAACCAGACCGCCACATGAAAAGAACACAAGCACAGACCTATTCCCTCTGGAACCTGCTGGTAACTCAAATGACCATGTTTTTTTATAGATAGTTGCTCTAAAGGAAATACCAACCACTATGTCCTGTTATGCCAGTGTAGGATATAAAATGTTTTCTGTAAGGAATGGAAAAGTCACTAACTATACTAACAGGTCTATATCTTAATATTAGTGTTTACAGAGTCAAGAGTTCTCCAGAATTCAGTTCTGTGGGATATATTCATGGGCAGAGAATGTAGTCGCTATCACATACACCTTGCATGTTTGTGCTCTTTCTCTCTCTCTCTCTCTCTCCTCTCTCTCTCTCTCTCTCTCTCTTCCCTCTCTCTTCCATCTCTCAGTCTCTCTCTCCTCCTGCAGTCTTGCCTCCCTCATGCCTTGCTGCAGTCAGCTGCACTACAAGGATCTCAAAATCCTATAGTACCTCAGCCCCCAAGTGGTCATAATTCCAGAAGCTTCTATACCCTCCCTGGTTGGCATTGGGTGCTTCCTCACCCCTGACCTCTACTTCACCTCACTCTCTCCTGGCACCCAGTATTCCATCCCTGATTACTACCCCTGCCCTTGGCCCAGACTCACAGCCCCCAGGGTGTGAGGGTGAGAACTGCCCTATGTTGGAGCCTACACTTGTGTCTATGCCAAGGCAAAACTGCTAAGTAGGTGATGTGTCTCCATACACCCACCACATGTACCCAGTCTGTCCCACTCCTGGCTTATTCCCTGGACAAATCCTGGCACTGGTCCCTCAGGCACATTCAAAGACCTTGAGTAACATTTTATGGCTCGTGGAATTACTTGCAAGTTCTCTAAATCCATCCCAACCCTTTTTCATTGGCCAAGTCTGGCCTTTACTCTCACTACACCCTGTAACAAACTCTGACTCTGCCAAAAGGAGGTACTGCCACTTCCCTGCATCCCCTGACCTCGGGCAAACCTCTTCACCTCCTAGGATTTCATATTCAATTTATCAATTTCAGTACTCCAGGGTCTCTTTCTTAAAACATAGTTAAGAAAATTGAGGCTTTTTTGACAGTAACTAATTTAGGCATCAGAACATGCTTTTTAACCTTGGTGGAAGTTAGGCTTTTTGCTTACATTACCTACAGAAGTCTATTTTGGCTGGGGAGGTGACTTCATGGTAGATCAGTACATAGCATACCAAATCCCCAGTTTGATCCATCCCTAGCAATGGAAAACATCTTTTCTGGTACCACCTTGACCCCTGATTAGCAATAGCTACTTATCTCTGGTCTTGGAAGGGTCCATTTCATGAAGATGCCCCTGTGGATTAACAAGTATATTCACATCCATTTCAAAGACTCACCAGAGTCCAAATGACCCAGCAATGAAAGCTTACTTAAACTAAGGTTGCTACAAGTAAGAGGAAATTTATGAATGAGATTTTCTCACTGTACTAATAGCAGGAAGTGAATCATTTAATTGCCCACCAGTCAGAAACTCTTGTCTTCAGATGGAAGTATTTCACTAGTCAACAGATTTCATGGCCAGCTCAGGAAGGGAAAGACAGTTACTCTTATGGTGGGTGTTCAAATGAATGGACATCTTACAGGGGACTCTGAGATAAGGAGAACTGTATAGACAGAGCATTTTATACAACAGCCTGGTGTAGAAGTCAAACCCAATTTGCATATTATGATTTGAGAAGTGAGTACACTCACTTCTACACAGAGCCTCCAACCCCTCTTCTGCTCTGTTATAAACTTACACTACCATTCACTACACACAGAGATGAGCTGAAAACAGGGAAACACCGAGGTAGCCACAAATGCCACGGGTTCCATCACATCTTGGTTTTGAAGGCACCCTCGTTTGCTCAAAGATATTACTTCTCTCCTTGTTTTTCTTCATTCCTAGAAGTTTTTAGAACTCAAAAATCCATGGGAATCCCCAAACAGCATCCCATGTTGATCTGAATATTCCCAATTGTTTAGAAAAGAGCTCACATTTCAATAAGCACTAAAGAGATTCAGAAAGCTAAAACCACCATTGAATAGAAGGTCCCCATCCATCTCTCAAAGCATGGAAACAGATCAAATCATGGATGCACCCATAATTTAACATCCTTAGTGGAAGAAGAGTGAAGGGTGATATTTTCAGGGGTACATATTGCCTCCAGCTGCTTCTACAAGTTCTCCATGTTTCCAGAAATGAGTGGACTTTATTTTCACTTGTTCCCATTGCCATGACGTTCTGCCTCACAGTGTTGCAGCAGAAAGGGTGGCCATGAACGGAACTGTCGAAACCATCTTCTCTCTTTAGACTGCTTCTCACTGTTTCTCTCAGGATTAGGAAATTGAGCCATGTTGGTTTGGTTGGTCTGGTTTGATGCCTCAGCGCTGATTTCTAAGATGCCCCAAACCTATGGCTTCAGAATCTCTACCAAAATCCACAGTGACTCCTAAGCCAGTTTCCCTAGCTTGTTGAATTGAGCTAAGCTGGTTTGAACTCGCTCCCTTCTATCTGTTCAGTACTTACAAGGAAAGTTTTTGCACTGGTCTCTGGTTCTAATTTGCTCCTCCATGCTCTGGCATTAAAGTGGAGTGGCCACCTTCTTCGAAAAGGAGAGGAACGTACCAGGCTCTTCAAAGCTGAGCCCATTTTGCTAATAATAACTTTATAGGCCTGTGTGTGTCTTGTGTGTGCACACACGGGATTGTATGTATATGTTTGCACATACATATGCAAATTAATACACACACACATAAGTAGACAATATAGGAGAAGAGAGAGGGAAATAGGGAGAGGGAGAGAGAGAGGGAGAGAAAGAGGGAGGAGAGAGAGAGAGAGAGAGAGAGAGAGAGAGAGAGAGAGAGAGAGAGAGACTCTCTGAAGACAGCAGAAATGGCTAAAACCAAGTGGGAGGGGCGTTATCTCCACTGTCCTTCTCTACTTTCTAAATCCTATTTGCAATAACCTTTTGCTTCCTCTTAGATGAGTACTCTGGCCAGGAGGAATCATGTCCTAACAGCTTCACTGTACCCAGGAATTAGCCAATCTAATGTTCTCTGAAATGTTGATTCTTCCAGTTCTCCTAGATTAGTGGCTCCTCACATGTCAATGAACACTGTCTGATGCATTTGAACTTTTGCTTCTGAGTGTTTCAGAAGCATCTGGTGTGGTAGGGTCTACCTTAAGTTCAGACCCTGCCACTACCTTTTGGGGGATTTGTGACTCTGACTCTCAGTTTCCTTGCCTGTGAAGTGGGCTAGCAAAGCTGACCTTAAGAAACTCTTGTTCCACAAGGAGAGACGCACTGTGTGCACCGCCAGAGTGGAGGGACAGACTTCAACCTGGAGTATAGTTTTCAGGTGCTCCATGCACAGAGATGGCTAGCCACCTGAGATGGGGTTAGTTCTAGCAGCCTTATAACACCAACAGACATTTTGTTTTAAATACTGGATTAAATTCTAGCTGAGTGATTCTGAGAACTCTCTCTCAGGATTTAACCTTTCTATAACTCTAGTCCCTTTGCCTCCTGTAAGAATGAAAGTAGTCCCCACCATATTTTTTTCTATATGTTTCTGTATATGGACTATACCAATTTTTAAAAAGGCTAAATTGTTCTGGTTCCTTAAAAAGCAATATTCTCTAAGTTCAAACACTGCAGTTATATAATTTTTTAATACCAAAAATGTGAATTTTATATGAAAAACATGTTTGTCTAGAAGAAAGTGTTGTTTCCCAAGAAGAGGTTACTCCAAACAATATTCTCTGCAGTTTTAAATGGGAGGTCAGGTTTGGGGTTAGGTTTGTTTATTTTGTTGTGGGTATTTTGGTTTGGTTTTTTTTTTTTTTTTTTTTTTTTTAATCCCCAGACAAGCCTGAACATTAAGGTTAGAACCTGAAATTCAATCTGAAAATATTCATGAGGAATCTAAAAGAACTTGAGTATTCATGTCAGTACATTGGCACTCAGGATAAACAGGTTACTCTGTTGATCCAAGGGTAGGTTGCCACACTACACGCTAATGCCTGAGTTGTTCAGCATGTCCCCGCAGTCCAGAGCCTGGAATGTTCTGAAGTCAGGCTGCCAATGGCAGGTCATTAGGAGAGCTCATATGGCCTAGCAGGAAATTGAGAATTTAGCATAATGTGTTTTTCCAGCTCAAACATGTCATGGGTAAAGGAGGACATCTTTTCTGCTGTGTTAATGACAGGATATGAATCACCCTCTGCTTTAGATGGCTATCCTAAGCAGCTCTCTTTTCCAATTTTGGGGAGTTGCCCCACTGCAGGCTTTCTTTCTCACCTCAGGGAGGCACTAAACTGCTTTCCAGTACTTAGAATGTCATAACGGGCCTCAGGCACCTAGGAACGGTCAAAGAATGAGTATCCACTCGTAAGGAATTCATGTCTACTAGACAGCAATTTTTAAGCTTTAAGCTTCCTAGAACAGGAAATTATCAGAAACCTCATGCAAGCACTTCCCCACTGTCCATCCCACTGCCCACAGAGAAAGCATAAGATTTAGGCATACCTATACCAACCATGAAGCACAGAAAAGAAAAAAAAAAAAAAAAAAAAGCAAGCACTTGCCTGCTCATAATCCAGCAAGCCACCATTAGTGAATTATACTGAATTTGTGTCTATATATTCTGTTATGTAGCTCCCTCCCACACAACCCCTAAACCACGTAGATGCCCAGACGAGCCTACATGTTCATGAAGAAAAATAAGTGAAGAATAACGAAAACCAGAGATTAGATATTAGTTGCTGACTGGACTTGTCAAGTGCTTCCCTAAGGGCTCCAGGGAATATTCTCAGTTCAGGACATCAGGCCTAGGGCTCACCCAGGCTTACAAGGAAATAACCTGTTCTATCCTGTTGTAATCTCAGTCTCATCAGAGGCCTTTGAATAAAGCTGCTGATGTTAAACAGAGACATAATCAATGGCAAAACTGAAGGGAGTAAGAAAGAGCCTGGGTACCCATACTACACTTTGTCTGTGGCAGGAGATTTCCTTAACTGCCTTCCTGGGACAAGACTTCATCCACCCTTCAAAGGATGTCTGGCCCTGAGCCAAGACTGAGAGTACAGCATCCTTGGGATCCTTGGTGTATAGTTCCAAAATCCTGGAAGTCTTGCCACAGGCAGACAAATACTATGACCTATTTAATACAAAGACACAGAGCAGGTGGGAAAGCTAAAGAGAGAAAGGTCATTTTAAGGGAAAAGATATGAAGGGAGGAAAACAGAAATGTCTTCAGTGAAACCTGTGCTATATTTGAAATGATACGATCATGTCTTCTCTTCAAAGTATAACTAAAACACTGGTCGATCCTGAGTTTGACATTGTGCTTATTGTATTCCTTGCCTTCTGTACAACTCAGCCTCAATACATCACACAAAAGAATGTGCACAGGCATCGATACACACATACATACACAAGTTCGGTGTTTTTTTCAGTCTGAGAAGCTGACTTGCTTAGACCTCTTAGCACCTGGATTTGAAGTCCATCAGAATTACAAGTGCTCCCCTACCTCGCCTTCCCGCCCCACCACCACCACCACCACACCACCCATCATCCTGCTGCACAGGTTCACAGTCCGTCCAATTCCTTTCTCAAAGTCCAAGGCAGCGTGTCTGGTCTCTCAGCAAGATGGTCCGTGATTTTCAGTATTAGGGTAAGTGGTGTGTGTGTGTGTGTGTGTGTGTGTGTGTGTGTGTGTGTGTGTGTGATTACAAGGACACAGGAGGAAAATCTCCAAAGTTCACAATGGGGAAGTGTCCTGCACTGAGTTCATGACTCAGATTTCTTGTTCCCCCTCTACGTGAGGATAGCCATTTGTTAACTTAAATGAGCATGAGATGAAATGTCTTGCTTCCAAGTGTCAGTAGAAGAATGTGTCCATCAGAACTGAGTCACAGCTAGATTCTGCCAGAGGCACGAAAATCAAGCACATTTGTATCTGCTCCCAATTGTTTTTTTTTTTTTTAAATAAATAAATAATGTCGCTGCATTTTTTAAAAATAAATGATTAAGTGTGACTCTTAGACAAAAATGAGGCCCTCATTCCTGCTTTCCAATGCTATTATTAGTGGTCAAGAGTATTGGCACTGTGACAGATAGCCTGGGTTTCTGTTCCTGCGCCATCACATATCACATGGTATGACCTTGAGGGAGTTACTTAAGTTCTCTATGCTTTAGCTCCTGAGCTTTTGAGTTTAGTGGGGGTGAAACCTCTAGTTGTTGAGTCAATTGAAATTTGTGAATCCATGCATGCTCACCAGTGAAGGACCAGATCTGGCATTTGATGTAAACTTCAAATCGGCAGCTCTCATTCTACCTTAAGAAGGTAGAACAGGGATGAATGTTCTGGGACAAGAAGGAAGTATGAAAAGGTGCCAAACCTGTTTTCTGAGAACTAGATCACTCCCAAAAATGAGTTGTTACAAAGGTGGTTTTTTTGTTTTTGTTTTTAAATTGGAAATTTCATTTACATTTCAGATGTTGTCTCCTTACCCCATTTCCCCCCCCTCCCTCCCAGGAACTCACTATCCCTTCCGCCCCTCCCCTGCCTCCACGTTGGTGTACCCTCACCCACCCATCCCTGTATCTCACCTCCCCACCCTCGAATATCCCCCCACGATGCCCCGCCTTCATGGAACCAAGGATCTCTTCTCCCACTTATATATAGCTCCCTTGCATATATAGCTGGAGCCATGGTCCCTCCCTAAGTGCTCCCAGGCTGGTGGTTTAGACCCTGGGGGCTCTGGTTGGTTGGTATTGTTGCTTTCCTCATGGTGTCACCAATCCTTTCAACTCCTTCAGCCTTCACTCTATCTTCTCCATTGGGAACCCCATGATCAGTTTGATGGTTAGCTGTGAGCATCTGCCTCTGAGTATGTCAGACTCTTGCAGACTTCTAAGGAGACAGCTATATCAGGACAAAGAGTGTGTTTTAAGGCAGGAAGACTGCAGAAGTTTAAAATTATAATGGAATAATTGAACAACCGGCATTGGTTAGTTTAATATTTGACATTTTACTTTCTTCATCCACATATAGAAATATAAATTTCATTTTCCAACAGAATTTCCAATTTTCTAACTATTATTAGCTATATAGTAGATTAAAATTAAGGAAAGTCATGACCACTAAGGTTTAATAATTCCACCAGGGGGATCAGGGAGATGTCATTGATGTGGTATGCACTTGTAAACAAAGTTCTCTAAGCAATTCAAAAGTTCTCCCCAGATAAACTGGTTCACAACTGTGAAAGGCCTTAGCTGCTTCCCAAAGAGGGTAAAAACCACACTGTAGACACCAGAGAATCACTTAGTGAATGAGTGGATGGAGCTGTGTCTTTTCCCAAAGGCACTGTCAGTGGTAGTGTGGAGGGTGGATTTGATGGGAGGGGCATGGAGAAGGAGAAGGCAAGACTCCTGAAATAAAATGTGTAAAACTATGGAAGTGTGACTCTGACTCAGTCCAGGGGGGAGTAAGGTGGTGGTGACTGGTAGAAGAAAAAGAACTGTCCAGATGTGGTGTTCACTTAGACATCCTTTAGGAGACAAAATGACCCTAAAACTCCCATCTAGGACAAGTGGTTGTGCCAGATTCAAGAGCTGAGGTCCTCAGTTTGAAAGTGACCATAAAACATGAGAGGAGTTGGATGATAGTCATGTAAATAAAGTACTCATGTATGACACATACACATTGTTTAAATGTTTTAAAGCACATGAAATAGAAACAAGCATTCTTGTTTGGTTTTGGTCAGAGTGAGGGCAGATACAAATGTGTTTGGACATACTGACTTTGAGAGCCATTGAGACAATCCAGTGAAGATCTCCATAAGTCCTTGGGACCAAGTCTTGGAATTTAAGCAAATGACTGAAGTCTAACACATAGCCCTAAACACTTTTAGCATGTAGCTGTCTTTGAAGACTTGAGCAGGGGAAGCATCAGGGAAAAATCCTGAAGGAAAGGCAGCTGACAGAGAAGTCTTGGGGGAGAAGGAATGTGGTCTCCAACAGCTAAGAGCTGTACTCTAACTCAGAACCTCATCCTAAACTCTGACTCTTCACAATCAACATCTCCACATTTGAAAAGAACGCATTCCTCTACTTGATCTCATTGTAAGCGTGTAAGTAAACTTTTGAAGAATGTGAGAGCTGGTGTTGGTATCCTCATAGATGCATGGCTAAAACAGTACTTCCTACCTACCTACCTCCTTCTCTTTCTCCCTCTGCCCTCCTTCCTTCCTTCCCTCCTTCCCTCCCTATTGTTCCAACATATTTCAACTCTGACAGATGACTATGTGTGCTTTATACAACCTACCAGTTTTGGGTGATACGCCTTTCACCTCCACTGTTTCTCTAGGGATGCCACCCTAGTTTTGGCTCTGGGCCAGACCATGCTGGCTGCACGCAATGTTCTCAGCTTGCCACATTGCAAAGTATTAAGCTTCAGCTGGCCTGAAAACTTCTGTAACTTCTTCAAAGAATTTCCCTCACCGTGGACTCTTGTGGTTCTCATGTTGAGGATGACACAGGACGCTATTTTTACCTGTTTGGGAAATTTGTCATCACAGGAGTTGGATGGATTCAGATTTGGTCTCCACCCCTTGCTAACCACAAGGCATCAGATGCTTCCGCTTTTTGTTGCATAGTTACTCATCTAAAGAAATAGAGTTGAAACATGACTTGGAAGCTATGGGACACAAAAATTGCTCCCATTTTTCCTTCTTAGCAAGAAGGCTTTTTTGTGCTTTTTTTTTTTTCCTTCCTAGCAAGAAGACATTTTTTCTGCTATCACACACCACCACCACCACCACCACCACCACCACCACCACCACCACCGGGAGCAGTAATGAACCTCAGGCTCCTACTTTCACTTTTATCCACAAGAAGAGATTTAAGCTGCCTAAGAGTGAGTCTAAGTGCACTTTCAATGACTTATACAGAGAAAGGCTGCAATGATTTAGTGAAATCCTCTGACTTCCCTGACAAAGCTGCAGACAAGGTAGAGAGTAATGTCTATACCTCCCTAGACGGTGATCTGCAATGCTCCAATTCTGGAGCTACCATGGAAGTCTTGCTTCTGGCCTTAGAATGAGCTGTTCCCAGGGATGGATGACGGAGACTAGGAACTGTACTTGATATATTGGGTAGTTGCACCAGTCAGCTCTGTAGACTGTCTGATTCTAAACTTTTTAGCATGATAGAGGATAAAGCTTCTTATCATTTAAGCTAGCTTCCTCTGGAGAATATCTTAACTGACAAAGCAGTGATAGCCCCTTTGTAGGATTATAATGAAAATTGAAATGCTGTGAAGAGCTGGGAATATAGGGACTACTCAAGTAGCCAACGCTGATTAGATTGTACAACCATTGCCCCTTCAACTCATCCCTGGTGTCCATTTGCAGTTAGATAAAACTGGCGTGTAATATCTTGTGCTGTTCACCTGGGAAACGATTCTGCAAACACGTCACTTGACTTTACTTACTCTGAACTGGTGAACTAGTGATTTCATAGTTTTGAGCTGTCGCCACACACTGCCCCGGTTCTCTCTATAAATACATGAATTCCTGAGTAAAGGACAGCCACTTTTACTATCCCATTTCATAGATGGTAAAGCTAAAAAAAAAAAAAATGAATCTGAACTTAGGCCTACCAGCCCTCAAAGATTATACCTCCAAGACCAGTGTTACCCTGCTGTGCTATGATGTGGGAGTGATGTAATCATAGGCACTGGGAAAGATCAGAAGAATCCAGAGCTGTCTCCAACAGCTCCTCCAGGTATCAAATATGTGCAAATTGATCTTTCTACCTGTGGAGTGCCAGATGGAGCCAGATGAGCACAGAGAAGGAAGGCTATGTAGACTCAACTGAAGAGCCAAAGATCATTCCAAGAGAGCAGGCAGGAAGTTAAGTATTGGAGTAGAAAGGCTGAGCTGGACCGACAGAATGAATGTTGTGTTCAATGGAAAGAACAAAGATGAAAACAATGAAGACCATGTATGAGTTCCCTCGGTTAGGCATAATCCTGCTTATGCCACGTTCTCTATTAAAGGGTAGGCGCAGTCATTTCCGGTGTGTGCACATTTTGTTGTTATTGTGTGTGTGTGTGTGTGTGTGTGTGGTGTGTGTGTATGTATGAGATGGAGCTGTTGGTGTGTAAGCAAGAGCACTATGAACATACAATCATAAAAACCTGAACAAAGAACACTCACAAAGAAATACACAATGCTTTAGCAGAGATTTCACTGGATGTATTTATATACTTATAGTTTTGTTACATTTTTCCAGTTATATTTCCAAAATGATTTTATATACATCAATTCTATAATTAGAATAGTAATTACAGAAATGCTGGGTGTGTGTGTGTATAGATATATACAATATTATATTTATATATATCTCCACAGAGAGAGTTTCCCACTTGCCAAACTTCTGCTAGGTCAGCATGGGCTATCTTTTCTCTAGTTCTCCACTTCTCTCCTTTAAAGCAGTGACTCCTACTCTGAGGGAAGCAGGCAGTCTCAAGACAGTCTCTTGACCCCAGTCATTGTCCTGCTCTAGTGGTCACAGAGCCAGGATCTACAGACCAGAAGCATCTATCTGTGTCCTGTGAGGGGAGATTGACTACAGGCAATGTCTCTGGGGTGACTCTGTCATCAGTTTGTGGTGGAACTAGGGGGGAGTATGATAAATAAACCATTCCAACAGGTAGCTGTGGGGGAAGGAAAGGGTCTCTAACATGAAATAGAAATATTTTTGTTGACAGTGGAAAAGATCAGTTGACTTATTCTTTTTGTTATACTTTAGAGGAAGAGGAGGGAAAGGAAAGAGAGGGAGAGGGAGGGAGGAGAGAAGGAAGGAAGGACAGAAAGAAATGGGACAGCATAAGTCTTCCCTTCTCTGCAGTCAGTGGTAGAAATTTAAAAGAAACTATCTTAAGAGGCAGCTCCAGCATCCCCTTAAGAAATCTTCTTTATGGAAACACAGAAAGGCAGCAGAGCATCATCTTGCAGGAGACAGAGCAGCAACAAATGCAATACAAACAATTTGGATGCCTGAAATGCAGAGACCTTCCACTGAGTCTCTATGATAGGTTAAGGTGGAAATTGCCCTCCAATTTCCCTATACCCTTAGTAAAACACACTAAAACTCAAGCATGGATGTGCACACATAGAGAGACGCTTGGAGAAGAAAAAAATACTTTTGTGGAAATCGAAATGGCTGCGCTTTTAGTCAAGTTGACACAAGGTAGGAATCTCAAAGATGAGAGCATTCTTATCCAGGATTTACCTGCTGAGTTGGCACAGATGGGATCCTGGTACCCAAAGATGAGACCATTCTTACAGAGATTTATCTAACAGAAGCTGGAGGGCTAGTCCAGAAGTGACATCCATATAACACAGTAATGCAGTAATAATTTATACCCAGACCCCAGGTTTGCTCTCTGGCTTCTATCTATGTGACCTGGGGACAGCTATTTATCTTTTTGGACCCATGATTTTCTCATCACTAAAGCGCTGAGCTAGTATGTAGATCTACTCCATAGGACCATAGAAGTTATAAGTGTGCTAATGAAGCTAAGGCCTGCCGCAGAGGACCTAGAACGTAAGTGTCCAAACACCGGAGCCTTTTACATGCTGCATGAAGTTAGAAATGTATACTGACGCTGAGGTTACTAGTGAACAGCTGGCCACCAGCAAACCTGCTCGGCCTCTTGACTGTCAGGTGCACTGTCTGCAGATGGAAAACATCTGGTGCACTTCATATAAGCCACTAGGGGTTTCAGCAAATAAAATAAATATGGGCCTGAAGGAAATTTAGGAGAAATATGCATTCAGAAGGTCGCATTACTTCATGACTGTGCACACTGCATATTAAAAGGGAAAGCGAACCGTTCACGCCACTGTCTGAGTCTATCCTGATTAGTTGCAGTCTGGAATTTACACAATGCCGTTTTTGCAGGGATTAAAGTTTCTCATTCCAGGCTCAGCACACATGTTGCAGCCTCGCTTTCTATCGCCACCCCTCCCCCCGGGATTTGTATAGGAGAGTCTGAAATAAGATTAAACAAACATATAACAAACTCATATCTCAATTTGAGCCATAGGGAGAATGAAAGCCGGCCTCGGCCAGTCCGCCCTCCTGCTTCCAGCTGGCCCGTAAGCGTCAGCTGCTCTCCCTCAGCAGAGACAGAGGGCCTGTCTTCTGTCTCTATGGGGAGCCCAGTGAGATGAGGAGCGGACCCAGAGAACAGAGCCAATTGTTTAAAAAACTGCAAGGCTGGATGGACTTAGAGTTCTCAGAAAGAAGTAATTGCTGAACACCAGAGTTTTAGCTATCAAAGGGCCACTGTGAAGAAGCTGAACTTCATCCCACAAGAGGGCTTTGATAGCGCGTGATTCGAGAAGAAGTGCTTCCTACATTTTTGTTTTCCTTCACCTATCCTAGAGAAAATAGCATGAGAAGGCGAAAAAGAACTGGGAAATGGAAGGCAAAGGTTAAGTCCTGCACACTCAGTTTGACGAGTGCAGAACATTGCGGATAAAAGGGGGATATTGATGATGCGTGAGTTTGTAGCCACAAAGTCATTTCTATAAAAAAAAAAAAAAGAAAGAAAGAAAGAAAGAAAGAAAAAAGAAAGAAAGAAAGAAAGAAAGAAAGAAGAAAGAAAGAAAGAAAATTTTACTATGTTTCTGATGCAAAAGAACTTCAAACGAAGGAAGAGGAAGAAAGGGGAGGGGAGGGGAGGAGGAAAAGAGGGGAGGGAGATTTCATGGCTACCCGAACTTCAAATAGCTGAACTGAATTTTTATTCTTTGAGGAAAAAAAAAAAAGTGAGTGTCTAAGGGAGAACATAAGAAGGGTTTTCTATTACATCACCCAACCCTGGCTTTAGCATTTTTTTTTTTCAAAACAGATACAAGCTAATCTTTACCAGCAGTGTGGTGCCAATTCCTCTGCTGGCTTGCTTCACCCTGCACCTCCGAACTGGGCCGTCTGGGTGCCACTTCAGAAAAACAATGTCCCACAATTGAAGGCAAGCCGCACTGCCTGTGATGTCTAATGAACCGGGTTGGAGAATATAGGCAGACTGCTCAGTGCACAGCACCCCAACATACACACGCTTCCCCTACTGAGAAGACTCCTGTCTGTCTCTAACCACCCCTGAGGCATGGCGCCACACTGAGAAGGTCACTCATAGGGCAGAAGAGATGGTTCTCAGAATATTCAGTAATTCCCTTACTGGATCCAGCAAAATCCTTGGAACAAGTACCCTAAAGGAACAAAAGTCATGCTGAAAGTGATTTCTGAAACAGAGAATTTTGTGTATGTTGAACAGAGGATTATTTGATTGTGTTTTGTTATTAAAATGCTTGTGGGCAGAATGGTCCCATGAGCCACTTCTGTGGGTGTCCCCAGCAAGTTCAGCCAGTGGGAAATCTGCACCAGAAACTCTTTGCCAAAAAGATTCCAAACCTCTAGCATAGTCCCTTCTGATCCTGAAGAAGGGAATATATCCTCCAGCTGACCACCAAACGGGTTCATCTGACTAAGTTCACTCTCCAAAAGCTAGTTGCTTAAAGGAAGGTCTCTAGAATGGGTAGAAAGGGCTAAAGTCATGGTGAAGGCTAAAAATGGCTCCCTGGACAAGATTGTTCAGTAGGTAAAAGTGTTTGCCATTCAAACTAGATGACCTGAATTCAATCCCTGGATGGCATAGTGAAGAAAGAGAACTAATTCTCAAAAGTTATCCTCTGACCTCCACATGTTTCCGTTGGCATGTGAACCCTTGCATGCACACACCCATGCATGCACACACACATAGGCACACTCACACACAATGCATACGCACGATAATTTTTTTTTGAAAGTTTAAAGGCTCTGTGATTGACAGGCAGGGGACAAAAGCCTCCTTGGGCCTCACAACGTGGCTGGCTGAGATCCTGCAGGGTAGAGAGTCAGACACAGTCCAAATGGCAGACACTAAAGAGGCTGAAGACTCAGATTTCCTCTTTCCTAGTTGTTTTGCTCAAGAGAAGCCAGCTGAGATCAGACAATGAGAGTGAGACAGGGAAGTTCACATACCTGTCGTGCTTCTCACATTACAATGAAAACAGTACAGAACTGGGCAGACTCGGGTACAGCTACCCCCTCAGAGAACATCACAGTAACCCTCAAGTCACATGTAATCAGCCTCATGTGAGAGGTGGAGATAGTTATCAATCTAATCCAGGAGCTCTTGATATTTGGGAAGCCACTGACCGTTCCAGGAAAAGTGATAAAAGCAGCAGACCCCTCCTAAGGTGGAAAAAGTCTTTATCTCAAAGATACAGCAAAACACAATCTACTTCAATGACTTGGCAAACTCCCCAAAGTTCTCTGGATCACAAGTTAAGGGCACTTAACCCTTCCCTCCTCCTCCACCTCTACCTCACTTGTACCCCACTATGAAATGAGAAAGTGGGAAGTCAGATAGGTACAATAACACATAGATCCACTTGATCACATTTCCTCTGGACTCCGCCCAACAGTTACCTAGCAACAGCCAGGTACCAGCCTGGCTCCTGTATAAAAGGACTCTGTCTACCTATTCTCTCTTTCTCTCTCTCTCTCTCTCTCTCTCTCTCTCTCTCTCTCTCTCTCTCTCTCTCTTTTTCCCTCTCTCTTCCCCTCTCTCTCATCCCCCCTCTCTCTTTCCCTGTGGTGTGTCCCTTCCCTCCTCTCCCCTCTCCTCTCCCTCCCTCCCTCTCTCCCTACCTTCTCTCTCTCTCTCTCTCTCTACTCTCTCTCTCTCTCTCTCTCTCTCTCTCTCCATGTTCCAGGCCAGCTGGCCTCTTCCCTTCTTTCTCTCTCCTCTCTCTTTCTGTTCTTCTCTGTCCCCTTTCTGTCTCCACGTCTACTCCTTTCCCAGACCCCCTTCCCATGTCCCAAATAAACTTCATTCTATACTAGACCTGTCATATGGCTGATAAGTGGGGGCTGGGGAATGGCTCAGCAGAGGCCCACTAAGGCACCCTCTCCCACCAGTTCATACCATGTTTTATAAAACTTATCTCTACTGCCCCAACCTCATCCCTAAATCCTCCTTTTTCTGTGAATGTGCATATCATTAGAGGAAATTTCCACTCTTCTTGCTGATATCTCGCGTCCAACATACATGGAACTGAACACTGTCTGCTGTCACTCATGCCTAAAGGAGCCAGAGATCAAAATTTTGAGAAACCTGGACAAGTAAACGAAAGCGCATTTGTGTTTGCATGCAGGTTCTGATGACAGCTGCCTGGACACTCAACATGAACCTCCCGTTGATGCCTGTCAGTCTGCTCTAGCTATGACCGTGACCCTGTGGGGATGTCAACCATCCACCAGTCACATGTGCACACACACTCCTCTACCACTGCCTGGGCCTCTTTTTGAAGTGGTTTCATCTTATTCTCATTAGTGTTCGGCCGAGAACTCTGTCCTCTTTCCCCCCTCTGTTCAGAACACAGATTGCTGTTCTTTCCAAATCAGTGGCAAGCCTTCCAAGTTGTCATAGGGCCAAACCCCATCCCTGGTCACACACCATCCTGCCACTAACTAATGTGTTCTCTTGAAATCCAGGCCCAAAGGGTCAGCAATTATGTGGCAAAGGGCCCCTCGAAGCATTTGGATATGCTCCCGTAGGATTTCAGAGCATGGACTATGTGTTTATCAGTTGGCTAGGGGTGCTAATCAAATATTGCGACGCTCCGCGAATTTTTTGGATCCCTTCTCTTTTTTCACTTTGCAATAGTGAGTCCTTAGAGAGGCAAAGATTCTAGGAAAAAGTAGAACACCCATTACATAAGTCTTTTTTTAAACCCAAGCACATAGGATGCTAATCGTTCCAAGACTAATCATTATCTAGCGTGCTTTGGTCATTGCTCAGCGCCAGTGGCAACACAGAACAAGAGGTGGATCCTTGGAGTGCTAGCTGGGTGTGTGCCATCAAGGGAATGCCATGTCAGACAACTTAGAGCACATAAAGTAACCGTCCTAAGCTATGACCATGCCTTTCAGGCCCATTCCCTCTGAATTGGAACTCTCAGCCACGGTCCCTCAGAACCAGATGGGTTGTACACAGCATCAACTGGGGATCACCTCTGGGGTTAAGTTCCCGAGTCTGAGTCAGCTCCCAAGTCCAACTGAATCCAGAAAACTAAAAGAAAATCATTCTTCCACACCCCATCAGAACAGCTCCATGCCCACAATTCTCTGATGTCATTTAAATGTTCTTGTATGTATACCCACGTTGTAACTGGACCATAGCCAGAAAAGGAGCAGACTGGTATGGCAGGAACTCATCCAGAAATGGAGGGGACAACTTGTGTGCTTCCTCTGCGTGCTTGTTTCCCAGAAGCATTTGCCCTTACCCAGGTGTGCATGCATATGAGATTAGCACATAGCGTGTCAATGCACACGTATCCAATGCATTGGCCAAAGCCAGTCAGATGTCTTCCTCTACTTTTACCCATCTTATTTCCTGAGACAGGGCCTTTCCATGAGTCAGAAACTCACCAGTTTGGGCCAAGCTGGCTGATTGGAGAACTCTCAGGATCTGTCGGTCTCCACCCCAATGCCAGAGGGACAGGCATGCACTGTCATGCCCAGCTTTTTGTGTGCTTACTGGAGATTCACACTCAAGTCCTCATATTTTCATAGAAAGTCCCCTTACCCACAAGCTATATCCATAGGCTCCTGGCCTAGCTTCTGAAGGTCCCATCCAAGCTGGCTGTAACACCTCCAATGAGTGCTTAAAAACCTACTTTGGGTCATCAGTTGTCTGCCCTTGTATACAACCAGGCCTACCCTTTTGTACTCCCCCACCTCACCTGGTGACTATTCTAGGATGGGAGTGATCACCTGCCTCTGTCCTTTCTCCTTCTAGATTGTTTATATATTTATATGGGGACCTTTCTTTTTAATTTTAAGAGTTTATTTTTCACAATGGGAATGGGAAACAATTAAAACTGTTACATTCATATTCTAAGAAATATTTGTCATAATAACTGAAAGACAGGATCAATTCAGTGTCCTTGAAATGGGTGAATGAATAAATAAATGATATGTGGTGCATAATACAATAGGATTCTGCCCACCAGTATTCAGTTCTGGCACATGCTACAAGATATTTGAAACCATAAGATAAGACGCCATACTCAAAGTTAAGTAAGCCACAAAAGGACAAACATTAGATGACTTCACTTCCTGAGATGCCCAGAAGAGTCAAAATCTAACAAACAAGTAGAGGCCTGGTTTCCTGGAAAGAGGACATGAGAGGAAAGTTACTGGTTAGTAAGTATGGAGCCTGAGTTAGGAAGGAGACAGATGGCTGGATGATAGCTATGGTCACACAATGTATATGTAGTTTACCTAACTGAACTGATTAATTTTATGTTAAGTATACATTACCACAACTTAAAAACATTTAAGATTTAGTTTTGGACTGAAGAAGAAAGAAGAAGGAGGAGGAGAAAGAGGAGGAAGAGAGGAAGAGGAGGAGAAGGAGGAGGAAGAAGAGGGGGAGGAGGAGGAGGAGGAGGAGGAAGAAGAGGAGGGAGGAAGAAGAGGAGGAGGAGGAAGAAGGAGGAGGAGGAGGAGGAGGAGGAGGAGGAGGAGGAGGAGGAAGGAGAGGGGTATGGGGAGGAAAGGGGAGGGGAGGGGGAAGAGGAAGAGAAAAAGGATGAAGCAGCAGCAGCAGCAGCTAGCTCCTGATTAAAGACCATGTGCTAAATTCATTAGAACTGAAATCCAAGGTGGACTCTGACCTGGCAGATTTGCTCCTCCCTCACTCACTCACTCCCCCATTGTACCTAAAACACTCCCAATTTTCTAGTAGTTTCCAGAGGCCTGTGAGGCAGTGGCGTGACTCCAGGACCCAGCACATCCCCGGAGGCCCCACAAGATGTGATTTTTCCCACTTGTTTCTGCCGGATGATAAGCATTCACAGAATGACACTCCAAGAAAGATTACATAAAAGCAATTTTCCACAGTGCTATTTCTAGACCTCGTATGAGTCATGCGTCACCTTCTGAAGCGCTTGCATTGCTAATGAAGGCTCTCAATGCACAATACAGCAAGAACCCTGCAAAATCCTACTGGCAAGGGGAAGAAAGAAATTGGCATTTTCATTCAGAAGGGTTAGAGATAAACTAGATGGAAGAACCGGCCACTTATGCTTATCTTATGCTATGGCTACCTACTCAGTGTTTCTCGAACACCCTCTGTCTCCCTGTCATGCACAATGCTTCTAAGGGTTTACTGTGTTGGCTCTAAAATGTACGGTGATATATTTCTCTTTTCTTTTCAATGATATATTTATTAAGGTAAGTTCAGCTCATATGGTGTTTACAATGTGATCTTGTATATGAACGAAGACATTTAGAAAGGCCATCTTTATGGTACCAATAAGTGCACTGTCCTAGTGTTGATTATTCCAAAAGATAATTTGGGCCCTAGTCCAAGTCTCCTCATTGATGGCAGTTCACAGGACAGCCAGCTACCAAAGGACATATGCAAATTAGCGTAGGCTGACCTTTCCACAGGCCTCCCACATAGAACTAATATATAAGCATGCAAAGGAGATGACTCTAAAAAATGATAAATTATTACCCAAACAATAAGAATAGCATCCTACTTAAAAAGGAATAAAGAAACAGAATCAACCATTTGCCCTGGGGTAGCCCAGGATGGCCTAAGGTAGCCCAGGGTAGCCCAGGGCTGCTTTCTGCCCGTGTCCTTTGGGTGTCATCTCACCTGCTCCTTTCTCACTCTTCACTCTGATCATTATTTTCATGGAGCGAACATCCTTCCTGGAATCGTGTCTACCACCCATGTAAGCTATCCCTCCACGTTATCTTTACACATGTAGTTCCTCCATTCTCAGAACAAGAGGCAACAGTAGACATTCAGTCAGGTCACTGAATGTGCCCAAGACCACATGCCTAATTAGTGGCCCAGCAAGTGGTAAATCTTTTCCTGTCTCATTGTCCAATCTATTATCTTTAGCTCAGTAGTATGAATGGCGTGTAGAAATCAATCAGCATTTGATATGAATAAATGAATGGTTTTTTATCTTATATGGAACCAATCACTGTTCTTTTGGTTTAAAAAGTGTCCCAGGGTATATAAATACAAACCATAACTGGGATTAATGGGGCCACATACAGGAGCAACAGGACCCAGGACTCTGAAGGTACATTTCTCATTTTAGTACCATCCTTCTGATCACCTGTATGTCTTATAGAGTCACACTGGGTAATTTGAAATGACAGTCCTGATTGACTATTTCTTGGTCTTACATGGAAAATGTGTGCCTGTGTCTATGCACACGCATGTGTGTTTGCACATGAGGACTGGGGAAGAAGAAATGGCGGCAGAGGCAAAAAAAACATAAAGATAAGACAAGACGTCACAAAGAGCAAATGCAGTTGTCTTTGAAGTTCCTATGTTTCCAAGTCACACTGTGTTGGGAGCATTGTATTACAGGGGCAAGTGGAAGTCCTGTGAAGAGCAAGTTCTCAGTCACGGTTAGCAACTCCAAAACCCCACCTGCACTCCTTTCCTCCTCCCTCCCACCCTCCCTCCCACTCTCCCTCCCTCCCTTCCTCCCAGCTACAAGCATCTGCACAATGCCACTGTCTCCACCCACCTGTGAGTAGGTAGGGCATAGAAAATCCACTTACCATTGGACGAAAAAGAAACAGGTGGCAGTCACTGACAGAAGACATGATGCAGGGTAGACTGTCTTTGGAGCCTTGGGCCTGGGCCCTTCTGTGCATCTGTGTAGTACAGGCTGAGGATAAGGCTATGTTTACTTCCTAAAGTGTTGACCATGACCAATAAGGCTATTGAGCAGTTTCAGGGGCCATGTGACAGTTGGGTGAAGACTCAACACGAAAGCATTCAGTCTAGTCACACCGTAAGCTGCACTCCAAGATCCTTTCCAAGCCTCCATGCATCAAACAAAGCAGAACTGACACTTTTTGCCTTCTCTCACCAACAATCACGTGCAGCCTGGATGCTGGCACAGCCGTGATCTCCGCCAAAGGCTGACAGCATGTTATACAGCCTTAGCAAGAGCAGGCTTGGTGCAGGCAGAGACAGGACAGGATCCCTTATGACTTCACTTTTTCTTATTCCTGCCTAGTCATCTTCTTTTTGAGGTCATGAGGCCTGAAATCTTCAGAGTCAAAGTAACAAAATTAAAGCTGTTCAGCCCTAGCCAAAAATAGATAGATAAATAGGGAAGGAGGGAGAGGGAGGGGGAGGGGGAGGGGGAGGGGGAGGGGGAGGGGGAGGGGGAGGGGAGGGGGAGGGGAGAGGGAGGGGAGGGGAGAGGGAGAGGGGAGGGAGAGGAGAGGGAGAGGGAGAGGGAGAGGGAGAAATTGTAGGTTAAGGTTAAAAGTCCTAGAAAAACCTAATTCAAAGAACTTATTATATTTTCAAGTGTAGAGCCATGCCTGACACACAGATGTTCCAAAGGATTTCTTTCCTTGAAAGGTTCACAGAAGCATAATGTCGCTGATGACACCAAAAGACAGCAGGGCAAGGATTCTGTTCAAAGCAGATACAGGGCAGAGACACAGGACAGACGAAGCTTTTATCTGGCTGGTCAGCCCAATGCACAATGTCCTTTGACATGGTGACATTCAGTGACTTATCTCATCCTCGGGTTTCTCTGTCAATGGAACTACTACAAACCTCAAAACCAATGCGACTTCCAGAACAGGAGGCTCATGGAGAACAGAATGTCCCAAAACCAGAATCCATTTGAGAAAGGAAGTGAGACTGTTTCTTTGAGGAGGTGCTGGTCCTTGCTTTGTTGCTGTCCTCAGCTATAGAGAAGCAAGATCAAGAACAAGAAAAACAAGATGGAGGAAAAGCTCAGTGCATCAAAGGGACTTCTGTTGTCTTCTGTGTTCCTTTACCCAGGAAAATCAGAGGTGGGGTCTGACTGTTGGTGCAACCCTGCTCTCTGTAAAAGTATGGCTGCTGTCCAGAGCCTGACCCCCATGGCTGTAAGGAAGCCTGAAGGCACTTTTCTTTCAAATTCAGCGTAGCACACTCAGGTACTCTACAGCTAGGAACAACAAACCATAGCTAAATGGTTTGAGCATCTTATTTTCGTCTGGCCTGTAAGCTAAGAAAGGTTTTTATATTGTTTTTAATGACAGGAATAGTGAAATAACAATATTTTACCACACTTAGAAATTACATGAAATTCAAATAGTTCTGTGTCCGTAAATAAAATTAGATTGGAGCGTAGTCCCATGAACATGTCTGTGGTTGGCTTGGTGCTCTGTTGGAAGAACTGACTATTTGAGAGACCTCAGAAAGTCTAAGACCTTTATAGAAAAGTTGTTCCAGGAGCACAAGATAAAAGTTAAGAACAGGGTGTTCCAGGCCTGGTGGCAGAGGCCTATCATCCCAAGTACTAGAAGTTTTGGCAGGCAGGGTAGGAAGATCCCAAGTGCAAAGCCAGCTTGATGAATTAAGTGAGGTCTTGTCTCAAAATTTAAAAATAAAATAGGAATAGTGCATGGGAATACAGTGCCTGCCGACCATGAGCAGGCCCAGAGTTGGATCCCTTGTACAGCATAAAGAAAAAATAAAAGTACAATGAATGTTCTTGGTGCCTTTTCCCAGGACTACATTTTTCTCTGGAAGAGATTCCATTGGGAAGGCAAAGCACCCTGTAGCCCTGTTACTCTTGGATGCCCAGATCTGAGATAAGTAGTGTTGTCATGCAGTTCTGACCCTTTATAATTCCCAAGGTCACACAGCCATTAACTCAGTGATCTGTGCACTTGCAATCACTGTGCTCCCGTTGCTTGGGCCACCCTATTATCTCATGGTAAATAACAGACTGTCATCACAGAAATGTGTAATTACATCAGCTACATGGTAAGGGGGGACAGGAGAGAAATGGGCTACTCCTATGACTCTGGGCTTAGTAATCTGTCAGACATTCTCCACGCCTCCCAGAGCAAACCTCTAGGCTTGCCTGTTGGCAAGATCTTTCCTAGATAAAAATTATCTGTATTAAAGGTTTGAACGCTGCCTGTTTGGGTAAGGCTCAGATCAAGTTCCAGGCAAGTCTAGATGTTGAAGGGATTGGTATTTGTCTACTGGCAGGTCGTGCGGGGTTTATCCCCTAGTGCTCAGGGCTTTGGGAATTTAGAGAATATTTTTGGAACAGGGAAGACAATGCAGGCTTGTTCGCCAACACCAAGTTTGATTCATCCCTTTGTTGACATGCATCTGAAGGTCCACATATCTGTGGGCTAAGCAGTCAGCACAATTGGCATTGTTCACAGCCCCTTTGTTGTGGCTGCCCCATGTGCATGGGTGGGGGAGGTTCCTATAAGTCTTCTTTGCAGTGCCTGCGGTTGGATCTCTGGTTTCATATCTACATATTTAGTACTTCTGGACTTGTCAGCCCAGATGGCGATGATTTCGGGATGAAAGGAGCAAACAGCAGTGGATGCCACCACATCCTGGTTCAACACAAATTCTCTGCTTTTTTACTTTGACCCTGGCCAGAGATGGTTAAAGCATTGTCTAACTGTGACTTTGCATGCCCCTTGTGTTACATACTCAGAAAACCATCTAGTGAGATATTTTCTCCTGTATTGAAAATTAGCTAGATCCCACCATTCTCACCTAGCTTTAGAACAAAGTTGGGGGAGGTACAGATATGCATGGTAGGAGGTCTTGGGACCATCTGGCCTTCAAAGCCAGCCCACCCTTAGTTGTTCAAGATCTTAAAGAAAAAGGAAGGGCCCTGCATCGTAAGAATAGACTGTGAAGGAAGAAAAGTAGACAGGGAGGAGAAGAAAGAGGAATCTAGTTCATTTCTGCCTCCTCAGTCAGTTCCAGGACTCCTTACAGGACAGATCAGAATCCATGTTGGGGTATCTGAGGAAACCACCTGCATTGGAGTTGGTGGAAGTTTGTGTTAATGAAGCCAACATTAGAAACTTCAAACTATAACTTATGAGGGTCCTGCTCTTAACATCAGAAAAGACAAAGAGAAGTTCAGACAGAAGTAGACTTTTTAAAACATAAGCCCATTTACAACTTTACATAGAAGACAGTAGCATACTAACTCTCCATCCCGGTCAGCAAACCTTGCTTAAGCATCAGAGCAAGCACAGAATCACAGTTGATGGAGTAACTATTCAGAACAGCACCTGGTCCTCTTTCAGTGAGCCCCCTGGAATGAATATCAGTGAGCCGACTTTGCTGTCTTAGCAATATTATAGAAATAACTTAAAATGGGATTTATTCCTTTTATGCAAATATTTTACCTGTATAAGCTGTATTGTCAGGGGGGAAAGCTCCTTCTTTCTAAATAAGTCTTGTCTCAGTTTGGGTGTTATTGCTGTGAAAAGACACCATGACCAAGGCGACTTTTATAAAGGAAAACATTTAATTGGAGCTGGTTTATATACAGTTGCCAGATGTTTAATTCATTATGATCACTGTGGAACACATGGCAGTATCTGGGCAGACATGGTGCTGGAGAAAGAGCTGAGAGTTCTACATCCTGATCTGCAGGCAGCAGAAGGAGACTGTGTACCACAGTGGACATAGCTTGAGCATATGTGACCTCAGACCCCACCTCCACAGTGACACACTTCCTCCAATAAGGATACACTGCCTAATAGTGCCACTCCATATGAACAAGCATTCAAACACATGAGTCTGTGGGGGCCATCCCTATTCAAGCCACCACAAGTCTGAAAGATAATATTAGTTTGAAAGCAAACTGTTGGCTAAGATGAAAGATTATCACTTGGCTGATCATGTTTTGGGAAAAGGGGGAAGACAAGGAAACTGACAGGGGTGAAGTTAGGGGGAGAGGATGGGGAAAGGTGAAGAAAGGGGGAAAGAGAAGAAACATTTAAAGCAAGGTGTCCCTTGTATTTAGTTAATTCAAAATCAGCCCTTAAATAAGAAAAAAGAAAATTGATCATGTAACTACAAATAGGAAAAAGGGGATTTTTAGCAAGTAAAGCTTTATATAATTATAGTATATGCAAACCAGTAATAAGCAGAATCAATAATATAAAGAAGAAAACTCCACATTATTCTGATGCTAAACTCATCGTTATTATTACCATATTATCAGTTATTTATAAGAAAACTACAAAGCAATGCCCCTAATACCATTGCGTTGATGAAAAAATCCTAATGAGCTGAATTAGCATGAAAGGAATACAGTGTGTTATCACTCTGTAGTATCCCAGAATCACACAGAGTCCTGCAAAAACCAACCAATGTAATAATCCCCAGGCAAACACAGAAGAACTCCATCATCTAAACAGCCGTAGAGATAGAACGGATAAAGTTCCACATCCGTTTATCTTAAACTCTAGGTAAACTTGTAAAGAACTTTACAGTAAAAGGTCTCTGTAGAAATCTACAGCTGACAGCATACTCGATTTTGAAAGAATAAAACTTTCTTCCTAAAGCTATACACAGAGAAAGGGTATCCCTGTACACCCCTGCATTCCAACATTACTGGATGATCCAGCCAGTGTAGTAACATGGGAAAAGAAAATAGAAGCATTCGTAATAGAGAGCTAGAAATAAGTCTGTTTATATGGCCAGAGAGTGTTTTTACCTATTTAATTTTTTCTAAAATTAAAAAAAAAAAAAACTACTATAGGCTGGAGCTTACAAGTGAATTTGGCAAGTTCTTACAAGATTAATATTTTATTGTAGTCTTCATGTACAAACAATGAAAATGATTACAATTGATTTTAAAGAAGATCTAGAGAAATGCCTAAATAAATGGTACTCTGTAGCATGTTCAGAAATTAGAAGACTCAGTATGATGCTGATTTCTTCCATATTAACCTATAGTTTTATTACAAACCCAATGCAAATTTGAGATGCTTTGGGGAAGACAGTGACAAACTAATTGAAAGTTACATGAAAAAGCAAACACCCCTTCTATTTCAGTTTCTCGGAATCCTTCCCTTGGCTGGCCTAGGCTGGTTCTTGTTCTGGATCCTTCCAAGGACACCAAACATCTCAGCCTCTGGACTCCACATGTGTGTAAGGAGCTGAGGAAAGGGACCTAAGGGTCTAGTACAGTTGCAGGAAGTATAAAAGATGCTGGCACAACCAGTCCCTAGATGCTCTGGGACAAGAGTAGTTCAGAGCAGTCCAACTGGAGAAAGATCAAGTTGTTAGCCAGGAGGATCCTAGGTGGTCAGAGACCAGGCCTCAGCCTGAGGTGGCCCACCAGCTCTCCAGATGCTTCCAGTATCAGGAGGACATAGGCGTGGTCATCCTGGACTGGCTTCAGGAACTCTGCTATTATTGGCTTTGGCTGGCTCTGAACACCAAGAAGCAGAGCCTGGAGTTGCTGGTGCTGGAGCAGTTCCTGTTGGGCTACCCTGGGTCATACTGAGCCACCTCCAGAGCTAGCAGCTCAGGGATGGATAAGAGGTAGTAGATAGCTGGAGGATGAACCCACATTGGGCCACTGGATTTTAGCTTCAGTGCTAGCAAGAATTGTCCTCCTGTAGACAACATCTCGAAGGAACAGAGTAGCGTTTACCACATCCTGAACTACAGCCCCAAAAGGGAATGGCCCTTAGAAGAGACTCGAGCCCTACATCTATTGAATGAATTACTCCCATCTCAGCCAGTGCCCACCAGGCCAGGTAAACCCAAGAAGTATAGACTTGACTCAAGAGCCCAGAGCCCCATAGGATACCCCAGTTCCTACAAGAAGCCATTCCTCCCAGGATCCCTGTGGCTGGAGGAGAATTCTAGAAACCAAGAGCTGACAGCTGTATTTAAGTCCCTTATCTCTGAGGATATCTCAGACAAGAAGGCTCGGACTGCAAATCCTTTTGGATTTGAGAGTAGCATGCCAGACAAAGAGGAACTTAACGTTGAAGAGCCTAAAGAGACTACTGATCATCTCAGCAGAGTCTCAGACACAGAGTCCTGGAATTTCCAGGAGCCTTTTCTTACCCAGACAGTAGGGCAGTGAAGTTGCAGGTATCAGGGTAGCCCCAGAGTCTGAAGCAGGGGCACAGTTCATATGTACAGTGTGGAGTGAACCTCCCTCAGCAGACCTGCCTACAGGCTCACATGCCATGATCCCAGCCAGGCTTTCCTTCCTGTTGGTGTCTATGCTTCAGGGAGACCATCTCACCCAGATCCACCTTTAAGTTGGACCCGCATGCGTGAGCACGAGCGCGCACACACACACCACACACACTCACACAGCACACATGCACACAGCACACGCACACACAAATGAGCAGCCACACACCTGTCATCTCTGCAGCCACCGCTTCTGTGCAAGCTCACACCTGACGAAGCACTTGCTAATGCCATCTTCTGAATACACCTTCCAATACACTGAGTGTGACCTGGGCTTCCGGCATTGCTCCAGCCTCTTACAACACCTGCTGACACACGCCCAGGAACAAGACCCAATGCTGGACTCAAGGCAAAAGTGCCAAAGATGGTAGTTGTCCTCTGCTCCCACTGCAAGCAGACTTTCCAATGGCTTTCCAGCTTAAACCATCACCTGTACATCCAACCAAGGACAAGGACCATCAGTCCTAGGAAGAGCCTGCAGCCTCAGTTCTCTGCAGGAAAACAAGCCTTATGTGTATAGTGACTCTGGCAAGACCTTCTGATGCAGTAAACACCTGGTGACTTATAGCTGAGTCTGCACTAGCGAATGACCCTGCCAGTCCTGTGGAGGCTGCTTCATCCAAAGTTCCCAACTGGTCAGCACCAGCAGGTGCCCAGAGGTGAGAAGCCCAACACCTGTTCTCAGTATAGCAAAGTCTTTGAGAAGCCCAGGTCTCATTTCTCACCTGTTGACTATGGTGGCCTGTGAGCTTACCACTGTCCCAATGTAGCAAAGGATTCTATCAACTGTAAGACTGGTCCTCTACCTGTGCAGCAATAGGGTAGAGGTAGGGAGGCCTGCAGATGCAGTACAGGCGGTGAGGGATTCAGTCAGAGTGCCTGCCCAGCAGTCTACCAATACATCCACATGCCTCTGACACCTGTGGTCATTGCTTCCTTAACAGCCAGCTCGAACGTGGACCACCATTACAGCTGCTTCCCCAAGCAACCCTGTAGCACTACCTGGTCACACACAGGAGGACATGGCAAGAGATGGAAACCCCCCAGGAGAGTCCAGAATGTGACAAGAGCTTCAGTAACGGTTTTACCCTGCTGTGCCATCTGCTAGTGTACACGGACGGGTACCAGGCCTTACTCCTGTGTGCAATGTGGCTGTAGCTTCAGCTGCAATTCACATCTGCTGTGCTGCCTGAAGATCCATGCCTAGGAAATATTGTACTGGCCTCATCCATGTTCAACAACGTTGTCCCGTATGCATCTCCCTGCATGAATGAGATTCCCGGGATGATGTCTCCTTCACATACATCTCCGCTGATTCCTAAGAGTTGGCCTCTGCACCTTTTACCGCTTTACCTGACCTAGAAGACATGTTTTAAGGTGTTCCAAGAAAAAGTCCCCTCTCAAAAAGAAGAAAGAAGAAGGAGGAAGAGGAGGAAGAAAGAAAGGAAAGGAAGAAAGGAAAGAAGGAAGGAAGGGAGGGAGGGAGGGAGAGGAGGGAGGGAGGGGAGGGAGGGAGGGAGGAGGGAGGGAGGGAGGGAGGGACAAAAAAAGAAACAAAGAGGGAAAAAAGAAAGGACCTGAAGTAGTCAACTAGAAAAAGAAAGATTTTAAAGGTGGAGGACCATGACCACCCAATATCAAGACTTTCTATAAAGCAACGACAATCAAAACATTGTGCTTCTGACAAACACATAAATGTACACAAGACATTATATGTCTTCTAGCTGAAGACAGTCTAGAAATGGAAATTCCTAGAAATTCCTGAAAAAAAAAAAGAAAATGTGAATGTTTGTAGCTTAGTCAGAAATCAGAAATGACTTGTGTGAATACACAAACTGGGAAATAAACTGTGGTCCACATAGACTGAGAAATACAGCTCAGCAGTAGAAAGGAACAAACTAGTGTACAGACAGCCACAGATGAACCTCAAAAGCTTTCAGGGAAAGAAGCGAGCAAGGCCTCTCTGTGTGTAATCCCATTTTATGATATTACTCAAGCAACCCAAGTACTTTTCTCTCTACGAAGGAGAATCAGGTCAGTAGGTTCTGGACACTTGGTGGAGGGAAAGATTAATTAGAAAGGGCATACAGGAACATTTAAGGTGACAGAAATGTGCTGGGATTGCATAACTATAAATGCTTCTCATATGTTTATAGAAGTATATGTCAAAAATTAGAGGGTTTTGTTACATGTGGCTAATTACCTGCATGAGCCTTAGTTTAAATAGATTATATAATTTATATATATAATATATATATAATTTATATAATTTTATATATGTATAGTATATACACATATATTTTATGTATGTATATACATATAAGTATATATATATGTGTGTGTATGTGTATATATATGTGCACACATATATATTAGATAGAAAGAAAGAGAAAAATTACAGAGGAAATGACAGTGAAACAGAATAAAAAATATCAAGTCAAAGGAGTTTGACACACTGATGTCTGTCACATATAATTCAGGATTTATTTGACATCAATAGGATGTGTATAACTATTCTTCATGTTTTTAAAAAAAACCAAACAGCCTTAGGATTGTAAACAAGAAATGGATGTAATATAGATACAAGTCAAGGAAATTTGAGGGACAAATTACTCCACATAGGTAGTGGGCAGGCTTAACAGTGACTCCATGAAGACACGCTGCGTCCTCACATTTGGAGGTTGAGTGTTACGCTATACAGGGGAAGCGGAGTATGTCTGCTTCAGATAGCAAATGGATGGGAACAGACTTGGGATCTGGAAAGGAGGGGCTTGAGATAACCATCACATGTATCCTTGTTGTAAGAAGGTAGTTTGGGAACATGAGAAGGAAGGTCATTAGAATGATCCAGCCAAAGCCTAAGACTGCTGAAAGACACAGGGATGGCAGCAGAAGGTACTACTACCCACCCATGTGCCAGTCTGTCTCCCTCCAGAGTAAAAGACCCTGCATCCCACTGAGCTCCAGAGCCATAACTTAACCCAATCTTAATGCAGTGACTGAGATCAAAGGTAAATGTTTCAGTCCCACGTCCTCCTGACAACTTGCTTTAATGGTATGAAGATGTCTACAGCCATCTCCCATCTGTCACCCAGATATCTTCAAGACAGAAGGGAGGGCTAGTCTCCCAGCTGTCACCTCTCTGCAATGAGGTAACTTTGAACCTCAAAGGCATTAAGGACGAAGGAGCAAAAGAGATAGAGGCAACATGGAGTTTCTTTCATAGTCCTGCCTTCCTTGCCTCTATTTTACATACATTTTTAAAGTCCTGTTTTGTTAATGCCACTTTATATTACATTTCTGTGGGCCTGTAACCAAAAGCAATTCCCAGCTTACTCCAAGATCTAATTAACTTTATAAAAATGATGCTGAAACTAGAGAAAGTTAAGAATGAGAAGTTGCTGATAGTGCCAGTTTTCCTCGGGGTTAGCTTTCCAGAGAACAAATTTACTGATCTCACAGGAGATGTTGCTCCTTTTAATTTGCTAATCTCTGTTTTCTTTTTCAGTTAAACTGAAAACAGGCAGTCAGATAATTCATAAGTCACATCTCTCTACATCATCCCCAGAGTCACGTCATGTGAGGAGAGTACCTGCCTTTGTTACTTGCTCCAAACAGGAGAAGGGGGGAGGGTTACCTTAACAGTCAAATTCCCAGTGTTTCCAGACTCTTGTATGAACCCTCTTCAGGTTCAAAGACCATCAAAAGTGTTGACTCACTTAGTCACACAATTTTCCACTTCGTAGGGACTGACTTATAGAGGACCCAAAGAATATAGACTTGATCACTGTTAAAGATGTAACTAAATCTATAAAACAAGAGAGGCACAAGTTCTTAATTTTTTTTTTAAAAAAGTGATGCCCAGATGAAAGGACAGAATAGGAAGGTAGGAAGAATTTCTAGACAGAAAGGGTCAGAGTATATGAGAAATAGCTAGAAGAAATGAAGAAAATACACAAAGAGCCTCTTAGGTTATAAGATGAACAGAGACTAACTACCACTGCAAACAGTGACTATGCACCTAGAACTGTCTAGCTTAGGCCTGCTCACCAAACCCTGTTCACATCACTTCATAGACGGTCCTGAGGATGCCCTTTAGGGGTCTCTAAACTGTAACTAAGACCATGGCCCTTCTAGGTACAGAACTGAGTTCGAATGGCTCACAGATGTGGATTTGAAGCTGAGTTTCATCTTATTTGAGTTTCTTTCCCAAAATGCTTCTTAAAGGAAGGGGGCTAGAGAAATGGCTCAACATTTAAGAGCACTTGCTGCTTTTGAAGAAGACCCAGATTGTGTCCCCACCCCAGCGCCTACATGGTAACTCCCAACTTTCTGTAACTCAAGTTCTACAGCTCCAAGAGATCCGATGGCTTTTCTGGCTTCTGTGGGTACCAGGCACACACATGGTGCACTTCATACTACATGAAGGTAAAACACTCATACACATAATATAAAATAAATAAATCCTAAAAGAAAAATAAGATAAAGAGTGATAGAGGAAGACCCCTGGCACTGACCTAAGATTCAACTCCCAATGGTTCTGCAGCCTTCCAAACCAGCTGGCAGCCAAGTGTTCAAGCATACGAACCTATGGGCGATGGCTCATATTCAGTCTACAACAAGTCTTCAACGTGGACATACTCCTGCCTTTCAGTTCCTGCTTGATAATGCAGACATCTGAATTTGATGGACTGAACAACAGTTAGCAAGGATCAAGCCAACATCTCTTCCCTCTATCTCTTCACTTGTGTCTTTGGTGCTCTATGCCCATACCAGGTCACTGGGGGCTGATTCTTCTCACAAGATAACAATGGTTCCCTCATTTGTATGAACCAATATGTGGGGTAGAAAATAGAAGGAGCACAAGCACACATCTGCTTCAGCCGTGTGATGGTTTGTATATGCTTGGCCCAGGGAGTGGCACTCTTTGGAGATCTGGCCTTGGTAGAGTAGGTGTGTCATTGTGAGAATGGGCTTTAATACCCTAGTCCTAACTGCCTGGAAGCCAGTATTCTGCTTACAGCCTTCAGATAAAGATGAAGAACTCTCAGCTGCACTGGGCCTGCCTGAATGCTGCTGTGCTCTCCCACCTTGATGATAAAGGACTGAACCTCTGAACTGGTAAGCCAGCCCCAACTAAATGTTGTCCTTATAAGAGTTGCCTTGGTCATAGTGCCTGTTCACAGCAGTAAAACCCTAAGACAGACAAAGACACACTCATAAAAATGACCACACTCAGGAAAGCCTAAAGCATGACATCAGGAACTAGGTTCTGGTGTTTTTCTTGTTATTATCTTGTGTGGAGGTATTTTCCTATATGTATTCACCACATTTGTGTTTGGTGTCCAGGAAGGCCAGAAAAGAGCATAAAATCACCTAAAACTATAGTTAAAGATGGTATCGCCCACCATGCTGTGAATCGAACCCAGGTCCTCAGCAAGAGCAGCAAGTGGTCTTAAACACGAGTCATCTCTCCAGCCCTCATGGTTCACTTGTATTTCCTCCCCGTCCAGATCCAACTCAC
Organism: Mastomys natalensis; assembly: GCA_021653895.1. Lineage (NCBI taxonomy): Eukaryota > Metazoa > Chordata > Mammalia > Rodentia > Muridae > Mastomys > Mastomys natalensis. Next base: position 340,808 of record JAJTUV010000036.1, read on the forward strand.
CATCCCAAAATTATTTACAGTCATCACCCATGAAATTTGGGTTCTACTCTTTAAGAGGTTGTGAGGAGACTGAGCTCACCAGTGGTTAACTGAGCAGAAAAGACTGCCTCACCCTGTGCCCATCCTTCCTTCTACTTCTATGGAGAAACAGACTCTTCTATTCTCCAGAAAATTGTTGCCATGGTGGTAGGACTGCCCTAGAGTCTTGAGTTAGCTCTCAAGGAAGAAGTTGGGGAAGAGGCAAACGCCAAACCTAGCTTCAGCCCATCCCTTGTTACTCCAAAGTTTCAAAGATAAACCTGGTGGTGTTTTTTGCCTTTTTTTTTTTTTTGGCTTTGTTTATTGTAGGGGGTGATATTTAGAAAATAGCACCTGGTCCAGCTTGTTCCTGGGCAGCCACCATGTTCTTACTGCTCCTCGGCTCTGACCAGGGCTCCAGCTAGCTAGATGTGCAGACCCTGCACCCCTGAGATGCCGTCGTTGGTGATGGCTCTGCCAATCCACCGCGCTGCATCCACAAAGCTGGGCTGAACTCCAGACAATATTTGCCATCCTTGCAGTACCAGGTAGAAATAAGACTCTTAAAGCTTATATATTTAGAAATGCTCAATCAACAAGATGCCCACACAATTAGAGTTGTTACCCAATATCTAACCTTTTGATAGAAGTTGCTACCCAGGACAGCTTTCAACCCATCCATGATTCTCCACGGCTGATAGCCTCCTTCTTCTCCTCCCCTTCCTCTCTTTCTCCCCTCCCCACTTCCTCTCTGTCTCTCCCAGCTCCATCCTCCTCTTCTACTGCCTAATTACCAAGCTCCACTGTGAATACAATGTAGCAGAATAAGTACCCTGCTACAGTTTGTAGCTTGTTTGCTTGTTTGTTTGTTTTAAACAACAGGTTTCTGAATTAATACTCTGGAGAACAAAGTGCCCAGGACTACTTAGTTAGGCAGAACATAATTGTTACTCATTTAAAGTGACCCAGAGATCAGAGGGCAAAACCAAAAGTGATCTGTCAGGCCACATTGTCCCTGTCATTGGGCTAATGCCATTTTTAAGGCAGCTAGCTCTATAAACTCAGACCTCTCTGACTGGCACCTAGGTCCCACATAGATGGAAATTTCTCCCTTAGAACTATTTCCCTCTCAAACCCTAAGCCTAAAGGCCCATCTTCTCTCTGTCCCTTTTCACACTTCACCAACATTTCCTCTCCTAGGGTTTATGCCCTGCCCACAATGGAGCAGAACAGTTTAGGGTCTGTAGAGATCAAAGACAAAATTAAGGTTAAGCATCTATTTTTTATTTTTTTTATTTTTTATTTTTTTGTTAGCCATCAGATGACTCCCTAGGGAGTGAAAGCACTGGGAAACATCTGCTGTTTTACAGAAAGGGTCCCTGTCTCCTTTCTCACTCCTTGGAATTAAATTCTGGAAGGGTCCTCTTCTGGTCTCTCGGTCAATGGCTACCATGCCATGGGGTTGGAGGGGGGGCAGGGAGTAGCACAAAAAACTCATTTCTGCACACAAGTACTTTCAGTTTTCTAAAGCCAAACTTGTTTGTCTGTGAAGAAGGGATGTCTCTCCCATCTTTCTACCAGCGACCCTACCTTCTTTCAAGGGGGCACAGAAGGCCAACTCTTCATGAAGATTCAGGCATTGGGGGGGGCCTCTGTGCTGGCCTCCTCATGACCAACCTTCCCTTCACAGTTTGAGGACTCTCACCAACCCACAGAGGAATATCAGCTCTTCCTCCTCTGGGGAGTTCAAACTTTTCCTTGCTAATTCTGGTGATGTTTCAGTCAATTATCCCAAGAACCAATCAAGGATGAATTCTGGGTGAGACAGACACACGGCCTCTGTGAACAAAGAAGAGCTGGACATCATTCTTGAATGGGTTTCCATAAGAGAGGAGATGAAATATGGGACAATGTCTCAGAAGGCCAAGAGGCAGAGCTAGGGAAAGGCAGCAGATGTTGTCAAAGCTCCTCTTTCAAGTTCCTGTGCACTCAGAATCTGCAGATGCATGTTGGCAGGCTACAGTCAGAGTGAATCGGGAAGCAGGGGTTCACACATCTGGAAAGCATTTGCAGAGGGCAGAGTTCAGAAGTGCTCTGGCTCTGCTGCCTGCAGAGCAGCCTGTCCAAGCAGACTGATGCGAGTATAGGGCTAGCTGGTCCCAGAGGAGTCACTGGGGTCTCAGTCTAAGTAGAAGATCTACCTAAGCCAGTGGGTTCTCCTCACTATCAGATCAACCCCATAGAAAATTTGAAATGATCCTAAGATCAGAGCAGGCCTGGGGAAAAGACTAGAGTAGAAAAGAGAATGCTCCCTAGCTGTGAGAAGTCTGGCTTCCAGTCAAGAAACAAAATGTACTTGGACAAAATCCAGTCCATGAGTTAACTTGAGAGCAAAGAACACCATTCAGGGGAGGGGAAGAAAGGCCACTCTGCTGCATAAGAACACCCAGGGATCATGCTCACACCACACTGGCTTTTCCCAGAAGTCTCTGTACATTTTGCCTTCAGTTGTTTCAAGAATGCAAAAGACACTCTTTATCTGGAGGAAAATTACTCTCTTTAAAGAATTTATGGGGTTCTGCAGAGCAAAGAGGAGAGAGAGAGAGAGAGAGAAGAAAACCTGGGTTATCACCCCATTGCCCTTCAGCCTCTTGGTGTCCAACATGAGATGTTTGGCTGCCTCCCCTCCCAGAAGGGATGGGTCACCCTGGGGGCTTAGGTCCCCTCAGGGGAAAGTTTCAGGGTAAAGTCATGTCCCAGTTCAAAGGTCCTGCCATACCCATCAGTACAAATGATATGGTGCACAGCTGTTCATGGTGTGTAGCTGGGGGCCTTGTGTCCCTGTGTTTGGTGATGTGACCTCTCAAGGTCTGACAATGATTTAAAGATGCTAAGGCTTAAGCACATTGGTTACTGTGATCCAGATCCTCAGAAGACTCAAAACCCATCTGGGGAGAGAACATGGCAAAGAAAAAGAAGATGAGTTATAAAACACAGCCCAAAATACAATGTATACCAGTCAGGAAATAAAACAAATCTAGACAAATGTCCACAGACTCCTTACCCTCAAGCCTGCTGACCTTCCTGGCTTGATGAGTGTCTCACATCCCATAGTTGCCTAAACCAGAAGTCTGTGCATTGCCCCCTTCGCCACCAGGTCATCCACTATGGCCATTGGTTGCTATTGTTACTACGTCCTTAGCATCTCTTCATGGGCTGTCCTCACTTCAACCCACCACCCTCAGTGTGCCTAGCCAGAATCAATGCAGCTGGGAACCCAATTCCCCAGTTAGCCACTCCTCCTCAATCTTGTCCCACTAAATTGGTTTTCTGATGTGTCTTTCTAAATTTAAATATGAACATGTCACACTATTCTAAAGGGGCACATGTCCTCTATGACTTCAAAGACAAACATCAGTCCCTCAGTATGACAGACAAAATCTTGTGATCTGGCTTTTGTATACTTTCCTAACTTTGACTCTGGGCTGCTCTGGTAAATGTTCAAAAACAAAATATCTAGACAGATCACCACTGTGTCCTGTAAAACTTGTCATAGCCTCCCACCGCCCAGCAAGAGTTAACTTTAAATTTCCTGTTATTCTGAATCCCTTGTTCATCTGGTCCTTTGCACATCTTTCTGTCTCCAGCACAAATAGTCCTGATCCTGATCCTGTTACCTCCAAACCTAGACATCCTTCAAGCCAAAGCTGGTCCAGAGGCAAGTGGTAGAAATGCCAGGTTTTTACAGGGGATTAAGGTCAAAGACTCCTCAGGAAGTTGAGAGAAGAAGCAATCAAAAGAAGCTGTGTCTTACTTAGACAAGTTGAATTGGATATGAATGTGTGGTCACCAAAGAAAGAGATATAGCTGAGCAGGAGATGGGTTGCCAGAGCTGGGCCTGACTGGATTCACCCATGTATATATATGATTCCATGGCCTCCAGGGCTCTCTGTCAGTCACATGTTCTACATTCCCAAAGAAAGAGTGGGACGGTTCTTCCCAATAACCCCACAGGGTGTAAGATACAGGTGCACTGATACCTTCACCAAGACTTCCTCACTCCTAATTCCATCACGCACTGTGGACACACCTTACTCTTTCTAAAAGAATGCTTAATGTAGTTCACAGTAAAACATCACTAATGTGACACCATCTGCTTCTCAGTAAATTGCCTCAATGCATCATAAAGCTTGAATTTGATGCAATTTGAAGGTATGCTTGATTGAAGCAAACTGCTTATTTGCATGAAAGTGGTGGAAGCAGTCTATGGACATAATGTATATGAAGATGTCTTGAAATGTACAACATGATACTCAACTGTAAGAATATTAAATGTGAAAGAAATTTACAGTGTCTTGTAACGAACAAACTGCTACAATGGAGATGTATTTGCTTGTGTGAACCTGAGAGTTCCCACGCTAAGATAATGGCAGAGGACAGTCTGGGCATCTCTGGTGGCCCGTGAGAGTTAGTTTCTCACCATTAGTGTGGACAACATGAGTGATGTTGTGCTTAAGAGATCTCGAAACTTTTACTCAACCTCCCTGATACTGACTGGACAAAGGTACCCTCTGGACTCTGCTTTTTGCTCCCTGTGGGATAGCATGCTGGTTTCCAGTGCTTAGGAAGAGCTGCATTTACATTCAGATGCCAGAGCTCAGCATGTCTATGAAAGCCAAGGCTCTCTTTGTGCTGTCAGCACCCTGTTCCTGCAGCAATTCTAAAGACAGTGGAGGGCTTTAATGGGACACCTCCATACACATACAATTCTGCTAAGTAGTGCAAAAAGAATCCACCCAGGTTTCCAGTGTAGACATGCATCCATAATGTAGACAAGCATACATGCATGTGAACACGCACACACAATTCAGAGAGAGAGGGAGAGAGAGAAGAGAAACACTGCCATCGAATTGCAGAGAACCTTGAAAGGCATCAAGCTGCACTCTGAAACCCAAGTGGCATGTGTCCCAATTAAATAATATAATAATAATATAATAAACCTGCAAATACTGGAGAAACAGTGCAGTCCAAGAGACTGTCACATCTGAGCATTTCTGGGATTCCTGGGACTTAGGATGACATTAAGGAGGATTAGGTTCCAGTACTAAATAGTTGGTCCCTTTCTGGACTCTGGTTTCAATGAAATTAATAAAAATTAGGAAGCCACAAGGCTCACAGGAGTCAAATCAGAGTACCCAAAGAACTCATGAGTTATGGTACCTAAACCTCCAGTGCATCCTCACGACAGCTCAGTCTTAACACCTCCCTGTGTTTCTATTTGCTACTTTGTATCTAGATGTTTACTACATGCCAGCCTCCCGCCCTCACAGAGATGGAGATGAAGCCTCTGCTTCTGCCCCTCATCTTGTGGCCTTGTCTCCTGCTCACCTCTCTGTTCTACAAGGCCATCAGCTCCACAGGGCCTCAGACTCTTTCTCCTTTCCACTTGTGTACTGTTAATTCATCCTAGTATTCCTTTGGCCTCCTAATGCCTGCCACACATGGAGCTGATGGGCTAAGTTTACAGACACTATTATTGCCAGATCCTCATCCTTCATTGTCTTGCAGCCTGTCTCTATTTAAGCACTAATCCTTTTTGCCATTTTTGACCTAGTTCCCATTATTTTATATTTTTCCACATTAAGTCAAATAAGCCACTTGTCAGTCCACATTTATCGTATTGGCTCCAGTCTTCTATTGTGATTCAAATGAATGTCTGATGGGGGGAGAATAAAAAAAAAAAATCCCCAAGCCAATCCCAAGGACTTATCCACTTTCTTAGCTTGTGAACTCAATGGAAAACCTCTTTGAAAAAAAAAATTCACTGGTGTTCTTTAGCTAGACAAAGGGAAACTATAACTCACTGCTACTCCGCTCTCAGCACCCTTCAAATGGAAGGGTGCTTTTAAATACATCAAATATGGAAAACGTGCAACTAAGCCCCTTCCTCTGTGACTGCTGTGTATACTCATTCCTGGTGCAAATCTGATAACAATGGATGAACAGGTTGTACAGGTAAGACAGAGGAGAAGATATTGAGCAACAGAAGGAATACGAACCATCAAGAGCCCAAGAGCAATAATCCCCCATTCGTCCACGCTACAGTTCTTCCTCCCTTCTTGACTGCGGCCCCAAAGAAGCAGCTATCTGCGTACTGAAAATATTAAGAGGCACCACTTTGGAAAATATTATTTCTTGAAACATGAGTGGCATGGCCAGGAGTTTAAATAAAGGTGCTTTTAGGGGTAAATAACCCGCAGGCTTGTCCTCCGCCCTTTCTAGGGCCTGCCTGTTTGAGAAGGAATAGCATGTGCTGTAATGTAGTTGTTTCACAAATGCTTTGAAGCAAGCCAAGCTTTCCAAGGGTCTCAGAGTTGCTCTGATTGCTGGAGCTTGTTTCTCTGTCCCACAGGGAAACATTTGGACTACTGAGATGTATCTTCAGATGTTAATCCTATTCTCTGTTCCACCTCTAAATCATGCCATTACACTCTTGTCTAGATGAAGCTGGGAAGCTCTCCAGGATCACCCCCAAATGTCCAGATGTCAGGGTCATTTTATAATTCAACCAAAGTAGTGACTGCTGCGATCCAGAGACACCATCTGATACAGGTAAGAAATAAGAAAATGTCTACCAGTTTTGACCCCTGACAATTTTTATGTATTATATTGCATAGTCATCTGGCAAGTGGTTATCATTACTGCATACATTTATAGGTAAAAGCCTTTGGTTGCATGAATAGCCTATCTGGTACTAGAGAATTTCAAAGGACCAGAATAGACACAGGTCCACCTCAATACAAAGCCCACCTTTTTAGATTCATGACAGACTTTTCTTAATTAGACACAGAAAAAAATGGAGATCAAAACACCTATACTCAGAGAGTCAGAGAAAACAACCAAATGTCTCCAAGCATCTGTTCCATGTTACGTCCACAACCAACACCAAGAAGGATGCGGGGAATGAGCCGAACGGCTGTTGTGTGAACATTGTATGTCCCTACAAAACGTGCTTTGACAATCTCTTTACAGCAATTAATATTTTCCTCCTACGTCATATCTGATATTTCATGGTGATCCCTGCACCAGAATATACGAAAGCCATCCTTAAAGGTTATGGGTCTTCAACAGAGTGCTGAGATAATATGCACTTTAAAGGCTGAATTCTTAAACACATTTTAATCTCATTCAGAAAATTACTGAAAAGAAAGTATACATCCCTCACACATTACCACTGAGACATAAAGATGAATTGTCATTGTATTAAAATGTCCTTTTTGCCACCCCATTTGACATTAGCATCTTTTCATCTTTGTCCACTGAAAAGAGAAAATGACAAGATTCCACTGATGTGGACTTGGCAGATAACTCAAGTCCATAAAGGGCTTTCCTTGTGATCTTGAGGGCCCCAAAATTCATAGTACAAGAAAGAAAGGAAGGAAGGAAGGAAGGAAGGAAGGAAGGAAGGAAGGAAGGAAGAAGAAAGAAGAAGAAAGAAAGAAAGAAAGAAAGAAAGAAAGAAAGAAAGAAAGAAAGAAAGAAAGAAAGAGAAAAAAGCCTGCGTGTAGCAGCATGCACTTGTGATCTCAGCACTTAAGGAGGCAGAGACTCATAGGCTCATTGGCCAGCATAACTGAACTGGCAAGCCATGAACCAATCAGAGGCCTTGTCTCTAAAATCATGAGGTGTGACACTCAAGGTTATTCTCTGACATAGATGTGCATGTGCACCTGCACATATGTAAGCATACATATATATGTGGAGACATGATGTTCCCACTGATGTTTTATTTGCTCTTCTTTATTTATTATGCAGGCAAAATACTTATAACAAATCTCTACCAGTGACCCTGTGTAGCCCAAGATGGCCTTCAAACTCAAAAACAACATCCCTGAGCCCTGGAAGTGCAGGGGACGACAGGCGTGTGCCACCTCACCCAGCAGCACACGTTATTTTCCTTTCAGGGCTTATTATATAATGAGTATTTTCCAGAATAAGGTGTCACTTATTTCCTCTCATTGTTTTCATTTGCTTTTAACATTTTAGTTGCAGGTAATGTAAACTTTTCTTTCCCTTTTTGATCTTGGGACTGACATCGTATGTTAAAAACAAGCTCTCCTTGCTTTGTATTTTTTTTCCAACATAAGGTATACTTTATTTCTTACAGTTTATTAAGCCACCTGTCACAACTACTAAATGTCATATTTTCAAAACATTCTGTCAACTCATAGCTCATTAAAAACCACTTCCATCTTATATGAAAGCTGTGTGGGTGCTTGTATTTGCTCCTGGACTTGTTGCTGTTCTGGTCCATAGACTTTTCTTCTGAGTTTGGCATGGCTATTATCAGTTTCAATTTCTACAATTTTTATACACCATATTACCATCTCAGAGGGAAATCATCAACTGTATATGTATGTGAATGCATTTAAGAACTTTTCTGGCAGCGACACACACACACACCCCACACACACCACACACACACACACACACTCACACACACACACACGCTCCAAATGTTTAGAACAATTGAAAGAACTGGCTGTTTTATGGTTTGAGTAACTTCTTCCTTCCAGAAGTATATTGCATCTATGTGCATCCTGGTTTTCTTTGATTTCTCTCTCTTCATGTGTGTTATAATGTCTGCTACTACATGAGTGGGATCTTCTTACTCTGTTGACCTGAAACTTAGATTTATAGACGATAGCGTCTTGCTTTCCAGGGCGTTGGGAAGCCACTCATTTCATCTGTAGCAGAGTGGTCCTTCAGATTCCCGCACTCATCCCAGCACAGCTTGATTAGCATCTCCAACACAACCCGGCTGCAGGCACCGGCACCTTCCACCATGACTACTATTCTTGTAGCTTCCTAGTGGAGCCTCCCAATTTCGAATTCACCCTTTCAGTCCATTGCGTGAGTTTCACAAATGATCAGATCGTATCAATCCCCTACTTAAAACCCTCCAGGGATTTCCCTGACTAACAAGGCTCTACAAGGTCCAGCTCATCGTATCTTCCCAGGCACCTCCTTCCTGTCTCCCTCACGCCACGTTGGCTCTCCCACCCTGCCCTTTTCCATTTTTCACATAACCGTTTTCTCCTTATAGCTTTTGCATAAGCCACGTCCTCCAGATACAGGCTCCTCTTCCAGGTCATTTATGCAAGGTCACCGCCAAGGCTATCTGTTATCAAGGTCATCTCTGACCTCCCTATATTTTATTAAAATATTCATCATAAAATGTATTTATTTATCCATATGCTGATTTGTATAGCATCTCTCCTAAACTTCTCTTCTCCCAGCCTTACCTTAAAGGCAAAATTTTAAAACAGAATAATTTCTACCTTGAATAAGATTGAATCGCCAAGGGCTATCAGAGTAACTGACTCTATAAGACATTAAAAGCTGCAGAGTTAAAAAAGAAGGAGGAGGAGGAGGAAGGAGGAGAGAGGAGGAAGAAGAAGAAGAAGAAGAAGAAGAAGAAGAAGAAGAAGAAGAAGAAGAAGAAGAAGAAGAAAACAAACTCCGCTCTTCTGACTCACCATGTGCTTTGTTTGGTGGGAGCAGCCACATCACAGTTAGACAGAGACATGTTTTTGTCTCAGCCCTGGTTATTATTAGAGTCCTGGAGAAAAACAAAGTCCTGCAATATCACTTTCTCTAGCCATGAAATGATGTGATTTGTAACTGCTCCATAGGCCTAGCTTGGGAACTAAATGAGAAAACATACAAAGCAGTAGCCTAATCCTACATGCACATAGTAGGTACTCAAGGCACATTAGTTCTTTTCCTGTCTCTGAGCTCTTTTTACTCACTAGCCAGCATCTTTATTCATGTTGCCTTTTACAACTGGAGAACTTGGATTTTGGCTCCGAAAACTATATTAACCTTATTATTAGATAATAAAACCTATTATTATTATTATTATTATTATATTATTAATAATTATTATTAATAAAACCTTATTATTAGATTAAGTTACAATCAAATTAGGGACCTGGGAAGTGGCTCGGTGGGTAAAGGACTCAGTAAACAAGTGTGAGGACCAAAACTCGGATTCCCAGCACCCACCTAAATGCCAAACAGGCATAATGGCCACCTGTAATCTCAACTCTGGGAAGAAAGAGACAAATGTACCCAGAGCAAACTGGCTAGCTAGATTAACTGAATTGGTGACCTCTGGGATCAAGTAAGAGATTTCCTCAATACTTAATATGGAAAGGGACACCATTCCTACAGTACACACTTCCAGTTGTGACCTGGAGATTACCCTTTCGACTCTTGTCTAGCTACTGTCAGTATGAGTCAGACACCAATATCACTTCTGGCACACACATGCACACACACACACAGGCATACACACACGCACAGACACACACCGTGTATTATACATGTAACACAGTGGCTCTCAACCTTCCTATGCTTCGACCCTTAATACAGTTCATGCTGTGGTGACCCCCCCACACCATAAAATTATTCTCATTGCTACTCCATAACTGTAATTTGCTATTGTTATGAATTCTAATGTAAACATCTGTTATGCAGAGTATCTGATATGTGGCTCCAGGGAAAGGGTCGTAGGGTGGAGATGCACAGGTTGAGATCCTCTGTTGTATGTAACTACTAATCTTGATCATCAGCTTGACACACCTGAGGAAGAAGAACGCTCAGTTAAGGAATTACCTCGATTGGCATGGCCTGTGGGCATATCTGTGAGGCATTTTTTTGATTACTAATTGAAGTAGGCTCAGACCATCATAGATGGTCCATCTGTAGTCAGGTAGGCCTAGGCTCTGATAAGAAAGGTAACTGAACATGTGCCTAGGAGTAAGCCAGTATACTTCCTCCCTGGTCAGTGTTCTATCACAGCAACAAGAAAGCAAACTAAAACATACCGTGAACCACACACACGCAGTGCACACCACTCATAAATACACATTTTAAAAAAAGGTTAAAATTGGGTGTAAATCTAGAAATGATGCCAATGGACAGAATGAACATTTCAATCAAGTGTTCAATCAAGTAGGTTAAAATACAAAGTCCAGGACAAGGACAGTTGAATAAGTCAACAAATAACTGCCATCAGGCCACAAATCAACCCAGTGCTGGTCTGTGATCTTAACATGGCATTGGGGGAGACACTCCTTGTCATATGACTCACTGAAATTATAAAAGACAGCACTAAGCGTGATCCCTAGAGGAAGATGTGAAAGTCAAATAAATCATTGGTTGTGGTATCCTAGAGCAATCTTATCTGATTTCCATGAGCACTCCTACATCAGGGGAATTATACAAGGCCTGAATTATATGCAAGTCTTCAAAGCCTGACACAGTAAAGTGGTTTATTCTCAAAAGAAAAAAACAATGAGTAAGTATTTTGACCTTGACTGTCAAAATACTGCTATGGATTATTCTACATTTTCCTTTGAAGTATACAATTGAGAAGCCATCTCATCTTAAGTCTTCTTAGTAATGCATGTAAAGTTTAATTCATAGACACACTTTTTTCTAAATTTTAAGAGGGATAGACTGGTCACAAAAAGGCTGACAATCTTGTTGCAAACTATCAAACCATAGGTGGTCCAAGTTAGGATTAGTGTCTACTCTGCTTGCAGTACTACCTGGATAGAAAGTAGAGGTCACCTCTGTCATAACAAAGATGCATATACGTGCACACTGGCTGGCTTTCTTTTTTTTTTTTTTTTTTTTCAGACAGATAAGCACAGAGAGGCAGCATACATGATCCTAAAAAGTGCCAGGATAGAACCATCCTGCCCCAGGTAGAATTAATACCAAGCAAGGGCAGAGATTGTGGGTTGGGTATCAGGAGTAGACTGTGTAGTTTTGAATCTCTCTTCCCCACTTTACCAGTTGTGTGGACCTGGAGGTGAGTTTACTCCTCTGTTTCCCGATCTTCTTGTCTAGAAACTAGGTTCGAGTACTATAGGGAATGAGTGAAGTGCTCTGTGAATGTGTGCTGTTGATATGAGCAAGCCATGTTAACACTCCAACACCCATCCCCATAGGAGTGGCAAAGCCTCCCCCAAGTGGGGTGAGTGGGGACAGAGGGTGACAAAGCATTCCTTAAATCCAGCTGCAAATGTAGATAGTGTGTGCAGAAAGTCTCCACCATAGTTTCACCCTCCAGAAGTTTATAGCCTGAAGATTGTTTCATCTGCAGAGATGGCTCCTACAGAGATTAACTAAACCTGCCTCCTTGTTCAGATGTATCCAATAAACACACCTCCTTGTTCAACTGTGTAGAATAAACACATTGAGCTTTTCTGGGATGCTGTGGCTTTTCCATCCAAGAGCCTAGGAAATTGATTGACAGATCCTTTGTTAGGTCAACACCTTGAGCTATGCAGAACTCAGCAAATAACAGCTCCTATACCATAGGCTTGCCAAGAGGATCCACATGTAAAGATTTGAAAGGAATTCAAAAGGGCTTAATAAAGCCTTTATATATTTCAGTGATAATTCAAGGAAGACGGCCATTGTTGTTGCTTCATGAAACTCTGTTCTAAATTTGAAGGGATGAGATTAACAGACCTCAGCTATCCGTGGGGGATGAGGGATAGGGATCGGTTACATCTTATCTCCTGAAATAGAAGAGTCCAAGTCATCCACTCACATTTCTCAATAAAAACATCAGCATTGAGCATATTTATCAGGGTCCTCCAGAGAAACAGAACTGATAGAGCCGGAGACAGACAGCAAACATCTGATCTTTTCCACAGGTTCTGTGTCTGTAGATTAGACCAAACTCTGGCCAAAAATAGCAAGAAAATAAATTTTGCAGCACTTAATATATTCGGGCACTTTCCCTTTCTGCCAGCACCTCATCAGTGGTTCAGAACTGCAGTTATCTGTAATGTGATGCCATTATCATCCTTAAATAAGATAGCATTATAGCATTACCACCAAGCCTTGAGGCAGGGGCTGGTTTTGAAAATAAGTTTTGTCGTACCCCACGAGAACAGATACTCAGCAGAGAGGAAAACAAAACCATCCGTTAATTGTCTTCTTTTACAGTGACTAAGGATGATTTTAAAACTATGGTTTTCTTGTGGTTGTTGTTGTTTATTAAATAAAACCAGGGATCATAAGAGGAAGAGAAATTGTGGCTTGTAAACCTAACCCCAAGGGGCGCACTAAAGAACCCTTCGAGGAAACCACAGTGAACATGGCTCTCTCAGCATCCGGGTAAAGTCTCTTCCTCCCATAGCTTAGTTCCCAACAAGTGAGATCAAAGGCATTCCAGCCCATTCATCACAGCCGTAATAACAAAAGCCAGAGTGGTAATAGCAATAAGGGCCCGAGAAAATCAAGTTTTACAAGAGGAGAAGGAAAATGCATACTGATCATTTTTTCTTCAGGATACACTATTGAGAAAAATTGTGCTTAATTTCTGATGGCTCCCTGTAGCTCAGCCACAGAAATATAATTGAGAGAATAAAGCACACAGAAACCCACTGTCTACTCTGCCTCTGACATCGGATCACCAAACACCTTTGACTCCATTACCACAAGAAATATCATTGTGAACATCTTTATGTAGTCTGCACAGCCCCTACATGCTTTCCTCATGCCAGACTCGCTCCCTGTCCCCATTATCTCCAGCAAGCCCTGGAGATAGAAATCTTGCTGGACATGGTATTCCACTGGCTTCTGTAATGGCAGCTGGTGTGCGGAAGGGGACCCCTAGAGTGTTTGTATTTCCACTGGATGGAAGATAAAACTGCAGCCCATATAGCAAAAGATGACTACTTCTTCTGAAATAATCTAAGAGCAAGACCTCAGGGTATTTCTTTTTTTAACCTTTAGGTTTTATGAAAATGTTGGAACTGCAATTTATTCAATATCATCTCTTGTTTTATCTGCATACAGAACGTTCTAAGATTTGGTTTTGGAAACTCAACTCCAGTTCATCTGTCCAGATTCCTCTTCAGTCAAGAATCTCAGTTTTTGCCTTTTGTTCTCTGACTAGTGGCAGGTAGAAGCATCCTGACAAAATACAGAGTTCAGTATCAGGAAGTGTGCTCAATATGCAGGCTCTTCAAGGAGAAGGAGATGAAGTAGCCTTGAGGGCCCCTGCCTGTTACTCTTCATCTCCTCTGGGGATGGAAGGCCTTCCCTTTTTGTGGTGATCTGAATATGCTTGGCCCAGGGAGTGGCACTATAGGAGGTGTGGCCTTGAGGAGTAGGTGTGGCCTTGTTGGAGAAAGTGTGTCACTGTGGGGGTGACGATGAGACCTTCTCCTAACCAAATGGGAGCCAGTCTTCTCTTGTCTGCCTTTAGATGAACATGTAGAACTCTCAGCTTCTCCTGCACTATGCCTGCCTGTACGATGCCATGCTCGCTCCTTGATGCTAATGGGCTGAACCTCTGAACTGTAGGCTAGTCCCAGTTAAATGTTTGTCCTTTATGAGAGTTGCCTTGGTCATGGTATCTATCCACAACAGTAAAACTCTAACTAAAACACTCATTCACCCTGAACGCCCAGCAGTGTCCAGACAAAATATAAATAATTCCTTATCCATCATAATATCTATATTTATAAAGCACCTCTAGTTAAATTGTACCATTTCAGACTCTATTTAATAAATTTTTTGTTTAGAATTTATTGAAATCTTTTGTAAATATTTAAAGTAATAGAAATCTCCATAGGAGGGAATCAATATTCAATGTAAGACTTTGGCTATCGGCATATTCTGCTTTAAGGGATATTATAGACTTACTTTGTGAAATTGACATAGAAAACTATGTTTTAAAAAACAACATAATATACTACAGGGTGTATACACACACATATGCATATATGGATTCCCACCCTGGTGAGGCTCAGAGGGAAATGGCAAAGACCAGATAAGGCATACCCTAAGCCTCCTGAATCCCACTCTGTGGGGCTAGGTCCCAAGCATTGAGTGGAACCAGCTCAGATCAAGTCAGTTCTTCCCACATCCTAGTTTGAAAGGATAGCTGCAACTGCTAGCTCAGTTTGAAACTGCCCTCTACTCGTTTGGAGCATGCCTTCACTATCAGGAAGCCTAGTAAGCTACTGGGGTCAGTGTTTGTGATATGTAAGAGATGGACTGCCTTTCCATCATCACAAGGTATGTCTGGAAGGTAAACTTCTTTCTCTTGTACGTGCTCTGGAGAAATAAGATATCATGCCAGAAGTGCCATGTATCTGTCATTTTGGATTCTCACCCTAATCCTAACCCTAACCTTAACCCTAACCTCATGGACCAAGTGCAAATGTTAATAGTGTGTGCAGAAGATGTCTGCATATATATGATAGTGTGCATACATATATATGCAGACACAAAGCTGACAAGATTCAGAAAATCAATTCAAGTCTTATTTTCCCTCATTTATCAGCAATGTTCCAAGTTGGCTTTAAAAACCTAAACTGGTTAAAGTTCAGTTCAGAGGACAGAATTAAATTAACCCATGTTCCAGCAGCAATAAAAAGAATAATAACCAAGCAGTGGCTTATGCTAGCATAAGGTCAATATGTTTTCATAACATAAGAACTTGTGATTATTACCATTGCTGAGACTCACTCAGCATGCAGGCGGCAGAGCAGAGCACCTGATGCAAGCTGGGTAAATGATTGGTGAAGTCAATTGGGTTGACAAGGCTGTCCACTGTGCCTGTGTTGTCCACTTGAGTCCCCTATGAAATTTCATCATGATCATATGTTTCTGTGGACTACTTGGTGCTTATCTATTCAGGACAACACATTATCAGGGATGAGATGGACCTGTAAGATGGCAGCCTCTGGGCCTGTGAGACTCTAATGTCGCAAGAGAATTCTGTCTGGTCCCAGATATGAGTTGACTCAGAATACAGGGAATGTTTTATAAGGCAGCCAATGCTATTTGGCTGTATGTTAACCTGGGACCTCTGGGTCACAATTTAAACATGATCGTCGCACCTGAATAATTTTCTAAAGTGAGTCTCTTGTGGGTTGTGCCTGATAGTCAAGGAGCTTAGAGGAAGCTCCCTAACCCCTTGGAGGATGGGTCAAGAAGGAGGGTTTCTTAGGGAAAAGGAGACTATACTGTAGAGAGGGGAGAAGTCCAGAGTGTGAGAAGTCCCAAGTGAGTGTGTGTTATTGACATGAACACAGCCGTATCAGAGACCACAGCCTCAGATCCAGGGGAATATGGCAAAGCTGAACCCTGACTCCCATCCTGGTGAGGCTCAGAGGGAAATGGCAAAGCCTTCCCTTATGGCCCAAGTGCAAATGTCAACAGTGTGTGCAGAAGATGTCTGCCATAGCTTTGTTCCCCAGGGATAGTTACAGTCTGAAGACCGCTCCCTACTGAGACTGCTTGCTCATGCTGAAATTAGCTAAACCTGTCTCCTCGATCCAGCTGTATACCATAAACCCTACCTCCTTGTTCATCTGTGTGTTATAACCCCACCTCCTTACTCAGCTGTATGCAGTATCCCTGCCTCTCTGTCCAACTGTATATAATAGATACATTGAGCTACCACAATGCCACAGTTACTCCATCACAAAGCCTGGTCCACCCAAATCTCCAGGTTTCCATGTGGAGTGTGTGTGTGTGTGTGTGTGTGTGTGTGTGTGTGTGTGTGTGTGTGTTTTCTTCATTCCTTCAATGCACCAGTCAAATCCAAGTCCCGAAACTATGCAAGGATTCAGCATTGCACAGCAAGGCCCAGTCCTTGTCTCCACAGAGAGGTGGACCACAGCACTTTTGCTGAACATAACATTCCACCTAGCCCGACTGCATACCTTTTTAAGGCACATGTGATGCCATGGAGCTGGCAATATAAGCTCCTGTATGCCAGGATTCCCTAGCTTAAACATCAGGTGAGAGAGGCTGAGCTTGGAAGACCACCAAGACCTGGTGTCACACTGTCAAAGCAACTCAGAATAGGAACCCAAGGTCATTGGCACATACCTGGCCCTGCATTTCAATATGGCGAACACAAAAGAGACTGGAAGGAAAAGTATGTTAACATGGGTTCTCTGCTTCCCTCAGTGTTGACACAACACAGTCTTATCAGAAGGACCATGTGATAGCTAACTTCAAGTAAGACACTTCATCTCTCGTGATTTCTCTCCTTTCTTAGAAAAAAACTTGTGAGTTCCTCTACCCATTGTAAGTCCCTTCCTTTCGGTAATTTCCTACTGCTATGTTAGTGCTATACTCCTGGATAAAAGCAATAGTCATCATGCTTGTCACAGAGACCCCAGCTCTACTCTGCTGCCTCTCTACTCGGGTTCCAAAGTTCCTGTGGAACAGTGCTGGCCTCTCAGCCAGAGTTTCCTTTACCAGCAAAACTCGCCTCCTTCTAATCAGAAATCGTGATTTAGCACACAAGCAAATGATCTTATTAAACATTTCTAATATCTTGTATGCAGCAAAATTAAGGACTAGTACCTATTCTGAGCAATCAGAGATGGTTTGGTTTTATTTTTTGAGAAAATATCCCTATCCCTTATCTTCTGAGGTCAGTCTTACACTTGGATTTAGTTTAGCTTGCTCCTGAGCCCAAGTCAAGGAAGTCGGAATTCTGGTAGCTGTGAGCCCATCTCACACATCTGAAGTCTTTTGGGTAAGCTCCCACCAGACTTCCGTTCTGACGTGTACCTCCTAGATCTCACATTGTGTCTTTTACCTTCACTGTATTGCATGTGCTATTGGAGCAGACAGATTTGCTTTCTTTATGGAATAAACTTGTAGAGAAAGAAGTTCACACTGCATCTGTACTTTGAGGGTGGGCCGGAACTCTCATCTTAAGTCTATATTGATCACCTAGTAAGTACCTACTTGCTTGCATATAATACCGAAAATGTATGCTAGGACCTGAGATCCAAAATTCTTAGTTTGATTCTGGATTCTGCCTTTTCCATACTGGAAAGAGATTGAATCTCATAAAAGGAAATGGAAAAGACATGCTCAACAAGGGATTACCCAGGACTGCAGGATCTTCAGAATCTTTTGTTGATGGTGGGGGGTAGTGGTAATATTTTTTTAAAAGAAAATGATATACATACAGAAATAACTTACTAACTGATTAAACACCAAGATAAGGTACATGACTCTTCAAGATCACTAACAAACCAACTGCTAGCCAGCTCCAGACTGCTCTTTTACAGGCCTTTTAATGTTCCTTAAAGGGAGGCTTTGTGGTGGTAATCTTTTTTAAAAAGAAAATGATATACATACGGAAATAACTTACTAACTGATTAAACACCAAGATAAGGTACATGACTCTTCAAGATAACTAACAAACCAACTGCTAGCCAGCTCTAGACTTTTCTTTTACAGGCCTTTTAATGTTCCTTAAAGGGAGGCTTCTAAAGGTTCTAAAATAGATTGTTTGAGCTGGAGCCCAAACCAACAAAGTCTTCTCTTTTAGCCCCCACCTCTCAAGGCAAGCCTATGGGGTTCAAGGCCTGACAGCCGGATGTGGGCCTGACAGAAAATATGTTATGTGTAGCATGCTGTATAACCACTGAGGGATTTCTGTGGCTTCAGAAAACCAAGCAGATACCTGTCTGTGCCTCCCATGGTCTCCTGGAGCTGAGCACTCAAGCCATCGCAAGTCTCCGCTGCAGCAAAGCATTGGCCAAATAAGCAAAAGTCAACGGCATCAACAGGACAAGCAGGTAGCACACGAAAGATAACGCAAACCTGACAAATAGGCAAGGCTGTAAAGAACACACTTGTCCTACTAAAGCAGAGGAGGAGCCTTGAGGCTCACTGTAGATCCCAGTCCTCCAAGTGAGTCCTCCACATTCACTATTCACAACCCCTTTAAAAGGCAAAAAGAATAAACGAACCTCAGAACAAGGAGATAAATGGCCCCTCTGTCAATGGTTAAGAACCATATATAGGATATAGCTGGAAACTTCAACATAAACCCCAAGTCTCCTGATTATGTCAAAACTGAACCTGGTAGTGTACATCTGTAATGCAAGCACAAAGAGACTGAGGCAGAAGGACCAGAAGGTTGGAGCCAACCTGGGCTACACAGAAGCATGAGTATAACTAATTCTTTAAATGTTCTTGGTTGCTTTCCTACTTTTTGGGTTTTTATGAGAGGCATTTGGGGTTTGGATTTTTAGGATTTTGTTGTTTGTCCTACTCTGTAGCCCAGGCTGGCCCTGAACCCACAGCAATCTTCTTGCTTCAGCCTCATGAGAGCTGGGATTATGACTGACTTCACTAATTCTATATTAACCAACCTCTAAGTGATTCAAGATTCCTCCTGAGAGAATCAGATCATTTGCACTTTTTCAAGTCAAGTTAAGAGTTTGGTTCCTTTGTGATGGTTTGCTCCAGAATCTAGGATACCTCATCTTCTCAACTCTCCTATAATTATTAATTCTAATCATCATAAGACACGCGGGATCTAAACTTTTTAAAATATTATCAAATATATGGATATTTTAAGTATAATGTGATGAATTGTCCAAAGAAGTTACTTGGATTCCCCAATGTACTGTGAGAGTTGGCATATACAAAAGAAAAAAGTGTATGTGTATCAGAAATAGCTACTATCCTGGTCAAATGTAAGACAAGATTGCAAACTCTTCTTTCTTCACACATCCTTCTCTCTCTCTCTCTCTCTCTCTCTCTCTCTATATATAATATATATATATATATATATATATATATGTCACACACACACACCTTTCCTTCCACATACCTTCTCTACAAACTTATAGACATATGATTCAGTTAAAAGTCTAATTATAAATATACAGTTCTGTTGACTACTTCAAAACAATTCATAGTAGTAGTAGTAATAGCTGTTTATATTGCTATAGGCTCAGATTTAGCTAACACATTGGGTATCTAAGTAAGGCACATCCCTCAGAGGTACATATTTTAATTAGCATCTTTTTTCCCAAGTAGGGACTGGTTAATTTTTATATCGTGAGTTGTATTTGCAGCTGGAGCAATGCCTCTGTAACTGAGTCAGCCAGGAGTCAACCCAGTCACATCTTTCATCAGCAACTTGTATGGTTTTCCCCAGTTAGAGGGAAAACCAGGGACCTTCCCCTGGCCTCCTGCTGTGTGGATAATGGGAAAATATGACAGCTGGACTTACAAAGTGATAAGAATTACATAAAAGAAAGAAAAAAGAAATGCAAATGCCCTCAGGGTAAAACTCAGTGGCAGAGTGGGCACTGGGCACGCTGGAGGCCCTGGGTTCAAACCTAGCTCAAAGTCAGGTACAGAAGTGCTGGGCTGGAGTCCTGGATACTTGGTATGCTAAATCCTGAGGACCATTTGTATCCTAAAACTGGAGACCAGCCTAGGCAACAGAGTGTGACTCTATCACATAACAACTACAAAATACTTTTAGCTTTAACATACATACATACATACATACATACATACATACATACACACACACACAGACAAACACACTCCTCTCTATATGGCCCCAGTCTCTTTCCTTCTCTTCTTTAAAGTAATTCACAATATTTTATTAGATTTTTATCTAAATTCAAATTGTGATGTGTAGGCATTTCCCTTTAACGTCCCTGAATTTTTCTCTAGAGAATAATTTCAAGGCTCCATGCCATTTCCTGCCACGTAGTATCCGAAGCACTCGTAGGTGAGTTAGTTCCTGGGACCTCATGGTAGGAATGGAGATACTCTCATATCTCCTGATCTAGAGAGCTGCTCTGGGGCTGAGGTCAGCAAAGCCCTGGGCTTCTCTGCTTGTTCCATTGGACGACTTTCCACTCCTGTCTTCAGAAACAAGATTATCTGAGCCATTATAACAACACCCCATCTTCTGTGTACAAGCTTGTAAAATACCAGCTTTCCATCTCGCTGTCAGTAAATGAATACCTTATGCACGTACAGAACCCTCACCCACGATTCTGATCACTGGTAATAACGTGGCACTGACATCAGGGAGCCTCATAATAGACAACATGTCTAAAGGACAGAACTGTTTTCCACAGAGTATTAATTTACCAACTTCCTACACGACCATTTCCCAAAGCAGCCGAGAACATCTGTGACCCACAGGCTTCATGTTTCCCTTAATGGGACACTAATTGTTTTTAAATAAATGTCCCCAGTGTGCAAGCTCTCAATGTAGAATAGAAGTGGGTTGAGGAATAGTAAGCCTAGCCTATCATTCTGATGTCTAAAATGTCACACTTTCAAAGATGCCAGGGAGATGAAGTGCATTTAATAGTCAATGTAAAAATTTAACAAGTGCTAAAGCTCCTGTTTGAATTACAAAAGTATCAATTATAAACCGTCTGCCCTCCCCCAAAAATACCAATTTCCACTCCCTATAACATTACGCCTTAAAATGGTTACAGCCGGGATCCACATGCGTACAGCAGACTATACAGGCATTGCTGGTGCATGCGCTTCGCTGGCTCTGCTCTTGACACAAACTATTTTCTGCATGAAAGACTCTTTCATTTTGTTTTCCTTATTTGTATCTTTTCTGGGCTTGAAAATGAGATGTTTTAATAGCGCCACCTTGTGGTCATGAGCCATATCAAATTTATACACCCAGCCGAACTTCAGCTTCCTTATCCAGATTCTGCTTTTTGGAGATTTTTGTTTTGCCTTTGTTATTGTTTTCTCTTTTCTTCTAGTTAATATCCAAGAGTTGTTCTTTGCTGGTGATGCTACTGAGAATAATGATTAAATTCAAACAGAATAAACCATTAAACATGTTTACAAAAATGTCTTAATGTAAGCACAGTAGCCCCTGCACACGTAGGGATATGCCCCTCATCAAGGGACTGAGGAGAACGGACTGGTCAGAGATGTGTGCAAAAACCCCGTGGGGACAGGAAAAATGCTGAGACGGGCTTTAACTGAAAGCATTCTGACTAAACTTCCCTTTTACATCTGCCGTGGGTTTCAGGGCTGGCGCTGGTCTGAAAGCCAAAGAACTCCGCATGGCAGGCAACTAATTCCAAGGTGCAGTGAAGGGAATATTAAAGCCATTGATATTCTCCTCACGGTAGTAGGACCCACTGCCAGGTGCTAAAGGAATTGGTTGTTTATAAAGAAATAATCAAATATTCTTTTCTTCCCTTCTTGTTTCTGCAGCCTCCCACGAGTCCTAGCCTTCCTGTCTCCAGGGAGAAGAATGCTACTCGGGAAAAATAATAACTTGAATTCTTCCCTTCTCTCTCCCAAAATCACTTCAGTTCCAAAGGCTGGGTTACACTGCAAACTCATATACAATGACAGGTGTGGACACTCAAGTATTGAGGCAGGAAATCACGGAATATAGTTTTTAAGATTTAGATCATTAAATCCAGTGAAAGCTCCACACAGCCTTGGTAAGCCCTTGTCTCTTAGAAATTTGAAACAGGCCATGAGGTAAATTTACATGGTAGAAATGAAAGAGAAGGAGAGGAGAGGACACCTGGGGATGACATTAACAAGAGAGGATCTAGTCACCTCTCCATTTAAGAGCACCCAGGTTGCTGAAGGACCTTCCCCGAGTGGAGGCCTTGGAAAAGGTGACCTAATTTTAAAGGGCGAGCTTGAGATTCACACATAACTGTGTGCATGCATGCGTACGCATAAACACAAGGATAAACATCCAGCCCTGTTGGCATAGACATTGGATTTTGCCTAAACTCCTAGATTTGACCTTCTCTGTGAAAGACAATTGCTTTTTACTTTCTCAAACGTCAACAAGAAATCCACAGAGGGCATAGGGTAAAGGACTCAAAAGTTACATTTGTAGGCGGTGCTCAACAGAGACAATAGTGTCACCTTGACAGAACAGCCAAGGATAAAACTATATGGATGGACATATGTGCTTGAATGTGAAGGGGATGCAATACTGGATGGGCCACGGGAAGTCCTGAGTGGGCCACAGAAATTGACAAATCCCCATGTGTCATCCCATGAGCGAAGGTTCTGGAAGTTTTCCAAGTCTCCCAATGATCCCAGCTGACCTTTCCGGGTCTGGCAGACTCTGGGCCAGACTATGGAGAAAATGACTGAGAAGCAAATTCCTGCTGCTTCCTGGTGAGCCTTCTTTACTTTCCAGTAAGTCCCCTGTGATATAATTGTTCCTTTATCTGCACAGGAAGAGAATTTTTGATTCCTTCTGGAAACTAGAGAGGGCCAGGCCCACTCTCCTGGATGCTGGTTCAGAGTCTGTGCATATGCAGGCCTGGAAGGAAGCCCGGTCCTACGGGGACCACCATGTCATAGAGGCTCTTAGCATCAGGCTGGATGGAGACTTTAATTCTCTAAGATCCAATGACCTCATGGGGATCACCAAGCAGAATTTGCCATATGTTACTATGAAACTTGGACCAACAAAGAGTGACCGACTGGCCAAAACCAGGCCCTCTCCTGTGTTTATGACTCTGTCTTTTCAGGAGCATATCCCTGCTCACTCACGTTAGTGTCCTGTACACCAACTTCACTCCATGGCAGCGGTGAACAGCTGCATCAGGATACCTCTGCCTGCAAAGCCCAGATTATTTATTTTCACACGAGAAAAGCTCACTAACCTCCAGTTCAACAGAAAGGCCTCTCAGGAAAGCCAGTGTAGTATCTGGAAAGACCCTGAGAAAAGACTCAAAGACCTGAACTCCGCTTCTGCCTCTATCAGAAACCAGCTGGTGAATGACTGAATGACACATGATGCAAAAATTCTGTGATTTCTGTCTCTGGTGCCAAGCTGATTGCCCAATACTTTTCATTTTCCAAAAGCTTCTTTTCCTATTTGTAACCTAAGGACTATGATATTTAAAGTAATTACGTTGGAATTGATACCTTGTACTTATAGAGAAATAAATATGGGGAATGCAGAGATAGTCCTTGGTTAAGAGGACTCTTTCGGCTCTTTCAGAAAACCCAAGTTAGGTTTCTAGCATCCATCCAAGTAGGGTAGCCTACAGCCATCTATAACTCCGGCTTCAAGGAATCTGACACACTCTCTGGCCTCCACATGTACACATGTGATATACAAACACACACATAGACACGTAAGTAAAAATACACTTTTAAGAAAGATGAACACACAGAGAGAGCTAGAGACACTCATATATGTCCCCACACAGATGCACCCGAAGTACTCAGAGCCCACTGATACACCCATGCTTCATGCACTGCCCCTCTACAGAAGAGACATGTGTCTTCTGGGGCCTCACCATCTGTGGAGCTATGATCAAAACATTACTATTCAGTTACCATCTAAGCACAGCTGTAGAACTGCGGAAATGTGTTTTTACAAAACCAAGCAATTGTCTGAGTCTGTCTTCCCCAACCAAAGAACGGGGAAAGTCTAATTCACAGAACAATTCCTACTTTATAGAGCATTTATATACAACATGCGGGCTACTATCCTATTTACTTGTTTTTCATACCGTCTTTATTTAGTGTGTACTTTATAAGACTTGCAAATAGTTTCCAAACATCTCCAAATTTAAGAGGAAAACTGCAACTGAGTGAGGCTGATTTAAATTAGCTTAGTCTGGGTTCTTCCCAGAAGCAGAGCCCTAAAGAAGATGCTTTATTTTTGGAACTGATTTGAAGAAACAAGTGGAGAACTAGACAAATTAAAATAGGGAACAGGGAAGAGCCAATCATAGGGTCTTCAGCTGAGTTGGTTACTGAATATGGACAACAAACGATCCTTCCTCCTGGGCTACTGTGAGCTTCTTTGTGGAATGGCTCCTGGTATATCTTCCTGATGGATGTAAGACAGACATATTAATGCACTGACTCCCATTATTGCCCTATGTGGATCTCATGTGCTCACACTTCCAGTTTGAACATGAGGCAGAAGTCAGATCAGCCACAGCCTGAAACTCCACATCAGCAAGCAAAGATTCTGTGGTACACCTGCAAGAGGGAGCCCGTGAGTCACGACTGCATAGAGCATTCACAGCCAAGACCACAGTCAAACATCAGGCTGGGAGAACATAAAGGACACAAAAGTAACCCACCCAACATGTGACGTGCAGTCCCTACGATGCCATCTTCCTCAAACACCAGCACTTAGAGTAGTATGGCTTCAGTAGTCCTCTACTGTCAGAGATGCCGCTGACATATTAATAAATTCCTTTTCTTTACCAGCTTATGTAGAAGACTTTAATGCATTCAAAGTAATACTTTTGATGAAAGGGAGAACACAACAGCAATGAATGGAGGCTAGTGTAAGACATGTCTCCAAATACTGAGCAGCACCATAAAGGTGTTTCAATAGACTATGGGCTCCTAATTCAAGGAAGTACCAAGATGGAAAAGTCACCTTTACACAAAGATTGAAGTGCATATAAAAATAAATAAATAAAAATATTTCAGAAAGGTTTAAATAAATATGTGTGGGGAAATGAGCAGCCATGAAGTTGATGAGCAAGTCAGATCCTCCTCGATCATGGCTCCCTAGATGCCATCCCAAACACACTGTGTTCCATCCACTGGTGTCAGAGCTCCAGGAAGAGCTGAGAAGAAGTAAGAGTTATTGTTTTGCTTTTAAGAAAGCTAACACCATGGAGTTTAGATCATCTCAAGAATTTTAAAAGCAAATCCAAGTCGATTTATCTTTTTTTTGTTGTTCGTGTCTTGTCTGGTTGTTGTGGGGTGTGTGTGTGTGTGTGTATGTATGTATGTACATGTGTGAGTATAGTATAGTGCATGCAATGCATGTGTGTATGCAAGTGTGCTCACCTGTGCCTGAGTTTGTAGAAGTCAGGGGTTAGCTTCAAGTATTTCCTTCTATTCCACTCCACCTTAGCTTTTTTATACAGGTCTCTCTGCTCCAGGTAAATTAGCCTAGTCGGCAAGCCCCTACAATGTGCCTGTTTCTCTCTGCTCATTCCCGAAGTTCTAGGATTACAGGTGTCTACTGACAAAGCTGGCTTTTATGTAGGTGCTAAGGATCAGAACTCGGGTCCTGATGCTTGCAAAGCAAGCACGTTACCAGCTGAGCCATCTCCCTAGCCCAAGTCTGTGTATTTTGATGATCCCAAGATGAAAGTAAGTCAATCCTGTAAAACATTTCAATTTCCAAAACATACAACCTGATTTTCTGTAAATGTGCAGAGGAGTGTGGCTAAATTTAACACAAGGCTAGAAGCAAGGCTTCATCCGTCACAGACATTTGTACAAACACAGGTCTGTTATTTATTATTTTTGTGTCCACCATGCATTACAATGCCAGCTAGAAATAATTTAAACCATCGGCCACCTTTTTGTTCTGTAAGGCAGTATGATAATTCAAGGAGACTAACACCAGAACTCAACACAGAAATTTAGACTTTCCCCACTCTGTATAGAGGAGAATCAATCACTTTGGTATCTGCAGAACATGAACAATGGCTATACAGCAAGCAAAGCCGACTCTCTCCACTTACATTTGGCAAAACAAATTAATTCAAAGCTCCTTTCATGTACATGTATGCCCAAAAACAAGAGATGGAGATGGGCCAGTGGAGGAATAAGATAAGGCAGTGACAACCAACTACTGTAAGTGACAGCAGACACAGGGACTAGGGAGGGATTAAGGTACCAGTGAACCCTCTGGACCTCTGTTTCCATGTTTTTTAGAAAATACCCTCAGTCCCCCACTCTGATGGCCCCAAGATTGCTGGTGGTGATGCATATCCAGGTTGGTGACCCACTTCTAAACAGTATACAGTAAGCATCCAAGGGCAGATGGGTCCTTAGTATGCTGACTTCAGTGCCATTAGATTTGTACCCAGGAGTAAGGTAGCTGGATCATGGGACTACAGAAAAGGCTCAACTGGTAGAAACACTGACTGCTCTGCAGAGGACCTGGGTTTGATTCCCATCACACACACAGCACCTCACACTGTAATTCCAAATTCCAACGGATCCCAAACCCTCTTTCAGCCTTCGAGGTCACCAGTCATGCACATGGTGCATTTACATACTGGCAGAGAAACACTCATACTCTAAAACACAAGAGTAGTTCTTTAACATGAAGACAGCTGGATTATAAAGTAGTTCTAGCTCTGGGTTTTTGAGGGATGTCTACATTGTTTTTCATAACAGCTACCTGGTTTGCATTGCCACCAAGAGTATTTAAAAACTCCCTATCTCCACATCTTGACCAGCATTCCGGACTTTTCTTCTTCTTTTTCAATGGTAAAAGCCATTGTAGTGGGGATGAGAGGCTACCTCACCATGGTTTGTTATCTGGTTCCTTTGATGATTGGTTTGCATATGCTTGTTGGACTATTTGGTATTGTCTTTTTAAAAAAAAAAAATGATTGTTCAGATCATTTGTGGGAATTTCTTTCTATCATGACTTTTTTTTTTTTTTTTTTGAAGAATGCATTTGGATGCGTGAAACCCCTATGGAACTACAACTATCAGTCAAAATATTCTAAGGTAAACTGTGGGCTCAACCGATGAACATCTTTCTTTCTTGTTAAATAGCAAGCTCCTACGGTGGAGACGATCATTGGAAAAACTCTTGTACAGGGATTTGAACATGAATGATATCTTCAAATATCTGCAGCAGTGTAAAGTGTCACAAAAAATATTAACATTTATACTGGTGACAAATTCGGCGTGTTGCTGATGACACCCCTGTAGTTTGTAATTAGCTAATAATCCTCACAGGTAGGGTCCAGGAATTCAAATCCTGTTTGCACGAGGTCTTGAGTTCACGATACAACAGCACACAATAATAAATTAAAGAACTGATGCCCATAAAACTGAAGACATCATTTATGGTCTCCCAGTCAAGCCTGCTAGCCATGCTTCCAAAAGTACGATCGGTGTACAGTGTGACAGTATTCATTTACTTTCGGAGAGTGAGGAGTGCCATCTCACAGAATTCTTTGGATCTCTCTTAGCTAGGAGTTCTCTTTTTTCAATTATTGTATTGAAAGCATGTGTAGCTAAATGATGCAGTGACTATAAATACTTAGAAATATTTTATTTTCATAAATACATCATCATCTATTTGGCCTAAAAGAGTGTCCATATACGTATGTGTAAGACCTTATTTTTTTCCCTACCCATAGACAACCTACTAAGCACAAAGAAATTTGAAAAGCTGTTTTACTTTTTAAGTAACTGAACTCGCTCTTGAAAGGGGACATAATGTAGAGTTTAAGTGCAAACTGTAATTCCTCTGTGTGACCCTGAATAAACTCAATTTCTTTGTTTGGAAAATGAATATTAAAATTGTATTACTACTTTAGATTCCTGTGAGAACTGAAATGAGCCAAACAAATGGTTTTTTGTTGTGTTGTTCTATTCTCAGCTACAGATCTCAACCACTTAGCAGAGTTTAAAATTACCCTAGCATCTCATGAGCAACCTTTTAAAAACTGGAAGAGAACAAAGTAGAACTTGCATACATGGTACAAGGAAATGTTACTTAGTGAAACTTTTATTTCAAATACATATGTGTAACTTAGTTCCTTTACACGATAATTTTTTACTGTGAGTCACTGAGGGATTGTTTTAAATTCAGAGGCAAAATTGTTTAACAGAGGATCCAGTGCACTGGGAGTTGCTGCTGGCGTTGGCTTTAGGCCTTACCATAGGCCAGAAGCAGCAGGAAATAGATGGTTGGGTCACGTGAGCATCAGAGGTCTATCTAACACACCAGTTCTCTGCACTGTTTGGAGCTCAGTCATGGCTCTTAATACATAGGCATTACGTAGATGGAGCTAGACACAGGTTTTGTAGCTGGAGGTGTAACAGTGAACAAGTCACACAAAGGCCCTGTCTTTGGAATACAGAACTCCTAAGGAATGAGACAAGTAATCAGTCAAAGAAGAGAAATGTATAGCAAGGCAGGGCTTAGGGGCTATAGGAATGGCGCAGAGGTTAAGAGTGCTTGGTGCTCTTGCAGAGGACATGAGTTCAGTCCTCAATACCCACATGGTGGCACATAACTGCCTGTAACTGGAGTTCCAAAGGATCATATGACTTTTTCTGGTCTCTGGAGGCTCCTACATGCATGCAGTACACATGAACTCATGCAGACACACACACACAAACACACATACACAGAAATATATACACATATGTATGTACATGTATAAATAAATAAATCCTTAGAAAAAGAAGGAAGTTGGGGTGAAATGCACACTGGAGGGTAGTTTGCAACTGACTCCACACAGGGTAGTCAAGGAAGGACAGATGTCACTGAGAACCTCCTGCTGGAAGGGAGAGACCAGCTGTCCTACACAGAAAGAGGGGCAGAGACACAGGCTGGGAATGTGTTCGGCATTTGCAAAGAAGCAAGAATGTTGGTATGGTTGTAAGGACATTCCTAGGGGCTGAGAGGGGGCCAGAGACATGTTGTATAACCCCAGGGAGACATGATACTCTATTCTGAATGAGATGCAGACATTTATTCTCTGTTACACAATGTTATGCACCACCCTCCTTCCTTGCCCCTTCCAGACACTGCCTGTCAAAGGTCACTATGGGACAGTCTATAAGACAGCTGGCATGGAAGGAGCAGAAGTCAGTGCCATTGAAACTGAAGGCAGGACTAATCTTTCCTAAAAGGCATAAAACTGATGGCAATCAAACATGTTACCTGACTTATAAGGACGTGCAGAGGAATTAGAGTGTAGATTAATTTTAGATGATATCGTATAATTATTATAAATTTGCTTGGGAATGGTAAGTGTTGGGACTATGTGAGAGAGTATTCTTATTTTGTGAAGGCAGGTGCTGAAATAGTTTTAGGATGAATTGTTATGAGGTTTCACACACACTCAAATGGGCACAAAAATAGGTGCAGCAAAAAAATGTAAAAATATGAATAAATATTGAGTGTAGTTGGTTGATTCATATATTTATTATACTAGTCTATCAACTTCCATCTTCCTGTGTGTGTGTATGTGTGTATGTGTGTGTGTGTGTGTGTGTGTGTGTGTGTGTAATAATATCACACTCATGCTATAAGATATACGTGGAGGACCCAGAACAACTGGTGGCAGTCAGTCCTTCTACCACACAGGCTCAAAGGCAGGTTCTTAGACGTGGCAGCAAGCACCTTTACTAGCTAAGTCATCTCACTATCGCCAGTTTTAGAACAATTTGTTATCAAAATTTTGGGAAACTCCATTTGGGCTATTATCTGGGTTGGTTTTTTTGTTTGTTTGTTTGTTTGTTTGTTTGTTTAATGTTTGGTTTTTGGTTGCCGAAATTTATTTCTCTGCAGATACTATACTGGGACATAGGCTAGGCCATTGATTTATTCCCAATCAGAAATGCTTGTCTTGGAAAACTCAGAGAGTCTCTGAGTTCAGGGACTCAGGTGGGGTGCTGGCTAGGTGGCATGTTTTTGGGTACTGGGCCTTTAAAGGATGAGGCAGTAAGCCAAAAGATGGCAGGCATGCTTCAAACTCGTAAAAGACATTTCCAGGGCAAGTGAAAGGCAAAGCAAACACCTGGAGCCTTGGAGAAATTAATTCCTCCCCTGAACGTGTGCTTTTCCTTGGTGTGGAAGGTCTAAATTAGTCCACTGTTTACCTGCCTCGTGACTTGAAGAAAGAGTAACGTGATTTAGAAATTCAGCGTTCACAGAAAGTCTACTTTCAGCCAGCTGGTTACCAGGCAATGACAGGGAATCGGGCTGTGGAGTATCCACAGATTTAATCCAGGAGCAGATGTGCCTGTGAATAGGAGAAAAACTCAGTGCCCTGTGCCTGGGTCACATCAACTCCACATCAAGTTTTCCCAGTGGAGGCAAGGAAAAAAAAATTAGACTTAGAACCTTCAGGTATCCTGATGAGATTCAACTTGTGGGTGGGATGCACGCATTTATAGACACACAAACCCTCTCTCCCAACCAAATGAGACAGAAACGTAAAAATAACTGTACTGGCTGGTTTTATGTGTCAACTTAACACAAGCTGGAGTTATCATAGAGAAAGGAGCCTCCCTTGAGGAAATGCCTCCATGAAATCCAGCTCTGAGGCATTTTCTCGATTAGTGATCAAGGGTGGGAGGGTCGCTTGTGTGTGGTGCCATCCCTGGGCTGGTAGTCCTGGGTTCTATAAGAAAGCAAGCTGAGCAAGTCAGGGGAAGCAAGCCAGTAAACAGCATTCCTCCATGACTTCTGCATCAGCTCCTGCCTCCAGGTTCCTGCCCTGTATGAATTCCTGCCCTGACTTCCTTTGGTGATGAACAGCAATTGTGGAAATATAAACTGAATAAACCCTTTCTTCCCCAACTTGCTTCTTGGTCATGATGTTTTATGCAGGAATACAAACCCTGATTAAGACAA
The DNA here is from genome assembly GCA_021653895.1 of Mastomys natalensis. Taxonomy (NCBI): domain Eukaryota; kingdom Metazoa; phylum Chordata; class Mammalia; order Rodentia; family Muridae; genus Mastomys; species Mastomys natalensis. Next base: position 372,066 of record JAJTUV010000036.1, read on the forward strand.
TAACCATGTAAAAATGCCTTTGATCTGGGGAAACAGAAGAAAGGAGGTTGCAATAGATGAAGAATTCTCTAAGGGTATGATCTTTGCAAGCATTTATTTTGTAAATGGGAGGAGGTCTTTTTTGCAGCAAGACTGTCAATGAATGATAAAACTCATTAGTAACTAAGGCAGGAAAGAGAAAGGTCTCTAGAGGTTTGTCTCCTTAGGATACAAGAACGAAAGTTGGTTGCATTCAGTAGCTTTCAGCACTGAGACAAAATACTGAGGAATGTCAGCTAAAGGAGGAGAGGGTTCTTTGCCTCCTGCCTCTCTGCAGCAACTTTAGTCTGCAGTCAGCTGGCTCTAGCTATGGGGGACCTGAGGAGAGGCACAGTTTCCTGATAGCAGAAGCATGTGGTAGAGGCTGCTCACTTCATAGCAGCCACAAAGCCAAAGCACAAAAGCAACAGACAACAACAAAGCAGAAAAAGGAAGGGTTTGGGGTCAAGATATGTCCTCAAAGACATGCCCCTCAACAGCCCATTTAAATATAAAGTCATCAGAGATAAATCCACAACTGAGACTGAGATTTGAGGCCTCGTGTTCAAACACACCCTCAACCTGTGGACTAGGACTCCAATACCTAACTATAGGGGGCATTTCAACAACTCCAGCAGACACTTACTGGATGTGTACCAATGCAGGCTTAGTAATCACTCTGCATCTTTAACTAATCAAATCCTTCTGGGAGCACTATGAAGAAGCTGCTGTTACTATCTTGCTTCTAGGGATCTGGGCATGAAAGAAATTAAGTAACACAGTGCCATGGGCAGAAATTAACATAATCTTCAAGCTGTCTCTTGAGGTCAGCCACTTCAAATGTGTTCTGTTTAACCTCTTCTGGTTCCACCGTAAAAGTGGTCCTTCCTCAGGATTGGGTATGTTGAACACACTTGCGAATCGTTGTTTTGTTTTCTTGTTGCTGTGATAAAACACTCACTAAAGCAAACCTGAGGAGGGAAAGGGTTTATTTGATTTACAGTTTACCATCTATCATGGAGAGACGTTGGGGCAGGAACTTGAGGCCGGAACTAAAGCAAAGAGCATGCAGGAACACTGCTTCCTGGCTCTCTGTTCATGGCTTGCTCCATCTGCTTACTTAGACACCCCCAGGACCAGGTCCTAAGAGCTGGCCCTGCCCACAGTGGGTTGGGCCTTCCCTCCTGAATCGGTAATCAAGAAAAAGCAACACTAAGACATTTTAAGGCCAGTCTAACAAAGAAAACAATTCTTTAATTGTGGTTCCCTCTTCTCAGTATCTCCAAAACTAACCAGTGCAACACTTACTCCACGAAATTTTTGCAAACTAAGTCACTGGCGACTCTTGGAGGAGTGGTCCTCTAATGAGACAGCAGCCCTGAGGTCCTGGAAGTTGCTCAGAGCCAAGCTAATCACCATCTTACTCTCGATTCATGCTGTCCCCTTATGGTACCTACAGCTGCTTTGAGGATCTCTGGGCCTATCAACTCTTCAGGGTCATGCCATCAGCATCTACTGTAAACTAGCCTTCTCTCTTCACACAGAACCATTTAAAGCATGTGGTGCCAACTCTGACACCTGTCCTTCTTAGGTCACTGCACTGATCTTCCAAGGCAATAAGCATGGCCCTACCACTGCCTGCTTAACACTCCTCCCTGGCTTCCTTTGCTCCACTGAGGCATGTGTGAGGCTCCCTGAGCCCAGCCTCACAGTCCTGGTTCCAACTCCCTGACATCTTCACCTCCTGCTCACCCACATGCCCATACTTAACCATGTTCTTGTTTTCCGGAATGCCCTACTCCTCATGTCTCTCCCTTACTCCTGTCTCTCACAGACCTACCTCTACTCTTACCCAGCAAATTCCAGCCCTGGCAAACTTCTATGCTTCCTTCAAGGTTGACGCCAGTTGCCATCTTCCCTTGGGAGAAAAAAAAAATCCTTAATTCTCTTCTACTCACAGAGAGAGATTTGGTTTAAGAGAAAAAATAGTTTAACAACAAACAAAACAAACAAAAGACATCAACATTATTTGCTTCTCCATCTTTAGCTAGCTCCGCCCCCACACGATTCTTGCAGGCGTTAAGGGGCTTCAATCTTTTCAATTTTGCATTCACAATGGGGCAAATTACCATGTGTTGAATGAATTTAAGTGTCTTGATCTGAGGAACCCTTGTTTCCTCGGCAGAGCAGTGTGCCAAGGGCATTCAGTATCAGACAGATGGGCCCGATCTTTCACCTTCTGGTTTTATGGCTAGAGCCTAGAGTTAATAGCAAACGTTCTCGGTGACTTGGTTTGGTAAAACACCCTGTAAACCCAGCCAACTGGTGTGACAAATGATCCTGCATTCCAGAGCGTGTTGACCTCCTGTCTAGCTTGTGTTGTTTGCCTTTCACTAAGGGAGCAGCTTTTCCTTCAAGGCTCTGAAAGTTAAACCTTTTCTCTGTTCCTTCCTGAGTGCTCTCTTTCTCTCTCTCTCTCTCTCTCTCTCTCTCTCTCTCTCTCTCTCTCTCTCTCTCTCTGTGTGTGTGTGTGTGTGTGTGTCTGTCTCTGTGTGTCTCTCTGTATGTCTCTCTCTGTCTCTCTCTGTCTCTCTCATAGAAGTATATATGAGAAAATACTGCATAGAAAAGAATAGATGGCGTTAAAGAGAGAGAAAGAAACAGAAGCAGAGATGATGAGACTGTAGAATTCACCTGGCCACTGGGCATTAGTCAAACACTTACTGTCCATACACAAACAGAAGGCTGAACAATGGCATAGGACTAGGGACCATGTCCAAGGGGCCACAATGATGGCCAACATTATCATACCTGCCTCCAAATAAGTGTGTGCTTCACCCTTGCAACCTTCCTGTCCAATATTTCCACCTTAGAAATCGTCGTCCTACCTACTTGAGTGCTGATCACTCTTAGGATATCACGCTTATGACTTTTCGGAGGAATCTGGCTGATTTGCTAAAGCCTACAGAGCTTTTAGATTGTGAATAGACGTCTATCATGTCCACTTGTAGTCTGTGAAACATCCACGTGGCGTGTAATAACATTGAATTTCATTCTTTCTAAATGCTTGACCTATTCTCCATCCCAATAAATGACATTATATTCATGTTCTAAGGAGTGAAGGATCCATACAGTCTCTCACACAGCTTGCTGATTCAACTAACTGCTTCTATAGCACAGGATAAAGGGAAGTAAGCATTTCTTGTGGGTCTTGAGGTCCCTCCCCAGCTCCTAGCATTGTTTGAGTTTGTCTGGCTTGAATGGAGGCCAGCTGATTCTCCTCCAAGTTCCATTTTGGGTCAGATCTCAGGAGACAGCCTGTCTGGTGGCTCAAAAAAACAAATATCTGGCAGACTCTCCACCCCAACCTGGAATCAGGGTGGATCACCACTGCTTTAGAATCTTCTTCATCCCCCTGGTTCCCTGTGTGTAGCGAGGGGCGGGGGGAGGAGCTGAAAGGTGGGGAATACTTTAATTTCTCCAGCTGAGCCTCTGAGTGGGAAGTCCTGCGCAGCCAGCCAGACTACCCAGCATCCTTCCCTCTTACACAACCAGTGTCTCCTGCCAGGCGCCTTATGTCATCTTCATTCTCTCCTGTGTTTACTCGCAGGCGTCTCCTCTTGGGGCCCCAAAGCACTTTTAGCTCTCTACCACTCTTTAGTAGTTAGTCAATGGGCTTGATCCCACTAAGTTCTCTGCAAAGATCACAAAATCTAAGAGAGGGGTTTCCACTTGCAAAGACCTTAAAATCCTGAAATGGAGACAAAAAGGCACAACCACAAAATCAGAGTCGGGTATGTGGTTGTTGTATTGCATATGTTACATGGCCCTTTTGACTGACAGATTTCTCTGTGAGCTGCTGAGATTATCTTCAGATAGTCAAGTATGGCCTGTCCATTAAGGCAGCAAGGTTAGATGGGATCTTGTTCCCTTGCACCCATGTCAGCCCTTCTTGTTACTTTACACAACCTACTTTATAAGCATTTTGGAATGGAATTAAGAATTCTCATTGATTTACAACTGACACTTTATTTGCTGAAAAATTACTTATCAAATTTGCCATTATAAGTTTGTCTTTTGTACCAGAATACTTTAATTTCTCCAGCTGAGCCTCTGAGTGCAAATTTTAATACTTGTTTCAAATGAAACAACAGAAGAATTTGATAACCGATATATTGTTGTTTATAAACAACTTTTGCATGATTTATTATTTTGAATTCTTTTCCATTTTTTAGAAGCAGTGTGTGTGTATATGTGTATACATATGTACGTGTATGTATGTGTATGTATATATGTGTTTGTATGTGTATGTATATACGTGTGTGTATGTATATGTGTGCTTATGTGTGTTTGTATGTATTGTGTGTATGTGTATATGCATATGTGTATGTGTGTATATGAGTATGTGTATGTATATATGGGTATGAGTATACGTATGTGTGTATGTGTGTGTGTATGTGTGTGTATCTGTGTGTGTGTATGTGTGTGTGTATGTGTATGTGTGTATGTGTATCTGTGTGTGTGTATGTGTGTGTGTATCTGTGTGTGTGTATGTGTGTGTGTATGTGTGTGTGTATGTGTATGTGTGTATGTGTGTATGTGTGTGTGTATGTGTATGTGTGTATGTGTGTGTATGTGTATCTGTGTGTGTGTATGTGTGTGTGTATGTGTATGTGGTATTTTGTGGGCAAATATACCACAACATGCATGTGAAGACTAGAGGGTAGCTTTGTAGAGTCAGTCCTCTCCCTCCACCTTGATGTGGTTCCAGGGACAGGACTCAGGTCACCTGGCTTGCACAGAAGCACCTTTACCCACAAAGCTATTTCACTGGCTGATGGATTCTTTTCTTTCGTCTGTGGTATAAATAATAACAATATAGGCCAGTGGGGTAAGAAGAACTGGACAAAGGAGTCATGAATTTGAACCTACTTTTATCTCATCTTGTGAATTTGGAAAAGAATAATAGCTTTTAGCCGGTGGCTTTGTTTCTGGTTTTGTTTTTATAATAAAGAAAGCCTAGCATGTATGACATATGAAGCACACTATTATGTATGCTATTTTGTGCTTGCCTGGTATGCTTTCGGAATTAGACAAGTATAAATCATTAAAATATTTGTTTACATAGTGAATAAGTAATTGTAAACCAGCTGCTTATCTTTAAGAAGAAAAGCATGCTCTTGGGTCTTATGTGCAGACATGCCCTGTGTACAACACCTGTTCTGGGACCAGGTAGGCTCTGTAAGCAATCACCTTTTGAGAAAGGCTTAGTATTTGGCAGAAGTTTAAATTAGAAGGGCTAGGCCCTGCCAGAGACAGGAGAACATTCTCTCTGATGAGCTCATTAGTAAATGACTCTAGGAATCACAACCTGGAGACAACAGAATTCAAGTCTTTCAGCTGAGCTGAGAAGCTTCTAAGCCTTGTGGAGAGGAAACATGATGTTCTGTGAAGCTCATGGCTCCAAATTCTCAGTAAGCCACTGGCAGTTGTGTGACCCTAGGCAAGGTGACTGGCCTTTTGAAATCTCCAACAGCAATATTACTTGGAAGATTAGACATGGCCTGTTAGAGGGTATGATGCAGCCCTGCCCACTGGAGAGTTTTAAAACTTGGTTACAATTAACTCTTGTCATTACCAGCTCTTGTCATCTTCTCACATCACTTGAAGCAGGCATCTTAACACAAACAAAACTAACTAATCTAAAAAGATCAGATGGCAAACAAAAAAAGCTGAAAATTCTTTAGAAAATCAAACAAGAAGAATAAATAAAAGGCATATATTGTTCTGCCAGAGTTAAAGATAGACTGTTGGTATATTTCTGTAACCATTATTAACAGCATATAAAAAAGTTAGTCATGAACAAATGTGAGAGTTTAAATAAAACGAAAAAGATATTAGAGTACAACTTACCTAGACATAACAATAAATGTGAAGGTATAACTATATCTGCTTACTAATTTATTTTATTATAAAGTTATCTATTATTTTTTACTAAGGAAATTAAGAAAGGTCAGAAAGACATCTCCATCCATCAAACAAGACTTCTGACAAGATCTTATGTCCAGTCATTATAAAAAATATCCGTGAACTAGGAAAGAAATGAGCTTCCTCATTCTGATAGAAAGCATTTTGAAACATGTACAACTAACATTTTATTTAACCTTGAGATATTGAATTATTTTTCCCCCAAGTATTGGGGGGAAACATCCACAGGGATGTTCCTTCACATCTCATCTTAACCAATCCGAAGGTAAGGGCTCAGTCTGAAAAACCATTGCACGAAACCTGCCATGTCACATAATCTCCCTTCACCAGTTCAATGCATCCTGATGATATTTACCTGCTACTTCCTATCAGATCTCCTAACTCCCACCCTCCCAAGTTTTCAGAATCCAACAAGACCAATATGTGATGATCAAACATTCACTGGGGGGGGTGGGGGGCATCAACCAGGATGTGATTAACAGACCAGGGACTATACCCAGAAAGAAAGTAAGAGAAAGAAGGAGGAGAAGGAGGAGAGAAAGGGAGAGAAAGAGAGAGAGAGAGAGAGAGAGGAAAGAAGAGGGCAAGGGGCAAGGCAAAGAAAGGCAAGGAAAGGAGAGGCAAGGAAAAACTGGCTCTCTCTTCCTCAGAAACTGTCAACTGCCAATCAAATAAGGAATGGGGGCTCATAAACCCCTCCCCTTTCAGTCCTGAGACGTTGACCTGCTTGATCCTGTGCAAGCAACCACAGCCGAACCCTTATGCTCACAGTACATGAGTGCAGCCCTCTGACCTGTCTAGAAGACAGCTTCACTCCAGCTCTCCCTGAGCTCCAGCTCTTGCTATCTTTTCAACTTTCTTCCTATAATGGTTGGACACTACTTTTAAAAGGAAACCCATACACAAAAAAAAATTCTGAAATCTGACTATAGTTTCTTATTGAAATTGAATTGAAAAGTCTCTATAAAGATTGAACAGTTGCTCTCTTCTTTTCCTCCCCTGCATGCCCTAGCCACCATCAATTCGTACATATTCCAGTCCCACTATTTTCCAAGAACCTGTGAGATCTATCACATCAAGGATTCACCTGCTAGCATCTCCACTTTGATCGCTGAGCTCCTCTCTGAGGCTTTTTGGGTACAGTTATCTGGCTTGACTGGCACTCTTTTTAAATTCAGTAATTTTATGATGCAACTCAAACATTACCCAAACTTAGAAGCAGTGGTAGGTTGGCTACTATAAATGTCACTGTATCAGGAAGGATCACTAAAACAAAGGGGAAGAAAGTCTGCATCGGATTGCCAGGGCTCCTGGCTTCCTGCATAACAGTCTACACACAATTGTCAAGTGGAAGCCCCTTGCTAGTCCCTACCAATGGCTTGCCTTTTGATACCATAAGCACCGCCTGCCCTCTGTGGGCTCCAAGGAGTTGTATAGGGTCCTCTGCCTGAATCTCCATCTTGAGACTAGATTTTGAGCTCCAGACACACCTGAGGAACAAGAGAATACAGACCCTGTACCAGGCAGGGTGTTGCCAAGTTTGCCAGTTTCACTTTGTCTCCTGTGAAGCTATTTGAGTCACAAAACAAATCTCAATTTAAAAAAAAGGGGGGGTAGGGGGCAAGTATAACAGAGAGGGGATAGGAGGGAGAATCAGAGAAATCAAGAATAAACAGCACAGAAAATGCATGAGGTAAAAGGCAATCTCAGCGAAGCATAAACATTATATTTGATGTATGAATAAAATGATGTATGCTTCCAAACAAAGATATGTAAAATTCTAAGGACAAAGTTGGCTTCTCCTGCGATCACAAAATGATTTAAAGAAAGTCTTCTTGAAGAGCACCAAATTACTGCCAACCCCAGGACACAAAACACAGGCACGCACACAGCATGCACATGCGCATGCGCGCACTGCTTGCTGTCAACACGAAACCTAGCCAGTGGTGTGGTTACAAGCTCTGCCCCACAACACCCCCTCTCCAACACAAAGCAGCCCCACCCTGGCCATGTCTGTCTCCCTCCCTCCCTCTTTCCTAGTTCAGAAGCAAAGCTCCTTTTCCTCTTGGAAGAGGCCTCTTCCTGAACTCCCACCTCTCCTTCCGGTTTCGTTGCTCATTTCCTCTCTCACTACTCCAGTCCTGGACCTTGAGCAGCGCCAGAGGCTAACTTGCCCCTTTTCCTGTCCCCAAACCCTGAGTTTCCAGCCTAGTTCTCTTTTGAATATTATCACCAGCTTTTGAAGGAGCCCTATGTATAATTCACCAGCGCTGCCACCCCACCTCCCAGGCTTCAACTTAAGAGAAGGAAGGAGGGCTGAAAGGGAGAGACAGGCTGGGCACCACAGGAATTCCTCTCACCCCTTGCAACAGCAATCTCCAGAGGAACCAGGCCCTGAAGGGCTAGATCGTTTGGGGTCTGAATTATAGGGTTTTATGTAAAATCTACCAATTTTAAAATACAATAAACTAATGACATTTTTTTTTTTTTTTTTAAATCCTGAGAGTCAAATAAGATGTCTCTTCTGTTTGGCTTTGTCCCTGAGTCCCACATTTGCAAACTATATTTTCTTCAGCTAACATTTTCCCAGCACCTTTACACGGCCTTTCTCCCTCCTCAGCCGTCCACTACCTCCTGGGCATGTGACTTGCTTTATGGCGGACTCTGTTAAACCAAGAATTGGAGCTATGTAACTGCCCTTCCGGTCATCACCCCGTTATTTTGCTTTCTCTAACACCTCTTTTGTTGTTTTTCTAATGTATGGGATGTGTGTATGTGGGGGGCAGGGTATAGGTGAGCGAGTGTGTGGGCTCACACTCACATGGAGGCCAAAGGTCGATGCCAGGGATATCTTTTTTATTGTTCATCACCTTTTTTGAGGCAAAGCCTCTTACTGGATCTGAAGTTCACTTATTTAGGTAGGCTGGCCAGCCAGAGACCTGTGGGATTTGCCTGTCTTTGCTTCGCCAGCTCACTCAATCCTTCTCCCTAGGCTGAGATTATAGCGCCCCCTAGAGGGCTCATGTACGTGCAGGGGATGCAAGCTCTGGTGGAGATGCGGTGGCAAGCATTTTACCTACTGAGCCATCTCCCAGCCCGTCTGCCTTATCTAACATGATCTTCCTTTTTAAAACCCTCTCACTGTAAAAAGCCTCACTTCTCTGATACGGAACTTCTTTCACCCTCCCTTCCTACACCTTTTCCCAGCTCCAGTCTCGAACTTGTGCAGATAGTGTAAAACGTCCAAATCCATGTAGACTCTTCTTTTACCCCAGTTGCCACTAAACGTCTTCATTCCAGCCTTGTCCTTCTGAACAAACAGGAACAAACAAACTACACCAGCTGCTTTCTGTCTCCTGACCCCTAGTCCACAGCCGCTTCTCTGTGCCCCTTGATCAATTGTCCTGAATAGCCGCCCCCTACTTCCTTCCCTGGTTAATATGGCAATCCTCATCTGCTTCACTATAGCCTCCGTCAACCTCCAAAAGCCTTTCTAGGCTCTGGTTGGTCATCTCCTTTTTACTCCACTGCAGCCTGGGACAGTAGTTCCCCTCAGCTTACGTAAAATGGAGCACAAGACCCTAAGCACTGGCTCGGCCACCCCACAGCCTGTGCTCCTACGCTCCTGCTCAGAACTCTGTTACAAGCCTCTATTGGTTCCCTAAACACAGCCTTGTCTCAATGCTTAATCCACTCTCTGTGTGAGCTAGCCTCCTTTCCCTCCCCTGAAACCACAAAGCAACAAACCACCGCTTCCAAATGCCCCAGTTGCTCCTGGCTAGCGTAGTCCTTTTCTTCTCTGAAACCCCATCACCCTGCATCTTTGTGTCTGCATTACGTGTGCAACTTGTGGCCATGGGCTGCACGTGGCAGCATGCGGTTAAGGATAGTTATGAACGCTTCCCAATACGAAATCGGAAACTTACTTAAAACGTGATGAGATATCGCTGCAACTCTTAAACTTGATCGTGTAGTTCTCAGACGTAAACACAACACCGATGTTGTGTTGCCGTGTCAAAAGGTTGAATGCGGTTGGCAGCGTTTTGAGTGTATGTGCTATCGTTAAGAGTGTGAATTTCCTGGGCTAGACTCTCCTGCACTCTCGGCACAGACACTTCCTACTATGTATATGTGAAGACTGTATAATGGCCAGTATCCCAAGAGAAGATAATACTATCTTATAAGTTTTTATCGATAGGATTTGAGTCTAGGAGCAAGAGAAAGTGAGGCTTTCCTGTCTCACTTAGTGATGAAAATTTAGGATTATAACCACACATATGCAGTGAGTTACAGGTGCAATTCCACTCTGATAGACTTTAACTGCTATTTCCAGCAGTGGTTTTCCTCTCCCCACTTCCTCCTTCTCCTCCTCCCCACCCTCTTCTTTTACCTCCCTCCCTTCACTTCCACCTTCCTCCCATAATGCTGTATGCATGAGACCACACTGGACTTGCTCTCTCTGGGATTCATCCCAGGTCTCATCCATAAAGTTATCTTGACCCACAAAGCTTTCACGTTCCTTCATTTCAAAACAAATGTAGTGAGTTTTTATTGAAGTAGAAAGAGTTCCCACATGGTTAAAAAAAATAATTTAAGGGCTGAGACTCAGTCAATAAAATACTTGCTGCACAGATGTGAAGCCACAGTGCCCACATAAAAGCTGAGCCTAGTGGTATGCACATGTCACTCTAGCACTGTGGGCTGAGGGGCAGACACAGGAAGATCCCTGGAGATCATTGCCCAGTCTGTTCTAGCCAACTAGTGAGCCTCAGATTTAGTGAAAGACCCTGCCTCAAAAACTAAGGTAGAGAGAAATGGAAGAGACCCAGTAGTGAAATCTGACCTCCGTGTACATGCATGTACACCAACAAGCACATGTACGTACACACACCCACACAAATATATACATAAACCACACACATACACCATAATTCAAAGAGAATACATTGAAATGAAATGAAAATTCTCCCATTTACAGCATGCTCACACCTCAGTTTATCACCTCAGAAATGACGTATTCATCATTTTCTTGATCATCGTTCTGTTTCCTTCCCTTGCACATACACAGAGAGAGACAGAGACAAAGACAGAGACAGACAGACACAAAGACAGGCAAAGAAACAGAGAGACAGAGTGACAGAGACAGACACAGAGAGACAGAGAAATGGAGAGACAGATGAAAGAGACAAAAAATACATATATTATAATTTATACTAAAATTATATTCAATTTTATATAAAAATTATAATTATATAAAATATATGTGGTACATATTACATATATATGTTGCTTTTCATAGACTCTAAGGAATACAATGCACACTTCTTTTATATCTTAGGTCTTTTCATTAACAGTATTCTATGGTTTATAAATCTAAGTTAATATATCTAAATCCCTTAGAACAGTGCTTGAACCATAGAAAACGCTAAAGCAATGTCCCCTCGCACGGGGGAAATCAAAGAACAGACTCCAGCATTCAAGACTGGTGGAGTACTGAGAAAAAAAAAAACAGCATGACACTGGACAGGATGGACAGAAACCCAGAGGATGTTCCGGAGACAAGCCTCCGGAGACTATTGCTACGTCTCCCTGGGCCTGTGTTGCATTAAAAAAAAAAAAAAAAAAAAAAAATGTTGCCATCAGAGGTCACACTTCCTCAAATGAAGTCACACTTCTCTCCCTCTGGTACTGATACATCTAAGTTATGCATGGGAAAACAAGTCTTAGTGGTAGATTTTGCTGCAGCTACAATCAGAAAATGAGAGATGCCTTCTGCACTTTAACTCATTCACTACATCACAGTAGCAATGTTAAATTCATTTAAAAAAGAACGAATGGTATTGAGCCCCCAGTTTGGCCAAAGCTTGCTTAGGGTCACATCAAGTCGCAAATGTTTCTGAAAGGTAAGGAATGAGAGAGTCCCTTGCACTTGGGTCTGATCCCAAACCTCTCCACTGAGGTCCTCTGACCCAGAACTCACGGCAGATGTAAATTCTAAGGCTAATCAAAGCAGGGGCCACGACAAGGCTTGAGAGAGGACCACAAGCAGGTTTTGGTGCACACTTCTTTGCCTGATGCCATGAAGAACACGTTCTCTGTCCACACAATTTTCAGTTCCCCAGAGATGCCTTCTCATTTCTTGGTGTAGAAACCTGACAGAGGCTTTCCACTTGCCCAGGCCACCTGACCCACAATGCACCTGTCAGACTCAGCAACCAACACACCCTGAGGGTAGGATGTGGGGAAGGGCAAACGTTTTAAAATATGGAGTTATTTGGGTGTCTGAGGAATTTGACAGAACTTGTGACTGCTCATAAGAGGGAGGCTGGTAACTTAGGTAAACATGAATCATTCCAGAACAAATAATAGAGTCCATTTAAATTCATCATTCCCCCCTCCCCAACCTCACCCCCCACCAGAGCTCTTTGTTTTAAATAGGCATCATTTGAGTGTTCACGGGTATGTGCACGCACTCCCAACCAGAAGTTGGGAGAAATGCCAATACTATCAGGGAGGAAACAAGAGATGCCTGACCCTGTGCTGTCCCCCTCTGAGAGACTTCTGTGGGGTAAGGACTAGGTCAAAACAAAACCAACTACTGCAGACAACTGTTTGTGCCACCGAGTCTCCAAAGCCCTACAGCACCTGATACATGTGACCCACATAACTCCATGGGCACAGGGCACGGGGAGCAAGCCTGTGGGGTGACAGCTGCAACCTCTTCACAGCTCTGCCTTGTCAGAGAGTCTGCCGTGCTGAAGGCCTCAACGGTCCTGTCAAGGAGAAAACTTGAATCCAGGAGGAATTTGAGTCACTGGGGGTGTGAGTATTTAAAGTACGACTGTTGAGAACAAGAGAGGAAACTGGGCCAGGCAGTTGACAGGAGGAACTGCAAACGATCTGTGACCTTGGCCAAGACCTGGGGATGGTTTTGGTTCCACCCTGACTAACCACCAACTCCATCAAAGTGCTATGGGACCATGAACAACTGTCACTCTAATTCCTGAGTGACAAGAGATAAAGCCTCCCTCACACTTAAAGGCACCGTACCTTTACTGTATCAGCCCTCAGTCAGGCTACCTTGACCAGTACCAGTGCCGAGCTGCTGATTGCCCTGGACTGTCCCACACCAGGACAAGGAGACATACTATAGGGTGTACTCAAGCCAACCCCTATGAACCCTGTGTGACAATGAAAAGGGATTGACAGAAAGACACCAAACACTATGCCGAGACTCAGACCAGGAAAGGGTTCAGGCTACCTGCTCACTTCCATACATGGAAAGACTGAGGCTGGCTGCAGGCCTGGCCTTATTCCAAACTAGGGATTGGTCTGAGGCCACTGCACACAGATGTAGAAGAGGCCCACAGCTGGGTGTGTGTTTAGGGAAGGGATCAGACGCTCTCGAGGGAAGGATGGATGGCAGGGTGATGCAGCTGTTGCAAAGGTCTGTGCTGTTCCAGCGGCTTTACGGAATTAAGACGTTAGGAGGAGGAGTTCCAGACACAACGCGTAATTCAGTCTGGCTTCCAGTTGCTCACACCAAGAACCTCAGAGATAGTGATGAGATCTCTTGTTGTTGTGCTCCCTCTCTCCCTCTCTCTCCCTTCCCCTCCCTCTCCGTTTCCCTCCCTCCCTTCCCTCCCCTCACCTTAGTCTGGAGTCCCATTGCTCCCGTTTTCAAGCTGCAAACAAGATCTGGCCCTTCCTGACCATCTCCACTGCCAACACCTCCAGGCCACTGTCACCTTTGGCCTCCATTGCTGGGTGCTCTACTCCTCATAGGGCAGACAGAGAGAGGCTTTTAAAACCTAAGTCAGATAGTATCCCTCTTCTCCTTTCTAGAAACCCTTCAGCAACTCCCCCTTCTATCTCAGAGGAGGGGCCACTCAGGCCCACCCATCACCTGAGTACTATATACACCATCACCTGAGCACTGTATACACCGTCACCTGAGCGCTGTATACACCGTCACCTGAGCGCTGTATACACAGTCACCTGAGCGCTGTATACAGTCACCTGAGCACTGTATACACCATCACCTGAGCACTGTATACACCATCACCTGAGCACTGTATACACCATCACCTGAGCGCTGTATACACCGTCACCTGAGCGCTGTATACACCGTCACCTGAGCGCTGTATACACAGTCACCTGAGCGCTGTATACAGTCACCTGAGCACTGTATACAGTCACCTGAGCACTGTATACACCATCACCTGAGCACTGTATACACCATCACCTGAGCACTGTATACACCGTCACCTGAGCGCTGTATACACCGTCACCTGAGCGCTGTATACACCGTCACCTGAGCGCTGTATACACAGTCACCTGAGCGCTGTATACAGTCACCTGAGCACTGTATACACCATCACCTGAGCGCTGTATACACAGTCACCTGAGCGCTGTATACACAGTCACCTGAGCGCTGTATACACAGTCACCTGAGCGCTGTATACACAGTCACCTGAGCGCTGTATACACAGTCACCTGAGCGCTGTATACACAGTCGCCTGAGCGCTGTATACACAGTCACCTGAGCGCTGTATACACAGTCACCTGAGCGCTGTATACACAGTCACCTGAGCACTCTACACATACTCATCCTGGTGGCTGCCTCCCTGCTCCTCATTTTCCTCATACTCTCCAGCCAGGCCCATCTTCCTCTTGATTAACACCAGCCCGACTTCAGGGACGTCCTGAAATGATGCCCTGGGTCTGGGAACTTCTTTCACAAACCTCATAGCTCACCTGTTCAACTCCTTGAGGCCTTTTCTCAACTCTCCCCCTAGAAGACTCCACCCTCCTGCATGTGTAGACAAGCCCCTTCCTTACAGGGTGACCTGAGTTCTCACATCACATCCCACATTCTAATGTCATAAATGACATGCTAACAGTTAAGAACAGAGGCACCTCTAATAAATGGATCCATGGGTGAGTTTGCCATGGTGCGGGAACTAGAAAGTAAATAATTCAGCCCATTGTTGCATATGCAGTTCATTACTGAGTGAAACATCCTGACGCACATATATGAATGTGTATGTAGATATGGTGCAGTTACTGTGTATGTAGGATTCTCTCTCTCTCTCTCTCTCTCTCTCTCTCTCTCTCTTCTCTCTCTCTGTCTCTCTCTGTCTCTGTTTGTGTGTGTGTCTGTATGTGTCTGATAAACTGTAAAAAACTATGAGACCATGGAGTATGATGCCAATACATCCTTAGATTACATGTGTTGAATGTATTTACTGGGCCCCTCCACGCTGTACCAGGCACTGTCCTGGGACCTCAGATACAGAGGGATTCAACCATTCATGGTCCTGGCTTCTGTGCTCTAAGTCTAGCATACAGAGATGGGTATTTCACAAATAATGCAATTGGCGTAAGAAAACTGTTAAAATAGTTAAGGAACGACATTGTATTTGCAGTTGGGTAGGTGGTAAGTGAGTGAAAATTACTGACAAGATCCGAGATCGACTTAGAAGTTAGAGACTATATAATTATGAATGAATTGAAGGGAATTTTTATGACAGGTGAGTTTATACATTCTGATTAAAGAAACTTGATGGTAATTACTAATACATTAATTGGTATAGAAGGCTGAATAAAGAAAGGTCTTCCAAAAAAATATTTGTGCTCTAATCCTTAAAACCTGAGAACCTACCTAATATGGGGGGAAACAGTTTTTGCAGGTGTGATTTAATTGAGGAAGTTAAATGGGCAAATTACCAGGATTATCTAGGTAGGTGCACATGTAATCATGTTCTACATTGTTACGAGGATCTGATAGGTAGGAACGGTGTGGCAGGCCTATAGTCAGAGCCCTCAAGGGACTGAGCCAAACAGATTGCAAGTGGGGTGTCTGGCTAAGCTAAATACAAAGAACTTGTCTCAACCTCTACACCTAAAAAACCAGAGTCACAGGAATACTTAGAGACATCCACACAATGTAAAGAGTTAGCAAAAGAGAACTGGTGATGCTGGCTTACATTAAAAGATGTGGCCTCAGGCAAGTTTGAAAGTTAATTTTACATATTACCTGACTGCACATGGGTTCCCAGAGGTGTGGTCAAATAGAATTCTATGTGCCTGTGAGCTTGTTTCTGGAGGCCACTAAAGCAGACACACACACACACTGTTCTGGGCCTCATTCAATCAACTGGACAGGACAAATGGTCTGTGTAGTAAGGGATTTCTCCTCTCTGACTTCTAAACTGAGGTACTGGTCTTCTCCCCTCATCCTAGACCTTAGAGTCCTTATTCCAGTTTGATACATGTGACATATCTCAGCCTCCGTGGCTACAGGAGCCAATTCCAGATGGAAGGATAGATAGATAGATAGATAGATGATAGATAGATAGATATAAATGATAGACAGATGAGACAGAGATAGACAGACAGACAGACGTAGATGATAGACATATAAATTATATAGGTTCTGCTCCTCAGGAAAACATATTAATATATCAAAAATGCTAGCAGTCACCAACAGCAGAAAGATACAAACCCATCTCTAAAACCCACAAAGGGAGTACAGCACCTAAAGTTCAGTCCAGTGGAATCTATTTCAAATTGCTCATCTGCTGAACTGTAAAAGGATATATGTGTACTGTTGAGCCAACCAATTTGTAGCGATAAGTCTCAGAGGCCACAGGAAATTAGTAAGATAGGAAATACTGTAAGACAGACATCAATATTATTTTTGGAACATGAGCCGAGATTCCAATCATACGCTGATTGGAAAGACAAGCCAAATCCTAGCTTAGATATGCCACATGTGACTCACAGAATGGGTCTGAGCCACCATTATGCTCCAAGGACACCACAAATAGAAAGCCATGGGAAGTAGCAAAGGCAGCTATGCTATGCCCCGTGTCTAGACTTCTTGACATGGGAAGAGCTTGCGGAAGAGAAGTCTGAGGAAGAAAGTAGAAGGGACGGAATCTTGGAGCCATAAGATGTGACAATTTTGGATGGCACTGGAGTCAATGGCAAGATGAATGGCGGCAAAGCAGCCAAGGCCTGTCACATGAGGGGCTGATTGCCTGGGAACACACATAGACAGAAGGCAGTTCCTGTGGATGACAGATCCAGGAAAGGCTGGTTCTTGTCTCTCTGGTGGGAGACTGTAGACCACTGGATTAGCTTTAGAGAATTACCCAGTGGCAAGAACAGTAGGAAATGCAGACTCAGAATGCCATTACCTCCTGGAGCTGAGAAAACAGTCAATAAGAAGGATGCAGAGAACAGCACTCTCTTTCCAGACAGCATTAGGATCCCTGGGGGCATTTAAAAAATCACAGTGATTTCAGGTTTTCTAAGTTGGGCTCCAGACATTAGAGCTAGTCAGGTAGTTTCAATGTATGTCCCAGGAGGCTCAAAGACTTCCTGATATGTATGGTATTGTGTTGAAAGGGGACCAGGTGTATATAATTCATAGATACACATTAGAACAGTCGTTCTAATCTTCACCTTTGTATTATGAACATTCATGCATGTGATCAAAGAAAGGCACTGAGGGCTGGGAATGAAGAAAAGATAGCCTAGCCTGCTGAGTAGAAAGTGGAAGATGCCTAACTGGAATAATGTACTAGTTCTAATAGTTCTAGAAAGGACCAAGAACTGATAGCTAGACTGTCCGTCCGTTTACCCAACCACAATTGTTGGATGGATTCCTAATATTCTATGAGGAAAGGCAGGCCTGTCATGTCATTAGTTTTACAACTAATAGAAAGAGATCTTCGAGCAAACAAAAGATTCATAAGCTGTAATAGGATTAAGCATAGAGAAGAGTGGTGACTTTAACTTCTGCACTCTAGAGTTGTTCCCGTGGCATGGAGGATTCTGGGATATGTTCATTGTTCTACAAACACCATACCCTTAGGGGTATGGACAATGATGGTCATCTCTTAGTCCCCAGAAATAGCTAATGCAGTCTTCAAGCCACAAGGACACATCATCAGTACAGTGCCACACAGGTCCCCAGTAGAGGACTGTCTCCTAATCCTCAGGATAGGCAGCAAGGCTGAAGTGCCATGATTTTCTCCTAGTAATCTCCGTGTGATATTCAGAAAATGGCCACTAGGTGGCAGCTGCATGCTGCGAAGAAATGAACCAGACTCTACTTGGTGCTCAGAAGTCAAACTTCCAACGAAGTCCGGTGCCTGAGGGAAAAGCCTAAACACAGCATGGCGACAGGGTGCTGTTTAATCTGACCTCATCCTCTAGCCCACAAGCAGGCGAAATGAGTGACTGAGTGTTCTGAGCACCGCTGAAAAGTTGGAAGTTGGATTTTAATTCATATGGATTAATTTAAATATGAAAGCAGATATTCAGCTCAGTTATTTAAAAACCTTTAAATCAACCTGGCTATGAACACCAGAGTATGACAACCTACTTCCTCAACTGTGAGTTCTATGGCCAGGCAGTTCCAATGAAAATAATGAAATTAAGCTGTGCTGTAAATGGCAACGTCACCCACTGAGGTTGACATAGAAGTGCATTATAAAATAACCACCTCGGTAAGATTAATCTTCTGTCACCTCATAGAGTTTTGTTGGTTCACATTTGGGAAGATCTACATTCCCAATGAACTTGGTATATACATTGTAAAAAAAAAAAAAAATTGTATTTGTATTAGTTATGCTGATTTTAGATTGGTTTATGTAACATATAGTTTTTAGATAAAGCATATTAAATTTCACCTTCTTTCCTATTACTGTGTGATTTAGTTTGGGAGGTGCTTTGCCAATTACTGAAAGAAAATTAAATGAAACATAAGAGTGAGAACACACAGGGAAGAGACAGCAGGCCTCTCCAATCTCCTGCAGAGTCTGATCCTTTCTGTACCTGCCCCAGGTCCCTCCAGCTC
The DNA here is from genome assembly GCA_021653895.1 of Mastomys natalensis. NCBI lineage: Eukaryota > Metazoa > Chordata > Mammalia > Rodentia > Muridae > Mastomys > Mastomys natalensis. The sequence continues at coordinate 390,943 of JAJTUV010000036.1, forward strand.
ATGTCTCTCCACGTGGGGACACTTTCCTTCCTACCCACACAGGCATTTTCCTGGTGGTTTGAATCCTTTGAGTTCATACAACAGTAGTCATCTTATATTTTCTTTCTCTTCTCTCTCCTCTTATACCTGCCTCTCTCCAGCTCTGAAGAAACTCTCCACAATGTCTGAAGAAAGAAGCCTTCCTGCCCACTCACCCAGTCTTGTGCCAGTCCTATAGCTGGTATGGAAGGTTCTAATTTCTTCCAGCAGTGGCAGCTCTTACTGTCTACATCTTAGGAGCTAAAAAGAAAAGTTTAGAAATACAAGTTCTAAAAGCAAAATGTAAACAGTGGAAGCCGTGACAGTTTTTGTTTTTTTTGTTTTTTGTTTTTTGTTTTGTAATAATCTTGTTCTCTCCTTTTATACGTTGGTGTGGGCAACAGGTTCATGTGTGTGCCTGAGCAAAATGAGGGCTCTCTGAGGAAACAGCGAGGGGGGGGGGGTTATAGGACACCAGGCAAAAACAGCACAAGAAAATGCTCTGAGGGTGAATCCACAAAGGGACACGCTAGAGATCAGGTTCTCCCACCTTGCTCTGCTCTTGTCTTCAAGACTCTGACTCCGGTCTAGGTTTTCTGGAAAGCACTGAACTGCTCTAATGACTGCCCCACCTCCACCCTGTGTCCTTCCAGCGCACTTCTCACCTCCACTTAGAACTTCTCGCCACCCTTTTTTTTGTTTCATTAGTCAAGAACCATTAAGAAATTCTATAAATGACCTAGAATGTTTGCTTCATGTGTGTCAATGATGTTAGATCTCTCTCTCTCTCTCTCTCTCTCTCTCTCTCCTCTCTCTCTCTCCTTCCTTCCCTCCCTCCCTCCCTCTCTCCCCCATTCCCTCCCTCTCCTTCTTCTCCTCCCCTCTCTCACTCCCTCTCCCTCCCCACCCATCTCCCCGAGCAAGAATATCAGCTAAGCAAGGTCTACCGCTTCTTAGTGATGGGCTGGGTGTCAGGATACTGTGCTTATCTGGCATCAGTCAGGACCAGGACATGTGATGCGTAGTTAGCCACTGGCTTCAACTCTGTGGTTCTATAAGCAATGGATCAAGAGGCTGAGTAATGAATGTTGTGTTGTCATAGATCAGAAGGCTGAGCATTTAGTATCTGCCTGCTACACAGCCATAGGATGTAGTTCCAAAAGAGATGTTCCTTTTGAGGGGTTGTCACATTTCTTGACTAAGATAATAGTGTAAAAACTACAAGTCATTTTCACCTTACTCAGAGATAAGCATGCTTCTATTTTGAAAGCATAGATAGATAGATAGATAGATAGATAGATAGATAGATAGATAGAGTTAGAAGGCAACTATCATACATGGCTGGGAAATGAAGCCCCTAGACTTTGGAGGTTTTTTTTAACAAAACTTCCAGTGCCAGGCGGGGCTAGACACCTCCTTATGAGTTATTGGTTGAAGGGACCAGAAATTCCCAGAAGTATGCAGGTTCTTGCCATTCTTCACGATTGCCTGCCACAGCCGGATCATAAGAGACCCTACTGCTGAAGACACTATGTATATTTTTTTGTGTGATCTAGAGAAATCAAGCTAGAATTGAGCTAGAAGCTTCCTCTCTGCTAGCTAGCTTTTGTGGTTTCAGAAGACACTGTGGAAGCTGATAGAGGGGAGAGAGCATCGGTGGTCTTACTCAGCTGTTAACCCTATGAACTATAAGGCCATCTACCAAGCAAAATGTGCCCACTTGCTCAATAGTGGCATTACTGGTATTGGGTAACGAACAGCTCTCTAACTAGAATTAAGGCCAGTTTTGCAGAAAGGAATCTATACCTGTTACTAAAGACCTGACCAAAAACCAACAGCTAAGGAAGTTGTAGGTACTGGGAGCGAGTGTCTGAATACTGTTGTTAAGCTAAATTGTCATAGCATCAAATGGCCTTCTAAACTTGTCTTTACCTGTAAGCAAAAGCTACTCCTAGCCTTCATCAGAGAAAGCCTCTCGAGTGAACAACGGTAAGGGCTGTGGCTCACAGCTTCACAAGGCACTGAGAATACATGACAGATGAGTACAGATCCCTGAACAAGACATCTACACTTGCCCTCCAAAGGCTGAGAGAATGTTAAAGAAGACACAGAAACAGTATAGTATCCAGAAAATAGGGAAAGGACTGGGAATGACACTTGTTAAGCAAGACACAGTCATTGCAATCACAAGCTCATAGCAGCATCCACTAGATTTACACATGAATTAGCCAGTCAGCCAGCAGTCAAATTGAAAGGAGGAGGAATTCAGAAGGCACTACTTCTCCCCATGAACTATTTACTCACGTTTGCTATCAAGTGCTTCGAGGAGATGGGGCCACCCTTGCCTCCAGTTGTCTACCCACCAGTGGCCCCACCAGACTCCAAGGGATAACTAATCCAATGATGACATAAATGGCCATGGTTAATAAATGGGTCACAAAATAAAACCAAAAGTCATGAATCTGAAAGGAGCAGGTATGGAGGAGGAGACAGAAGACAGAAGGGAGAGAAGAGAACAGGGCAGAGAGTGATCAGACTGTATCATATACATGTATGACAATGTCAATGAACAGCATTAATTTAAAAATCCAGCAATATGGGCTGGAGAGATGGTTCAGCAGTCAAGAGCACTGACTGCTCTTCCAGAGGTCCTGAGTTCAATTCCCAGAAACCACGTGGTGGCTTGCAATTATCTGTGTCTGATACCCTCTTCTGGTGTGTCTAAAATCCAGCAATAGCAACAACAACACAAACAGGCTTTATCTGTCACATAGATTTAAACATCCAAATGTATAGAACAAATGATACGTTCACTTAGCATGAGCTCAGTTATATGTGAAAGCAAGAGGAGGATTTCAGAGTTTCTTCTTTCTCTTCTTCTTGGTTTGTTAATAATAGACTGCAACAGGAACTAGTTCTAGTTGTGTTCTATAAAAAGAAAACGATGCTCGAATTGTACAATTTTCTCCAAACTTGAAACAGCTGATTGCATGTCTGCGCAAGGTCTTTCTCTACACACTGACACTCAGTTATCCCCAGTCTACCAGGACACGTGCTTACTCAGCGATAGAAAATGAAAACTATCAAGTGCACAAATGTTACCAAGGAAAAGGATTTTTCTTCTTGTTGAAAAGTCCCAAGCCATGCCAGTTCTTAGCTTCCTATTTCTTGTCTACAGTTGCCACATACTTCTCTCTTTACACACACACACACACACACACACACACACTTGCCAATGCCAGGGTAACAGGCCTTGACACATGGCAGGAGGTTGAAGCCACCACTCCATGACTTACCGCCAACCAGGTTCATCCTCTTGCCTAGAGTCAGCTGACCACTGGATTTCCAGGCCCTTCCTGGAGGAAGGCAAAGTTGGGACTCCTGAAGGAGTGGCACTCTGATGGTTTGACTGCTGACCCAATCAGGGTCTGAGCTCAGAGTAAACTCATGTAAGTCAATATTCTGAAGATGGAGAAGAGAGATGAGATTCCTGGGCCTTCCAGACACCAAGACATGACCTCACAGAAACCAAGTTCTGAAGAATGAGGAACTCATGATGAAGACCCACAGTGAAAAGCTTAATAACTGGGAGTGATGGCTCACCATTTACAGCAGTTGCTGTTCTTCCAGAGATTTGAACTCAGCTCCCAGTACCCACAGCAGTGGTTCAGAATGACCTATAACTCCAAGTCTAGAGGAATCTGAGGCATCTGGCCTCTTCAAGCACCTATGCATACCTGGACACATTTTAAGAGAGAGAGAGAGAGCTAGTGGAAGCCAGGGGTGAATGCTAACACAACAGGTATGTCTTACAGGGAAAGGATCTTTCAGGAACAAAATGCGATAGAAATGAAATGGAGAACTAGTAAAGAAATGATCCCTAAGAGGGTCAAAGAGGGATGAAGACACTCCTTCCTGAGCACAGGGGCCTGTGGGATATAAGGCCTCCACCAACTCCCCACCAACCTCTTGCTCGAAAGATGCAGTAATTCCTACTATTGGCTTTGTTTTATTTTTGTTTTTAAATTAGAAGCCACAATCATTCAATATTAGAACTAGAAACTGCAAGCATTTCCACATTATAGTTCTTACTTTTTAAGTTAAATCTAAGAAACATGAATTGCTCCAAAAGAGTAACCTTCACCCTCAAACCCCCACCTCCCCAAAAAACCCTAAATAGCCTTTAACATATCCCAACCACACAGAGGGCTAACAGGATTATGTGGACTGTGTCTTTTCAGTCCTGTTTACAGAAAAGGGAATTTATTGAGTCTATGTGACACAAAACAATGTTTCTCTCTGGGATAATGGGGGGGGGGGGGGGGCGGGGAGGCAGTAAGAGCTTGGATTTCAGGCCTGCAAAACACCGGCTAATTTGAAAGGGTTTTTTGTTTGTTTGTTTGTTTGTTTATTTTATGTATGTGAGTACACTGTACATTGTAGCTGTCTTCAGACACACCAGAAGAGACCACTGGATCCCATTATAGGTCATTGTGAGCCACCACGTGGTAACTGGGAATCGAACTCAGGACCTCTGGAGGAGTAATCAGTGTTCTTAACAGCTGAACCATCTTTCCAGCCCCTAACTTGAAGGTTTATTGAAAGGATTTGAATTCTACTTTATAACAGAAACTGCTATGTGAGAATTAAGGCGCATCTGAAAAACTGTTCAGAAAACATACACAAATGTTTCAATGTCACAACTATCAAAGCTCTGTGTGAAAAAGCATGACTTTGTGCTTTTAGTTGCTCAGCTCTTCCCTGGCCTTTATGTCCTCTACACAGGGCCCCACAAGCAGGCTAACATCATACCCACAGTGAAGAGCCTTCTTCACAAGAAGGAAACAGAGTACTAAAAGATACTGGCTTGCAAATCTAGTCAGGCACCTTGTTCAGCTACAGCAGAGTTCCTCTCAGCCCTACTTAATGATCAGCAGTCATTACTTGTCCTAATTCAGAGACTCTGAATCAATGATAAGTTAGGCCTAGGGCAGTCACCTCTTACCCTGTCATTAAAGCAGCCTATTTAGACAATCCTCAGTAGCTCAAAAAATCACAGTGCTCACTGGTGGAAAGGCAAGCAAAGCAATGCTGAGAAACACAGCAGACACTTGGTGGCCTTGCATAGCTCAAAGCTGTAGATTCTGAACAATTACAAAATATGTCTCTGAGAAGCCCACGGGCCTGGGGATCAAGTCAGCATGTCTTTGGCATTTACTAAGTCCAGATGTCTTTATCTTCCGGGCAGCAAGTCAGAGCCTGTCCAGATGGCATCTTGATTGCCTTTCGCCCAGCTGATTAAATTTCTAAGGCTAACAACTCTTCCAAACACTCTCTTCATCCCAGGAAAATGGGGTTGGCAGAAAGTAAGAGGAAGAGTCACTACAAGGGAATTGAAAGCTAGAAGATTCTGAACGTACACCCTGAGCTCCTGAGACAACCATACCCACCACATCTCCAGCCATATGGCAGAGGCTCAGAGATTACCTCTGTTACAAACAAGGTATTTCTTGAGGACAGTATAGTAGAGGCAAGACTGTGAATCTAAAATCAGACCTAGGCACTTCAGAGTCCTCTGTTCTCCTGTTTTCCTACCTTGACCTTGCTCATAGCCATGAGCCACTCTGGTCTTAGTTTACTTACTATACATTATATCTATACATTTGGGATAAGAATAGAACTCATTGGCAACAAGTTCTGAAAATGTGAAGCAGAAAGCATGCCAAAAGCTACAAGGGCAACTGGCGCACAGTAAGTGTCTCCTCCATGTATTTCATTGTTGCCCCTAGCTACTTTCAAGGTACTGCTTCTTCAAGCACTATCCTGAATAAGAACAGGAGTCCAGCCTTGTCATCCACAGGCTTTCTATGAGCAACGTTATAAGAACTTCATCAGCTTTCATGGGGCGCTCTCTCTTCATAGACACTCAGAAGTGAGCACGGAGGGAGTTGTCTCTCTTTCACTGAAGAAACGGGGACACTTAGAAGCTAATGGTATGTCTAAGGTCACAGGAGAGCCTGTGTCTGAAGATTGAAACCTAACAGGCTGTTGAACTCTGCTGATAATCCTACCAACAAGAGAAAAATAGTGGTTAGCCCAGCAATTTTGTTCATCAGCTCAACCACCCCCATAATGCTTTGCGTTATGTGGATGTGCTGTTTCTGGAAGAGAAGGAATTCGAAGGAAGAAAAGATAGCAGGTTGATGTTTGGGCAGTTGTTCCCTACGTCTTTGCTGGTTCAGAAAAACATTGCTCCCAAAGTTCACTGTTAGGGGCCAAAACTGTAACAACACAAAGAACGCAAAGAAATATTTCAGAAAGGCAGAAGCAAAGGAGTGAAACAGGAATACTCGTAACTCTTGGGACCATTGGACTCATTAGTTGTTCACTTACATTTTTAATTAGAGAAATGACAAGGGTGATTTGGTTCCTTATAAGCTTATTTTTAGCTTTAAGTTTTCTGACTTCAGTGCACCACTCTTAGGACCTCTGTGGTGGTTTGAATAAAAATGGCCAAATAAGCTCATAGAGAGGGGCACTACTGAGAGGTGTGTAGAGAGAATCTCTTGTGTACTGTATGTATACATCACCTTTCATCAACAACAACTGTAAGGGTCCATGATTCAACAAAGAATGGTACCCTGAACTCCATTAGTATGTAAACACAAAGAGTGTTTTTATTCTGTAGAAGTTCAGCATACTGGGGTCCCCCCATTACCAAGATAGACAACCAAGTGAGCTTGCAGGCCTGATTTAAAGCACATTAGGGAATTCCAGGGTAGGTGACCTCTATGTTGATCTGTTTGGTCCATCTCTACAGACATTCCATTATCAGGGTGCAGAGGCTGGAAACTGTTGCTGGGGAGGTCTGGAAACTGTTACTGAGGAAGTAGCTGAGAAGTCTGGAAACTGATGCTGACCCATTGTCCTTGCCTTGGTCCAGGTGGTGGGGCAGCTTCTATGGCCTGGACTTGCCTGGAATTACCCAGTTCTTAGAAACAGAGATTTAGGCCTAGTCTCCATAACTACCATTTTGAAGCCTGTCATGGAATCAGCCTAACATTTTGTGATGGTTTGTTGTTGCTCAGCCCAGGGAGTGGCACAATGAGAAAGTATGTCTTTGTTGGAGTAGTTGTAGCCTCATTGGAGTAGGTGTGTCACTGTGAGCATGGGCTTTAAGACCCTCATCCTAACTGCCTGAAAATGAGTCTTTCACTAGCAGCCTTTAGATAATGATGTAGAACTCTCAGGTCTGCCTGCATCATGCCTGTCTAGATGCTGCCATGCTCCCACCTTGCTGATAATGGACTGAACCTCTGAACCTGTAAGCCAGCCCAAATTAAATATTATTTTTTTGTACGACTTGCCTTGGTCATGATGTCTGTTCATAGCAGTAAAACCCTAACTAAGACTCCTTCTCAAAAAAAAAAAAAAAAAAAACCTATGGCCTATAGTAGAATCAAAGGTGGGACATCTGGTAGGTAGAAAGGCTTCTGGGATAGAGCTAAGCATAGAAAGATTCACCTGGGACATGAAGGACAGACCCATGAAAGCTGAGCAGGGGTAGCCAGCCATGTACCAGAACTTAGATTAGAATACATGGGGTATTAAGTTATGAGCTAGTCAGAGAATAAGCCAAAGCTTATGGACAAGATGTTTATAAATATAATAAAGCCTTAGAGTCATTATTTCTAGGAACAGGGGCACAGCTTACTGTAAACACCCCACAACAGAGGTGTGGCTTTGTTGGAGTAGGTGTGGTCTTGTTGGAGGATGTGTGTCACTGGGGATGGGACCTGGGGTTTCAGAAGCCTGAGACAGCCCAGTAGCAACTCTTCCTGCTGCCTATGGATCTGGGTGTAGACTTCTTAGCTACCTTTCTAACCCCATGTCAGCCTACGTGCTGCCATGTTTCCCACCATGGTGATAATGGACTAAACCTCTGAAACTAAGCCAGCCCCAGTTAAATGCTTTTCTTTATAAGGGTTGTTATGGTCATGGTATCTCTTCACAGCAGTAGAACCCCTAAGACAACCATGTTATTTCAGATCAGAGAGTTTATCTCAATTAGGAATTATCCTAATTCCTATCTCCGCACTCCAGCCAGGCTTCCCTACCTTTGAATATTACATTCATTTTACAGTTTCAGAGGCAAACCCTGGGGATGCCTTTAACATGTGTACCTTTATAAAACACATTCACTGAAATAAAGAGAAGTTAATGAACAATACTGACATTGTGGTCAATTGAATGTTAAGACTTAGCAAGTATTGTAATGTACTGTCTGTCTTTCCAGTGTATGTGGGTGACCACAGAAAAGAATGAAATCCAGATTTGGGGAGATGTTCCAACGTTAGGCACTTTTTAAATGACCATAATGAAACCAAGAGAAATGAATATTTCCACTAATATCCAATAATGGTCATCTTGGGAAGAGGTGAAACCAAGGACAGGAAATGGAAACTGCCCTTGCTTCAAAACAAGAAAGGCTCCTTCCTCTGAGTTTATAGGCCAGGAAGACTTGGCCTTGGAGGTGAAGAAAGATTTTGGATATTTCTGAGATAAAAGCCAGCTGTCCTTGACATGTGAGGACACCGTGCTCTCTCTCTGTCAGTCACAGTGTCACCAAAAACTTGCAGAACATCCTTCCCCAAATTTGCCTCATATTGATTGCTTTGAGCTAATGGTGACTGGGGAATAGCAGGGGTAGGAGGATGGCTCTGCTCGCTCATCCTTAAGTGGTATCTAAATTTCCCAGAGGAAAGTTTCCTCCCTCCAGCATGCAGAGAGCATCTCATCAATGTACACAAAGTCAGACCAACAGAACACCACCAATCTTCTAGCAGATTCACCCACAGATTCTTGACTGCTTTTCCATAGTCTAGCATTCCTATCTCAAACAGCCTTTTCCTCACTACATGTCCATAATTTAATAATCTTCATTAAAATGGAATAAGACACACTCCCCCCCCCAATGTCTAATTGTTTCTTTGGGATTTGGAGAATTTTCTCTTCGTTGTATGAATCACCATGTACCACATAAAAACATCAACATCAATTAGATTTCCATGCTTTATGGCTTGCTCATCTGTCTTTCATCAGTTCAGTTCCTAAGCTCCATCTACAGAAGCCACAAGGGGAGAGGAAAAGTCCCTACAAAGGGATATACCTAAGGAAAGCCATGTCACTGCTCTGGAAGTAATTGGTGTTGAGGAGACCAGTATTCAGCACAAGATAACCCCAAACCAAGTTCTTAGCACACAAAATATTTATTTTCTCTAGAGGAACAAAGAGCAGAGATCAAGAGACAAAGACAGGAGATAGGGGATGAGGAAAAAGACAAAAGGTACAAGAGAGAAGCGAAAGGGGGATTTGTCACAGATGGAACAAGGGACTACCTTTTGATATCAAGGAGACAGACATGGCCTACAGGCAAATGAGGGTTTATAACGGTAAAGGGGAAATCCCATGGTAGAATGAGGTGTTTAATTTTAATTAGGCATGTTAATTAGGTGAGCCAAAGGGAGCTCTCGATTGCTGGATTTGAGTACTTTGGTAGCTAGACCTTGGTGGTCAGCCTCTAGAGGAGGAATTGGCCAAATAAGTGAATTGGCTTTAATGTCTAGCTTTAGGAATGTAATCTAATGGTTTTTAGCAAGGCAGAGGGAATGGGGAAGAAGGATAAGATTTATCATAGCCATGTTTGCCATGCTTGGGCTGGCTAGAGTCCCTTCAAGTATTACTGGCTCTAGGCAGCCTGATGATCAGACCCCCTTGTGTCACCATCTGCAAAGGAGCAGAGGGTGTTTAGATAGGTCATAAGACAGCACACCATGCAACCCTCAAAGAGAGGGAGTCACCTTGAGGGATGCTCTACTTAGGGTCTTTATGGCTCTACACCTCGTGTTATAACAATTTGATTAAACGTACACAAATAATCAGAAAATATAATGACCTGAAGTAAACAACCATAAAGTATATTCAAATATTCAAGAATATTTTAGAAAACAGGTACATTGAGCCATCTGGTGGAGGCGCCATGTAATGGGATGAGGAACCAGGCTTGAGCCAAAAGCAGAAGCAAAACTAAACATACAAAAGGGAAAGCAGTAAGTCACTGTAACATCTACTGTTGCTCACATGATATAATAGGAATTACTCATGTGGTGCTTTTCAAACTTGGGTCGGACAACATATTTTAGCTTGTATATTCCTGAAAATAAATTAGTCTTTGGATAACTACATGGAAAGTGTTCAAAGTCCAAAACTGGGTCTCTAGGGTCCTAATGACTTCAGTGGTTCTCAACCTTCCTAGTGGTGCAACCATTTAATGCAGTCCCTCATGATGTGGTGATCCCCAACCATAAAACTGTTTTGTTGTTACTTCATAATCATGAATTTTACTATGTTAAGAATCATGATATACACCGGGCACTGGTGGCACATGCCTTTAATCCCAGCACTTGGGAGGCAGAGGCAAGCGGATTTCTGAGTTTGTGGCCAGCCTGGTCTACAGAGTGAGTTCCAGGACAGCCAGAGCTACACAGAGAAACCCTGTCTCAAAAAAACAAAACAAACAAACAAACAAAAAAAAAACCAAAAAACAACCAAAAAAAAAAAAAAACAAAAACAAAAGAATCATGATATAAATATCTGTGCTTTCCAGTGGTCTTAGGTGACCCCTGTGAAAGGGTCATCTGACACCATCCCTCCAAAGGAGTTGGCAAATAATAGGTTGAGAACCATTGACTTAGAAGCACAAAAGTGATCACAAAGGCCTCATCAGACATGAAAATGGTCAGTTCTCCAGAGTCATCCACTAAGTAACTACAGACCATAAAGAATGATCTTTAGTGGAATAATAAGGTATATGGACTTTGTATGCAAATCCATGTTAAGAGTTCTTCTAAGGACACCTATTGCTGTGGCAACTGGTCAATAGTAATAAATGTTCCCATTGCCTTTTCTCAGCTTATCCTCTTTCTGTCTGAAAGAAATCACTCTCAGTGTGAATCATGGCTGTTCTATCTCTTCCTGGACACCCCAACCCATGGCACTGTGAGTGATTGTCATTAGAAAGTGATAGTACCCCGACCCTTGTACCAGATAGCCTTTTCTAGTTTTTGTTTGCCAAGACGAAGCAATGCCATCTGGAGGAAGAAGGAGAGAGCAGATTGTCAAGACACAGCAAATATAACTTCATTTACTGGCTCAGGCCAACTTTGTTACATAAGTAAGTTAGAAAGTATAGTTTTAAAATAGAGTAATAAAGCCTTAAATAAAGAAGTTCTTTATAGAAAAAATAGCTAAGGGCCAGGGAGGTTGCTCAGTGGCTAAAGGTGCTTGCTGCACAAGCCCAATGACCTGAGTTCAATTCCCAGAACCTACATAACGATTAAAAAAACAAAACAAAACAAAACAAAAAAAACAAAAAAAAAAAAACCTTACTCCACAGAATTGTCCTCTGACCTCCACATAAGCCTAAACATGTCAAACATGCAAATATATCAATAATAAATAAAATAAAAGGTTTAAAGAAAAGAAAAACTAATCTAATTCCATTATTGATAGTCTAAATGGTACAGAACCAGTTAGTGACAAAGATAGGATTCTAACTCATATTTCTGTGATCATTGAGAAGTGCAAGGAGTGACAATGCATGAGCTTGTGACATAGAGGAACTGAATATTTTTAACCTACAAAGGGGAAGGGTTGGCAACATTATCATTTTAAATACCCATAGGACTGATAGATATGAAAAAGGCTTGAATTTACCCACTTAGTAGCTGGAGGAAACCAGGAACACTACCGGTACAATATAGGGGAGATTTTTACAGTTAAATAAAAGACTATACCATATATATTAAGAGCTAAAATTGCCCAGACCAATTTCTTGAGGAATGGTGTGTTTACTGTCACTGAGACATTTTGGGGGGAAGACTGAAAAAATAGTGCAGTCTGTCTAACCACAGCAGTGGAGCAGAGGGCTGTGGAGGGGAGAACTGAGGCATGAAAATCATTTGAATGGGGTGACCTTTAGGAGAATGTGATTCTTTACAATCTGGAACCAAATAAGGGTTTCATTCTTGCCTCTGAACTCTAAAACCTATCTTCCTATCTGTTTGCAATAGTTTAAATTTTAATCTATTTCATATTTCAGGGTATTATGCCCTGAATATTTGATTTGAATGCTGTGGCAGAAGGTCACTCATATTCATTTATTTTCTTTTACTCTTATACACTGGCAGCGAGTCTTTTGAATCCATTATGCAAACGCACGCAAATCATATGCAAATGATGTGGCCTCAGAAAATGACAAAATCTTATGGCCTTAACGGAGCCATCAAACCTTTCTTTAAGACAGAAAGTAATCTGCCTTTTCAGTGTCTCTGGGGTAGGAGACAATTTCCTGAGAGTGATATTTACATGACATTGGGATTGGTGGCTCATAGTAGACTTTCCTTCACATTCTTTATGTTTATGTAGGGCTTTAAGGTTAAGAAAGCATTTTCCTACGAGTGATCCCATTTGATCCTCATAATTACCATGTGATGTAAGCAGAACAGCCCCAATCTTTCAGATGAGAAACTACACCCAGGGAAGTGTGGTGTCTTGTCGGAGGTCATTCAGTTGGCAAGCAATAGACCCGAGGCTTAGCACCTATGGGTCCTCACCATAATGGATGCCTTCTGTGAAGTGTCCTTCCACTCACCTTTATTGGCTTAGATCAGGCTTGTTGGTGAGGATGGCATTGTATGGAAAGCCTAGTTACTGAGAACAGCCCTCACATAGCCCAAGTGAGAAGCTTTCCTGCCCATGTTCAGCCTCTGCCGAAATCGGTGGGTGAACATTCTCTGTCCTATCTACGATTCAACTGTTTTAGGAGGCAACACCAGTTATCCCCCCTATATCAACTGCTCCAAGGTCAGAAAAGACCTGTGGTAGCTAAGTTTACTGAGTAAATGCTTGAACTTTTTCTCTCCATGCCACTCCTTGACCATCTGAATAACTGCCACCCCTATCAAAGGGGTTTCTCTATTTCCTTTTTCTCCCCTTATTCCCTAGAGAGGCTTTCCTGTAACCTGGGCTGGCCTCAAACTCCCTATGACTTTGACCAGTCAATCCTCCTGCCTCTACTTCCCTAATGCTGAATTTTCCGGGGGTCTGTCCATGACTGTTTTATGGGATACTGGGGACCAAACTTGGAAGTTTCATGCATGCTAAGAAATCACTCTAACAATTGAGTTATTCAATTTCAAAGCTATTTCTAAGGCAAAAGGTACTCCAAGCTGATATAGTTATTTCTACTCCACTGGCCAGGCTTTTAACAGCTGTCTTGTTTAACTTTGAGCCGTTTGTGAGACCAGAAAGAGGGCTTTCACCTGAGCTGTTTTAACAGTCCTAAGTCACCAGGGTAAGAGAGAAAGTAATCTCCGCCCATAGAAAGAACAGTAGTGGTTCAGGAAGCAGCTGAGGTCCAGCTAGCAGGACTGTTGGGCCTGTCACCTCTTGCCCTAGTCCCCAGTGTCAAAGCCCTCTGGTCTGCTGGAGGGGAGCTCTCTGCCCTGCTCCAACCCTTCTCCTAGCCACTCACAAGGACAGCTAGAAAAAGTGGAACCCAGTGTGAGTGCAGATTCCTGCATTCACAGACTAACAAGGATAGAGACTAGAAACTGGCTGAGTGGTCCAAACCCCTTGAAACTGGCTTCAAGCTAGTGGGAAGCATCATAGTGAGACTCTAGAGGGCTGCACAACTCATCCATGTTTGACAGGAAATGCAGTGGGCCATTGTGAGGCAGGGCTCTCAGTTATTTTTGGCCAAGATGGTTGGTATGCAAAAAGAACTTCCCCCTTTTTTTTTTCTTTTGCAGCCCAGATCCACAAAGCTGAGCAGTTCCCAGCATTTCGGTTCTAAGATCGACCTTCTGAGCACCTCACTGCCTGCCAAATTGCCAGGGCTATTAGAGCGTGATTAGATTGCTTGGCTCTGAGCATTAGCTAATCCTACGCAGCTGGGCTTGCTCTGGACCTGGGATGGCTCTGAACATCAGCTGCTTCGTTTTAGTGGTCCTCTTCTCTGCCAGCTGCCAAGTCATCACATCCTCGGATCAGAGGTGCACTGAGGTGAGTCCAAACTATTTATCTCTACCCAGCTGACACTTGCTGAAAAACCTGAGATATCGTCATCTACAGATTCATCTGAGCCTTGGCTTTCATTCAGTCTCTGCTGTCCTGAAGAGGACAACTGTAGGTATCAATAGGTTTTGGCACGAAGAGCCAGAGCCCTTCAGTCCTGACACCTAAAGCAGGAGAGCTGTTTGTCCACCATCCCAGGACACGGCCACTCCCCACAGAGCCCTTTGACTTCTTGGTTGTCTTGGTAAAGACTAGTAAAGACAGGCTCATGCCAGGATTCAGAACATTTATAAGGATCACTGTGAATGAGATTGATTTTCTCCTTCAGTTGGACAAACCCTTCCATCTGTAGGACTAACCCAAGAGAGTAAATCTGAGAATCGAGGCAACTCAAACCTTCTGTTTTAAACTGTAAGAATATTTATGAACGCACGGGAAGCCATGGAGAGAATGGAGAGAGAGAACAGCCTCTGTCTCTTGCCATCTTAAAATGACTCAACTTCCCTACCGCCATCCTTGACTCTGCCAAGTGGCCAGTCCACGTGGGCCTGCTTGACAAACAGTGAAGACAGAAAAGACTGTGAACCTTGGTGGTGTGGTTAGCCACTTTCCTACTTGAAGACTGAAAGGAGAATGTAAGCCAGGGATACCTAGGGGCACAATGAACCTGAGGGATAGTTAGAAGTCAAGGGTATGAATCAAACCCAAAGCCAGGAATAAAGTCTGCAGCAGAAACAAACAGAAGCTTGTTAGCCTTGAATTTGGGTGGACTCGGGATGCTCTCCACTGAGCAGAGATAGGATACCAGGGAAATTCAGGGCAGCAATGTCATATTAGTGTCCTCAAGCTTCCAGAAGCAGAGCTTCAGAGTGAAGGAAATTACACAATAGGAACTTATTGTTTGTCATTTCTGGAGGCTGGATATCCAGGAGAGAGGTAGCAGGAAGGTTGTTTTCCTCCCAGGACCTTATCTTTGCCTTTAGATGGCTGTCCTCCTGTGTCTCTCCAGTGTGCCATCCCCACAATTAGCTGTGTCTCAATTTCTCTTATTGAGACATTAGTCCTGCTGGCTTAGGATCTACCCAGAGTTCCTCATTTTACTGTAATCGTATCTTGAAAGGCCTTCTGTCCAGTTATAGTCACATGAGGCACGAGATCCTGGGAGTTAGAGTATCAATAGCAGAAGTACATGGTTGGGAGGAGGGGGCACAATTCAACCTATAAAAGAGATAAAAGAGGAAAGGCCTTCACCAGCCCCAGCTCCACTCACTACATTTAAGTTGGGAGCTCATGCACCATGTAGATGTCTTAGGGGGATGAGGTCACCTCCTCAGTGACCAAGGACAAATGCCAGGCACCTGCTAACATCATCCTCAGATGGGATGATCCTGCCAGTCATTCGGAGTTTCACAGAACTAGGCAATATGCAGTGCTCTGTTCTACACTTAGTAGGTTAGCTCTCAAAGCCCTGCACCTGTGGGAAGTCTGTCTAGCCCTTCTGAGTCCACAAGGAGTTGAGGAAGGGAAGCTTCCAGCAGAGCTACTGAGCCATTCTAACCACCCAAGGACAACACCAGGCTCTGATGCTGCCAGTTCCCTTTTGTACATGGTCGTGCTTTGGCAGAGGGAAGAGGAATGGGGCAAAAAGAGAGAAGTTGTCTGCTCTAGTACTGTGCCTTTCAGGTCCTGGGGGTGAGGCTCAGTACCCCAGATCCCCTAAATACCCTGTGTTAGAGTGAAGACTTCCCTTTTGGATAGAAAGGTGAGGGTGAAGTCCTCTAACTCAGCAGTCCCAACCTCCACCGTGTGGCTGCACCCTAACACGGGATTACTTTTAAATAGCCTTGTAACATGTTTCATTAACATCCGGTCTCTATTTTCTCTTCCCTCGTCTTTCATTTTTCTTTCTAAGCAGCCGAATCCCAAGGCTGTTTAATGCATGCATGTGATGGAAGCATATTTCTTCATGCTCCTGACCTCTAGGGCACAGGCAAGTGGGAGAATCCGGACGGATTAAGAGAGACTGTTCTTTTGGGTTCCACGTGTGGCCCTCTCCTCCATCCAAATGAGCCTCCTCTGCCCACCCTTCTCCTTGCTTCCTTTTCTTCCTCACTTCAAGCATCATTAGGCACTTGCTGCCTGTCTGTTCCCATGACTTACCATCCTGAGCTCTTCTTGCCCACCATAATAAGGAGGTTTTGTTTTGTAAAAATAAAAGCCTTCTTTTCAGCTTATTAAACTTTTGTTGAAACAAGACACACATACAGAAAGTTCACAGGGCCCTAAATATTCAATAAATTGCATTTTTCACTAATAAACATACATAGGTACTCCACATACAGCTCAAGACACAGTAGGTACTCAACACCCAGGAGCCTTTAAGTCTCCTCCCAGGTATTAGGTCTATCATCATGGTTGCATTTATGCCTGCTAAAAAATAACTTTATACACTTGGAGTCTTATCATAGAAACTCCAGCTCCCTGGTTGCTTTTGCTTGACATTGAATTGGTGACAACTTTCTGATGACATGTGTAACAGTCATTTGTTGAGTCCTACTGTTGAGTGATACTCTTTTTTGGTTAAAGACCCAACCACAATTTATGTATTTCTCTACTATTAATTAAAAAAAAAAAACTGCATTGTTTATAATTTTTCAGAAGTTATGTATGATCTTGGTTTAGGAGTTTCTTGATTATGTCTTTCTTTAGCAAACAAACAAATTTACGTTAACTGAGTACCTGCATAGATATATTTGTTCATAGGGTGTATGTGTGTGTAGGGGGGGGGGTCTGTATAAGTAGATGTTGCTAGCTTTATAAAACATCGCTACTAATTAACATTGTTGACAGTATATGTGACTTTTGATTGCTTCAGAGTCTTGTTAACATTTGATTTAAATGTGAGCGGTCTAATGGTTGGGAAAGTAGTATTTTGTTGAGATTCAGTTTTAATTTCTCTGATGAATTATTACATTGAGTAGTAACCACAGTCGTTTACACACCTCCCCTCTTCTTGCACGGCTGAGAGTCAAACCCAGTGCCAGTCGCATGGTAGACAAGCATTGTGCCTCTAATGTACCCTCAGCCCTCTGCTACCACTTCTGAGTCTGTGAAATGCTTACGTCTTTGCCCATCTTCTCCTTTGTCGCCTTGATTTGTAAGGGCTCTTCCTTATCTGATAGCCAATGTGTTCTTCCACTTTGAAACGTCCCTTTCCACTTCTCTAATCATCTTTTACCAACTAGAAGTTCTTAATATTATTGTAACTCAATTTAACATTTTTTTCCTTTTATTTTTAATCCAATTCTAGTTTAAGAAATCTTGGCCTACCCCAAGCTATCATAATATTATCCCACAGTTTCTTCTGGAAGATTTAATTGTTTCATATTTCTAAGTTTCACAGCTCAAGGACTGATATATACATTTGTTTATATGTGTATGTTGGTAGAAGTCAGGATTAACATTTTAATTAATTTTTTTTGCTTAAAAAAGTTCCAACCTACCCACAAATTCTGAGAAAATTATAATAAAACTCATGAACACTCCACAGAGAGTCTTCTGTTGCTAAATGCCACATGTTCTCTTTATGTGTGTAACAAAATTACAGCCATGACTAGGCCTTTAGAGACTAGCTTGCTAGTGTCCACAATTGCTACTGTTGTGTTATTGGGATTTTCAAAGCATCCTGGGCTACTTCCAGAGACTGTAAATTTACTTCCCCACCCCATTTCACACAAGCTCCTCTTGGCCACTCTGTTCACTCAAAACCAGGGTAAGATAAAGTCTTTCGGTTTCTAGGAGTGGGGTGGGCTTTGAGAACTCCATGTTCACCGATGCAAAAGCTTTCCAGGAACTTTAGACCGTGGGGTGATATGCTGATTCCTTAGGGACTCCTCTTGCTCTGGGCTTCTCCGCCCTTGTCTGGATGCTTCTCACAGCACGCCTGCCCTCAGGGTGAGAGTATCATCCCCAAGCTACAGCTGGGAAAAGAGAGGCCCAGGCATCACAGTGCTGTGAGCTTAGATTTAATGGCAAGCAGGCCAATTCTGTAGAGCAGTGGTTTTCAACCTTCCTAATGCTGCCACCCCTTAATACAGTTCCTCCAGTTGTCACGACCTCCCAAGCATAAAATTGCTACTTCCTAACTGTAAGCTTGCCACTGTTACGGATTGTAATGTGAATATCTGATTGGGGACCTGAATGAAAGGGTTGTTCAACATGCCCCCCCCGGGGGGGGGAAGAGGGGGTCACAACCCGCAGCTGCTGGAGCAGGCTCAGAAAACGAAGTAAGTTTAACTGGAATGTCCTTCACCTGGAGGAGCTTAACTGCATAATTTTAGGGATGTGCCTTCCTGGGAGGTTTTGTTTCATTTGTAGTTTTGGTTTGTTTGCTTTGTCTTGTTGACAGAGAGTAATCTTTGCTCTGGAATTTAGCTTACTCCTTTGGATCAAGGTGATTAAAGGGCGGGGTGGGGGAGGGGCGGTGTTTCCAAAGCCTCACGCCTGCGTGTGTCACGTGTACTAGACAACCGAAAACGTGGGAATAAGCATTCCGGAGAAATTCAAAGGCCTCCAAATTAAAAAACGTCTCAAGGCTTGCAAGGAGAGAAAATGCAGCAGGACAGGAGGGAGTTGAGATACAGCAGAAACAAAAAACGTCCTGATTGAAAAAATGCAAAGGACCGCCTGCACGGAGAGAGGGCTGCAAAACAAAGGCGGCACTCGGAGCCCTGCTCTGGGTGAAAGAGGCCCAGCTCTGTGCCCAAGCTGACGACAGAGCCTCAGGCGCAGGTCCCAGTGCACCATGCGCGCTAAACAAATGCTTCTTGAGCCAGAGCAGGGTGTGTACAGTTGCAAGCATCTGAGTGGCTTTGCCCAAGCCCCTGCTGGCATAGAGATTCAAGGTAAGGATGGGCCCTGTCTGCAGTGCAACCAATCAAGGAGGAAGAGTGCAAAAGCAACTTTGGAAACTGCCTATCTCCAGAAAGAAGAATGAATGACACGGGGCTTAGAGAGATGTGGCATGGGAGAAGTCTGTCGGAGAGGAAATCTCGAAGTGCATGATGGTCCTGGGAGTGATGAACTGCTTGTTGCTTCCCTGCATTCTGTCTGTTCATCCTCTAAAGCAGGAACGTTCCTCTATGACCCCATGCTGTGTTGTTAGAACTCACTCAAAGCTTTGACAGACACAAGCTCACTATTGTGGAGCTTCTACCAAGATGCAGCTCTCCCTGAACCCAAGACCTGGAAACATGTAGTTGCACAAGATGTTCTGGCACAATGAACCTACATCATTTTTTTCCTAGTTCACTGATTTTTTTATATATATATATAAATCTCCATATCCTTATGGGCCTGGCTCCTGGCTTGTACCTGTCAGGCCATATATATACATACTATACATATACATATACATATACATATGTATATCAGTATCTTAAGAGGCTGAGGAATTGCTTCAGACTACAGAAGTCTGTGGAAATTTGACAACAAATACAAGGAAGGTATGATTCCAGATTGGAGAAACAGAAAATTAACTTGAAGGACAGTGTGACAACAACTGGAAAAATTACAGATTGTTGGATAACAACTCGAATTGATGTTCAACATTCTGAACTTGATATTGGTACTGTGACTGTCCTTTTTCTTAAGGAGGTATAAACTGGGTATCCTAGCTTTTAAAAATACAAATCAATTGAAAATGTTGCTGATTCTCACGGCCATAACAATTTGTGTCGCAGAAACTATAGGGGGCTCATGTGTGAGGAACCTGTTGTGTTTTGGCAGAGGGCACCTCAGTGGGCCTGGCGATGTTGTCCCCCTGAGCAATCAAGCTGTGCGACAGGCCTGCCTAATATGAGAAAGGTTTATTGGTGGGATGAGGCAGAGAAAGGAGGAGGACAGAGAACAGAAAGAGAGAAGAGAGGGGATAGTGAAGAGGCCGGCCAGGAACACATGGGGGGGGGGGGGGGGGAGAGGAGAAGAGCAGGGAGAGAGAAGCTGAACAGTCCTTATAGGCCTGGCTCCTGGCTTGTACCTGTCAGGCAGCGTTGATAGGTAACTGGTGGGAGGAGCCTAGAGGAATTGCTAACAAAGCCCAAGACCTGTTTGATCTGAAACTCTTAACTAACTCACGTCATCATCACCCTCCCTCCTAGAAATCAAGGGCAGCAGCGCTGGTCACTGCTATTACCATCTCCATGGAGATTTGTGGAAGAGGCTTTTGGTGAGCTCCTTCTTGGCACTGCCAGGCCTTGGTGCTCACACCTCTCCTCTCCTCTCCTCTCCTCTCCTCCCCCTCTCCTCCTCTCCTCTCCTCTCCTCTCCTCTCTCTCCTCTCCTCTCCTCTCCTCTCCTCTCCTCTCCTCTCTTTCTTCTCCTCTCCCCTCCCCTCTTCTCCCCTCCCCTCCCCTCTTCTCCCTTCCCCTCTCTCCCCTCTTCTCCCTTCCCCTCTCTCCCCTCTTCTCCCTTCCCCTCTCCCCTCCCCTCCCCTCCCCTCCCCTCCCCTCCCTCCCCTCCCTCCCTCCTCTCTCTTCTCCTCTCCTCTCCTCCCCCCCCCCCCCGCCCGCTATTTCACTGCCTTGCCTTTATTTCTCCAGCAGCTCCCATGGCCTCTGGCTCAGCAGAGTTCCTGCAGCCCCTACTTTCTGAATTCTGAATCCCATCAGTGCAGTAAAAAGCTTAGAAAGCCCAGGAGAGGCTGAGGCAGGAAATAATCTCAGTGTCCTAGGCGTGTAAGTGCAGGAGAGGAAATCCGTTAGCCTTAAACCTTTTGCTACAGGATTAGAATAGAGCTGGCAGATTGGGGGATTCCCCTTTCTCCACACGTATGTGATATGCCAATGGGGACCAGAAAAAAACAATAGTGTCCAAGCGACCTGGAACCATAGTAGCATTGAGCCCAGTCCTCACAGGTTCTCTCTGGGTGAGCTTCATTCATAGGCACCAGGGACAGTTTGGTAACATGCTTTTTCCCACCAGTCAGCTAAATCTAAGTTTTAAATGCAAAGTGTGCATTTCAAGGACATTATGTGGATGGATTTGTGACAGTGCCTAGAGGACTCTGGGTCTATAAAAATGGAGAATAAATTACAAGGAAATATAAATATGGCATTTTCTTCAGCGACACTTATAATAACCTCACAGCACAAAAGGAAACCAATGATTTCCTGTAGATGCGCATGCTTAGTGGAGCTAGGAGAAAGTGTGCCACGGAGCAGGAAATAGAGTTAAGCAAAACCGGACTAAAGTGAAGCCCACTCAAGAGCCTCGCCCTTCAGAGCACAGGAAGCGGTGTGCACTTCTGTCTCCTGCCAGGGAAATCTGTGTGTAGACAGCAGTAGGAAGGCAGTTGAACTACAGGGGCTGGAGCAGCCTCAGTGAACCAGTAGGGAGCAGATCCAGGACCAGGAGCTGGGCGGTTGCATGAGTTCACATAGGCTGTGATATCTGAACACTGGTGGTCCCTGTTGCCCCTCTTCCTGTACCTGCAATGGTACTTTTCTTCCCTAGGAGCCCCCTAGGTGGGATGCATATCAGCAGACCTTCTTACCTACT
Organism: Mastomys natalensis; assembly: GCA_021653895.1. Taxonomy (NCBI): domain Eukaryota; kingdom Metazoa; phylum Chordata; class Mammalia; order Rodentia; family Muridae; genus Mastomys; species Mastomys natalensis. The sequence continues at coordinate 412,654 of JAJTUV010000036.1, forward strand.
TCCCCTCATCAGACATACACCAGCCCTCTCTATACTGTAGCACTCTTAGATAAACCATGACCATATAGTTCGGTGGCCTTCTGTCGAATATATTCCCATTTCTACTTAGTTCAAGATCTACATCTTAGATTAGGGATTGAGGAGGCAATTCCTATTAGATTTTAGGATCTTCAACTGTGTTGGACACAGGGTGGACCCAAAGCCCCACAGTCTGGTAGTCACAGTCTGCAGATCTAAAAAGGGGAAATGGTGATTTATGTTTTAAGGTTGAAATACCCGGTATCTATGCTAGTTTCCTTCTAACATTGTGTCTAGAAAATCTGTTACAAAATAGTTACAAGAGCTTCCAAATACTCATCCCTCACCATCCAAGGGCCAGCAGCATTTGCAGTCACATAAGCTGTGAGATAGCTGCGTACTGCTGGTCCCTGTTGCTCATCTGTCTGTACCCAGTTCTCTCTCCTCCCCTCTTTTTCTGATTATTTGGATTATTTGTTTGTTTGTTGAAGCAGGGGCTTTCTCCATCTCAGACATGCTAAAATTCACAGCAATCCTCCTGTCTCAGCTTCCCAAGTGCTGGGATTATAGACTGATCTCTGATTCCCCCCTCCTTACCTTTTTTTTTTACTAAAGTATGTTAAAACAAATCCCATCTTGTCATTTAATCTCTAGCACATTTAATGTGCATCTCAAAAGACTAAGCTGATCTTTTACATAATTACATTAGCCATTGATGTTAAGAAATTCACTCTTCCCCTCCCCCTCTCTTTGGAAAATTTATTACTTTTCAATATCATTAAATCTTGTCTTCCAAGTACTCCGATGGTTAATAGAATGTCTTTTCCTAACACTTTTCAAAATCATAATCTAAGCAGGGATTAGTTTATTACTATTATTTGCTTTTCTAAGAAATCTTATATATCTTTCTCTTCTAAAATAACTTTTCAACATGTGTGTGCAGGTGGGTGAAGTCAACTTGCAAGGATAACTTGCAAGAGTTGGTTCTTTCTTTCTAGCCTGTGAATTCCAAGGGAACTCAGGTTGGCAGGCTTGGTGGCAAGTGCCCTTATCCACTGAGTCCTATCACTAGCCTCTTCTTTATTTCTTAACAAAAGTTCCCCCACCCCCGCCTTCCTCCTCCTCTTCTTCCTTTATCCCCTTCTTTCTCCACTTACTATATAGAATGTCTCACTTTCTTTATTTGGCTGACTGCTACTTTATGATGTTTTAACTTAAAGCTGCTCTGTTTATCACTTGGACACATAAAGCTAGACTAGATTCATATTTATTCATTCATTTGGTAGCTTGTTTTGGGCAAGACTATTTCTACAGGATTCCTTTAGGGAGAACCACATTTTGTTCACCTAGACTCATACCGATAATAGTGTGGCTATTGACAATCTTTTTCTCTTCCAGTACTGAGGACTGGAAACACGCTTTTGTATTATAGAAAGCTCTCTTGGGTTTTTTGTTTGTTTGTTTGTTTTTTAATTGTTGTTTGTTTGGGGGATGTTTGTTGAGACAGGGACTTTTATGGAGCTCATATCATCCTTGACTTCACAAACCTCCTGATTCTCTCCATAGTGCTTAGATTAGAGGTGTGCCCCCCACACGTTGGCTTACAGCCAATCCTTGGCTAACAAAGTGTAATTTTCTCAACATCATCTAATGCCATCATTCAGAATTCTCTGATGGACTACAAATGCCTTTTACTAACTGATTTATCTGAATCATCATCTTAGCAAGACAGAGTGCTTTATTATTATTCTTTGTGGTTTCTTACTAAAAAAAAAAAAAAGAAAGAAAGAAATCTATGATGAATACGACTATGAATAACCATTTTGTGGTTTTGCAAGTATATTTTTGATAAAGATTACTAGACATGAGATTGCTTCTCAAAAGGCAAATCATGCATGAATTTTCTAGAGAGTGAATCAAACTACTAAATCCAGTATTAATTCATATTGCTTCTCCATCAGAAAGAAGCCAACAAAACATACAACTGTGAAAATTTAGGTCTCAGTGAGATTCCTGGCACTCTACCGAACTCAACAGAATGTTTGGAGTTCAGCTTTAATGTCTTGCCTACGATTCAAAATACGACCTTCAGCAGACTCATAAATCTCACATTTCTGGATTTAACCAGGTAGGTATTTCAATTCCTTGAGTGCTCTTGACATTTTACTTAAACAAAACTGTATTGTACATCCCAAGTGTCTAATCCCAAGTGTCTCCGATATCTCCTATAGGACCACGCATAAGCTGCTTGTGTGTTTATCTTTTCCTAAGGAACACATTCCGTGTGCTATTTTCTATTGCAAATAAATGTCAATTAGGAGGAAAACGTTCTGCTTTCCAGCTCTGCCTTAGTGGTGCTGTCTAGAAGTTCTAAAGCAGTGGTTTCTCAACATGTGAGTCAGGACCCACTTCCGGGTGGAATGACCCTTTCACAGGGTTACATGTTAGATATCCTGTATATCTACATTATAATTCATAACAATAGTTAAATTACAGTTGTGAAGTAGAAACAAAATAATTTTATGGTTGAGGGGTCACCACAAAGTAAGGAACTGTTAAATAAAGGGTTGTGGCATTAGGAAGGTTGAAAACCACTGGTCTAAGAATTATTGATGGCAAAAATAAAAACAAATCTTGATCAAATCAGATACCATATTACACTGCATGTTAACAGAGTTGGCTGTCACTGAGCAATGATATTTTAGGAGAAACTCATAGATATCTCTAGTAACTTTGTTGTTGTTGTTATTTGTTTGTTTGAGACAAAGTCTCTCTCTATGTAGTCCTAGCTGTCCTGGAATTCACTATGTCAAGCTAGCTGACCGTGAACTCACAAATATTTGCCTGCTTCTGCCTCCCGAGAGCTAGGATTAAAGGCTAGCACCCCTTCCTCTGGCTTCTGTTAACTATTTACTTGTTTTATACAAATTGGATAAAGAGTTCCATTATCTGTTCTATAGGCAGAATCATGATTCCAATTGGTGAAATATAACCAGAAAGTTTTATCTGAATGCTTGAGAACAAATGGGCAGAAATATCCAAAGCGAATGAGGGTGTGCATGTTGGATTGTAAGATCCAAAACCAGGGATGCGCTCCCACAGAAACTCATGGACAGGACTCGCTGCAATTAACATGACGTTTAATGATTCCAGTATACTGAGGTTCTCTCTAATGCAAGCAAGAAGAGAACCCTGAGTTGGAGCTAAGAATAGTTTTTATACAGTTTAAGAGGTAGAATAGAGAAACAGTGACTAGGCACAATATGATTGGCAGAACAGTGTGACTTTTAAACTGATTGGTCTTTGGGGAATGAGGTGGCAAGGACCTCCCTTGTCTGTCTCCAAGCTCTGGGCCTTCCTCACCCGCAGGTGGGTTCACTCCCCTTGGTCTGAGGAATGTTAATCAGCCTCTCCCTTCCTCCTCTGATTGTTAATCCAGCAAGTGTCCTCTGACTAAGGAAGGTGCCCCTCCAGGGATGTGTCCTGGGATAGTGGGATTCTTTTAATCTTAATTCAAACTGAGACCTTACATGCAACTTGCATATGTGTCTTACATGCAACTTCCATATGTGGAAAGGAGAAAGCAGCCTGATGCTTCCACAACATCTCTGACTCTTGTAGCAGCTTTCTACATTGGTCCTTCTATTCCTGCAGAGTGGGAAAACACACGCATCTATAGTGATCTTTCTTGTTTATAAGCACCATCGTTAGATGCTACAGCCAATATCACTACTCACTTGTGGGGAGATGAGGAGACCATCAGTATACATGCATGCAAGCAAAAGGGTGTGTGTTCATGTGCACAAGTGTGTAATTAATCCAGTATTTTTAGATATAATACCAGATCGGTGATTTCTTTACTGTTTTCCAGTTCAAGGAGCATTTCCCAATGTAGCATCTGACACACTGTTCTTCATAAACCTCTTTTATGTTTACCTGATACAAAAAGAAAGCAGGACTATAGCCTGGTGGTAGAATATATGTTAGCATGTGCTGGGGGTCCTGGATTCAATCTTTACTAACACTGCCCTCCACCAAAAAAAAAAAATAAAATAAAATCAGTAAATGTTGTATGTTATCTATGATGTTACCAGTATATATTGTCTCCTATGAAGATATATAGTTTTTGGTATAGTTTATATTAAATTAAGCAGTAAATCATAGTTTGAGTTTTGACAATCAATCAAATCACTGTTTTTTTCCTTACTATAAAAGAAAGAAAATTTAAAATCCCTGAGAGTTTACTCTAAAGGGACAAAGAATATAGATGAAATTCTGAATCAGAGTGTTCATAACTGAGGCTATTCATTAATCCAACATACTATTCTGTGTTTATGGAATAAGGTTCTGTTTTACTTTTCAGTAATGTATACTATTTTGCTATTGCACACAATGGATTTGTTAATCTACCACTGTGCTGGTATTTGTTCTTTTGTCCTTGTATAAATGATTGCTGAATGTTCTTATCTTCTTTGAGGTGCCAGATTTACTGGATACATGAAGATACTTTCCAAAGCCAACATCGGTTAGACACACTTGTGCTAACTGCAAATCCCCTGATATTTATGGCAGAGACAGCACTTAGTGGGCCTAAGGCACTGAAGCATCTGTTCTTCATCCAAACAGGAATATCCAGTATTGATTTTATCCCAGTGCACAATCAAAAAACCTTGGAAAGTCTCTATCTTGGAAGCAACCATATTTCCTCCATTAAGCTCCCAAAGATTTCCCAACAGAGAAGCTGAAGGTCCTGGATTTTCAGAATAATGCTATCCATTACCTGTCTAAAGAAGATATGAGCTCTCTACAGCAAGCTACTAATCTGAGCCTTAACTTAAATGGAAATGACATTACAGGAATAGAGCCAGGGGCTTTCACGTCAACTGTCTTCCAAAGTTTGAACTTTGGAGGGACTCAAAGCTTGCTCGTTATCTTCAAGGGTTTGCGAAACTCTACTATCCAGTCTCTCTGGCTGGGGACATTTGAGGACATTGATGACGAAGATATTAGTTCCTCCATGCTTGAGGGTCTCTGTGAAATGTCTGTTGAGAGCATCAACCTACAGAAGCATCACTTCTTCAACATTTCCTCCGACACATTCCACTGCTTTAGCGGCCTCCGGGAACTGGACCTAACGGCCACTCACTTGAGAGAATTGCCGGCTGGGATTGTGGGACTAAGCAAACTTAAGAAATTAGTTCTCAGTGCAAATAAGTTTGAGAATTTGTGCCAAATCAGTGCTTCTAATTTCCCTTCCCTTACTCACCTTTACATCAAAGGCAACGTGAAGAGACTCCAGCTTGGTACTGGCTGTTTAGAAAACCTAGAAAATCTTCGTGACCTTGATCTAAGCCATAATGACATTGAAACTTCTGATTGTTGCAACCTGCAACTCAGAAACCTGTCTCACTTACAGAGCCTGAACCTGAGCTACAATGAACCACTGGGCCTCAAGACTGAAGCATTCAAAGAATGTCCTCAGCTAGAGCGGCTAGATTTGGCATTTACCCGACTACAGGTTAAAGATGCACATAGTCCCTTCCAGAACCTCCATCTTTTGAAGGTGCTAAATCTCTCCCACTGCCTCCTTGACACCAGCAATCAGCATCTCCTCGATGGCCTGCCAGTGCTCCAGCATTTGAACTTACAGGGAAATCGCTTTCCAAAAGGGAATATTCCAAAGACCAACCCACTTCAGACACTGGGAAGCCTAGAAATCCTGATTTTATCCTTTTGCGATCTCTCTTCCATTGACCAGCAAGCCCTCACCAGTCTGAAGATAATGAATCACGTAGACCTGAGTCACAACAGGCTGACATCCAGTAGCATTGAGGCTCTTAGTCATCTTAAGGGGCTCTACCTCAATCTAGCCTCCAATCACATCAGCATCATCCTGTCCAGTCTCCTCCCCGTCTTGTCCCAACAGAGGACCATTAATTTAAGACAAAATCCCCTTGACTGCACTTGCTCAAACATTTACTTTTTGGAATGGTACAAAGAAAACATGCAAAAATTTGAGGACACAGAGGACACTCTTTGTGCAAATCCCCCATGGCTGAGGGGAGTCAGGCTCTCCGATGTCACTCTGTCCTGTAGGATGGCAGCTGTGGGCATTTTCTTTCTCATTGTATGCTTGCTCTTGTCTGCTGTTTTGTTGATTTTTGCCGTGAAATACTTTCTCAGGTGGAAATACCAGCACATTTAGCTCAAGGTTTCCAGAGAAGGCAGATAAATGTGTTTAGCAAAATTGTCCCAATTTCTTTTGCAGTGAAGAAACTGTCATCCTCAAGTGACCAGACTTTTCTACTGGTTCCTAGGGCTGGGCTAGGGGTTCACTGAGCTTTTCTGAACATATGTCTTACTCATATGAGTCTCCCATGGTGCAGTGGCTGGAAGACCAGACGTGGCTGAGACACAGAGCCAATTCCTCCAGTGAGAAGTGACCCACATTCACCAAATACCCAATAGCAACCCCACCCATCTGAGAAAAAGAGCATTACACCACAACCACAATCATCTCCCCACCCCCCCACACCCTTCTCACCTGCCCACCCCAGCCCACACCCTGGCTTCCACCCCCAGCCCAGCCTCCACCCCACTTGGCTCTGCTGGGGCCAACTCTGACCTTCACTCTCTCACACACTCTGACATTTTGCTTGAGGCTGAGCTCTCTGTAGTTGAGCCATTTGGGAAAGTTAGGTTCCAGCAAAATCTAATGCTCGTTTTAAATGACAAAAGATTGAAAAAAAAAACCCACACAATAAATTTAAAAGAAAAGACAAAGTAATAATTCGGTTCTCAACTAGATTCTATTAGTCACCTCATTTATTTACTTTCTAAGGTTTTGAGAAGCCCCTAGGGTGCGCCACAGAACAAAACTTGTAAAGCCTGGTCCTATCCATCCCTAAAGGTTAAGATTTCAGTCATTTCACAAGGAGGCGCCTCTTCCCGATCTGGTATTCTGGCTCTTTGGTTGCAGACTCAGAAGTGGGCTAAGGTCCAAACTGCTCTTTTTATTATCCAGGCTTCTGATCCTTGGATCTCTCTCCCACAGGAACAGAGAACAGAATTGTGTCTGGTTCCCAGGCTGGCCTTCTAAAGCCTGCTAATCCCTTTAGAGAATATTGAACACCTTTACAACGGAACCTTGTGAATTTACATATCACTGCACACTAGCTAAGGGGAACAAGATGAGGCCAGTTGTACTAAGAAGAGTTTCTGTTCAGGCCAGGGATATTCCCAAGGGTGTAGCAATGACAGACAGTATGAGGCTATTGAAAGCAGACAGACAGACAGAACAAGATAGTTCCCAAGTCCCAGAGTCCTTCTGGTGTAGGCTGGATCTTCTGAAATTTGAATTGCTGGTTGAAACTCAGTTATTGTAATGTTTATAGTTACTATTCTCTGAATCCAGGGATTTAAGCACCAATAGATTGGTAATATTTGGAAAAGATTGCACAAATACTAGATATATGTATACTTTTTAATTTCTTGATTCCTAGACAACATAGCTATTTACACAGTATATACCATGATAAGTATTGTTAGTGATCTAAACACAAAAAGTATGTGGAAAGATTGTACAGGTTGTATGAAAATACTATTCTATTCATTTTTGCATTAAGGACTTGAATATTTGAGGATTCTGGTATCTATGAGGACTCCTGGCCTCAATTTCCCCAGGAAAACCAAAGGACAGCTGCCTAAAGCCTTCATTAAATTTCATAACCAATTTTAGGTTATATATGTTAATTATGAAATGCTGGTCAAATGTCAAAGAATGATTGACTAATGGTAAAGTAATATCCGGTCAGAATGATAAGAGTAGCTGAGTCTTCACTCCTGGAAAGCTGCTTAGGCAGGTAGCAGCTGGGATGAACTCTTTGCTACTCAGGGACTCAGCCTTTCTCACTTGGTCATTTCTGCCTCTAGAAGCTCCTGCAGTCAGTCTTCACATTCCTGAGATTTGCAGGCATGGTTTCCTCTTCTGAAAATGGCTTTTCTCTATAGAGCCAACCCAAACCCAATGGTGAACGTCACCAGGTCCGGTGACGTTCCAACGCCTTTATTGTCCTTATGGCTCTCCAGTGGCTAGAATCACAACTGGGACATGATAAGGGCTCAGGGTGTGCCTGCTCGTACTCAGAGTAGAAAATCTCTGCTCCAGATGCATTACACTAATGGCCCCAATGTCTCAAGCCTTGGCCAGCTCATCTTGCTTTCATGTGTCAGGCCTGCCCCACTCCCTCCCTGGGAGTTGCTGTACCAAAGCAGCACACTGATCTAAGGCCCCCTGGCAGCTCCTCTGTCTTAAGCAACAGTAAATTCACCCCACAGAGTCAGGAAGGGAGCTTTTTGATGGCTGCTGTCAATTTTATTGCTTTATCTGGTTACTAGGATAGGATCTGTAGACATCGTGTGTTTATTGGTTTTATGTATTGCATGTTGTTGCTGCTCTGACAAGCTATGCCTATAAAAATGTGTTATTATTGCATGATGTAGCCCAGTGAGCTGACCCTGCATTTCAAAGTGTACTGAAGCAAATAGCACTGAAGTCCATAAAAGCTGACTGGCCTCCATCACAAAGGACTCTCTGCATGAGCTGCAGCTCCTGTAATCCAGGAAAGAATTATACCCTTCTCCGTAGCAGCAACCATTGCTTTTAACTGAGCACAGCATACTCTCAAACACAGGCATTATTGGAAACATTCTGAGACAGGATGCTTTGTATTGCTCTGATTCGTCCAGCTCTCAGAGAAGACGAAAGTGCGATTTTGAAGTTTACAAAAGTATGAAATAACCAGTTTGCTGGTATAATATTAGTAGAGCATGAGAGTGGAGTTACCAACAGTGTTTTCCTTCTTCTCTGATGCAGAAGCGGCACTTGAATTACAGCAATAGAAAGTGGTTATCTCTAAGCTGAGAGGCAGCTGCTGGGCATGCTAAGAGTGTGACTGTCTAGCACAGTAGGAGTTAGCTTGTGGCACAGAGCAAAAAACTAGCCCACAACAGCTCCCAAGCCTAGTTGAACACCAGAGCCACCTAGAGAATTCCTGACAAAACAGAAGTCTTCAACCTACCTTTGGATATTGGCCCCATCTCACCACCAAATAATTTTACATAAAATCATTTCTAATCTTAATTTTAGCAACCAATAGCAAAAGCATGTTAGGTTCCATGGTTCAAATAAGCTAGAGACTTCATACCCCAGAAGAGGAAGTTTCTTTCCAAAAATTAGACAGACATGATTGGCACTTCTAAAGTGCAACAATCTGCTAGGTAACTTGACAGCCTCTCTTGCCATCACATCTGGGCTGTGAGACATTGACCCTGAGGCCATGTTGTCTCTCACATCTTTGCTACCCAATCCTACCACTTGCTAACAGCTTAAAAGTGAAATATTGAATTGAATATTATAGAACTTGGAAAGAATCTATGGGCTATGCTTAATGTCTCTTTGCTCACAAAAGATTGAGCAGGGAGGCTCGTTGGAGAGCCTCTGCCCTTTCTACTTAATGTCCTCCGAGCACCTGGCTGTTTAAGATGTGGGTCCAAGTCTGGCAGAGAAAAGCAGAGGGTGAAGTGGCCTTCAGAGCATCCACGCATTCATTTCTTCGCCTTCCTTTCCTCCCATAGGCCGTCGTCTTCACGCCATCCTCTGCCAATTCCTCCGTCTCTCTGTTGTTGATAGGGTCTCTTACTATGTGTTCTAGACTGGCCTCAAATCATTATCCTTCTGCCCATCTCCTGATTTCAGAAGGATAATGTACATTAGCACATCCAGTTTGGTCCATGAGCTCTCTAAATAGTTTGGGTCTCCCGTTATTGTCTATATAGCTTTATCGTCTCTTAGAAACAACCTAAATGAATAATATAACCATAGTGATAGATAAAGGATGAAGTAAATTAGGGGATGTTCTGAATAAATGGGGAGAGATTCCATGTTCTTAGAAGGAAGAACTTAATTTTATAAGAATGTGTCAATTCAGATAGAAATCAGAGAACTACATATCAAAGTGAGATAAACATTAATATCAGACTCACAAAAAAAATTAAAAGTGGGGCTGGAGAAAGGGTTTGGGTATTAAGAGTCCTTGCTGCTCTATCATGAGAACTGGAGACTAGATCCCAGCACGTACTTCAGGTGGCCCACAAGTACTTACAACGCCAGTTCCCAGGGATCTGATGTATGCTCAGCCATTTGCAGGCAATTGCACACAAAGGTTCACATATACTCTCTCACACACACTCACACAGACACACACAGAAATAAAAATAAAGTGAAACTTGTTTTGATAACAATGAAAGGCTGGAGTAGCATGGGAGCAGGTGTTGGCTTATAGGCACTATGTGCCATATTTGTAGGGTTATCAGATTGGTTCAGTCCTAGAACTATATGACAATAACCAGTCAAGTTAAATTACATGGGCTGAAACTTCTTCTCTGGGGTTATATCCCCCCAAAAGTTTCATGTATCTGCAAAGACTTCCCTCCCAGCATTAGTTATGGAGGGAGAGATTCATAATAATTTGAGAATTCATCACTAGGAAAGTATATAAGTTAAATGGGAAAGGCGGACATGCCATAGAGGACATTGGACAGTGGTTAGAGGTGATGGGTTAGACACAACCATACAGGAATTTTATTGTAAATGCCTTTAGGCAAAGTAAGTTTAGACAAATCGAATTTGGCGGAGTATATTTGAGCAAAGAAGGATAAGCAGTAAAGGACAGTGACGTACAGAAAGAGCTTGATTGGTCGCATCTGTCCTTGCCTTATTTAGGTAAAGTATCATGAAGAATTTGCCTCGTGTGAACATAACAGCTTGTTATTGGCTGACGCTCAGCTGAGCTGACTGATGACAGCCTGGTTACCCATACATGGATGTGTTCTTGGGTAGGCTGCAAACTTAGGCTGCAGTCTTCCAGTGGCAGATCTACGGGAGTGGAGAGAGACCTGAGTGAGGGTGTGCTGTGGATATGGGCCCAGCTGTGCCAAGGAGCCAGAGCCTCAGACACTTGGAGGAATGGCAAAGTCTTCACATCCTCACACACAGCATAAAGTTCAACCTTCCTCCAGTCCATGTGAGATACTGATGGTGTGTGCGCAAAATGTCCTCTGTACTGTATGTTTACTGCCTGAAGACTGTTCACTTGACAGAGAATGGCCCTCTTCCTTACTCTGTCTCCCTCCCTCCTTCCCTCTTTCCCCTTTCTTCCCCTCTCCCCTCTCTGTCACCCACACAGTATGGCATATATGACATGACCTGTGTATAGTCGTAAATAACTGAAGGATGTAGTTATGTTTTAATGTTCATGCAGAAGAGTGGGTTGCTAAAGAGCACAGCCACTGTTACTTCATGATTCAGCAAAACGGACTGTGTTTTCTCAATTTTATGACAAAGTGCATGACGAAAGTAACTTAAGGAAGGATTGTTCCAACTCATGGTTTGGGAGACTAAAGTCCATTTTAGTGAGGGAGGCATAGTGGGGCTGCTAGTTACAATGAGGACTAGTGTAGTCACAGGAAGGAAGCAGAGGAAGAGGAGCACAGGGACCTGGGGGCTTACTCTTTCTCCTGCCTTTTAATCAGTCTGGGATTTGAGTCCTTGAGACTCACATTCAAGTTGAGATTTTGTCAATTCAGCTTCTCCAGAAATCCATATATAAGGACATAAAAAGAGCTGAGATTTTCCTAAGACTTCTGTCTCTGCAAGTGTAATGTAAAACAAAAAACAAAAAAACAAAAAAAAATGAAGAAAGTTCAGGATTGTGAGAACAGCACATACTGGAAAAGAGTACTAACTTTTCAAATAGTTATTAATTCTTTGAGAATTCTATACAGTATATTTAGGTCACATTCACTCTCTATTCCACCTTCTAACTCCTCAACAATCCACCCTACCTCCCGATCCCTCCATATCTGTGCCCTCTTTCTTTTATTTTTAAATAAACCACAAAGCACAGTTGGTGTATCACCATATCATATACTCCTGTATATCATATACTCCTGTGTCACGTCCGCCTTGACCAGCAATTAAGACACGACACGGTCTCAGTCAGCTTTATTGCAGGAATGAATCTTGACTTATGGACGAGGACAGGGGACCTATGGACGGGGACGGGGACCCCCAGCAGCAGAAACGCGCTGCTTATATATCTGCCCAAGGCGGGCTGGGTGACGTGTTCTCTCAGGATAGGCTAAGCTGCCAATACCTCATTAGCATAAGCTCGCTCGCTCGGGGCACGAGGCCACCCATGCACAAAGAACTTGTTTACCAGTTTAGCTGAGCTGGCCACGCTGGAAGCCAGCTGCTTACATTGTCAGGTGCTAGTCATATGACTTTGCAACTGTCCCAGGTGCTATCTTAAACACGGCTGCCTACACTCCTGGGTGTGGGGAAATCCGCTGGAGCATGATTGGCTTATTAAGGGTCTTGAAGACCCTTGTAAAATGCCACCCTTGAAGAAAGATGAGTGTGCCTCTCCTAGAATCCCTCAACTGTCAATAGCCTCTCAGTGAGGAAGGGCACTAGCTGAAAAATACTGTCTTTATTAATGTTTGTGTTTTCAAATGCAATGATCGCACCCAACTTCCATGGGGTCACTCTACTGTTTTCCTAGTAAAGACCATAGCTGTTGCCAAGGATCACTACTGGAATGAAGAAGCGCTTGTATCACAGTGGGCCATTCACAGGAGCCGCAGGGGTCCAACAGGAGTGGGTATATCTCCAGCTTGGGAGAATTACTTTAGCATGACACCATTTAACAGAATATATGTATTCCAAAGTGACAGAACACCTTGGCAAAAATTTTTTTTAGAAAGTTTGGTGGTTAAGGATATGGTAAAGTGGCGTTGATACATGCATTCTTGCAGCAGGTCCTCCAAACATCTTCATCCTTCACCTCCCTGCTACAGACATCCATCTTCAGGCAAAGCTTAATGAAACAGAGGATGGATATTTCTAAGAGACCTTGGTTTCCCCATATTAATAGAAATTTTGTAGAGCTGTGTAGGGTACTAATTTGTACCATGGCCAACAGGTCTTTCTTCTTTCCACATCCAAGTATGCTGGACCAACATGTCATTAACTAAATAGAGAACTGGGCTTTTGAAACAGCAAGAGGCTTCCAGGATCCAACGGGAATGATAGTAGCGGAAATACCCAACAAAGGGGAGATAGAACCCATAGAGACCTTATCTAGAGGTTAGGCACAGCCCCTGGTTGAGGGATGGGGCCACCCACCCATCTCAAAAATATTAACTCAGAATTGTTCCTGTCTAAAGGCAGGACAAAGAGTGAAGCAGAGACTGAAGGAAAGGCCATCCAGAAACTGCCCCAGCTAAGGATTCATCCTATCTGCAGACACTAAACTCAGTCACTATTGCTGATGCCAAGAAGTGCTTGCTTACATGGGCCTGGTAGAGCTGTCCCCTGAGAGGCTCTGCCAGAGCCTGACCAGTACAGATGCAGAGGCTCACAGCCAACCATCAGACTGAGCATGGGGATGCCAATGGAGGAATTACGGGAAGGACTGAAGGAGCTGAAGGGGTTTGCAACCCCATAGGAAGAACAACAATATCAACCATCCAGACGCCCCTTCCCCCCAGAGCTCCCAGGGACTAAACCACCAACCAAAGAGTACACATGGAGGGGGGAACCCATAGTTCCAGCTGCATATGTAGCAGAGGATGGCCTTATCTGGCATCAATGGAAGGGGAGGGCCTTGGTCCCATGGAGGCTTAATGACCCAGGGTAGGGAGTGCTAGGGTGGTGAGGTGGGAGTGGGTAGGTGAGGGATCGCCCTTGTAGAAGCAATGGGAGAGGGATGGGATGGGGGTTTGTGGAGGGGAAACCGAGAAGGGGGACAACATTTGAAATGGGAATAAATAAAATATCCAATAAAAAAGAGAAAAGAAACAGATTTTGCTTCTTCCTCCCTTTGTGTAGTACTCACCTACAAATTAATATTATGATATTAAATAAAACTTTGCAAGGAGCAAGGATTTGGGCTGAGAACCCACCAATGGGTCTAACATCCCACACAATATGTTTGATCACAGTCAATGAACTGAGGCTGGCTTCACAAGGCTTTGTAGCCAGATAATTAGGCCACAAACAACTAACTGCTTAGGCTATAACCAGCTGACTGGTTAGTTCACTAGGCTGTAGCACATTAGAATTTTAATCCCTTGCTCCTGTTTTCCTATTGATGCTCTCTAATTGTGTTGCTGGGGCCTCTCCAGGATTGTTCTGGGAGTTGCCCAGTGAGTGTATTACACTCAGATTCATCTATGTGTGATTGGTTCAAGGACCTTTTAACAGTCTTGAGGAAGTCAGGGGATTTAAGTAGAATCCTCAGACCCTGGAAGTGCTGGATCTTCATGCTTGAGCCTAATGGACGTACTGTAGCCAGAGCCCTTACTCTCTGTCTGGGAGTCAAAAATATGCTATCTCTTGGCCGCTGAAGCTCCCTGGATTTGTGTAGTGTGTTATATGAACTTGGTTGAGCAAACTTAAAAAAAAAAAAAAATCAAAACTGGAGTTGTAAGTCATAACTAAAAACTAGATCAGATCTTTATGAAAAGGTCCCCAGCGTCTGACTGATTGAGTCAGCTAGATACTGAACTGGATTCAGCTGGAACAGGAATAGGCTCTGTGGAGAGCGCTCAAGAGTCTCATTTGCTAAGACAAGGAAACTGGACTGAGTTTCCTAGGAAAGTAGAATTGCTAGGTTGTGGAATTATCCTAGGTTGACTGATGCTGTGAGAGAGGACCTGATCTTATGGGTGAGTACTAACTGTCAGTTTGTGCTATGGGAAGACAATAAGATGGCTGGGAAGTTCACGGTAGCTAAGTCTGGAGTCTGGAACTCTGGTTAATCTGGTAGCCTAAGAACTCTCGCTATGTGGTTGTTGTTGTTGTTGTTTAGTTGTGTGGGTTGTGTTTTACTATTTCCTATGTTTTACCTTGCTTTCTAGAAATATTTAAAAACACAGAAGCTACAACAAAGAAATTTAAATGTAGGTTGAAATGTGTATTTGTAAGGTGATTTAGACAAGGGTCAAAGACATCACAGAACTAATAAGATTGTGTTGCTACTGTGGTTGGGAATGGAAACCAGGGCCTCCCTTGGGCTAAATAAGAGCTCCACCACTGAGCCTTACCCTTCTAACTCTTAGGTTCATTTTCAGCTGCATATAGAAACTTTTAAATGGCTAAATATAGAGAGCTGTTTGTGGAGTTGCATCCTCCATTTAGTAGGATTTGCTTCTTCAGGCAACTTTATGATGTAAGACATCTTAGGGCAGCAAGAACCATGCTTTCCTGCCCTTCCTGCTAACAGTATCTGCATCGACCACAATGGTAGCACAGACTGATTTGCAAAGCTTCCAGTGTTTAGTTATCCTTTTAGGCCTATCTTCACGGAAATATGTCTCTGTAAAGAACATTTCTATTCATAAAGGTCACTGTGCCTAGAGGAGAGGAAAGACTACATTTTTGGATGCTTTCCCAACAAAAGAACTAAGATGTATTCTGGAGTACCTTTGACCAAGTACGCTAGTGTGCTTTCCGTATGTGTTTCATCTCAGCAGATGTTGATCTATAGGCCTGAAATTTGATTCCAGCCACCACCTTTAGGCAATAACAAGGGAGAACAGTCCAGAAAAGGGGAAAGATGATTCGACACAAACCCTAGCAAAAACGAGTAAAATGGAAAAGGGCAAAGAAAATATACACAGAATGAGGTAGACTTTTAAAATGACAAAAGTGCCTTTAGATCCTTAGGATTGTTTTGACAAGTTCTGTCAGCCCATATTGACATTCTCTGTCATGGGATAAGCTAATCTTCAGAGGACTATAAGAAGGCCCTTTGGAGGGGTGATTCTCACTTTTTTTTTTTTTTTTTTTTGGTTTTTCGAGACAGGGTTTCTCTGTGTAGCTCTGACTGTCCTGGAACTCACTCTGTAGACCAGGCTGGCCTCGAACTCAGAAATCCGCCTGCCTCTGCCTCCCAAGTGCTGGGATTAAAGGCGTGTGCCACCACCACCCGGCTAGGAGTGGCGATTCTCAACCTGTGGGTTGAGACCCTTTTAGGAGTCAAATGACCTGTTCACAAGGGTCATATATCAGATATCCTGTATGTTAGATATTTATATTATGATTCATAATAGTAGAAAAATTAGAGATATGAAGTAGCAAGGAAATAATTTTATGGTTGGGGTCACCACAGCATGAGGAACTGTATTGAAGTGTCAAGCATTAGGAAGGCTGAGAGACATTGCAATGAAGGCTCTGTCTTTAACTGCAGGACTTAGAAACCTTTTTGCTTTGGTGCTCAAATGGCTGCAGATAGATAGAAATTTATGGGTGGAATTTTTCCTAGTTCCAGAATCCTCTTGAAGTCTTAAGAGTCTAGCTGTAGCAAATTATATGTTGGAAATTTATGAACTGTCAGATTACTTTTTTCAGATATTAAATACTAAAACAGGCTTTTTATTAATTCTGATTTGATTGTGTGTTTGTGGAGAGAGTCTGGCAGGATAAATTACAGCCTGACTTCAGGACATGTTCTAATTACCGTTGACTGGAATAGAAAACTAGAAAATGTTTTGAAGAGAAGACATCTATTTACTTTTCTCATTGGAAAAAAATATGTAACATGTTTGACTAGCTGGAAAATACTGAATAATGGAACCTATTCATTTATCAGGTACCTGGCTGCCCATGTAACACATTCTGCTTAGCACCAGGAAAAGATGATAAATGGAATAAGTACAGTTCCTCTGTCAAGGAGTGTCACAGAAGAAATGTGTTTATATACACTGTAAGCAATAGAATACAGAAAATTAGTAATTACGTCAAGTGCTGAGAGGAAAGAGGATTGTCCATTCACAGTCCTGTGTTAGTATCTGCAAACTGATGAATGGAAGAACTAAATTCACAAATTTTCTTTCTGCTGCCCCTTATTTAATATGCATCGTGCTGGTCTCTGCTTAGTGAATGACAATGAATGATCTCTGACGGTGGAACATCTCGGTATCATATAGTAGAGAAAAGTGGTCCTTAGGTCTCTTTGAAGTCATGAAAACAATTGTTTTATGAGGAAATGTTTCTAGAATTTCAAATGGTGTGTATCTGGAAATTGCTGATACCAAGTATTCTCAACTGTTTGTAAGCTTTTAGTGCAAATGAGTCTTACTCAGAGTGAAATGTTAATAAATGGTTATTGATTTCTTCCGTTGTATTTCAACTAATGATTGATTTGAAGAATTTTTTTAAATCCCTGCTTGTTGCCTCAATAACCCATTATTCCTTTGGTCTCCATGTCCTTGTGTGTTTTAAAAATTTCTCTTGCTATTGATATTTGTTTCATTCTTCAATAATCAGAAATGATGTATGATATTATTTCAAATGTTAAACATGTCACAATATATTTTTGACTTGATCCATGGCCTATTATTTTTATAATTTTTATTTATAGTTTGAAAATTGGATACATGCAATGTAATGTGTTTTAATCAAATTCACCCCCTGTCCCTTCACTCCAATTACTCACCCTCCCCCACTTTTCCCTCTAAACCCCTGTGCTTTAAAAAAAACCTCACTGATCAACATAGTGTTGCCTATATGTGCATGGTTATAGAGGCATCAATACATCCTTTAGCTAAAGAGTATCCTCTAGGGGGATACATCATTGAAGAAAACTGATTCTCCCTCCCTCAACAGCTATCAATCACTAATAGTTGTGCTCTCAAGGCCGTCTCCTGATGATAGAATGGAATTGTGTATGAATTGACTTTCTTGCAGGTCTTGTGCCTACAGTCACAGCAACTGTGAGTTTATGTGTACAATAGCCCTGCCATGGGAGGCAAATGCACTGCTTTGCTGCAGACATCCACTACCCCTTGTTCTTAGAATCTTTCTGCCCCTCTTCCAAGTAGGTCTCTGAGACTCAAGGGGAAAAGGTAAGATACAGATGTCTCATTTGGAGATGAATATTCCAGAATCCCTTATTCTCTGTATTTGACCAGTTGTAGGTCTCTGTATAATTGCCATCTTGTTCAGAAAGAAGCTTCTCTGATGAGGAGTGGGGTATGCATTAATTTATAAAGATAATAACTTATGATGGCATTTATTACTATTCCCATTTAGCAGAATAATAGTATTAGATTCACTCCAAGGGCCTATGACCTAGACCACAATGGGATTTTAATGGAATCAGACATGAGTTCTATCTTATGGAACAAGTCTAACATCTGGTTCGGACAGCCGCTACACAGAGAAACCCGTCTCAAACCAAAAAAAAAAAAAAAAAAAAAAAAAAAAAAAAAAATCATCTGAAATTTAGCCAAATAGTTCTATAACAAATTACATCACTATTACATCAATGGGATATCTTTCAGACCACTTGTTTTTAGGTTTTTTTTTTTTTTTTGTCTTCTGAGACAGGCTTTCTCTGTATAGCCCTGGCTGTCCTGGAACTCACTCTGTAGACCAGGCTGGTCTGAACTCAAGAAATCTGCCTGCCTCTGTCTCCCAAGTGTTGGGATTAAAGGCGTGTGCCACAATGCCCGGCCAGACCATTGTTATTATACCTCAGTAGGTTCACAAATGACTGTTGTCCATTTTTCTCCCCCTGTAATATGTGTAGCACCTTCTATCCTGATGAGAGTTATAAGTAGTGGAGGTGAAGTTTCCAGATCTGTACCAGCTTGATTTCTCCAAGTTCTGTGATTCAGCACCATGGTCTTACCATAGAGTTCTGAAGGGTAACAAAAAGCAATGGCAGCAGCCTATAGTCTTTGAGGGGGTTCTATGGGTGCCATTGATCACACACACCACACCACACACACACACACACACACAAAGATACTGTCCATTTGGTGATCTATAGTATCTGGAGGAGATATTGTTGTCATCCCCCCCAACCCCCAAGTGTCAGTTTAGGGTACCTACACTTAAACTACTTTTATATGCATGCATTTTAGGGGGGTTCTACAGTAGTGGCGTTCTTCCATTCCCACACCCCATTAATCCTTCCTGTTGCATAATTCCTCTTTTCTCTTTATATTACTGTACTCTGTTCCAATTTGTTTGGAAGATTCTCTCTCATATACAGACCCTAATTAGTTTCATAACATCTATACTTATTAAACACACACACCACACACCACACACCACCCACACACGCACACACGCACACACACGCACACCCACAAAGCTAACATCCATATATGAGAGAAATCATCTTTGTTTCTCTACATCTGAGCTACCTCAGTTGGGATGATTGTTTTCAGATCCATCCATTTATCGCAAATCCCATAATTTTATTTTTCGTAACAGTTGAGTAACCTTCATTTTATAAATGTATCACATTTTCTTTTATTTTTTTTGGGGGTGGTGGTTTCGAGACGGGTTTCTCTGTGTAGCCCTGGCTGTCCTGGAACTACTCTGTAGACCAGGCTGGCCTCAAACTCAGAAATCTGCTGTCTCTGCCTCCCAGTGCTGGGATTAAAGGCGTGTGCACCACCGCCGCCAATATATCACATTTTCATTATCCATTCTTTAGTTGATGGCCATCTAGGCTGTTTCTGTGTCTTGAATACTATGAGTAGACCAGCAATGAACATGATTGAGCAAGTATCTCTGTAGTAAGATATAGAGTCTGTTGGTTATATAATATAACTGGATGATGTAACAGATAGCACTTGTTGAGGAACCTCCTAATTGATTTCCATAGAAGCTACACAAGTTAGCAAATAACTTTCTAAGGGAAAGAAATAACAGCAAATAAGTGTTCTTCCTTCCCTACATCTACCCCAACTTGCTATCCTTTGTTGTTGTATTTTTTATCTTTGATATTCTTACTCAGGTAAAAAAATAACTACTCTTAAGTAAATTTTTTTTTTTTTTTTTTTTATTTTTCGAGACAGGGTTTCTCTGTGTAGCCCTGGCTGTCTGGAACTCACTCTGTAGACCAGGCTGGCCTCGAATCAGAAATCCGCCTGCCTCTGCCTCCAAGTGCTGGGATTAAAGGCGCGCGCCACCACCCCGCAGTAAATTTTTTAAAAATAAGGATTTCTTTATTTTTATGTGTATGAGTATAGTTTCCCCAAACGCGCATATATATATACCACATGGATACCCGGAGCCCATGGAGTTCAGAAGACAACGTCAGATCTTCTAGAACTGGAGTTATAGCTGGTTAAGAACAGCCATGTGGGTGCTAGGAACTGAACCCAGGTCCTCTGCAAGAGCAATAAGTGCTCTTAACCACTGAACCATCTCTCCAGCTCCTCAAAATAAACGTGTGTTTCCCTGATGCACAAGGATGCTGCCATTAAAAAAAAAATATGCTTTTCACCTATTTGGACTTTGAAAACTCTCAAAAGTTTTATGCCCTATTTTTAAATTTGGATTGTTTGTGTTCTTGAATATGAGTTGTTTGTTTGATTTTTGGTTTGGGAGATTTTGTTGTTCTTTCTATGGTCTAGATACTATATTTTTGTAAGATATAAGCGGGTAACAGGTTTTCTACCCCCTCCCATTTTATAGGTGGCCTTTTCACTAGAGTGATGGTATCTTTTGTTGTTGTATAGAATCATTTAGTCTAATATGGTCCCACTTGTCAAATGTGATCTTATGCCTGTAGTACTGACATCTTAGAATGCCCTTTCCTGTTCAAGCACCTTCCCTACTTTCTCGTTTATCAGATTCAGGATATCAGGTCCTTAATTCATTTGTCATGGACCTTTGAACGGGATGAGAGATAAGGATCTTGTCTATTCTTTTACATGGGGCTATCCAGTTTGAGCAGCACCATTCGTTGAAGATGCTGTCTTTTCTCCACTGTTTATTTTTAGAATCTTTGTCAAAAATCAATTGGCTGTAGGTGTGTAAAATTATATCTGGGTCATTCATTATATGCCATTGGTCAATGTCTCTGAAAATCAGAGAGACCATTAATATTGAGAATTATTATCAAACATTGTTTATCGACTCCTGTTGTGATGGCATTTTCTTGAATCTGTGTTGATGAAATGTTCTGGAATTATTTTTTCTTGTCCCTTTCTGATATGACTCTGAATCTCTTTCCTAGGATTTCTATCTCCAGGGTTATCTCTCTTTATGTTTTCGTTAGTGTTTCCATTTCCATTTTTAGAACCTGGATGGTTTTGTTCAATTTCTTCACCTGTTTGATTGTGTTTTCCTGTATTTCCTTAAGTGATTTATGTGTTTCCTCTTTAAGGGCTTCTACTTGTTTACCTGTGTTCTCCTATATTTCTTTAAGGGAGTTATTTATGTCCTTCTTAAAGGTCTCTATCATATTCATGAGATAAGATTTTAGATCTGAATCTTACTTTTCAGGTATGTTGGGGTATCCAGGGCTTGTTGTGGTGGGAGAACTGGGTTCTGATGTTGCCAAGTAGCATTAATTTCTGTTGCTTATGTTCTTGTGCTTGCCTCTTGTCATCTGGTTATCTCTAGTGCTAACTGCCCTTGCTGTCTCTGAGCCCAGTTGTGTCAGAACTCCTGGGAGTTTAGCTGTCTCTGTGATCCTATGATTTTGTGATCCTGTGATCCTGAGATCCTGGGAGTAGCTGAGCTCCTAGGAGTCAAGCTGCCTCTGGGATCATAAATTCCTGGTGTGTCCAAGCTCCTGGGTTCCTGTTGTGTCAGAGGTCCTTGGAGTCAGGCTTTCTCTCTGGGTTTTGCAGGAATGGCTGCGGAGCCAGAGCTCTGGGTCCTCTCTGGGCACAGGTGCAAGCTAGAAGGAATCTGTGCCTCTGGCTATGCAGGGTGATCCTGCTTTCCTGGTTCCTGTGGAGGTCCCAGTTACGCGCTCGATATTGGGCAGATTTTGTGACCTCAACTATGATCTTGGGTATGTCAGAGCTCCTGAAAGTTGAACTTCCTCTGGGTATTGTAGAAGTACGTTCTTTGCACTTATATTGTTGCTTTCAGTTTAGTGTGTTTATGGAATTTCAGAGTGTATGAACAAGGGGGTCTCTGACTCTTGTGCTCTCTTTTGGGTTCTTTCCCTTCTGTTGGTCTGTCTTATCCAGTTTTGATGTGATATTGTTGTTTTTTTTTATATTATTGTATTTTATTTTGTTGTGTTTTTTAAAAAATATATGAATTAATGAATGTAAACCTAGCTACTAGGGTAAAGATTAACAATGGAACTGTTATACCTGCAGGGAAACCAGTTTTCTCCAATGGAGCGACATGAATGATCACCCACTTTGGCATATCTCATGTTCACAAGTAGTTGATCAACAAATAATAGACTAACTACATATTTGTTTGTGGTCCGTGTGTGTGGTGTGGTGTGTGTGTGTGTGTGTGTGTGTGTATATGCATGCACTAGCTTGTGTGTGCATTTTTATTTAGTTTCATTTGATGTTTTGGTTTTGTTTTGCTTTGCTTTTGGGTCAGGTATTTTGTTTTCTAGATTTTAGGCATTTTGCCATTATATTGGTTTTTTGGATCGTTTGTTTGCTTGTTTTGAGAAAGAACTTCATAGTTGGGTCAGGTGGAGGGAGGAAAGGATCTGGCCAAACTTGGAGGAGAGGAAGAAAATGATCAAAACATTTTTAAATTTAAAAATTGTTTTAAATAATAATTAACAAAAATCAGGAGTTATTCTAATGGGCCTGCTTTTATATGTGGCACTGTACTTCTTTCACAGCTTTTAATTTTTTTTTCTTTGTTCTATACATTTAGTGTTTTGATTTTTGAGACACAGGGAATCTCTCTCTGGTCTTGGTCTTTGGTCTTAATCACCTTGCACCTTCACTAACATCTTTTAGATTTGGAAAATTTTCTTCCATGACTTTGTTGAAGATATTTCTGCACTTTTGAGTCAGTTTCTTCCACTTCTGCTTTGTCTGTGATTTGGTTTTTTTCATAGTGTCACAGAGTTCCTGCATCTTCCATTTCTGGTTTGATTTTTCTTGTTTGTTGTTTGGAGTTTTAGTGAGTGATCCATTTCTTCTACATTGGAAACTTGTATACTTTCTTCCATTTGATCCATTATATGGGTGCAGCTTTCCACTGGGTTGTTATGTTTCCCAAGTCTTTCAATTTTCAGTTTTATTTTAGCTCAGCTTTCCTTCAGAGAGTCTATCTCTTTATCAAATTCTGTTTTTATACTTAATTTAACCATGTTTCCACCACAGAATTATTAACTTGACTTTTATTCAGGAACTTTATTGTCAATATCTTCATCTCAATGTCCCTTGTACATATTTATTATAATGCTATTCAGATAAATTGTTTTTCTCAGGGAACATTCTGATGGGGTGCTAATTTCTGGAGAAGAGTATTTTGGTTATTCATGTTGTTTGTATTTCGTGATGGGATCTAGGCATCTGAAATAAGGCCATTGGTGAAGTTTCCTGGTATGGATAACTGGTCTCACTTTTGTTAAGAAGTTGATTGGATCTTTGTTTCCTAGTACCCCATTCTATCAGGTTATAGGCAAGCTGAATGGTGGCTTGCAGTTCAATCTTGACATGCTAATGAGGGATCAGTAGGGTCCCAAATCATCTAGGGATGGTTGTAACTTCTGAGCCCAGGAAAAACCTCTGTAGGCTTAGAAGATTCTTGCAGCTGATCTTCAGAAGTCTGGAGAGGATTCTTTGGTTTCTACATATAATTCCTTGAGTGGCAGGGACTGGGATCAAGTGGGAGTGGGCAGTGTTCCTTGGAGCAAGAGGCAAAATGTCATACCTTCTCACATGAAGGTGTATGGCATAGAGGCCCAGCTGAGGGTCCCTATGTGGGGTCAGGAGGACAAGATATCCAGTAGTTCTGGTGTGTCTTGGTGAATGAGGTGGTGGACTGGCTCTGGAGGACTCTACATGCATGCCCCAGGCTGAGGTGTAGATTGTGGCTATGGTAAGCAGGCAGGTGATTGGCTCTGCTGGTCCCTACCTGGTATTCAGGTTCTCAGGTCACTGCATAGTTTTAGAGTGGCGTGGTAGATAGGGTCCCATGCCTCAGGGTTTTTTTTTAAATTGACTTTTTGTTTTCTTGTTTAGATTCTCAGCCCTTTGAATATTCAAAAAACATTAACTCTCTGTCACATGTATAGGTGGTAAGAATCCCTTTCTCCCCCATTCTGTAGGCTGCATCTTGGTATCCTTTTGCTATATAGAAACTTTCAGTTTTAAAAAGTCCTAGTTTGTCCATTGTGGCCTTAATGTTCATGGTATTGGGGTCCTGTTTAAAATTTTTTCCTGTTCCTATAAGTTCAAACATTTTCCCTACTTTCTTATCTTTCCATCAAAGTTTCAAATTTATGTTTCCCTCCTTGATCCATTTGGAGCTGAGTTTAGTACAGGTAAGAGAATGTAGTTTCACCCTTCTACATACAGCTATCCAGTTTGGCTGGACATTCAGGGGCATATTTTAATCCCAGTACAGGGGAGGAAAGTGGGGAGTTTCAAGGCAGCTTGATGTACAGAGGGAATTACAGGACAGCCAGGACTACATAATGAGACCTGTCTCAAAATTTAAAAAAAAAAATGTATTTAAGTGTGTGTGTGTGCATGTGTGTGCACATGTATGCAGATGCCCACAGAACCCAGAAAAGGTGTTATACTCTCTCAGTGGGAGTTACAGGTGGTTGTTAGCCACCCAATATGAGTTTTGGGACCAGTCCCCAGAAGAGCAGAAAGGGTTTTTAGCCATTGAGTCATCTCTAACCTGATACCTGGTCTATTTTTTTAAAAAGTTGTTTTGTATGTGTTAATGAAAATAAGAACGTGTTCTGTGGCTGCTGGAAGGGATGCTCTCTAAATAGTTTTCAAATCTATTCAGCTGATAATTTACTGCAGGTGAGTCTGAGATTATTAAGACAAAAATGAGCCAAGCAACAATCTAATACTTCCAAGTGTGGGACAGTGTTTTGAAATTCTATGCTGTTAGGGATGGGGAGATGTTTCAGTGGTTAAGAGCACTTGCCGCTCTTACAGAGAACCCAAGTTCAGTTCCCAGCACTCATGTCATGTGATTTGCAATCATCTGTATGTCAGTAGCTTCAGTTCCAGGGGATGACTTGAGAGATGGCTCAGCGGTTGAGTTACTGCTATTGCACAGTAAAATGGCACAGTTGGATTTTAGTATGCACACCAGGTAGCTCACAACTGCCTATAACTCCAGCTCTGGGTATCCAGTGCCCTGTTCTGGTATCCACAGACACCTGCAGTAACATGTTTATATCAACACAGAAACATACACATAATTTAAAATAACCCTTTAGAAAAGTATGAAAGGCTGTTCTTTAAAAGCGTTTGGTTGTTTTTAAAAAATGATTTTGTTGGTCTAAAGTAGAATGACTAGTTATTCCCAAGTAAGAGAGAGAGAGGAAAAAAGAAAAACACTCCAGAACAAATAATTGAATGCTAGTAAGGTTGTAAATTTTGTGTGGGATGAATCCTATGAAAAAGCTTTTTAATCAAGCTGGTTGAAGTTAGAAAGTTAAGTAAAGTGTTTCTGAGACTTGAGCACCCATATCAAAGGTGTAAGTATGCAGGATAGTAATTTGCTAACCTCTGTTCTTACTCCAGGAAAAGTTGTATTCTATAATTTGACAAAATAGGTCTTTTGAAACTATTGGATGGAGACAAGCATTAGACTTGACAGTGCTTTTCACAGAATTTAGCACACTCAATAAGTGGTCTTGGATCCTCTTTGAATTGTATTTGTGTGGATAAGTTAATGTGCTCTAAAAAAAAACATGAGGGGCTGGAGAGGTGGCTCAGGTATTGAGAACACTTACTGCTGCTGTTGGAGAGGAAATGGGTTAGATTTTCAGCACCTGCAACTTTCTGTAACTCTAACTTTGAGCATCTGGTGGCCTCTGTGATCTCCTAGATGCGTGTATTGCATATATATTCATACAAACTCATATCATACACAGAAATAAAAATAGAATTAAAAATTATGAAATTCAAATAGAAACCCAATATTCCTGATCTGATCATAATAATTTTAGAAGACTGATGTAGACGCTGATTTTTATAAATGTTTATTTTAATATAAATGTATGCTGCAAATTAATACAGCAGCTGTTTTTCTTTATCCTAACTAATTCCCCCAAAACAACACAGAACGACCAAGATTTAGTTAAGCTTTTATGGCAATACCCAGGCAGTCATTTGATATATATTTAAGCCTTTAAGCTAATCTGCCTACCTTTCAGCCAAAATCCCTATAATATTTGCATTTAGGGCCTTCCATGCTCCAACTGAACTCTCATGATGTCTTCTCTCTTCCCTCCTCTTGGTTCAATTTGTCTTACTCTTCCCACATTCTCTCTCTTCCCTGGCTGGCAGAAGTCCTGCCCTATTCTCTTTTCTGTTTAGCCATTGGGTGATCAGCTTTCATTAACAAGGTAGAGAATAAATGGTAAACATTGCTTACACAAATTTGCCACAGGGGATTCTTGACATAAGCATTACAATGGTGTATCCAGATTGAAACAAGATATGAGGGCATAGAAATCAGCATTTGCATAACAACACAAAGATAATCTTTATACAGTGCACAAAAACATTATTCCTACAGTTTTCTTGTCAATTTTGTGACTCTTTTAGTGAAATCTCAGCTGGTCTCTGACTATGGTGTGGTGACTTCAATGAATCCTTCCTCTACAAGTTGCATTTGTCATGGTGCTCTATCACAACACTACAAAAGTAACTAACACACACAGCCACCTTGGGCAGCATCATTTCATAGATGTTGTTCTCTCTTGCTTGAAGCATTGTCATTTCCAGGTAAGCGCACTGAAGGGGACCCTACTAAGTATAGGCTTCTGATGGCATAAAGATCTTATTCTAGGACAAAATAAAGAATTCCTATAATACTAGCAGAGAAACATCCTAAAACAGCTAATCCTACATCAGGAAGAAGAGATGTTGACTGAAATCCAAGGAATGTTTTCTCTGCCTTCATACCAAGCCAGGTTATGCTAAGAATGTTGAGATATGCAATTCAAGTGAATGCCTCAAGGTCTGACCAAATCAGATTGCCTGCATTGGAATTTAAATTTCATGTTAAATATGAACCCAGAGTGAGTGTCAAGGCTTCTCAGTCATTGTTGAGTCTGTTAAAGGCAGTCTGATGTAGAGTGTACAGAATAATTGTAGATATGGGGAAGAGATGGAGGTGTTGGCTATTGAAATAAAACTTCAGAACTTTGAGTCTGTATCTTCCAACTTTGGGGAGCCTCCTGGACTCCTAGAATGGTATACGTGTTGGAGTGTTCATGTAGCACCTACTAGAAAAAACTTTCTAGAAGCTTTAGACATTGACGTATTTCCCAAAATACAGAAGAAGACTATCAGGACAAGGCAGTTACTCTTTTGTAAATCCCAGTGGTTCTAACACAAAAGGACTGGGCAGGCAATTAAACCTCTAGATCCAACTTATCCCTGTGTTGGTTGCATTCAGAAATGAGGTATCAGATAACATACCAGCTGAACAGGGAGGACAGAGACTGTACAACAAATAATTTGTGTTCAATGTGTATAAGTACGTTGGGGACTGCCAGATACTCAGTTATAAGTAAATTAGACTGAAGAAACCAGGCGGGCTACACTCTTCTTGTGGCCTGTTCTTGAGTTGTCTGACTTTTGATTCTTCTGGAAGACTGTCGGTCCTTGCACCAGCAGGTCCAGGCGAGAGGAGAGAGAGGTCCCGGTCTGCCTGGGTGTCTCCGGGGCTGAGCAGGATGGTGAATGGGGGAGGCCCAAAGAAACACACCTGGCCAGGAGTCTTGTTGGGCAGGACCTCAACTTTAATGTAACAACCTCTTGTTTATATAAACTCAGAGCATAGGGAGGAGGGGTTTCAGAAGGGTGAGATGACATAAGGGGCAGGGAAGGGTGACGGAGGATATGGGGTGACTGATAGGGACAATGGCAAAGCTTTACATCAGCAACAGCTGAGCAGAGTCAGGGCTAAACAGGTCCTGTTGAGTCACTCCAGGACGGAAGTGACTAAGACAGGTCTCAAACTCCAGCCAGGTCCAGGTTTGTCCACAAGGCCTAAACCAGGGCTGAAATGAGGCCCAACAGAAGACCTTGACTAGGAAGCATGCTCCAGAGACTGTTCTTGTAGTTTTATCATTCCACTTGAACAGCGTGTTCCCTCAAAGTCTTGAATGTCTACATGGAGTTTTCTGATGGGATGTAACTGGCCTCTAGCCTGGAAGGACAACTCAAATGTTTGATCATGAGGATACTATATTCTAGAGATGATGTCTTCTGAGAGTGGATGCACTGGTCTAGCTCTTGGTCAGGTTCTCACACAGTGGGAACTAAAGCCAGTGAACTAAAACACTATTGTTCAATCATAGTAGCCGAGTTTGGTTAGTAAATGAAGGCCCTGAAGGCAGCGAATTGCTTAAGCTGGAAACAACTTGCTCTGTAACTAATTGCCTCGGTGATTTAAGTTGTGCCCAGTGATCCTTTTCTGCTTCTATTTTCCTACCACTGTTGTCTGATCGCTGTCAGGAGTTGAAATCCTGCCTGATTTCAAGTTGTGGTTTTCTTTGTTCAATAAACACAGTAAACTTAAGTGATTGGTATAAGGAATTCTCTTTTGAACAAGATCAACTGTCTATTCTCAACTGCAGATATGAGAAAATGACCCTGTCTTTTGTAATTTTTGGTTTCAGAATTCATTGAGATGTTGTCATATTTTTTTGTGTAAGGATAGGGCTAATGATTCTAGTCAGGAGTCTGAGGTGTCTGAATTCTCAGGAATATGACCCTGACTTAGGACAACTGGCTTCCAAATATGCAGAAAGTAATGAAAGTAGGTTTTCCAACATGCTGATCACATCTAGCTTTACTGTATATGTGTACAGTTAATACTACTATAATAGAGAGGAATAACATACATGTATTGTCTTGAGGAATGAGTTAAACATACTAGTAGGAAATAAGTTTCTAGTATTACTTCACCATCCTAATATTTTCTAATATTGAGTTCCTAACATTTGACCTTCACTGAAGGGCATATGTGTCTGTAATTGATATAGCTAGATTTCTTCATGTTGCATTTGTGTTGGGAACCAAAAAATGCTAGGTGGGAAATTGCTGATTAATTA
This sequence comes from Mastomys natalensis, assembly GCA_021653895.1. Taxonomy (NCBI): domain Eukaryota; kingdom Metazoa; phylum Chordata; class Mammalia; order Rodentia; family Muridae; genus Mastomys; species Mastomys natalensis. The sequence goes on from JAJTUV010000036.1 coordinate 441,801, forward strand.
GGATAAAGGAGTCCTATTATAGAAAAATGATCATCTTCCTTTGCCTTGTGATTTTTCCACCAATTCTAAAATTTATAATTTAACACTATATGGTTTTTTTTTTCTGTGTTAAAGGAAGAATGGTGTTTTAATTTGGTGAGAGCAGCCTGGCATCCTATGCCAATTTGGTGATGCTTGGAAAGGTTGTCAGCATGTGTAGGGGTGTTTCCTTGCCTGGAAAATGGGAAAACCATAGGCTAGTCAAGGGGTTATGTGGAGGTGCAGGTAAGATGGCAGATGGAAGATATCACTAAACAGGTGAAGGAGGTAAGCATATATTTAAGTTACTTCCTTATTGATAATTATGAGCATCTCATACCTAAGGGTCTAAAGCAGTAGTGTCACACACTAGCCAGAGCTATGTTTGAACACATGGGTAGCATACTAGCCCTAATCAGAAGGATTAGGTAGAATCTTATTGAATGATTACAAACCATTTTCCAGACTTCCTGCAGAATAAAAAACAAGGAAAACCTCACCTTAAAAACTGCATTTAGTGTGTGTGGGTGTTTTATGTGCCTGTATGTCTATGCACCACTGTGGCAGTGCTCGTAGAAGTCAAAAAAGGGCATTGGGTACTCAAGCCTGGAGTTATAGATGGTTGTGAGCCGCCATGTGTGTGGTGGGAATCAGAGCTTCTGAAAGAACAGCCAGTGCTCTTAATTGTTGAATCATCTATCCAGCCCCTTCCTGTAGATTTTTACAACAATGGCTTTGAGATGCAGCTTCGAATCTGTATGTTTGATAGAGACCCAAAGTAACTTTCTTCTAGGAAGTCCAGAAAGAAATGCTAACAGAATGTCTCAAACATTAATGGAGAAACAAGTGGGTTAAATGTAGAAAAATTAGTGGGCCAGAAGTAGCACCTGAGAATCTCAGCCTCTAGCTGGTTTTGAAGTCAGGGAATACAGGCACTGTTGGATCCATTTTGAATGTGCAGGGTCCTTAAACTCTAGGTAGCTGCACTAGCAGGTATATGGGTAATATCTTTTGTTTTCTCATTAATAAACGGCAAATATCTTAATGCTCTATTGGTATTTCTCATGGAGGAGGTGACTCAAAGAATATTGTTCTGTCTTTGCTATTCCTTGACTGTACTTCAGAACGTTTGAGGAGATAGATGTGCCAGTCTAGTAATTCCTTGCTATGGTCAAACAGATAGTGAGTAGCATTTGATTCACTGAAGAGAATATTAGATTTTCAGAATGTTTAGCCCTACCCAGCAGTCTGAGGCAGAACATGAAAGAGTCCCATGAGACTCATGTGCTGGGGATGAAATAAGCCAGCCTGCTGGCTTAGAAGAGCTTGACTGTTGGGGGGCGATATGATCTCCTCTCAGGAGTAGATTAGTGTTTTTGGTTTTGGAAGTGATTTCTCCTATATACTCTTAGGCCTTTCTCTCCCTAGTTCCCATTTCTATGCCAAAAGACAATTCATAATTTCTGAAAGGTATGGCCTCATCATTAGAGATTCACTAAGAACAATGCCTTGGGCTCAAGAAAGGATATAGTCCTCAGTTTGTTAGACAAATACAATTGCTTCAATTATTTAAAATTGTTTACAAAATTAACAAAAATGAGGACTGCAGAGATGGCTCAGTGTTATAAAAGCACTTGCTGCTCTTGATAGAGGACCTGGGTTCACTTCCCAGGACCCTCATGGCAGTTCATCTGTCTATAACTCTGGTTCCAGGGGATCTGATACCCTTCTTCTGGCTTCCATGGGCACTGGACATGCAAACAAGGGTTGTGTATGTGTGTGTGCACTCAAACTCATACACATAAAGATGAATGCATCTTTTAAAATCCCCAACAGTATTGTATAGATGCTAAAAACATAACACAGGGAATTCCATCCCAGTGACTAGACTCACAGGAACCCAGCAGTCTAGAATCTACTTGTAACGATCTCTTTAATTTTGCTCAGTCTGGAATAGAGTAAGTACCTTTGGAATCATGGTCTTTCATTTCTTCTTCTAATGCATTATATGCTCACTAGAGACTGGCTGAGTAACTACTACTGCTGTGGCTACTAGTGGTTCTGGAAATGTGTGTGCTTAAAATGCTCTAGAGATTTCCTTCATTGGGAGGCTGAGCTTCTTTTCTTCATAGCATGGTACCAAGTTGCCAGTAAAGTGATCATTTTTATGTATAAAACTATGCCTCTCAGCAGGAAGAATTATGGTATGCAAGCAAAAAAAAATAGTTGTGATTCTGACCCCTTTCATATTATAATTTACAAAAACAGAAGGTGGAAGAAAGACCGGACTGGAGGTAGAGAGTGTGTGAAGCCCAGTCAGAGTGCAGAAGGTCAACTCCTAGGCCTGCAAGTCAAGGTTAGGTTGCCTCTTAACCTCTGTCTTCTGGGTCATGGTTTCCTAACGGCTACAATGAAACACCATGTAACTCAAGGATGCAGTCTGAATAAGATTTGCATCTAGTATATAATGTGGTACTCTCATGAAGTAGCTACAACGATAGGCACTATTAACATTTTTTTTCTTCAATTCAGCTAAGGAAATATTGTTTCCTATGTTTGTGGTTGCAGAAAAAAGAAGCAGGACAGATAAACAAGAAGCCTGGATCTCAGAAAGATCCACATAGAAACAGAAAATTCCAAGATAATGCGGGGAATCCCATAACCCGCTAAGAAAGGTCAATCCGGGTACCCTAGGCAAAGCATATTCACTAGTTGGGGCTTTATTCACTGCTACTTTTGGAAGTGATGAAATGCTGGAAGCTCCTTCCCCAAGATGGCAGCACTGAGCTTTTAAAGCCAGTAAAAAGTAGGTAGGACACTGGGAATGGCACCCCCAGTAGAGGGTAGTAGTTAGTTGTCTTGGGCTCTGGTTTTGTTCTCACAAGGGTAGCTTTTTAGATAGAAAACAAGAAGCCCGGCTTCCGAGTCTCCCTGGCTTCCCATCTTGTTATATGATCTCTCTGTAAATGCTTCCACCATTATGACAGCCGCTGCCACAAAGCCAGAGGCTGAACAAACGGGACCAGCCAATTCTGGGCTTTCAGCTCTAGAAATGTGAACTAAAGAAATTCCAATAAAGTACTGGGAATCTGAAACTTTCTTTAAAACACTAGGATATGTCCCTAAAAGATAGACTAAAAAAAGAATGTTTAAGGGAGGCTTTTAAATACTTAAAGCAGTATTGCGTACGTGTATATATGTGTGTAAAAATCTCTCTAGGGTCATTGTGAGAAACAGTAGAGGGCAGAGAGTAGAGAAGAACTTAGGAAGCTTCTTCAGTCACTTTGGGGAGAGACTATGACACTCTAAACTAAAACTGCTCAGGGCAGGAGTGGGGGGGAGGTTTGGGGGAGGGGAGTTAATGACAGCATTTGTGAAATTGATCAGACATGTTTTGTTTTGGTTATTGCTGCTTTGTTTTGTTTTACCAGTGAGAAATCCTATTGGTAGAAAATTAACATGTGACCAGAGGAAAGATGGGGAACACAGTCAGGTTTGAGGGAAGGAAGAAACATTATATTAGAGAACAGGAGTGCATGTTTGGATTTTTGTGTATGTGTGTTCACATGGGTATACATGTGTGAGAAGAAAAGTAGTCAGATTCTTTAAATTAAAAGAGAGTCATGTTGGGGGATGGATACGGGTTAGTAGTGGGACATGGTGATGTCCCACATAAGAGATGCTGGGAAGTGGTCTTTTTACTTATGGAACACTGCGCTCCTCAAACCAGCATGGACAGTATGTGGAAGCCACACCCTGGTATCGAGAGTGACAGGGGGTCTGAAAACTATCAAGTGCATAGGCTTCTTAGTCCAGTAAAGAAGGAAGCCAGGAAAGGGGTTTCTGAAACTAGGGAGTAATCATTAGACTGGGGTCTTAAAGAACACAGGGAGTCACAGGAGATGAGACCTCTTTGCAGGGAAGGTGGTGAGTTTCCGTGGGTACGTTGGTGTATTCTGTGGAAGGCTGGGGGTGATGAGGAATAAGCTGGAAGATTTTCCTTGAGGAACAAACTATTTGTGTAGGGCAGAAAAGAAAAGAGGTGCACACCATTCTGCTCACTGAAAAGCATTCCTAGAGAACCCAAGGGATCATGTGTACATGGCGTGTATCTGTACATACTTGGGGGAAAAAACACACCAGTCTTCTTTCATGCTAAATTTTTATTCAATGTTATGCAACTGCATAAGTATAAATATTTGTTCAATATACAACAATTATGACATTCATGGGGGTATTTCTCAGAGAAAATAAGACTGCAAACACTTTATTGCACAGATCCTAACAAACTGAAGCTGGTAAGTCTACAGCTGGGAGCACTACCAAGGAGCACGTCTTACAACCACACAGAGACTGACCAAAGAGAACACGGGAGAAATTCTACCAGCTGGTTGGGGGAGAGTTCACAACAACAAACAGGTATCACATGTAAGCAACCTTAAGTACTCCTTTACTTTATCCAAAATGCAAAAACAAATTTGGCAAAATGATAATACACTGTACAAAACATACATAAAAATATCCTTTGTAAACAAGCAGCTAGCTGTGCTTTAAAGAAAACCGGACAGTTAAAAGCAAAGGCTGTAACCATGAACTACCTCCTGGACAGACCTGTCCCAATGTCTGAGTGGAGAATGATCGGGCGATTAGATCTGCCAACCAGATATGCATTGTGAGCTTGGAGACCTTTCTTTTTTTTTTTTTTTTTTTTTGAGACCCATTTGAATTCTTGTAAAAAAATATGTTTGTTCTACAGTTTTATAATGTAGTGATGGAGGGATGGCTGGAACTGTCTGGGGTGGGGAGACAGGGGTGGAGTGGAAACTCCCCTTTTCCTTTCCTTTTTCCATGCCAACTGGCTTTGCAACCAAGGGCAACCAAGCAGTTGGTGATGTGAATGCCTTTGTTTTCTGGAGTGCTTACAACCTGGCTAGGTGATTTACAATCTACAGGGCTGTGCTCACATAAACAAGCCTATGGTGTTCAGACACCAAGACACCCCCCGAGGGGTCTGGAGCTAGATTCATTAGTCATTTGTAATTTTTTTTTTCCTCTTATAGAACAAAGTCTTGTTATGGATCCCAAGCATCTTATTAAAAAATGTGTCCGCATTGTGTCTTCATCAGCAAGTGCCATCTTACAATTCAAAACAAGCCGTTAAAAAACAGAACCAAAAAAAAAAAAAAAAAAAAACAAAACAAAAAAACCCACCAAAAACCAAAACAAAACATAAAGACCATCACAACAACAGAAACAACCCAGAAAAACCCTCAGAGCTAAAATGATCTGACAAGTTCTACATATTTCATGGTATACAAAATTTAAATAAGGCTTAGCAAAAGTAAAAACGATGCTCACATTCAAGCACCAAATAGCTCCAGTCTCTTTGTTACAAAATGATGCTCTTTATTAATACAGTAAATTGTTTTTTGCATACAAATAAAGAGATTGTGTTATGAAATGGATGGAGCTACTCGATGCGTCAGAAATGAATGTGAAACCCAGGAACTTGCTAAAAACAGCAAGCTTCATCTACAACATAAGGCCCCAGCTATGTATTATAAAATGTATCTGATGTCCTGATTATTCTTTAATATATATGCTATGATGCCAAATCCACCCCCTCCTTTTCCTCGACAAAAGCAAATTTAAAATCTCTCTTCCAATGCCTAACGCATATCGCTCCACCTAAGTGCTAGCAGATTCTTGTGCAGCCAGTGATTTTCCTGTTTCCTCAATGGCAGGGCTGGTACAGCACCTGCCATAAACATGTGCTTCTTGGACTCACAGCATAAAGGCCTGAGGGTAAGGGCTTGGAAAGGAGGGAAAGCAAGCAAGCTGACCTGCAGTGTGTTTATAGTCCCTGTGTGCCCTCCGGTGAAGACCAGACATATAACCCAGAGACAAGGACAATTGCCTTTTTGGCCACTTGGACCTGAGGGTCAAAATGTCCCCTATGAGAGCTGTCAAATAGATGCCAGCTCCCCCTGTCCTGGCCACTCCTAGTGGAGGGGTCCAAATGCAGCAGCTCAGAAATACAGGTAGCCAGATTCAGTACGATCAGAAATCCTGGTTAAATATACACACACACAAAAAAAACCCCTCACCGTCTACTGTATTTAGGGCTTCCTTTCATCTTCAACTCTACTTCTACAAATGGAGCCTTGAAACGATTCTCAAACCACAGACCAAAACACATAGGTGGATGTGTACACGTGCAGTTCCGGGTGGGTTTCTATTTTCTGCCCCCACTCCCAAGTCTGACCACTTTTGCTTTATTACTACATTATGGTTAAGTGGTAAAAAGAAACATGTTCAGTTTAGAAAAGCTTCGGTCAACAAGGTGGTCAGCGGCAAGGTACACACTCTACATCCCGAACCAAACACATTGCTAGGTTATGTACAGAGAGATTCTCTTCCTCACCCACACACCGCTGGGAAGGCGGGTTTTGTACAACCACTATCTGGCAACAGTTTTACCGGTGACTACTGGGAAGGCATCTGGAAGAAAGTTCCCTTTTTTTTTTTTTTTTTTTTTTCCTGTTGCTCCTCATCCTCAGTGAGCCTCCGGGCTCTGCTTGGAGGACATTCCCATACAGTGCTGGTTTGTAAGGTGACAAAGAGCCAGTCACAGCTACGCTTGGGCTGGATCTCACAGCCCTGTCACCAGAGCTGCAGGTTAGGAGGCTTTTTTGTAAGGACTGCTCCGCAAGGTCTCCTTGCCCCTTCTCTGCCGAACCACGAAGTCTTTCTCTGAGGAAAGAGGGAGGGAGCGATCTGCGCTTGGGGCTGGGGGTACTCTGGTCACCTCCCTGCCCACATTCTGTTTCCTGACTGGGGGAGGCTGGGTTAGCTCTCTCCCTTTGGGTTCTCCTGTGGCAGCAGTTACTGACAGTGCCCTGTCTCGGTGGCCTGCTGGACTGGGCACCAGTGGATCCTGCAAATGTGACTCCAGGGCAGAGTTGGAGAGGCGGAAGGAGGGCAGAGAGTCACTCTTTATCATTTGGTTTCGGCCATCTCCTCCAGACTGAAGCTTCTTGTGGTCCCTGCTGCTGGGGGCTGGGAATTCTGAGGTCCTCCCTATAGCCTTGGCAGACGAGGGGCTGCTGCTGGCTGCAGTGACCTCTCGCACTCCAGGTTGGGCCTCAGGAAAGCTGGCTGAGTAACTCAGACACTTTTCTGGGGGAGCAGCTGAGCGCAGAGAGCTCTGCACAGTGGCAGAGGGTGACCGTTTCATACCGCTGGGCTTGCCTGTTTCAGCCAGTGGCTTCTGGGGACCAGGTCCCTTTCCCCTTGGACTCACCATGGTGGAGGGAAGGGCTGGCCTCCAGCTTGTAGCCCTCAGGAGCTGGAACATAAAGTGCTTCTGTGCATTTCTTTCCTTCTGCCTTCCTGTCCCCAGGGGTAGCCTGCTGACTTGGGCTTTTGTCTGTCTTCTGCACAGACTGGGGTAATCTTTCACAGTGGATGGTTTGGGATGCTTTGGAGACAGGCTTTGCTTTTCACCAGCAGTGAGAAGCTTCTGGTCTGCTGCTTCGCTGAGGCCTGGATGTCCTTGTCTGGGTAGATGCTTCTCCTGCATCTCTGGGAGACTCCCTCCATTGCTGGTTTTCAGTTTGGCATCTAGAGGACTCTCTTCAGCGTGGAGTATGATAGTGACCCTCGCTTCTCCCTGCACAAGCACATCACTTGCTTTGCCCTGGGTGGTCAGGACGGCAGAACACGTGTCCAATGGGCCCTTGACGCCACCCTTGCCTTCTCTGATGGAACCACCTAGGGGTTGAGTGACAGGCTCTTTGCCTTTTGCAGACCCAGCACTCGGCTTCTGTGAGGAGAGGGACCTGTCTTGGAGCTTAGACTTTGAAGGGCTGGGGTCAGGGCCAGGCCGGGACTTATGGCTACTGCAGTCACTGTGCCCGGCACTGGTAGTAGCAGTGACAATGGCAGTGGTGGTGGCTGTAGCAGATCGGGGAGTGTCCTGAAGGCTGGTGTTTGGTTCTGCAGCAGGAGTTTTGGTCCCCAGCTCCTTCTTTAAAGTGTGACTTGGAGAACTACCATGCTGCCAGGCTGCTGAGTTAGACAGCTCTTTGGTGGATGGGGGTTGTTGAGGGCCACTGCCTCCAGACCTTTGCGGGGCCTGTTCCTTCCTGTCTGGCTCTTTGGGAGCCTGTTTCTGCAAAGAGGGGGCAGCGGAGAGCTTTTCGCGCTTCTCGCCCTCAATTCCTGGCGGCTGAGGAGGGCACCGGGTAGCCGGAACTTCCGGTTTGGGTTCTGGGCCTTTTCTTGCCCGGCCTATCTCCTTTTCATACGGAAGTGAAGCTGAGTCCTCCCTGGCCAGGCACTTCACCTCATCTTGGCTATCTTTGTGGTTTGTTTTTGTGCATGCCCATGCTTTCTCCGAAGTCTGGGTCTGCTTGTAGACATCAGGGTGGGTTCTTCCCCCGGAAGGAGGGGTTTGGAACTGTCGCTGGCTTTACCAGTCTCTGTAGGGCACGGCTTCACACAGCGATCTCTGTGTCCATCATCCCTCATGGCAGACCACTCACTTTTTACCTTTGCGGATGGTTCCTTCAGACCTGGCTTCTCCGTCCCTTCCGGTGGGAGTGGGGCACGTGTACATAGCCGGGTAGGTCCACATTGTGTAGGGTCTGCCCTGGGCCAGGGAGGACCTTGGTGTCAGTAGAGCGGTCTTGGTGTGTGGTGGGACCACCCTCTTTCTGCTGGAGGTTGCTCTCTGTTGCAGATGCTGTGCTCCTGGCAGAAGGATGAATGACCTTCCTCTCTTGCTTTGACTTCGGTTCTGGCCAGGAGCTGTGAGAGAGTCCTGGAGAGCCCGGGTCGGGGCAGGAACCGAGGCTCCAGCAGGTAAGATTTATTCACTTTTAAGTTGGCTGAGGGCCTCTTCAGGCTGGTGGAGTCTCCTTTTTTCCCACGGCTACTTCGGGAAGAGCTGGGGCGAAGCGTATCCCCCAGTTCATCCCTGGGCTGGGGCTCTGTGCAGGCTCTGGGGAAGGCAACTATGTTTTGGAGGCATGAGGTCCAGACAGGAGAGCAATATCGTTGTGCCCCAATCGGTTCAGGAGCATGTAAACTGACCTGCTCTCTAGTTATACGGAGGGCTCTTCTGACAAGGGGATTCAGGAGCAGCTAAGCCTGGTTATCTTCCTCCATTCTTTACCCGGCCAGCTAAGGCTTTGAGAGGAACAAAGGAAATCACCGCATCATCTGAGAGTGGGGTACATGTTGATGAAGGCCCGTTTCAAGGCTGGCAGGGTCTCTTGTTGCCACCGCAGTGGGCCGGACCGGAGTTCCCTGCAGGCATTCATGGGTGCTAGAATGGTTATCTTGGGTTCAGGATGGCACAGTGGCTGTCATTTGTTTCATCAATGACATTTTCTTTCCGGGTAATCAATATTTGGCCCCACGCTTGCTGTCTAGTTTCTACACTTCGAAGGAGGTCTTTGGCCTGAGAGGCTTTCTCCGAGTTTCTTTCCAACTGCGTTGTCTTCCAACACTTTCCAGGAGGTGCCAGTCGGATGGCGTTGACAGTTGCATGGCCGGGCCACTGGAAGTGACACTAGTCAGCCTGTGGCCCCACTGCCTGAACCTCTGTGCCCAGAATGCTTGGGCAAAGACTGACTTGCATCCTTGGGTTAACTTTTCCTCTGATGCACCCGTTTCAGCAGGGGGGAGGGGGGCTCTGCACTCTTGGCCTCACGTATGCTGACAATTGTTGGGGGAGATGCAAACTTGTAGAAAGGCCTGTGTGTCTTGGCTTGCCATGAGTGTCCCAACATGGGGATGTGAACGCTGAGAGAGTAGGGTTGTGGGGTTGGAGAGGGTGTCTGGAGCGGGGAGAGTGGTGGGTGCAGCTGACTTCCGTCTTCCCGAGCGGTATCGCTGTCCGCTGAGTTTAAGGCAGGCCAAGAGGGTGCAGCCGTTCCCTGAACCTGCTGAGAATTGGGCCTTTTAACTTGGGGAGCCTTGGGAGAATTTGTACCTGTGGGTGGAAAACCGAACTGTGACAACCAAACTCTTTCCCATTCTTTCCCGACTTCCATCCCCTCCTGGTCTGGGAGGTCAACTCTGGTCCCAGAAGTTTTGGGAAGGCTTCTTAACAAAGGCCCCCATAGCCTTCTTAACCTCACTCTATTCGGGTTGAAAAGAATGGCCCCCAACTGTGCCTCTCCGTGAGTGCTGTCTGCATGTGCCATTTAGCCCGGCTTTCCTAAGCCTTGCCTGTTCAAACCTTCCTTTCTAGGGCTTCAGGGTAGAGATCTACCCACCTGAGGGAAATCTTGGTGAGCGATAGCTGGGTGTTGGAGATCGGGGACAACTGGGTGGGGAACCGGAGGCTCTCTCCAGATGAAAAGGGGGTCGGTTTAAGCAGGAGAAACTTCGGGTGGTGTGGAGTAAAGGAGAAGGGCTTGCTTGGCTAGCTTCTTGAAGAGGAGTCTCCTCTGAGTGAAGACAACACATGTCAGAACCTTCTTAAAACAATTCTCATGATAGCTAAGACTTTCACCGTCACCCTGTCACACAGTGACCAGACAGCCGACCTACTAAATGGCAGCATACCACTTCTGTACAACCATTTTTCTCATGGCTTAGAAGCTGACAGGACACATGAAGAATTCTTATTCCAAACAGCAAGAAACAGTAAGAAAGTTATAAAATATTAAAACTCTACTTCTGAGTATGTTTATGCATTGTATGTACTGATGTGACTTAATCAAAAGATGAGACTTTTCTCCCAACAACTACTGACTTGGTATAGATTTTACTTTCTGGGAACAGGTGGGGGGGCAGAGGCTTTTATTTGTAAGGCTGATTGCTGTGCTTGTCGTCCACTGTGGACTTTTAAATATGCCCCACACAATGTATGCGTGTTTTTACATGGGAAGCGCAGAGCAAGGTGAAGCCGGCCATTGTATCAGCGGGCAGGGTACAAATGCACACTCAGTGTTAAAAGAAATTCATGATAAAAAAAATGCATGGGTCCCCAAGGCTTATCAGTGGGTGTCGCTGCACACAGTACTTTTAAACCCCAGATGCCTAAGCCAGCCCCGTAAGCTTACACAGATAGCTGTCATAATACTAACATTAAAACACTTTCCTGTGTAATCTGAAGAAATAATGAAAATATAAAGTGTCCCTTCAAGAACAAGATGATCTAAAAATTGTATAAGAGGGAAATAGATAATTTAGGACAAAATGACATGAGGAGCTGAGAAATGGCTCAGCATGAAGGCCTCATTGGCTGCACTTTCTGAGGACCCAGGTCACGGCCATTTCTAACTTCAGTTTCAGGGAACCTGCCACTTTTCTTCTGGCCTCTTTGGGAACCAGACAAGCATATGGTGCGTCGACATACCTGTGGGCAGAAGCCCATACACATAAAAAGAAGCCAGATGGCTCTGTAAGCCCATGAAGGAGTGCTCTGCTGTCTTCCCAGTCTGCAGATGACCGCCTTCTATTCCTGTACCTGGTTCTATTTCCGCCTCTGCGTGTACATAACCCTCTATAAATCACATGCGTATGTGGTTATTTTAGATTTTCTAGGCTTGGGGCTTATCTGTTGCTATCCAACCAAGAAAAATGAGAAACTGAGTCAGGAAGTGTAGGTCTGTAATCCTGGCATATTGAGGCTGGAGGATCTCAAGTTTAAGGCCTGTCAATGCTACAAAATTAATTTAAAGCTTCCAGGAGATTTAATCTCACCCTGGGAAACCAGGACTCCATCTCAAATCAAAACAATAGCAAAAAGTAAAAGGAAAGCCAAAGACATTGCTCGGTGGTAGAATACTTGCTTATGTGCAAGAGGCCCAGGCGCAATGCCCAGTACTTAAACCAAATAAAAGAACCTCACCTCACCATAAAATTAGAATTAAACTCATAAAATCACCTCTACCTTCTAATACCACACTCCACCTGACCCCCACCAATCTGACTAAGTGGCTCTTGCAGGGGTCTCTGCCTCAAATGGGCTCTCATTTTTTCTTGCTTAGGAGTTAAAGGATTTTTTATTAGATCACTTCTTTTATATTTCTATCCAAACTCAGAATGAAGAGACTCAGGCTCAGGTGAACAAAGGATCCCGACTACGGTAGCTCAAAGGAGCCATGCCTAGATGGAAAGAAACACCCTTTCCCAGAGCCAGGCTCACAGATGCTTTAGTCTGTACATAGAACTTTCCTGCTTCCTTGTCTGCCAGTGTGCACCACCTCACTAGATTTCTGTCCCGCAGAGCCTTTTATTTCCAGCTTATATGAAAGGCTTAAATATGTATTGTTTATATATATATATATATATATATATATATATATATATATATATATATAGATAAATAAATATATTAAAAAAAGAACAAAGAAAAAAAAAAAAAGACTTCCTTAATCACATACAGAACATTTTATTTTAAATGCAGATTTCATGTGGAAAATTTCTGAGTTAAGTGTGTCACATACAATTTCCCTGATAGGATGTCTAAAGGCTTAACCAAATACAACACAACAATACCACAAAGAGAAACAAAAATACAGAGGAGTTCCTGAGATGGCTCAGCAGGTAAAGTACTTTCCAGGGAGTGTGACCACCTGAGGTCAGTCCCCTGAGCCTTAGGTTGAAGAGAGAACTACTCCCAAGCTATCCTCTGATCTCTGATGCACTGTGGCATGTGTGGATCTACGCATAAACACACGGAACAATAAAAAAAAAATTTAAGCCAGGACAGGACTTTTCATGGTGCCCACACAGCTAAACAATTAACAGCAATCTATACACAGTGATATCAATAACTCTGCTACACACGCAGTGCCATTGAACTTGAATGTCTCCTGTGAACTGTGGCATAGCATTTTCTCATACGTGGTGAAATGTATCTTTCTCAGACATATTTGATAAGGAATAAATTTTACTCAACAGAACCTTTCAAAGACGGCCGACCCAACTTACCTTTCTAGACTTTCCTTCTTCTTGGACTTCTTGCTTCGTCTCACCATCCGGCCCTTGTAACTGTTTCTCCTGGCTGGTCCCGTTTTGATTGATGTGTTTTCAAATGGGGTAGTGGTGATTGAAACCTTATTCCCACTCTAAAAAAAAAAAAAGTTGATGTGGTGTTTAAAAAGAAATGTGAAGATGCAAGATCAGAATTAAGATTCAAAGACAAGTAGAAAGATAGGTTCATCATGTAAAGGCGCCTCCTGCTGCTAAATGATGCTGGACCCATGAGGTCCTGCCAATCCAAATGGGGGAGAAGATAAAGTAACAAGTCTCTTTGGTGAGCGGGCTGTAGGTGGGAGTCCATATATTGGAGTCAAATCCAAGATCAGTAGGACTGCTTGCCCTACACTGCTTCTCATGACTGTACTGGCTCCCAGCAGGACCCCACCATCTCCTAGAGCTCAGCCGAGGAGTAAATGAGGGTTTGCAAAGCCTTTAGCACCAAGTGTGACACATGGAAAGGACTCTATAAATAACAGCGATCTTCATCCATATGTATTAAATATAAATGTGCCCGGGAGCTGTCTGGTCTTGCTTGATATATTATCCTTCTTTCTCTGTTTCATGTTTTTCTTTGACCTAGAAATCATAGGGCGACAGAACCGAATGAGACTTTTATTTGTAATGATGTTAGAAGGTTCCTCTCTTATTGTCATAAAACCTGTCACCTTGCAGAGCTGCGAAGTTATGTGCCAGCCCATGGGGAAAGCTCTCTAACCAGGTCATGCACAGCGATATAATTCCTGGTGGGCTTCTGAGTCCTTTCACTTCACCTTGGGGGGTTACTAGAAAGGTCCTAGAAATGAAGGTGAATACAGCCAGGCCTAAGGGTGCCGGGTCAGGTGGGCAGAGACTGTACCTACAATCGCTTCTTGCATGTCATAATAGCCAGGGAGTAAATACAGTCTTTCAAAGTCACAGGTAGCTTTGATAAACTTAAAAGGAGAAGTAGCCCAAGAACAAGGGCTTTTTAAAATGCCAGGATGATTTCCTAGATGCTAAGTCCTAAGCCATACTGAGCAACGGGAAGATAACTGTTGTAGGAATGGAGACTGGGTAAGCAGATCTCTGCTTGGCTGATATCTACCTTCTTTCCTCTGATCAGGAAGTATCTCATGCTATATAAGAAAAAAAAAATGAGAAAGCATAAGTAAAAGAAAAAAAAATCATTGAAATCTCCACTCAGCTACAACTGATGATATTTCAATCTGTTTCCTGCTGGTTTTAATTGTTTCTGAGGAGGAAGCGTGAGGATCAGACTGAGGGCCTCGGTGCATACTAAGCAACACCTGGCATTAAATTACAAAGCTATATCATCCCTAGAGCATTCTAGTCTTTCTTTGAGCATGTATAAATAAATATATGCATATCTTACCAACAGTTTTAATGTCATATCTGTGGCTCTCTACTTACCATCTTACATGTCTGAAAACCTCTCACCAAAGATTCTCTAAGGACATGCTTTGTCTTGGTTGCCTACTGGTATCTCCTCACTACTATTCTTTTCTGAGTTTCAGTTCTGTGAGTTGGTGGTTCATTAGTTATTTATATTTCTTTAGGGCAGTGGTTCTCAACCTTTCCAAGGCTGTGACCCTTTGATGCAGTTATGGTGACCCCCCAAGCATAAAATTATATCACTGCTACTTCAAAACTATAATTTTGCTACCCTTAGGAACCTAATATAAACATCTGATATGCAGGATATCTAGTTTGCAAACCCCAGGGGGTTATGACTCACAGGTTGACCACCTTCAGGGAGCTCATGTTTTGTTCATGTTTTACCTCTGGCTTATTATTGAAAAGACACAGTGTTTTATCAGTGCCTTCATAGCTCTTCACATATCATTTTAGAAGTATAAATCTCCCACCTAATAATAGATTTGCAGAAAATATTTTAGGTAGATGGGGTCTGAATTCCAACAGAAAGATATGTTGTGTGTCTTACATGTAGTTGCAGAACTTTAAAATGTTTACACTTACTTTAATGGGAGAGGTTAGTCTATTTTTTACCAAATGGAAAATTCACTATTGAAGATTCTTGGAAGGAGATCTTCATAAATTGAATGAACCCATGATGATACAATGGCATTATAACCACCGCCCCTTGTCCCCTGTGATGGATGAAAGGGGCAACAAGGCAGCTGGGACTCATCTTTCATAAGTGTTCTTTTCCATTTTCCTATACTGAGTACACACATACCTCCCAACTAGGGGGATTTATCCCATGAGCCACTGGAGCATGTATTCAAATGCATCTCAGCACTGCCCACCCCCCACCCCCCATTTTTTTTAAAAAAGCACAGTCTAACAGTGTAGATCAGGCTGGCCCAGAACTCACAAGGTAGCCCCACATTGGCCTCAAATCTGTGTCAGTCCTTCCTTGTCAGCCACTAAAGGGCTAGAATTATGGTTACGTTCCTTCATACCTGTCTCAGACTTTGATATCTTTGTAGGAGGCTAACAATGCCACCTGGTGTTTTAAAAAATACAATTTAGTTTTAAAGCCATTTCCATGTATAATCTTTATTCTTATAATCAGATCCGAGGGTTGGGTCACTACTAAGGTGAGAAAGGACTGTCGTTGTCAGACTATAGATAATGATAACCGTTTCAAGGACCCCGAGATTCTTGTGCTCAGAGAACAAGATGGAAAATGGAACTATCAAAGCCTGACTACTCTGTCCTTCATCCCCCAGTGCTCCTCCTTCCTAACCTGATCCACACGACCATCAGGTGTCTGGTCCTTTCTATCTCTCTAGCGTTTGGCTTGTGTTCATCCCAGTGGTGTCAGCAAACCATCACGGGCCATGTGGAGCATGCTCCGAGAATTAGATCACTGAGAAATGAAGGAGGCATAAGCATGATAAATTGCGTAAGACAAACAGAGTGCAATTATGAGTGTTTCTCATTAGAAAATAGAGAGGAGGAGGGCCCGCTGACTCAGCACATCACGAGGCTCTGAATAAATGCCTCCTTCAACAGAAACTAAACCTACTTTTTGTTTCTACCTATGACTTTTCAAAAAGCAATTTGTTAGAATGATATACATACACCAAAGACAGCTCCTGTAATAGAAATGTACAAGATGCATCGTATAAATATTAATCAGAAACATCAGTAGAAACAGTAAATTAAAAAATATTGGGTGCTATTTGTGAAGCCTGCCACCTAGTGGATCCACCTAGCTGTAGCAAGAGCTACAAGGAACCTGAGGCATGAGAGAACTCTGTGATAGCTGTTTGAAAAACAACAGCAACCACAACAGAACCAGGCAAGCAGACTGCTGGATGTCTGGTTAATTCACTTTTACTTGCAAGTCTTTCTGTGATTAGTGCACAGTGGGAGGGAAGGAATTTTAAGTGGGCTGAACTGAGTACCTTCAAGGTCTCAGTCTGGGTTTGTCAGTTTATTATTTGGCCTTAGGTAACTGAGGACCACTGTTTCTGTCTGATCTTCTTTGTAAAGCTCAGTTGTGGTAGGATGTCTTTCTTCTGGTATCCCTTGTGATGTGGTCTGACTCTCATCCTCCGCCCTAGCTCAAGCCTGCTTGCACACCTTACTCCAACATAAACCAAGGCTTCAACCTACTAGGCTCACTGTGTACTTCACAACACCTGAGACCCACCTCACATTTGCACTTCTATTCATGTTGCTGGGGCTATCCAAATCTATTTTCCCATGTACTAACTTTCCAGCTGTCTTTTAAGGCCTGCACAGATTAACCCCTGTTCTCTTGAGCTTTTTTTGGTGCATGCTGGTAGTCTTTCCTTCTTTGGAACTTCTGTCACATTTACAGTCTGTTTCTTATGTTTAGCACTTTGATTATAGCCTGGTGTTGCTAGGTCTTCCTGCTGTGAGCATTAGACTAGAGGTACTGGTAATTAGATGCATGTGTTGAAGGAGTATGCGGTAGGCATTGAAAACACAGCCTCTGACTCACACTGGGTTGAAATCATCCTCCTAGCAGATGGTTGTGGCTGTTTTACTCATGTCTCTTTACTTTGGTTTGTGTGTCTGGAAAATGGGGGCACTTCTATTTATAGCATCTGCCTCAGAGAAGAACTGAGGGTCACATGAATTTGTGTAAAACCCAGCAGAGCCTGGTGGGTGCCAAGTACTCTTGCTTTTATATATATGTGTATGAGTGTTGTGTAGGATTTGTGTGTGTGTGTGTGTGTGTGTGTGCAAGCATGTGAGGTCAGAAGACATCTTTAGCTGGCTGTTCACTTATGCTGTCTACCTTGTTTCTTGATTCATGATCTGGAACTCATCAAGTAGGCTAACCTGGCTGGGCCTACTCCTGTCTCTGCTTTCCCAGTGGTGAGACAAGGGCCACTGAATCTAGGTGTCCGCACCCATATGGTTCTAGAGCAGTGGTTCACATTCTGTGGGTCATGACCCCTTTGGAGGTTCACATTATCAGATATCTGCAAATCAGATATTTACGTTAGGATTCATAACAGTAGCAAAATTACAGTTATGGAGTAGCGATGAAATACTTTTATGTGGGGGCCACCACTACATGAGGAACTATAATAAGAAGGTCACAGCATTAGGAAGGCTGAGGACCATTGTTCTAGAGGATCAAACTCAAGTCCCCATGCTTGCAAAGGAAGTACTTTACCAACTGAACTATAACCTCAGCACCTCATTAGCTATTGTTGTTTTAGATGACTCTTCCTGTATTTAGCCCAAAGCTCTGGAAATACAAGGAAATATGGAAGGATGACAGTCATACCATTTGGTTGTCCCTACTCCATAATTGAGAAGCTCCCAGAGTTCTTGAAGTTCCTGAACCAAGAAGTGCTGGTGAGGCCTAGAGATTCTCTTAAGCACCAATAATTTAAACAAAGCAATATGGCTGAGTGGAAAGTTTCCTAATTGCAGGGGTTAAGCCTGACATGTTATTTGAGCAAGAGCTGGAAATTGGGACATTACAGTCTCCATCCATGATGGAAGGGTAAAAGGAAGACCATGAAGTTCTTTTGAAAGACTGATGCTGTCCCATGATGAAGTGCTCCTGGAAGGGAAGGTGTGAGAGAGCTGACCATCCACTCATCCCGGAGTCTACACTGCTGACTGCTGTTGGACCCACCTCCCTGTACCTGTGAGCTGAAGTTTCCACAGCAGGTCTCCTTCAGTGCTGTAAGGGAAAATGAGACTAAACATGCAGCAATGGGATGTAGAAAGTGCTCTGGTGTTCTCAAGCCACAAGATGGATGTATGGAGTTCGTGTGCTCCTACGCATGGACACACAGCCCCACTAGTGATCTTACCACTGTTTTCTAAGGATGCCACGAGATGCTGTAAGTACTTAGCAAGTATGAAAGAATATGGGAATGACAGGCAGGAATACTAAACAGAGCTGCCACCCCAATGTGAAGCCAGCCATGGCGTGTAGAAGCCCACTGCCAATGCTGAGCCACTTTATACTCTTTGTTCAAGAATTGCTGCTTAAGTTTAGAAGAAAGCTGCATGATTACACAGGTCACCAGGGTGATAATTAAATCCCTTGCACCTTCTTTGTCTTGTTAAGCTAATTACTGCTCTTGAGTGCTTCCTTTATGAACCAGAGGCAGGATCTATGCCTTAAATGGATGCCAGAGAATTCTACAGCTTCAGAAGGTACCACAGCATGGTCCACCCTATCGTGCTTGCACCCTTTCAATGGCCCACAGTGACTGTACCCTGTGATGGAGCTGTAGGTTGTAGGAGGTGATCACAGTCACAAGGTGAGGTAAAAGTTCACACAGAGGGCCAGCTGCTTCTCTAAGACATTTCCAAAAACCTTTCTAGGGGGAGGAGAACTACATACACAGTCTCACAGAAGCAAGAAGAGAAGTTTAGAAATCCAGAATCACGTTAAGATACAACATAAATTTAGCTTATTTTTTCTCCTTCCATAAACATCTGTATGCTAGGAAATAAATGCAGGCTGAGGCAGGAGCTACTATGCGTATAAAACTACTATTATGAAGACTACAATATACATATTATATAAAAATACATAAATATGTATATATTATATATTGTATACATATATGTATAACTAACTAGCACAGATATATATATACATATATACATGTATATGCATATACATAATATACATAATATATGTATGCAATTTAATATATACATATCCATGTATATAAGTTATTTATTTATATCTGTGCTGGTTAGTTAGAAGTTTTAATCAATTTGACACAAACTAGGGTAATTTTAGGAAGAGAAACCCTAAATTGAGGCGATGCTCCTCATCTGACTGTCCTGTGGGAGGTTTTCTTGATGAAGGAGGGCAGAGCCTAGTGGTGACAGTACCACCCACAGGCAGATGATCTTGGGGCATATGGGAATAAAGACTGAGGAAGCAGTGTTCCTCCATGGCCTCTGTTTCAGTCCCTGCTTCCAGGCTCCTGCCCTTCCATCTCCTCATGATGGACTGACTATAAGCTCTAAGACAAAATAGAACCTTTCATCCCCAAGTAGCTTTTGACCACAGTCTTTATCACAGCAATAGGAAGCAAACTAAGGCAACTAGCATTTATAACATATAGTTCCTTTAGCTTGCCTGTGGTGGTGGTGGTGGCACATACCTTTAATCCCAATGCTCTGGTAGGCAGATGCAGGGGGAATCTCTTGAGTTTGAGGCCAGCCTGATCTACAGAGTGAGTTCTAGGACAGCCAAGGTTACACAGAAAAACAAACAAAAATTTGCTTGAGAAATATCATTGATCTAAGGCACCAGTAGAATGGCTGGCAACTTAGAGAATTTTTCTCCAACTCCAAAGGTTACACACAGTGAACTCCTAGATAGGGCCAAGGGACTTTGGAAATGGTGACTTTCTCTGTCCGCTGTTCTCAGCAGTCCCCACAAAACTGAGACACAGGAGACAAGCTCTCCACAGTCATTCCAGGCTCTCATCTATCACAGACTGTGGGTGAAGTGGCTATTGAGACTCGGCAGTCTGTGTTCCTTCTTGATGTCTGTCCTAGGTGATCTAAGACAGTTGCAGGTGACTTTCACAGCCCAGGAATCTGAAAACTCGGCAGTTTCACCTAGCCTCCCATCTCTGGGATGCTTAACTGGGAATGTTATCCGTCCCCAGTGAGATAGAACTCACAAAGGAAGGATTGCTGTGTAGAACTAAGTTCTCAAACCTGATCTATCTGTACGATCTATCTTCCTGTTGGCACACTGGGATATAAAGGAGAACACTGTGATTCATTTTAACTCTATAAACTCGCTGAGCCCTACACTGAAGGCCAATTTTTAATTAATACGAATTAATGAGGAGGAATAACTTTCTATCCACTAGCTCACTCTGGACCTTACGATGCAGAGACTATTGATTTTGGACCCTTAGACCCTAAGCCCATTGAAAACTGATCCTTGGATGAGCTGGGGAATTATGGGGGTGGGGGGGGGGAGGGAGGGAGGGAGGGAAACAGGCATTTAAACACACCTGTGTTTGAAAGACTTGCACACCCAGTCTTCTGCCAGTGCCTTCAAATTCCTTATTTTCTTTTAAGTTCCACGTCACTGTCACTCCCCTGGCATGCCTCTTCCTACTCAGAATGTTCTCTCTAGAAGCACAGTGTTCCTTCTCTGCTTCAGCCTGGGATAATTAAGTGGTTTTTTTCTCATATACATGTCCTGTACTCTCCTGAGAGCAAAGAACATCCCTTAGTCCCTGTATCAACAATATTTATGAGGTCTCAAATGTTACTTAATCCATGCATAGGGGCTTACAGTTGTACACATTTATCCTGTGTCTCCCTAATGAGGTTTGTGGTTGTTGATGCTCAAATCTCTCTAGCTGGTCAGAAATAAGAGGCTATCCAAAAATTGTGTAAGGACAGACTGTGATTCTCATCCAGATAAAGCAGGCTTTTTCCTAAGAAAAATTTAAAATCCAATTCAAGTTCAGCTATCTTTGTATCTTTGACTTTATATTCTGGGGCTAGCATGAGGCAAATCAAGAATCACAAAGGCTTGCCCGAGAGGATAAATGTGCATCGCTCTCCATTTATATCCCTGCTCTCTGGGATCTGGTGCCACAGGCTCCATCTAATGCTCCTTCTAAGTAGGAAGTAATCCCCATGGAAATTTAACTTAGGCATATGAAGGAGAGGGAGGGAGAGGAGCGCCGAAACTGCTAGGACCATTCTTCCACTAATCATTTATGGCACACGTAAATACAGCTAAAGTTCCATCTTTCAAAGGAGTGCCAACTCCTAGAACCTTTACACCTGCCTTCACAGTTACATAGTACTTTGTCTCCTCTTATACTAGAATAACATCTACTGACGTTCACCCTTAGGACTGGTGAGTCCCAAATGGAATCTACTACATGAGGCATATGAAAAAAGAGAGTTCCTGTTCTGTAGGATGGTCGTGAGAAGCAGAAGTAGGTAGGTAGAGTGTAGGTTCAAGGAGACCTTCTCGCAGCATGAAGCCAGAGAGGTCATAATAGCTTTGCTTTCTCGTCAGACTTCTGATCACTCCATTCCTCCAGTGGTGGGACTGACTATGGGAGCCAGCACGCCACCGAGAAGCTGATCTCACAGTGCTGACTCCTTGGCATTACTGCTCCCTCTGCATGGCCAGGACATAGGAAGACAGTACCTTCAGCAGGAGCTCGATAACTTCTGTGTGGACGAGTCCGTGCACCGGCTCTCCATTGATGTGTGTGATCAGATCCCCAGCCTTCAGTCCTGCCTGGTATGCGGGACTTCCTTCTTCTACGTTCTGTAGTCCAAGAGGAGAGTACATATTCATAAACTAATAAATTACAACCCTGACGCCTACTGTTTCTTCTGACAGGATATCTGGAGTCACTTTGGGAATGATCCTAAGCTCCTAATACGGACTCAAAAAAGCATGGCTCCTTTTCTGATATTGTTCTAAACAGGAGAATTTCCATGTTTCCTTTAAAAAGAGCAGCAGAAGCAGGAAGAGTGACTGCAGGGAAAGAGACTAATTAGGAAAGGCGCAGGTCTGTGTGTGGCCTGAGCAAGCAATATTTCCACATACAAAGGAAACCTGTCATGTGTTTCTTGGCTCTAGGTAAGACTGAGAATGTAATTTTTGAAAAGCAAGAAAAAAAAAAAAGCAAAGGATAGGGGCTGGAGAGCTGGCTCCACAGTTCTCTTACAGAGGATCTGAACTCAGTTCCCAGAACCCATGCTAGGTAGTTCACAATTGCCTCTTAACTCCAGCTCTGGGTTAAATAACACCTCTGGCCTATTGTACTCAGACATACATATAACTGTTATATGTTAAAGGACAATATAGGGATACAAAGAGGGTGGTCTTTATGTTCACTAGATTGGTACATAAGAATGGGTGAGTAATTACGTAACCTGGGCAGAGTTAGAAAAAATGACTAGTGTGGGTTATACCCAATTCAACCACAGAAATAGAGACAAGGACATTAAAAGGGAAATAAAATGGGTCCCAAGTGCCACAGAAACAGAAAACACATCAGGATCAAACTATGCTTCAGTCAGCAGGCATACACGCCAGGCTGCTTGGGAAGGAAAGCGGACAAGAAAGACGCTCTGTTCTTACCCAGACAATATGGTGCACCGTGTAGATGTCACTGTCCCCCACATACACTCGGATGGCTCGGATAGTAAATCCATAGTTCTTTCCTGAACTGTGGATCACGATGGGCTGATGGGGACTGGCAGACGCTGCAGAAGAATCTCGGCTGGGAGAGGAATCCCGAGAAGAAGAAGGGTCTGATGACAGGGAGTGTGGGGACATTGGACTTCCCAGCGGAGATACAGCAAACATATCTGCAACAAAGAAGCCAGCATCAAAGTGGATCTGGGCCACAGCCACTATTCCCATGGGGAGCCCCACCAGAACCAGGAAAACAAAGAATGGTCATAAACAAGTCCCTTGGTTTCTAACAGCAAAATGAGAACTAATGCAGAAAATGTTTTTATTGGTAACTGGTATGGATGGGAAACTCAAGCCTGACTAGGGGATATCAGAAGTGTTTCAGGTTTAACTAATGTTTCAATCAATACTCTAAAATTAAGAATTTTTAGCTTTGCTACATGAAGATGTTCCTGGTTATAATGTCTTTAAATTATTTCAGTGAAATAAGTAGTTTATAGATGCATGTGTTTATAGTGTATCTTTCTAAGAGCAGACTAAGTGTATAATGAGAAATACTCTTCTCCAAATCGTGTACTAAACAATTTAACATGACTCTCCAATCACACAAGGCCAGGGAAACAATGACCAAGTACCAGCTACTTTTTGTAACATTACTGAGCTAGAACATATTAACTATGAAAGAAGGACTACGGTTACAGCTGCTCCTCTTCACACAGTAGCTTCAAAGAACAATGTTTCTTCAAGGGTAAGGAAGGTCAGATACATGTGTTAAGAGCAAATCAGCTCACATCCCCAAATACCATTCTTTACTCTGTTGCAAAAGCAAACATTTGTATTCCCCAGGGCTTGCTGAAACCTAATCACCAAAGTAACAATATTCAGAGAAGTATTTGGAAAATAATTAGACTATGAGGGTTCTGCCTTTGTTGATAGGGTTACTGCGTTTCTGGAACCTTTAAGATATGCTGTCTATGTGAAACAAGACATTGTATCTGCTAAAGCCGTTATTATGGGCATCTCAGCCAAGCACAACAGATCTATTGTTTGTAACTTATCTGAGTGTTACATTTTAGCTAGATAACAAAGTTGAGGTGTGTGTGTGGTGTGTGTGTGTTCCAAGGAACAAGGCAACAAGGTGACCGGTAATACTGGAGACTCACAAGGGCATAGCAAGACCCAATGTGGTCACTGTAAGGTAAAAGCATCTATATTACATGTGTTATTCTAAGATGTTCTTGTTTTACTTTGACTCCATGTGCCACATTGACTCACTTTTCTGTCTAATCCAAAGGCCAGGTAAAAAGAGATCACTGGTGAATGGGGACCTTCATGACATGTGAATGGAAGACAGAACAGATGCTTAAGATTCAAACTGTGGGAAGGATAGGATTCCCGTTCTTAACCACTTGGTGGGTCTCCCTTTCTTCCATAAATGATGTAATTCTCCCTTTTTCCCACAGTGCAGGCTACTTTACCTGCTTGTACAGATGGACTAGCCCACACTGAACTGATACACATGGGTACTGGGGGCACCTTTGAAGTGTGCATGACCATACAGACAACAAAGACAGGAAGTGTATGCTTTATGAAGCTCAATGGGATGTTTCCTAGCAAAGGAATTTACATACTGCCTTACAGTTTTTTATTTTGCACAAATAAAAATGTAAAAAATTAAGTAATCTCTTTGATATGTTATATAATTTGAATTCTTCCCAATACATGTCATCTATAAAATAATTCAATTTCCAGTCCTGCCCCACCTCTGAATGATATCATGACCACCAGTGTGTACATTTCATCTCTGCCAGGGGAATTACTCCACAGACTTACTGATCAGTAGATGCAAAGTAAGTTGTAGGAAAACACAGTAATCCAACAAAACCATAATTAAGTCTGCATTTTCCAAAAACAGGACAGAGATTAGCAAAGAAATCGAAGCTGAGTCCACCAGATTTGGAAAATATCTTGTTTCACTACCTCCTGTGAAGAAAGTCTCTGCCATCTCCAGAAATGTGAAGCTTACATTCTGTGTGTGTTTCCTCATTAATTAGATGAAGTAAAGCATACCTAGCTTTCCAACACATGGCTGTAAACAGCTCTGTAAAGTACATACACAGTACGAGGTCTACAGAAGAATTATCCCAGGGAGGAAAATTCATTATTTAGCTCGTGGGGAGAAAAGGCTTCAAGAAAACAAATGAAACCCGCCTTTATGGAAAGAAACATCAAGAGCCTACTCCCCAGATACAGAATGTGAACTGAGACGGAGATGCACATGCTCTTTGGCTACACCAGAGGTCCTGGAGGGAAAATTGACAGGTGTGTAGGCAGCAGCTCTTAAGAGTGTCCTGGGATCCCACTCGTGATTGCCTCATGCAGTTTTGCATTTCAATCAGCATTCCAGATTGGGGGGAGGAGGGAAGGAAGCACATGCACAAATCACACAATTTCATGCGAGTTGATGTCTCTCTACCTCCTGGGATCATGAGGGACAGAGCACTGGCCGAGAGAGACTTTGTGACTTTCCCCGAAATTTTCTTTTTCTCTGTGCTTTCTAATCGCTGTCGAGCCATGTGAGAAGTAGGTTCACTGGATGGCTTTGAGGAATTATCTGTACTGTCCACACACTCGCTTCGCCCATTTATCTGATCCAAGTGCTCTGAAAAACTGCCAACTGTACAAAGAAGAAGGAATAAACACATTCGGGAAAAGTTAGGATAGGAGAGGTGGAGACAGGAAGACAGAGAAAAAGGTGGACAAACTGTGGGAGATACTCCCACGTGCCTCCTAGCTCCAAACATCCCGGGATGAATGTGAGAAACAACTGGCTTGAGAGAGATCCTGTGGAGGAGGAAAAGATGGAGGAGCTGCCTGTCCAGCTTCACTCTCCTGTGCAGTCAGGTAATCATGATTCCGTTCAGTCAGTATTTCAGAACCCCCTGAGAATCTCCTCCCCTGGGCCTTCAAGGAGTCCATCTTATAAGCCCAGTTGCCTCCCCCTCATATTGATACTAGTGATTAACATGAATGCTGCTCATCTTTTTGACATGGGGACATCATTTAATCACTCGATAGGGTAGTCCGTGTCTGTGTCACTTCCTCCCAAGTTCCTAAGATATCACGGGCCAGCTATGTATCAAAACATCTCTGATTCCTTCCATGCCTGATTTCACTCCAAGCTCTTTGTAAGTTTCAAAGGAAAAGACACAAGACGTTACTCAGTAGCAAGGTCCATCTTCCCGGCTTCCAATCTAGACTATGTCATGTGCTGGTCCTCCATGCCATCCTCCTCCACCTTCTCTAAGATACACCTTTGTCAGTTTATTAACCCCTAATGTACAGTGGAGTTATTTTTATGTTAAAACATTAGGATTTTCCCCCCGAGAAAAGAAACATGAAGGAGGGTGGTGACATGGAGAACCACGGAGGCGGACAGTAAGGGAATTCTCGAGAATCATGAGTCCCTCAGAAACATACTGAGCAGTGACTCATGTTCCTAACCCTCTTAACTCACCAAGATAAATGTCTTCTGGTTTTAAAATACCAATAAACACTTTTTATTTTTTTTATGTCCAGACCTCATGAATATGTTAGATTCTATCCTTTGAGATAAAACATAAAAATCTATAATTTTATAGTCTAAGCATCCTGCTCATGAAACCCATTAATGTTATTATCATAGATCTATAGAGCAGGTATGGTATGTAACACCACTTGCAAGTAATCTAGCTAGCTCGTCTTAAAATGCTGACCACACAACATTCTCTGCCTAGGCAAGAGCTAGCCTAAATGAACGTATTTGTGACACATATAACCACTTGACTGCACAGCCCTTGTCTGGCCCTAGTCTGTGAAGGGGCATACCCACTGGGTCTGTCTAAGGGTGTAGATGTATATACTTAGTACTATACGAACAGGAAAGATTCTTGGGCTTCCACAGTAATACCCACCTGTAGTTGCTTATATTACGAATACTAATTATGTTTCCCCAAAAACTGTACCAGAGTATCTTCATATAGCTTCTGGGAACCTGCCCCCTGTTGGATCTGATTGGTAAATAAAGGTGTCAACAGCCAATAGCTGGGCAGGGCAGACAGAGACAGGATTTTAGGATTTGCTGGGCTTGGGACTGGGGGCACGGGAGAAAGGAGATAGAGTGTAAGAGAGAGGACAGACGCCATGCCTGAGGAGAGTGGAAGACAGAGAGGCATAGCCACCATGTGAAGGTGAGGGAGAGCATGGTCTAGAAGACTATCCAACTGGGTCTAGAACAACCAAGCTAGAACCTAGAGTTTAGTAATAACTCGGATTATTGGCAGGAGGTGAAGTAATCACTAGGAGGTTAGGCAGTGGCCCAGCTATTGTGCTGTTTGAGGCATATTAATATAAAGGTTGTGTGTATGTCTTTCATTCGAGATCATAAACCACTGTGGTGGGTAGCTACCCCACTGTCGCTTTTATTAATTAATTAATTATTACTACACCCACTGGGCCAATGGATAAGGAAATCTTAAGGTAGGTATCAACAGCCTTTCACTCCTTGGGAAAACCCATTTCCATCTATGAGTGCTTCTATTGTGTTCAGTCAAAGCAGTAAGTGAAGGACAGGATCAGGCTGTCTCATCTCTCTGCACTGAGTTTGGGCTTCAGATGACTCGCTTCCTTTCTGAGTCATTCAGGAAGGAGAAGGGAAAAGGAAAAAGGGCAAACAAACAGCGGAGTCTCTTTACAGTGAATAATTTGTTGGGAGCGTTTGAGCATCGCAGCTATGATTTCACAACCTTTACTTCTCGAGGATTTGAGCAAGGAGAAAAACGAAACAGACACCAACTTGTGCTTTCCCAGATGTCAGGATGGAGGCACAGTATTCACTTCCTTTTCTTATCTTGCTTCCTTCCTCTACTACCTCACCGCACAGCACTGCGCATGAGCAAGGGCCTCTTTCTGCCAATGGCACGTAATGTCACCTTAATGTTCTTTAAATGTCAAGGGTTCCTTCCTTTTGATGGTGGAGCAATATAAACCTCAACAAATTTAATTTTACTACAGCCGTGCTTTTCAGGTTCCTTAATTACCCTTGGCTGTAAGCAAATCAACTCATCCCTCTATCCTATGCAGCCCCCAAGGTCTTTGATTATCTTTTAGTATGTGTATGGGGGAGACAGATTGAGAAAAGCTGGGTTGACTCTATTAATCAAAATGCATGGCAGGACCTCGGCAGGTATTTTTAATTATGAAAGCAATCAATCAAGCACTTAGAATTGCTCCCCCTCCCTCTTTCCTTCCCTTCCTCCCTTCACCTCCTACCTTTCTGAGTAGGAGAAGTCCTGAGCAGGACACTGAGATATGGTAAACAAGAACTTTTAAATGGAGTTGAATATACTCTATATTCATGGTAAGGCAACTGAGAGCCAGACAGAGACCCCTACAACCAGGAATATAAAATACTGAGCCCCTATATTTGCTATGAATAGTAAAGATAAGTATGGCCAGGAACCTTAGAGTAATATGATGTCCTTGTACTATTTTTACAACACTATTATCCTGGCTTCATAGTTAGAAAAAGTTGGGCTACTCAGCATGAAAACAGAACTGAGGTATAAAGAGAGAAAAAGCAAAGCTGTTATTATTTTCCGTGTCAACTATAAGCATGTATGGAGCGCCACAGATCCAAACATTTTAGGGAGGCTGAAATCTCACCTGAAAGATTTTTAAAACTATGGTTTAAAAAAACACAACAAATCTTTCATTGTGAACATTAAGTTTAAAAATGTTGATGGAACAGTTAGAATCATTTATGCTTATTAGTATAGCATACCAAATATGGCATAATGAAAACATTCACTACAATAACTATAAGTCAGAACGACTTTTTGCTTAAAAAAAAAAAATTAAAAAAAGGCATAAGCCCGCACTTTGCAGAAGGATATGCTGTTGCACAACCTTTATAAACCAAGTGAACTGTAAATGTACCTAAATGGAGTGTTCTTAGGGAACAGGTCGAAGTCTGGTTGTGTAAGGAAAACACCTCTACTGTTAAGGGCCAGGAATGGATGATGGGTATTAAGGGCTTTAAATGCATCTGAAGACCATGTTCCTATTGACAGGAAGCTTTACACAGAGGTACAGAAGTGCCTTTAAAGAGAAGCCCAGACACTGGACCTCTCACCCCAGCAGGCAGAGAAACTTCAGTAATGTCTGATTCCGCTTGCCACAGCCTGGGAAGTGTCAACTCTGTGCAGGCAGGACTTTAGATAGAGTCAGACACCAGGGGAGACGATGGTGAGACTTCTGGCTCCCTGACCTGATCCTATGAACCTCACCATGTAAGCACTTTGCTACCCCAGTGTGAGGATAGTGGCAAGGGACTATACAACATGGTGTGTCTGGTACATGACCAGATAACAGGAGCTAACTCCTTCAACGATGCTACCATGCAGCTCAGGGCTGGAGGGAGAGCCCACAGTTCATCATGCAGATGACTGGAGCCATTTTCAAAGGTAACTGATGGTTGGTCCACATGACACCGTCCTCATTCTAAGTTGGATGATATTCTACAAGCTGTGTCTTTACATCAGCAGCCAAGGACATGATCCTTTGGCAGGCTCTGCCTGTCACCAGAGGACCCTACTAAAGCAGGTAGTGTTAAGTGCCCCCAAGGTCCCACTGAAGCCAGGTCAGTCTGCTGTAAGGCTTGGCACTAAGGATGTAGCTGAGACAGCTGACTCGAGTTTAGGAGTTTTTCCCTAAAGAAGTGGGACCACAGAAGAAGTCTAGGAGGAGAGAGAACACTTGTCCTGATAGTCTGGTGGGTAAAGCCTGGAACTCACTGAGTCTGTAGAGTCACTTGACAGGATGGTGCCCGAGCAGAACAAGTATAGCCACACTTACCCGACAGTGTGGAACTGCTGATGGTGCTGGCTGGAGTGGTGACCTCAGGCTCCTCCTGAGTACACTCCTCAGGAGGAAGGACAGGCTTCTCTGGCTCCTCTCTGGGGTCTCCAGAGCAAGGGACAGCCTCATCTTGTTCTCCTTCTGTCGAGATAGCCAGCTTGGGAAGCAGGCCAGAGCTGAGTTTGCATCTGTTGCTTTCAGTATCTGAAGAGTTGGACGTCGATAACTGTTGCCTTAATTAAAAACATGAGCAAGTCACACCTCCACCTCCAGGAAACAATTAAGGGTAACGGCTTGAGGAAACTAGGTTAAAAGGGAAGCTGGATAATCCTAACCCATGTATGTCTAGAGCAGTGGTTCTTATGATACGGTACCTAGTGTCAGCACAAGTGGGACATGGAAGAGCGGCCTGAGGTCTACTGGAGCAGAAACTCTGGAGGTGGGTCTCGGATACCCTGCCCCAAAGTTCACTGTTTATGAGGGCCCTGGGGAGGCTTCTCACGTACATTTCAGAGTATTCGGAACTCCAGCTGAGTGTCTCCGTGGATGGCAAAGTTGTGCTTTTGGTCTTGTCCTCGGAATCATCTTTGTCTTCTCCTGAATTTTGAGTTATTCGATCTATACTGCTGAAAACCTGTGAGGTGAATAACAATTGCTTACGAACTACATCTAAAAAGAGCTTGTCAGAAAAAGCACAAGTCTTAGGAAAAAAAACCAACAAAAACTGGACTATATAGCAGTGGGAGCTGGCGGGCCACACATGGTGGCACACGCCTTTCAACCCAGCACTTGGGAAGCAGAGGCTGGCAGATCTCTGAGTTCTAGGCCAGCCTGGTCTACAGAGTAGCCAGGGCTACTCAGAGAAACCCTGTCTCTAAAAAAAAAAAAAACAAAAAAAAAAACGAAACGAAACCAAAAAGTGTGAACTAGGGCCACGTTGTGGAAAACACTAACAATATTGTGTGCATGCCACCAGAGAATTAAGGGCCAAGGTATGGAGACACATTCCTTTCGATAGGGGAGCTGAACTGACTCTCTCCCTTCACCAAATCTCAAGGACTTTGTATCTACAGAGAAGAATCGTAGATGCACTTGGTTTCATAGTTTCGAGATCAATGTACATCTCAGACTGGCTTCAGGCTCAAAAAGTAACCAGACAGAGAAAATGATAGAGAAAAGAAAAAGTGTTTGATGGCACCAGTCAGGAGTTGAGGTTCAGTGTGGGTAGAGGAAAAGATGATGTGTTTTAGGACTTAGAGTGGGGTTGGTTCTGCAGGAGGGAGCTAACAGGTACCTTTGGCTTACAAATTAGTCAGACAGCAGCTGGTGCAGAAGACTACAGCTTAGGCAAAGAGGCCTCTTTTAGCCCACTTCTGAATCACCACAGTCTCACAGGAAGTACAAGAGGTAAAAATGGGAGTAGTGGACAGCCCAGTACACTGAGTACACCTAATTGTTACCCTCCAGCTATTTACTGTTCTCGTGAAAATGGGCCTGGGGCCTCCTACTATCTCTAGAGTTAGAAAAAGATGAGGCTAAAGAACAGGAGCTGGGAAAAATAAAATGCCTTCCAAAATAAAGAAGCAAACTGTTTAGGAGGGGTTCTGAGAGGGCAGAGGATGGGTTATATTCTGAGTACCCATTGGATGTTAGTTAAACTTGCTTCAGGTCACACTGGCTCTAAGTCTCCAGGAAATCCTGCCCCTATGTTGGCCCTATAAACAGAGAGGGGTAGCACCGGCTGATTTGCAGATACATCTGGGTAATCACTCAGGGAAATGTACAGATGCTTTAAAATCACGAATTGCTATAAAATTCCTAAGGAAGAATCATGCAAAAATGCCATGGCAACCACAAAGATGTAGCAACTGAGACTAGCAGAAAGGAGGTAGGGTGACCTCCGGGTTTATTTCCATTATCCCTGGGTTCCTAACCTACCAAAAACCAAAAAATCAGGTTGTTTGTCTGTTTTTTAACTCTTACCTGAGTTTATAAAAAGGGATCTCTCTCAATAATCAATTTTATTATCTTCTACCATTTCTAAAATTCTAGAGTGGTCTTCCTACTGCCTTTCCAATATAAGTTAATAATCTCTATTACTGATCAAAATACTTTCTTATCCTAAAGTCAAGTGTCTCCCCCTTCCCCCAAGAACCCTGGCTCATGCAAAGAACTGAGCATCCTTCCTGTGTTGTACTGTGTCACACCAGGGGGATCTCTGCACACAGTGATGCCTGTTCTTCCTCATTGACAAAAGCTTCCACAGACCAGCTCTCAGCTCAACCTTGGGGAGCGGGGGCAGGTAAGCAAGTTCACATGACAACCATCATAAAAGATGACAAAGCATTGGCGTCTTTGCCTCAAAACAGCAACAAACTCCCAAAGTCTATAGGGTGGAAACCACTGCTTATCAAGTCTATAGGTGGAAACCAATGCTATGAGACCATTTTCCCCAACTAACTGGGAATTTTAATTGCTGGAGACCTCACACCCCACAAAGGATGGTTGCTTTACAGTCTAGTCCACCTGAGCTGGGTACCAGTCACTGGATGCCTCCCCAAGATTCTGCATGCAGATGCCCTGTCTCACTCACTTTTGAAAACCTGTGTGAACAGGAAGAAAACTGCCTTATCTCCACGGTGAAGTCCTCGTCGTTTGTGTCATCTTCCTCCTCCGTCTCCATGTGATGATACTTCTCTGATCGAGCTGTGGAGGAACGTTTGGGAACAGTCTGGGTTACTCAGAGAGGTTCTGTGTTTAACAGAGACAACTACACTATGAGAACCTGGAGCAGAACAACACGGAGCTTTCTAGAATTTTGTAGGTTCGAGATTGGAAAGTGCAAAGTTGGAGATGGACTATGTTTTTTTTTTTTAAATCTAGGAAAGGCCAAAGGATGTCAGATAATGCACGTACTATCAAAATAACTTGTGTCATCCTCGATTCCAGTTGGGGAATAAATTCCGCCTTCTGTCTCAGCAAACTGTTCCAGTCTAAGGAGCGGAAGAAGCGATGCTGCTTCACTTCATAGGCGCCACCTGGACAGGGAGAGAAGCGAGGCTGAGAGGCTGAGCCACTCTCTTCACAAAGTAAGCACCAGGCTTACAAACAACTCAAGATATTTATTAGCAGAGAAATGAAGAAGTGGTGAAGTACAGACTTCCCCCTACTACCTTCTACAACCAAAACTTGGGAAAAAAAAAACCTCCTATAATTTATCAGCAGGAAATCTGATTTTGCTAAGAGCGGTTGCTATAGCACAGATTTTTCTCTGTTAATTTTTCTACAACTTCTTCCATTTTTCAAAGGTTAATGACAGGGCCACTTAAAATCACATTATACTGAACCTGGGGACATGGACGCATGTTGGCCCTAAAGCAGACTGGCTCATTACAAACCCTGAAGATCCTAACAAGGTGCAAAACGTGCTTACAGCAAGATTTCTTCTGGAGGGAAGGTTAATAATGATGGATTTTTCCTAAATATTATATAATGGTTATCATTCAGTTTTATCAGATTGCTCATTAACATAGGGAGGAATTAGATTCTGTGGTTTAGATCCTTAAGTAAGGAAATGGCAAATTGGCTAGACAGATTTTTAATTCTTCTAACAGAAATCAGAAAACGGTTAAAGTTGAGACTTCTGTTTGCCAGATAATTGTAGTAGTACAGTTTGGGGAGAGGTTTTTAAATTTATTTAATGACTTTAAACAGTGAAGTTTGAAGGACAAGGTCACTGAAAATGGATTCACAACACTCCACTGAAAGAGAGGGAAGTCACTTGGTAAGAGCAGGCCCGCCCTACCCCAGCACACCCACACTAGATAACAAAGATGGAGACTGGAAAAGCATCAGGAAGAAAGAGTTCTCAAAGATGAACACTGAGGCCTAATTTGCTCTCTGTCAAGCTTTCTGTTGATGTGGGGTGGGGATGTAGCTGCTTCTCTCTGTGACTGTCATCCATGCCTCCCATCCTGTCTTCTGTGGGTGCAAAAGGACAGAATGGGAAAGGGGGGGACGGAAGATGGGCTGGGGATCTTGGCAGTGGCAGGGATACTTTCTGCCCCCATGGGATTATCTCTAGCACATGGTTCAGGCAGTCTGAAAACAGAGAATGGAGAGACAGAGAAAAGTGGGGAATCACAACGCACAAGGATGAGAATCTTTTTTTTATCCTTTTCTTTCTTATTTTTTTTTTTTTTGTTTTTTTGTTTTTGTTTTTGAGGCAGAATTTCTCTGCATAGCCCTGGCTGTCCTGGAACTCACTCTGTAGACCAGGCTGGCCTATAACTCAGAGATCCACCTGCCTCTGCCCCCAAGTGCTGGGATTAAAGGTGTGTGCCACCATGGCAACTATAGTACCAGTGGCTTCTCGGCTATGATCTGCAGGCCAGTTCTGTGCTGGGTATTGAGGTAGACAGACAGACAGACAGAGAAAATGCATGGAAAAGAAAGAGAGTGTGAGAAAAGAGGAGTCCTCAACACCCGGTTTCTGGTTTATGTTTCTTACTGGCTGAGGGTCAAGAATTTCTATTCCTACTGGCAAAATCCAAACTTCTGTTAAAGATTGTCTGAGAAGAAAAATACTTCCTTTGCTAGATAAAGCCCACAAAAGAAAAAAGTATCATAGCAGCTAAGGACTCATGCATACGGCCAAAATGCATGCCTTAAACATTGTACCCTATGATGTGAACCTCCTGTACTTGTCTCTCATCCATAAATCTGAAGAATGTGTCCAATAAGCCACCTTGTAATTTTATCTATAAAAGGTAATTCTTAGAGAAAACTAAGCAATCCGGCTCATGGTTTTAAAGCTTTGTTTAATCTTTGAACCTGGTTATAAATTATAGCCTTTGAGCACGAAACTTGCAAGAGTCACAAAAGCACACAGCTATTGTTACGACTCTCGTCTCTTTCTTAAGGGTTGCATCCTGGTCCTGCCTTTGAGGTGGCACAGCCTTTCCCTCAGTGACCCCCAGGCTTTGCTTTAGGTTATCTTCTCCTGAAACCGTTTGCTGCCATGTGAATGAGGATGAGTGCTGGGAACCCATAGACACTCCTTAGGTGACATCTCTCCCCGACAGTACCGCATTCAATGCTTAGGTACAGTGCTTCGTCTAAATAACTGAAACTGCCCCTAGACAGAGTCGGCGTTATCAACTCCAGTTTTAAATGGGAGAGACTAAAGAAAAGCAATAGAGCTTGAGGCCTGGGATCCTCTAGACAAGAAGAAAGTTACACGCAGGTCTGTCTGTCTTTAAAAAAATGCAGGCCCAGATGCAGTGCCATCATCTCACCTTTACACATGGGATCCTATGCTTTCATTTCCTTCTGCTTCGTTGTGTCCGGCAGGAGTCTGAGAGGGATCCACTGTTGCCCAGGCTGGGTTATCTAAGCCAGATGGCAAGTCTATTCTATGGCACCCCCTCCCCCCACAACCCATTCCAGCTCACTGTGCACCTTGCTTCTCTTTAGTTCCCAATAAATGTCCTTCTAAAGTCCTGTCAGGGTCATTTTCTTCTAGCAATTCTTTTTTTTTTTCCTGGGATTATTTTATTTATTTATTTTTTATTTATTTTTTAAATTTATTTAGTTATTTAAATCACATCATAATTTACTTATTTACACAGGGGTCATAAACACAAAAAAGCAGGATGTGGGGAAGGGAATGGCACCGGAGCATAGGTGTTCAGGGGAGTACAGATACCTTTCAGAACAGGGTATTAGCTGGTGTAGGTTCAGGGGACAGGTCACTATGACTCTGCCTATGATTCACTTGTCCTTATCTAAGTTGGTACTGTCCACCGAGGCTGCCTATTTATAAGACCTATGACTACTTGGGCTGGTAAATTTCCACAGAAGCCGCCTGTTTACAATAGCTTATAGCCTGCTGTTTCAGTGTTTTTCCACAGAGACCCAAGACTTGGTGTTAGCATGCATGTATGTCAGGACTATTGCTGACTTTAGGCCTATGGCTGATTTTAGGCCTTTAGTGTATATGTAGGGCTGCTCCTGACATCTCCTCTCTTCTCCTCCAATAATTGAAGGGGACTTTGTAATGGCTCAGGTCCTCCTGTCATTGTCCAGTAGCAATTCTTTTATTTGGAGGAGCAAAACACAAAGGCCAAAAGGAATTGCACACTTCCCCACTCTACCCCCTCACCATAGGGAGTGGCACTGAGATCCAGCACCAAGCCCTAATGAGTAGCCCATCTCTGGATGCCTAGCCCAGCCATGGCTGCATTACCATAGTGACTAATGCAGCTGCTGCTTGTGGGACCCTATCAATGACACTGCTCTGAAACTCTGGCTGTTTATACCCAGAGAAGCAGTTTTGCTAAGGTCGATGACTTGCATGGCACTTCCAGACAATGCTGCTCTCATCCTCTCCTGTCTACCCATCTATGGACCTCAAGCTGTTGAGGGCTCTGCTGTCTTTTCATGGATAATGACACGTGTGTCTCTCCCAGTGAGACACAGCCACGGAAGACATAGTTCGCATTCCTTAATGTACTTTTGTCTCTTACTCAGAAGAAGAAGCTATCAGTAGCCTCTGCTTCTCATGTACTCACGGAGAGGTGAGGAAGGAAAGATTAAAAAAGAATAGATGAGGGAGACAGTCTGTGGGCTAAACTACTGGTAAAAGTGTAGGTGACAGTCTTGTGAACTATGTACCGGTCGTGCATGCTCGGAGAGCTCCCACTGCTAGGAGGAGGGGAATGAAAGGGAAGAATTTGCCTTGATCTCCCCGGTGTGTGGCTGGTTCTATATACTACATCTCCATATGAGCATCATTGCATTTAGTCCTCACAATAATCCTGAGATGAGATGTCCAATGTGCCCATTTTTATATACTAGGAAACTGAGGACGATGATAAAGAGCCCTAAGAGCTCACAGCTCATCTGTAGTTGGCAGACATATCTGAACAGCTTGAAGGTCAGCAAGCCAAGGTTCAAGAGTATATATGTCTACATGTCTGTCTGTCTGTCCGTCTGTCCGTCCGTCTGTCCGACCGTTGCCGTCACCATCCGTCCGTCCATCCATCCATCCATCCACCCATCCATCCATTTATCTAGTACAAGAATAGCACAAGATAGACTGCAAGCTTAGTTTGGCACCAGTGTATTCCCTTGAGTTCCTCTCCTTTCCTAGAAGCTTCTTAAACATTCATTATGCTCTTTACGGCCTGGTTTTTTTTTTTTTTCTCAGCCTCTCCAGTGTCTCAGGCAACTGTGCATTCACATATTTTCACGGCGCATTATTTTGCCCGCTAAATACTCATTGAACACAAGATGCTGTCACTGGAAGCGGCATGGCAGGCCTACAGGATCCACGGTGTCATTCTGCAGGCCCTATTGGGACCCATCACATTGGCCCTGCCGGTTTGGCAATCACTTCTTGGCTGTTCTAAGAGCTTGAGAGAGACCTTTAAATGTCTCTTTTGGGTTTCTCCTAGGGAATTTGCTCTTACAACTGTCAGAGACTGACAGCAGCAGTCAACGAGAAAATGTGCAGAGAAGTAACTTGCAGCTTCTGATACATACATAGGGACCTGCTGCCTAGAAGGTCTAACCCTGTCTTGTTAAGTCAAGCCTAATCAAAGATCCTAGCATTCTTAGAGGAGGGGAAGGGCAGGCTATCAAGTGGAAACACTCCAAAGTGGACGCTGGGGACTGCAGGACAGGAGACTTTTGAGCCCTCACTGGTGAGGGTGTGCCCATTCAAATGCATTTTTCAGTCTGATCATGGAAACCCTTCTTCTGCGTCAGTTGAATGGGAAATCTAAATAGATATTTGTAATATCACAGAGCAATCTTGAAAAGCAGTCGTTTCTCATATATGGCATAACCCAGTCAAAATCTTTCCTTAGGAATCTGCTCCCTGCACAGTCTTGACACCATTTCTTTGACAGCCATTTTTATCTCTTGAACTATAATGCAGATCTATCTGACGGAGGTCACATAAGAAGAGAAATAACAAGTTTGTTTGACAGTTCAGACAAATGGAAAAGCAGATAGGGTGGGAGGAAATAGACTCATTTCAAGTACAGTAGGCTTCAAGGTAGCCACACCATCGCCATGCCACGGCCCTTACCTAAAGGAAGGTCTGAGGTTCAAGCTGAAGGTCAAATATAGTACCAGAAGCCCCAAACCTGGTTCTAAGTCTTGCGTCAGATGACCTCCTCATGTCTCACAATGCTTTGAGGTAGGATGACTTAAAGGAAGCCTACTCTTGGCCACAGAAGCAGTTAGACTCTGGCCATGTGACTCTTTTGTGCCCTTTGCCTAGACTTCCGCAGCTTTTCAAGACAAAAGGGCAAAGGGCAGTAAGGAGCATGGAGCTCCAGCCGGTGGCTCAACTCAGTACTTACTTCTTCAGTCAGTCCAGATTTAAGCCTTTCTGAATTTCATAACAAGGAGTCTGCATAAATTCTGTGTAAAGGGATAAGTGGTCCATATTTAGTCCCTGTGGGCTATACAGTTTGTCATGACTACCCAACTCTGTTGTAGCATGAAAGCAGTCATAAATGACATGTCTCATGAAAAGACACTGCTGTGTTTCTGCTTTAGAAAACTTTATAAAAACAGGAAGCTGGACAGATTTGGCCTCTAGACCATAGTTTTTCTGGCCCACAGTTTAATGTATTATCATAAGCTCCAGTGTAATGTAGTCGTCTTTTTTTTTTTTTAAATGAAACAGGATCTCATGTAGCCCAGGCTAGCCCTGAATGCACTATGTAGCTAAGGATGATCTTGGTCTCTGGACCCTTTTGCCACTACATCTCAAGTGATGTGATTATAGGCTTGTGCCACTGGGCCTGGCCTACAGCAGTCCACACATAATTGTCCCGGGAGAAATGGGGGAGAAATGGTTGCCCTCGTCTTTACTCATGTTTCTATTACAATGGAATAGAACTTCAGAATAAATGACCACAGTAAGCCAACAATTTTCACCAAGAAAACTATTAATTACCACCTAGAGTATATGCATTTACATTTAATATCTTTGTCTTGCTAAAACAGATTCACCTAGGCAGACCTGATGCTATCCCAAGAGATGTCTAAAGTGTTTCTATCCACAATATAGGAGAGAAAAGGAAGCACATGGCTGTAAAACTAAGGGGAGAAAAATATCAGCAAGAAACAAACAGACTATCTCATTTATCTTCAAAGGCAATGGTTTAATTCCCTTTCTTGGGCCATGGTGCTGATCACCACGATAGGAAAGTCTGGCTCAGCCCCAGGCCCTCATTTCTAGTAATCAGTTGGAGCACTGATAACCTATTTCAAAGGCTATGGATAGAAGCCTGCTGGGTTAAATCCTCGTGGAATGTATATTAAAAACCAAAAACCAAAAAGAGCTCCTCATATCTGATTTTCCGTTTCCAATTATTTACGATGCATGTTTTTCAAAACAGAAGATTGGTACATACCCTGGAGATGCATTTATTGAACAAAATTAAGAGTTTCGCCTTTTCAAAACACAAAAACACTACCCATCCCCATGTACGCGCTGGTCTAAATCACACACATGCCCCTACCAAATAATATTGCTATAATGTGCCGTAGCTATGTCCTACATCCACTAACAGATGTTGCCTACACAGAAAACATGAGCAGAAGCCTCAGAGTGCTCCAGAGGACATTATTTCTTGTATATTGGCAAAAGCAGCACACATGCTCTCTAACCTGTTCCCAGCCGCTCCAGCGGATTCTGCCTGAGCAGCAAGGTAATCAGATCCTGAGCATCCGGAGGAGGGGCCTCATCCTTTTCAGGCCAGTTGATTTCATCTGGAAGGAAGAGAAGATGGCTACAGCTTTATTGCTCGAAGGGCAGAACCATGGGCCCCATCCCAGAAACACGGAGACAAAACCTCCATTTAAGATCTTCAGTTGATTTCTATGCGGTCAAGTTTGAACAGTATTACCTTACAGGGCCCAGACAACACCAGTTTCTTCAAGGTTTCTTTCAAAAGACTATGTCAATAACCTGTACCTTTCATTCATGTTTTTTTTTCATTGACAGAACTGTCTCCTAACAAGCCACTCCTCCTGGATATTAGAAGGGTTTAATATACAGAACTGAATAGCTTCATGCTAGGTGCCTACCTGCCGGGGACCATCTAAGTGTAAGATTTTCCTACTAGTCTCAAATGAGAGTTTGGTCATGCCTGCTCAGTTCTTTAGCTCCAAGGAGTAAAAGGTTATTTTGCAAAAAGTAATTATTTCAGAGACAAAGGTAAAGTCCAAAATGTTAAGGCTGAAGAAGAGAAAACCGAAAGGATACCATAGTAATGGGAGTATTTAAAGTCTGTCAGAGATATTAAACTATGTTCTCGCTCTAAAGGAGTTTGCCTGGAGATAGGTGTGTGCATGCTCCTGCCTATGGAAATGCAATAAAAACATGAGTTATTTTTGTGTGCGCCTGCCTCCAGCTTCCTCTGCTGCAGTTTAAATCTGATTTGGAAAATAAAACATGAATATGCATCAGAGCCGTAAGGCACTGAGAACAAAGCCAGCATTTGCTGCTTGTGTTAATTAAACAGTTGATTCCCCTTGCCATTCAGGCCTTGGTCTGTCAGAAAACAGCCTAGTTATAAATCCATAAACAGCTCAGATATTATATAAAGGGCTTTTACTCTGCAGGCGATTCAACAAATCTACTTTGTTAAAGTTTACAAATACGCCTGGCTTGCAAAGCCAACGTCAGAAAATAATCGTACAATTACAGGCTCTTTACGAGCACAATGAATTTCCCCTTGTCTCCATTGCCGGCTGGCATAAGCGCAGAGCAGGTTGGGACCAGAGGCGGCTGATGGAGTTATCAGTGGGGCCTGACGACCTTTCAGGTAGAGAGGCCTTTTCCGTCATCTCTGCATTGGGGAAATTTACAAAATCAGCAGGGAGGGGAGCAGTGGGCCCTATTTAATTATCATTTAGGTGTGCCACATGCTACATGACAATAGTTAGGGTCAGCTCGCAGGGTAAGATCTAAAGGTTATTGAATTTTAAATGAAAGATGAACAGCTGCTGTAGAAATAACATCACACATCACAACTACCAATGAAAGCATTAACAGTCTGTGGATTCCACTCACCGCCTTGCCATTCTCATTATTTATTATTTGGTAGACATTTGTTTTAGGGGCTATTACATTTTTGTTAATTTCTTCATTGTGCCATTAGCCATTTTTTTTCCCATTTGTAAAAATGTTACCCACATTAACCTGTTCTTCCCTGGTGCAACTTTCCTACTATGAAAACGAAGGCCAGCTAACAGGGAAAGCATTTGTAAATCCCACACGCAATTTCTTTTTTTAAAAACAGTAGCAGACAAGGAAAGTTGGACACATCGCCAGCTCATTTCCAAATCCCATGTTAACAAACCTTCCTCAGATCCATTTCAACACACATCACTCTCTTGAGAAAGCATGGAGCGGCTGTACGTTAGGACACGTGAGTTCTTTTAATTTGTTGGCTCCAATGGTTGACAGAGGTTAACATTTTAGTGACACACAGCAGATTTACATTGGGTAGCTGTTTCCCAGTAGTGGCTTAAAGATAACTCTTGATGATATTTACCACTGATGACTTGTCCAAATAGCTCTTCCGGAGTGTCCCCAAAGAAAGGCACACATCCAACCAGAAATTCATAGAGGATAATGCCCATGGCCCACCAGTCCACAGGTTTCCCATAGCCCTGTCTCAGAATCACCTCAGGGGCAATGTATTCAGGTGTACCACAGACCTAAAATGAAATTGCTGTATTAGAATAACTGGGTATTCGACATGAATTAAAGCGAACAAGGTGACTAAACAATTATACTGCCTCAAATATCCCTGCTTACCTACTAGGAAACCCATGGGCAGAGACCTTGAGAACAGAAATTACAATGACAAGGAACATATCTATTATGCTTAGTCTCAAATTGCCAACCTAACCTGTGCAGAGCTTTATAACAATACTAAAAAGAGTTTTTACGTTGAACAATAATAGTGTGTGCTTAATCTGTCACTATTAGAGGTAGCTCAATTGTTTATATGGCCAAACTGATTCTCCCCTTGGTTATATCAGGAAGGTGTGGCAGCTGAGACGGGTTTACCTTAAGTAACTTCACAATGAACAGATTGTGGGCACATGGTAATGAGGCATGCTTAAAAGGAAATGGGCCATAGCTCGGATTCTAGCGGCTGAGATTGCGCAATGCATCATGAGTTTCACGAGTACTCTACTGAGACTCCTGAATTCCTTACAAAAACAGTTTTCCATTTGTCTCTCTCACCCTCTCACTCGTGTGCAATTAGACTGTTCATCTTGCTAATAGACCTTAGTGCTAGGGGAGGAATGTGGAGGGATCGGACGGTTCAAAGGGGCCCAGGGAGACAAATGGGAGCAGTCTGCACTTTATTAAAGGCAAGGCTTATACAGACATCCAAACCCAGCACTAATGTGGAGACGGGCTGCACAGATGCATTCCGAATTCACTGGCTGCAGTGAGCTTTGATTCTCCACACCCGCAGAGCAGCAACTGAGCTTACCTGTTTATCTAAGAACTCTCGAGCATCCTTCTCAATATGACCTTCGTAGAGATTGGTGGTCATGCTCATCAATCCCACCTTAGATAAGCCAAAGTCAGTCAGCTTTATGTGTCCCATGGAGGTGACCAACAGGCTAGGAGACAGAAGGACAAAGGGCACAACAATCACTTGGAAGCAGATTGTGTTGTTTTAGGTCTCCCTCTTTCCCCCCTTCGGTTTGTGAACCATCAACTCTGTTGCAAAATGAAGCCTGGTAAGAGAGGGAGGCAGGTGAAGGAGTAGGGTACTTGCATCTGATCGCTGAGCACGATGCAGAAGTCAAGGCCAGAGCCAAGGCTCTGCTGTCTTTGTTGGAGCAATCACATCCAATATTGGCGTTTTTTTGTATCACTTAAGAAACTCTTAAACCTTAGATATGGAACTCTAATTCCTCTCTGTTTTCAGTCTGTGGACTCTGACTGTGCCTGATCTCAGATGTATTTTTAAATTTATGCATTTGTGTGTGTGACCGTGGGTGGGGTGCATGTGCACATATGAATGAGGGTGCCCGTGGAGTCCAGAAAATGGCACAAGAGCCCATAAAGTGGAGAGAGAGGTGGATGTGAGACACCTACTGTGGTGCTGGGACCAAACTCAGGCCTTCTGCAACAGCAGTACTCAACCACTGAGCCATCTTTCCAGGCACCTCTTTCCATTTTGCAGAATAAGAAAACAGAGAAGAAATGATCCAATAGTCCTATGGTATACACCAGGAATTCAGGTAAGGAATCCACTTGTGATTAAAACAAGACATAGATAAAAGAACCTGGACAGAAAAGCCTAGTTCTCCACTTTTCCACTTCCAGCTTTGAATTGAATTTCAACTCATTAAGCACAAAGCTTGGACTTATTATAGTGCAAAAAGGTTACATTTGAATATATTAAAATATTTTCTTGTAAGTAAAAAAAAAAAATAGCATTCTACCAATTAAAAGGTTAAAGTGACAGAGGATTTTTAAAAAGCGACTAGAAGGAGGGCCAGCAGTAGTGCATGCCTTTAAGAATCCTAGCACTCGGGAGGCAGAGGCAGGGGGATATCTGTGAGTTCCAGGGCAGCCAGGGCTACACAGAGAAACTCTGATTCAAACAAGCAAGCAAACAAAGCTACTAGAAGGAATTATGCCAAAGTTTTGATAGTTGTATATGAAGTTGTTTTTTCCTTTCCCTGTGTGTACACGCTCCCCCCCCCCCCGGATTTCTGATGAACATAGTCTTAGTTTGTCACACACTTTTCAACACACTTAGCAGCGTTTCACATTAGTGAAGAAAGCATGAAATATACCATATGTGACTTCAAGATGAATGGCTATCTACTTGGGGAAAGTTCTATCCATATCTCAAATCAGAGCCGACAATGAACTCCGAACTAACAAAGTATGATAGTAAAAC
Source organism: Mastomys natalensis (assembly GCA_021653895.1). Classification (NCBI taxonomy): domain Eukaryota; kingdom Metazoa; phylum Chordata; class Mammalia; order Rodentia; family Muridae; genus Mastomys; species Mastomys natalensis. The sequence continues at coordinate 485,313 of JAJTUV010000036.1, forward strand.
AGAATATCACATCACATATATTACCATGGGAAGGAAAAGCTTATGTAAGCATGATGCCAAGCACAAAGTGCTCCAGAAAACAACACTAGTCTATGTCATTATTCAAAGATTTACATGATAAAAAGGGAACTATAGAGTCATCTCCCCCTATTTCTAAGTTCTCATTGTAAGCATTGTAGTCTTTCAAGAAATGTATAAAAGTTACCATTAAGTTACTATTAAAATAACTCATTTTTTTATACTAAGGAGAAATGTGCAAATAGCCTTAAAAACATTTCACAGACAGAAGAAAATATTCAGTCTTATGTAAAAGAAGACATTTATTTCATCAGGGCACATACTTGTCTGGCTTCAAATCCCTGTGTACGATTCCATAATTATGCAGATACTCCAAGGCCAAGACCGTCTCTGCGAAATACATCCTGGCCATGTCAACTGGAAGAGGTCCCATGTTTTTCATTAAGGTTGCACAGTCTCCCCCTGAAAAGCACAGGAAACAAATTTAGTAGGAACAGCATCCAGCAGGATTACTGAGGGCTAGCAGTGTAGATCACGGAACTTCAAAGCAGAGTCACACTCGTAAGTGGAGACTGTGTTAAGTCGTCATGTTTCCAGTTAAGAAGTGGAGTGAAGACAGCAGTTTGGCTCTGAAGTGAACTTCATTCTGAAGAATCTCTAGTGTAATTAAGAATGATTGTACTAATTTATAATGTATCAGTATAAAATGCAGATGCTAGAATTAGATTAAAGAGGAGGAATCCTGTCTCTGAGCAGCCAGAAGCTCTTAGGCAAATGAGTTTGGTGGTCTTGGTTACTTCATTGCAATATTGGGTTAGAAATAATCTCATCCTGCATAGCAGTGGTTCTCAACTGGGGATGGAAAGACCCTTTCCCTGGGGTTATGTATCAGATACTCTGTATATCAGATATTTACAATATGATTCATAACAGTAGCAAAATTACAGTTATGAAGTAGCAACGAAATAATTTTATTGTTGGGGGTCACCACAGATGAGGAACTGTCCTGAAGGGTCACAGCATTAGGAAGGTTAAGAACCACTACTCTATAGGATTATTTGGGGTTCATTCTAGTAAAGGAGTGAGGACCTAGCTTCATACATACCAAATGTAATAAAAAGTTATTATAAAAACAACCACCACAACAGTTCAGAAACAAACAGCTTGTGTGGTAGAAAGAACAATGGGTAGAACTTGGGCTAATGGCCTAGGGCTCTATCTACCACTCAGTTCCCACTAAAGCTCCCTTTCTCGGCTGCCAATCAATCCCCTTAGCTCCAAACTAGAAACGTTGTGTCTTGGAGATGTATAGTGAGGGATTTCTCTCCAGACAAAGAGCCTAAACGAGACCCAGGGAACGTGGTCTGGGCCTTGCTGAGCTCACTGTGATACCTTCATGTCGGTGAGTCAGAGAGATGGAAAGTTTCAGAACCGTAATTAAAAAAAAAAAAAGGAGGAGAGAGAGACAGAGAGAGAGAGAGACAGAGAGAGAGAGAGAGAGAAATAAGATGACTTAGAACATTTAAGGTGCAAACCACTAATGGCTGAGGAGGAGGAGGAGGAGGCTGGGCACGGTCAGGCATGCTGGTAACCCTAGCACTCAGGAGGCTGAGGCAGAAGAATTATAAAGTTTGAGACCTGCTTGGCTATAAAGGAAGAGTGGCTGGATTCTTCATTTCCCACCGCAGGCTAAAAAGTATATCTTTTAAATTCACCTTTTGAGAAGACTAATGATAATAAACATATTTTATGATATGTGATAAAAAGAAGTAGGAGAAAAAAAAAACCCATTGCTTATATTCCAACTTTAATGACCAACTGAAGGGAGGTAGTTAGGATTAAATGCTATTAAAAAAAGAAAACAACCTTTTCCCAAATACCACTAATTTCCCCTTTGTTATAGTAGCAGGCATTTTTACAAGCAATTATCTGAAATAATGACTGGGGATTCGGCCATCTCGTTGCTTGCTTGGGCTCCTAGGTGGATATAGTTGTTATGAGACACAGATGTATCCGTGCCTACAATATCTAGGTCCAGGCAACACAGTCTCTCTGGGCAAGACAGACTCACCTTCCACATACTCCATGACCATGCATAAGTGACGCCTTGTTTCAAAGGAGCAATACATGCTGACCACAAAGGGGTTCTCTGCAAAAGTCAGGATGTCACGTTCCACGAAGGCCTGCTGGATCTGGTTCCGAAGGATGAGGTTCTGCTTGTTGATCTTCTTCATGGCAAACCTCTGCCGGGATTCTTTATGCCGAACAAAGTAGACTGCCCTGAAATGGAAGGCAGGTATTGGGTTCACAGGAAGAGAGAAGGTAAGGATGCTCGCAGGATACACGAACCACATAAACCCCATGCTTTCTGAGTTCCTAACAGCTCCGGCTAAGTTGCCACAGCTGTGCTGGTGACTTAGCAAGATCTTATTCCAAACCCAAATTGGCTTTTTAATAAAGATCATACATAAAGCATCAGATCTGCCATTGCCGCTCCAAAAACGGGGCAGCCAGAGTGAGTTATTTCCCAAGAACTAGCTGATGTTTTCAGTTTTTCCACAAACAAAACAAAATCCAATATATAAATCAGAACTGGGAAGAATTAACAAAATTACATACAGATCACGAACGACATCCTTTCTAGCATTAGACATATGTTAGGCACGTTTTCTGGACTGACTAAAGCAATAATTTTCTAAATGATACCCTTGGGATCTGCATAGAGGACCAGGGCTTCTTAGAGTCCCTGGTTTCCAATTGAGAGTAATTACTTCCCATGGAATCTCCAGATAAATGAGAAGCGTATATGAGGATATATGAGAATGTTCTGCAACAAAGAGTAGCATATTTCCTCACTGCAGACTCCACATGCACCACCCTCTGTGAGCTCCAGCAGCAAATGCATTTCTCAACCTAACGGGCTAGGGGGGCCTGAGGGCGAGCCAAGGAGCTGCATGTCTGCTGCCCCCACATCCTGGCCAAGATAGGAAGCAACTTTATAGAATAAAATGACTTGCCTAGGCCACATTCAGTCTCTTCTATGGCCTTGCCCAGATCCTCTCTGGTGAAAGACAGTGAACTTCCTAAGGACTGGGATGGCATGGAGAAAGGGGTACTTAGAAAGGCAGGAGTTCTAAAATCCCTAATAGGACATGAGCAACAAGGGAAGGCTTCAGATGGCCCCCTTCTTCCAAGTCACTCCACTTGTTGTTTTCACGGAGGGACAGGTTTGAGCTTCCAAGAAGGCAATGATCACATGAAGTAATCCCTTAAAGGGGCACTAAACCTTTATATAAATATTGTATAAATATGTATAAATAGATTGTACATGCTGCCCTAAACCAAAGGCCTTGATCAAATATAGAATAATTTATTTAAAAAGTCACTGATCATGGTAAACACACATACACACACACACACACACACAATGGTATACCTTCTAAAACAAGGAACTATGTGAACTTAGATGTGTTTCCACTAGTTTGCTCAGTAATGGCTAATGAATGGCAAGGCAGGCTGGGACATTCTGTTCCCTGCTGAACCAATAGCTCAGGGCATATATGATTAAGTCTCAGGATAGTCAACTCTGATTTAACCTGTTTTTAATGATTTCACAGAAGCGGTCACCTAGGGCTTGCTCTTTCTTTCTGATCTGTGTTTATCTTGTCACTGTGCCCCCTCTTTTCTTGGTTCACAGTGTCACTCATTTGTATTCCTCTCTCTATTATCCTTGGCTTTGCTCACTCCCTGTTCCCTTTCTTCCTTTATTTCTTTCTTCCTTTATTTGCTTTTCTAGTTTCTTGCTCACCATATGGTACAAAGGAAGGCTCTTGATGACACTCCTCAAAACCACTCACTGAGTAGCACAGTCCTTTGATTCGTACCATAAAACAAAAGCACATGAGAAGCAGTCAGTCAAGACATCTTGTACATGCTAAGTGAGGGGTCTTCAGTAGGATGCCTCAACTCAGTGCTGGGCTCTTATGGGCTGTGTTTGTTCCTACACCTGTTCTCCTTGTTACACCTGATAGCAACATTAACTAATTCAGGCACATGGGACGGAGCTAGAGGGTCACATGCTCACAAACATCCTTGCCTATATAGCAAACTGGGGGCCAATCTGGGCCACAGAAGACTCTGTTTTCTTTTTTTTAAAAAATAGGTAGTTCAAATAGTTATACTAATTGTTTTGATTTGAATGTTAAATGGCCACCACAGACTCAAGTGTTTGAACACCTGGTCCCCAGACGGTGGTGGTGTCAGGAGAGATTGTGGAGCCTATAGAAAAACCTGTGTTTGAACACCTGGTTCCCAGAAGGTGGTGGTGTCAGAGGAGGTTGTAGAGTCTTTAGAAAGACCTAATTGGGAGGAGAAGAGGGTGGCTGGGGATGTAGAGGTGTGGTCTCTGCTCCCTGGTTTCAGCCACATGTAACATGTGTGCTGCAAACTGCCATTGAAATAGAAGGAGATCCAGTCCCCTATAGTGCCCCTGCTGTGATGGACAGAGACTATCAGGGACTGAAACAAATCCTTCCACCCTAGGTGGGCTTCTCATGAACTTGATCATAGGAAAGAGAGAAGCAGCTAGTAGGGAGTTAACCAATGAAATCTCACTATGACAATGACAAGTTCTGCTGCTAATAAGTGTTTTGGAAGGTCTCAATAGATGCAGATGACTAAGTAAAATTCCTGTTGGTTTAGCAGGAATGAACTTTCCAAAAGCTGTCAAAACATTTAGAGGCCTTTATTCAGACTGCTTCAAGTTTCAGCTTCACCTTTAACCTTGGGAAACAGAAACCATGCATTTTAAGAATGGCTCATGTCAACTGTCTTCAAAGGCCTCAAAACTAAAGACAATATACATATGTAGATTAAATCTAAATGTTTATTGTACATGTTTTCCTAAAGATTTCGTTCTATGACCAATTTTTAAATTAACTAACCAGTTTAGTACATATTTTTATATCTAGTGAAAAGCTTTTATTGCATTTTCCTTTTTTTAGAACCACCGATTAGGATAAAATAAAAAGTCTATATATTTTGAAAGCTGCTTCTAACCATGATGGAGGCCAGATGTGAAGATATTCACAAAGGAGTACAGAAAACAACTTGGCCAACCACATATAAGATACACATTGGTAAACAACTGTCATTAAAGTAGATTTCTGAAATGGGAGATACATTTTTAAATAAAATTAAGAACTCAAACCATTAACATGAGAACACCACCTTTTTATAATTGCTTATCTCTTCTTAAAAGTCAACTGTTCATAACATACCTTCCAGCTTTTCCTTCAACACTGCACATTAAGCTCGGTCTAAGGACCTCTAGGCCCATATTCTGAATGCCACACTGCAACTATGACAAGGTGGATACTTTAGTATTCAACCAAATGTTCATTAAACTGCTAAAGAGTACCTAGTTGGGATCTGCTGCTGCTGAATGTTTTGTGGGTGGGGGTTTGTTGGCCATTTCTACAATGTTGAGCACTGAACTCAGAGCCTTGAACATTTTGGGCAAGTGATCTAGCACTGGGCTATATCCTCTGCTTCTAGTTTATGTTCTTAGTTTCTGATATTTCTGCTTTGCTTTTGGGTTATTATTTATGTTTGTTTTTCGAGAAAGGGTTTCCCTATGTAGCTCTGGATATCCTGAAACTCACTCTATAAACTAGGCTGGCTTTAAACTCAAGAGATCCACCTGCCTCTGCTTCTTGAGTGCTGGGATTAAAGGTGTGTACCACCACCACCTGACTGGAGCATTATTCTTAATGCTAAAACTTACTTAGTAATAACTGTATCTACCACATACATCTTTCCCTATATGGCAATGTCTGAGGTCTATTTACATTAGCAGAGAGCAAGGCATTGATTGAGAAAGAGAACCAGAGTAGGAACAAAGGCAGAGGCAGAGGAACTGATAGACAGCTAACTCCACTGAATGAACTATGAATGTCCTAACGACCCAACACTGCATTGTCTGCTAAGGCTTCCTAATTCGTTGCTTTCTGGCCCCCAACACTGCTTTGTTGGAAAAGGCTATTCTGTCTCTTCCTGCACAGGAAAGCCAAGAGTGGGAAAAATCAAGAGCTGGAGATGTGTGCCCTCCAGGAGCCAGGCATCTCTCTGCCTATGCAAGATAAAAAGAAATGAGGCCCATGAGTGGGAGGCTGAAGCCCAGTGAACACCTGCCCCATTGGAAGCATGATCCTAATTTGTATGAAATCACGAGACTCTGAAAGACTAGTGCACAAATGCGAGCCAGCAGATTCGTAAGTGGGAGTCGGGTGTGGGGAGTAGGTCACCACGGCTAATGTGTGAATGGGTGTGTGTCAGCTTGCACTCATGGGTCTCACTAGTAAATGTTTTGGGGCCCTTGAGACATGAGAGAATAGTGTGTATCAAGGTCAAAGAGAAAAGTACAATGAGGGAGAAATGTTGCAACTTTTAAGTGTTTTAATTCTGAGTCAATTTTTTTAGCTTGTAATAAGAGGAATAGAAGGTCAAAGCTAGTCTACATAGCAAATATGAGGCCAGCCTGAACTATGGAAGTACCCCATTTTGACTCACCCAATCCAAAGAGGGGAAAAGAAAATAAAACTCTTTAAAACTTCTTTGAGGTTATGGCTTAAAAGTCCAATCAATGTTCAATGGCAGAAGTTAGGTCTTTATTTCTCCATAGGGACAAGAGAAAGTTATAATCAAAGGATACTTGTAGGAAATAGAGTACTCTGCCTGGCACCAGAGGCTCTGTATACCTGAGATCCTACTCCATAGACAAGTAGAAAATGTATCAACTACCACCCAGACCCTTAAGCAGAGAACACAGACAATGCTGGATTCACTAGCTTCAGTCTTCTATGAGTACTATGTTGTATAAAGAGAAATTTCACTCCCACCTGGAGACCAGGACACACTTACCAAACTGCATTACCAACATAGTCAGTCATCACAAGACACTTGTCTTACCATGTTTTTCTAATAAGAGGGTTGGTTCCCAGCACCAACAGCTGTGGGGAGATAGACTCTGTGCATCTCCGAGCCACTGATGTACATAGTGAGCCCCTGTTACACAGATACCAAAGGCAGTGGGAAGAGCCCAGAGCCTCTACCCTTCTAAAGGTCTATTTGTTCCGCTAGCCTGAAGACAGAATCGTGGCTGGTTGAATTGACAGGGGTAGCTCCATTCCAATTTTAAATTAAAAATAATTCAGATAGAAAGGAAATCTGTCAGAAATGTAATGAGATATTACTTCTGAGAAGAGAAGAGGGAGAAGTGGTTCTGGCTGATCAGCAGAGGCTCCGACAGGCAGCTTGTGAGCCCACTAATGACTTGGCCTGCATCCTGGGTGTTTACTAATTCACAGCTTGTTTAACTTCTTGTATATTCCCAACCGTTCCCCAAAGTGTGATATACCTCATCTACTATACAGTGGTTTAATTGCACTACAAATGAGTTTACTCAACCAATTAGAACTCCAAATACTGCTAAGATACATGCCCAAGATTTACGAAAGGGTTGCTTCTTAGAACATCTCCTTCTGGAATCATTCCACTGCTGAAAAAGAAGAAGTGCTCCAGCCCCATGCCTGTGAGATCAACCTGCTGGCTTCCTTCTACTAAGAATTGCCTGGGGTCATCTCCAGAAGGATGAACAACCACAAAACAAGTGGTAATAAGAAAATAAAAGGTACAAATAATTGCATGGTAGAAAATTTTCAACAAAGAAAGCATATATTGCAAACAGATAACATATAAAAGCATTTATGGGCTGCATCAGGAAACATGTGACATAATCGTGAAAGCCAGTGATGCATGGAGGGGGGCTCACAAATATTTAAGTTCTTTGCTAAGTTAACAGCGTGGAAAATGTTAGAGGTGAAAAAGCAAGGAGGAGAAACGTCCCTTGTGGCGTAAGAGAAATCACTGTCTCATCTGCTCCTATGTGGGTAAGTGGCAGTAACGGCTCGGGGATGATGTATTGCTCTCTGTATACGTGCAAATGGAACTGGGATTAAAACTAAATTAAGATAGAATTCTTGGGCAGTCTAAAATGGATTAGGTCACAGATTTCATGTTTAACTGTCCTTCCACACTATTTATTGATAACTCAGAATTTACTATTTACAATTTACTATATTGTCGCTACCTATACCTTGGGAAAGAAACTGTGTTACAGAAATGGATCCAGGGATTCAACAAGAGAGAAATCAAAGGTTCCCAGCATAAAGAAATATAAATGATTAAAGAAACGAAAACGTTAACTACGATGTCACCATTACACACACATTGAAATGCTACTGTTCCAGGGGACTGAAGTGTCCAGTGTAAGTCTGTGAGCAGATTACAAATGTGTGTGCAGATGTCAACAGATTACAAAAAATTCAAAATAATACCCCCACCCTCCCAAATAGTAGTGAGACAAATCTCTAATTCTAGCACTCAATGAGTGGAAGCAGGAGGATCAGGAATTCAAGGTTATCCTTGGCTCTACACAGTAAGTTCAAGTACAGCCTGAGCTACATGAAATATTGTCTCAACATTTTTGAGAAAAGAAGACCTATTTTATTCATTATAAAAAAGACATAATTATTAATTAAAAAAAAGAAGAAAAGTAACAAGAATTTAATGCCCACTAGAATCTTCAAATCCATTCTATGAAGACATTTGTATGAATCTAGAATATAACTCTATTCCTTCAGGAAAAAAAAAGTGGATCAAGGAAGAAATGCTAGTGTTTCATTCAATTTAATAAAAATGCTAGTCTAAGAAGTCACAGGTATGTAGTGTTTCACACAACATAAAACATATATGATCTCAACCAAGTACCTTTCAACTGCAAACACAGATTAAGTAACAGAAATAGGAATATAGAACATTTTTCTTTTACTTTATGAAATCTTTCTCTCCAATCTTCTTAAATAAGCCCTGGGTCACTGACAGTGCCTTCTGTTGGGCATTCAGAAGAAGTGATTCTGGCTGCCTGTTACCCCCAACGTGGGAAGAAGCGGCCTTCTGAAATGCCAGTCCCTGTGCAGCATTTACTTATCATAAGGTACAACTGAAAATCAAATGTCGCACTCCAGTGTGTCACAATATGTTAGAAAGCTCGGCTTGGAATACTCACCCATAGGCTCCATTGCTGATCAGTTTAATTGTTTCAAAATCACTCTCTCGGGGTTTCCTTCGAAGTCTCAGGGAAGTATTTGAGCTCTGGGGAATGGAATGAGAAAGTTAAAACACAGTTCAGACTTTGAGGAAATTACTGTAATGTGCTGTTTAACTTGCCGAGGCATGGTGTTCCGGCTTGGAGGACCCGGGATCAGCTGCAAGGCTCTCCCTGGCTCATCAGCAATGAGCTGTGGCTCCTAATGATTCTCTCTCAGCTGTATTTAAGCAAGCCCATGTTGCCAAGAGAAGACGTGTGAAGGTTTTGGAAATGTAGCTTCATCCTGGCCCTACATTTTAATATTTAAGTCTAAAATGCCAAACCTTCCTTCTGCTTTCGGTTAGAAAAAAAAAAAAAAAAAAAAAAAAAAAAAAAAAACAGGCCCGACAGCTGTCACCAGGGTTGGGGGAGGAGAATATGGCCTCTCTATCCCTGACTAGACCATATCTTTTTCACGCGGTGGCACTCTGGATGGTAGGTGACAAATTTCTTAGGTGTGGAATGCCTGCCTGTGTTAACCTCTATCTCAGAAATCTTACTGTGTCTTCAGTACTGAAATTCTAAACTTCAGCTCCTAAAAAGTTTAGCTTAATGAACAGGAATAACCTCACTGCTTTGATTAGTGGTCTCTTGTGCCCCATTCACCTCAGCTGCTTTATGCCCTCCACAGAGACCAAGCTTCCCTCTCCAGCATTTTAGAAGACCCCGTGATGCTGAGGTGTGCACAAGTCTCTCCCGTCAGGGCTGCCATCTCTCCACCCCAGTCTTCTAGTCATCTTTGGAAGGCTTGCAAACCAGTTCCTTCTCTTCTTCTCTCTGCTTTGGTTCCTTCCTCATCTTATGAAACACAATCAGTCCCTGGCCTCAGAGCTACCTGACCTCTCCTCAATTCAAACAACCATCTATCTCTTGCGTATCCCCTTGGCCTCTGGCCATAGGACTTGAATCTTATGATTACTTCCGTGGCTTCATGTCTGGGAACAAGTCAAGCCAGAGACCACTTGCCCACTCTGTACAGGGTCTCCTCACGTTAACTCTTCTGCCCTATCACTAATGAGAGGAAGTCACTCAGACCTCCACTGGAAACTCTCCGTCAGAGAGCCTGAATAGTACAGATTATAACCACTAGCTCGATGGTTCTTCTTAGATGTTTTGAAGCAATTGTAGTTACAACAACAACAACAACTATATAATGAACTTAGCATAGCATCTTTCAGCACTTAACTTTGGGGCACTTTCCTAGCCACCGGAGATGGAATATTTCATTTAGCTTTTATCCAGATGGAGAAACCGAGGCTCAGAGAACCCCCCTCCTGACTTGTATGCACACTTTGTAAGAGGTAGAATTAGTTTTCAGATCCAGGCAACCTGGACCTAGAGACTGTGTTCTCAAACCCCAGATTACAAAACATGTTTCACTTGGATCCATCCTGGCTTCTCTAATGACACTCACTTCATTGGAGGATGGCCCCAGTCAGGAAGACCTTTCACCAGTGCCACCGAAGCTGCCTCTTAACTGATTTCCCTGTGGCCAGCCAACCTGGCTCTGTATCCCATGCACTTTCAAGCCATGACTCTGGCCAGGTCATCTCCCGGTTACTCCCTCCTCTCTCAGACTCACTCTCCCACTCAGTTGCTATCCACTACCCTTAAAAAGAAGGTCATCTGACAGATGTGAGCAGGATCCTACTGACGAGTTTCCTCCAAGCTCTCTGGTTCAGGAGTCTTCTTGGCCTTTAGCCCGGAGACACACCTTACATCCGGAGCATTCCTCCGTCCCCTCACGTCTTCCTCATTTTTTTTTTTTTCCTATTTCAACTCATGGCCACACCCTTGGAAAAATCTTCTGGGACTGATCCACTCAGAAAAATCTATTTCTGGAATGGTCTCCGGGCTCATGGTCATCTTTTCTTCATGGATGTTATTCATGCTCATAGTTGCTATTTTGGTGCCTATGATGTTGTTTTTGTAAATTTCTGCTTCTCTGAGGAGTGAGGCATTAAAAGTGTGTGCCTCGTCCTTACCCACAGAAAGACAATAAACATTTATGGAATAAAGTAATTAACACAGTCAAAAAAAATCTCCAGATGCTAAGAAACAGAAAAAACAACCCAGCATCATATTCCATCCGGAGCGATACCCACACTCACTGACTCATCCGGTTCTGGTGTCTCTGCTGTCCGACTGTCGTAATTCCCCAGCTGAGCCATTTCTAAGTTTAAAACAAAAGGGAAGAAGGAAATACTGAAATTATACAAGAAGACAAAGCCAAAACAGAAGAGAAAGAAATTCTCATCATTTAAAAAGGAGAGAAAGAAAAATCCAGCCTATAAACCAATACGCACATATTACAGCCTCAAAGGCAAGAGTGGGCAGCTGGTATTTCAAACATGTACTAATGACACTTTCTCTGGATCTCCAATGTTATGACTGGCTAGACCTAGGAACATGGGACACAGGACACTGGGCCTCTGCTCCAGTGAGTAGTAGGCACTGGCTCATGCATGCAGCCTAGCTTGCAAAGCCCTGGGTGAGCTAGCACCTTTGTCCATAATCCAAGAGAGGCAAGTCTTCCAAGGACTTGACACAAAGCAAAGACGCATTGGCTGCAGTTTGAGAATGATTCTCAGTTGCAGGGACACAAAGAATACGCAGTTTCCCAGAGGCAGTAATGGTGGTGGAAGCCAGGGGATGGAAGATGAAAATCTTTGGGTTATCACGTCTTAGCTGAGAGGCTTGTAACCTCAGGTTCTTCTGAAAGATGTAAGCAGTATTATGTCTTAGAGATTTTGTGAGTATTACGCACGCCAATGCATGTGAAGCTCTTAGCATATTCACTAATAAGAATTAAGTGCTCATTAAATGTTGATTGTTATTTATTAATTACATTGTACAGAGTAGTCAATTCTGGGCTGGATGCCACAAACTTGACACAAGCTTAAGTACGTCCCTGGTGGTCTAGTTAAAAGTGACAAAGACATCTAATGTCTAATTGCTCAGCCCATGGTTTGGAGAGCATTGTTGAGTTTAAGTACATGAGAAACTCTAACTTATTTAATATTCATCTTCATACTATCTTTAAGACTTTTGCTTTTTGTTTTGTTTTGTTTTTGAGACAAGGTTTCTTTGTGTAGCCTTGGCTGTTCTAGAACTAACTAGCACTTCAGAACAGGCCTCCTGAATGCTAGGATTAAAGGTGTGCACCACCACCACTCGACTAGATATTTTTTAATAAGAAATATGAAAGAATTTTCACCAAAAGCAATTTTTTTTTCAAAATTGAATGTGTTAACGAAAAGTTATAGTTTTTAGCAGTTTTGTAGCATTTTAAAATTGCTCCTTGGGCCTTTATTTTATATGCTTGTGTTCTTATATATACACACATATTCGGGGCAGTGATTATTTATAACTTAGAGAACGCAAAACCACACTGAGTCCCGCCTTTAGGTGAAAATGTATAAATTCCAGATTCTGCAATAGCAGTGGCACTAACTTCCTTACTTTAAATACTGGTGAAATTCCAGAATAAGACTGTGCTTACAGCAAATGCTTACTTAGTGTCATAGAAATGATTCAGGCCTATAGTGTGACTGGCACTTTAGATACAGAGACTGGGACAAAGTCAAGTGCACTTGGTTTGAGGAGCTCTCAAGAATGGAGACACTATTTCATACTATGTAGCAAAAATAGCACTAGACATTTCTGTTTGAGAAGCACCTATTGTGCTATCCCATCATAAAGATTATGTCTATGAAATTTACTTATTTAATATTGAGACACAAGTGGCTTATGTATTTGCACAATCAAGGTCACAAGCCCAGTCTAGAACTCTCTCCTATGTATCAAAGGACAGACATAGGTTTGTCCATTTTGATGTTAACAAGAAAGCAAAGCAAAAGACCTCAAAAGTTTGTAATCAAATTACCTGCAGAAGTCATTTTGAGTATTAAAAATATATTGGAAGATTTTTCTTAGAATAAGTCAAGAAAGCTTTTAGGAGTAAAGATAAATTCCTAGTGATAAATTTACACTATTCAACTCAAGTGTGTCGAAGATCACTACTGTTTCATCTTGTTTTGCTTTAAATGTATTTAGATATATGAGACAGCATCACATTATTCATGTGTCAAAGTTCTGTTTATAGTGACATTTAATGCCAGAAGAAAACTGCACAGGGCTCACTGGTTGACAAGCCACAGGATGATGCAGCCTTAACTATATCGGCGTGAAGAGTCACTCTAACATGCTCTGACAGCCTCCCCTCTCCAATTATTTTCATAAGAAAAAAAAATTAAAAGAGGGTTCTGTTTTAAATAGAATTTCAGCTAAATAACTATTATCTGGGAAATCCATATTATTTGTAAGCAGTGGGTAGTAATGGGATGGAACCAAGTGTCAGCTTTTGAGGCAGGAAGCTAAGCCATCATTTTGTAATGCCTGAAGAGATTTTTTAAAACTCATCTAAATACCATTAAACATCTGCCCTTTTTATTTCATTGATTTAAACCATTTCTGAAGACTCATGATTCAAAAAGGTAAAGATGGTAATTTAAAAGCCATGGGAGAAAATCTCTCCCCAGGGAACTTTTCAGAGAAGCAGTCACCAGCCTCTGTAAGTGATGAATCTGTTGTGGTACTGCTTTCAGTACAGTATAAATTTATCTGGCATTATCTCCTGGTAATGCATGCATCATTTCACTAGAAGCAAAGATATGATGTTCACAAGAACAAACCAAGCACGGAGGATGGGAAAGAGCGGGCCAGAAAGCAGCTCCCTAGCTTAAGACAGGAAAAAAAAAATCTCTCCGCACCAACATTTACCTCCATCACAAACAACTGAACAGGGTAAATACTGTCTGCAAATTCAATGTAATGAACCAGGAAGATGATTTGGAATGAGGGAGTCCATGATAGTTTATGAGTCTTTTTATTTTTTTATGGGGTGGTATGCAGACTAATGTTGTATATAATAATATCAAACAGAGAACTGGAAAGGATGGAGGGGATACCAATATTAGTATTATTTATTTATTTATTTATTTATTTATTTATAGAAATGACTCCAGGATGTTTCTTACTCTGTATTTTATAGAATTATATCTTTCTTCATGGGGATCAACCATGTACCCCTCTTACAAGCTCTGATAGAGGCATCCCTCTTTACCTCTGGCTCTCTTTCATGTGTGACTATTTTTCACACTTACTTGGGATGAGTAAGCTGGAAAGGTACCTACGAATGCTGCACTCGACCTAACGTCAGCTACTCTAGCTGCATTCCTCCTAAATTAAATTTAAATGTCAATTTTAAATGAATGATGCTTTCTAGCAATGCTTTGAAAATTAAAAGTGCTCTCCGGAGTCACCCAATGAGCTTTGCAAGTGAAGGACCCAGGGAGGATGAAATCCAAGTGCTCCTGTGGACATCAAGTACTCTCCTGTCTGGAGGCCTCTAGTCCAGCAAGGCCAGCCCTGTTCCCTAGCTGACAACAATGGGCATGCTCACCGTCTCCTCTGTACTCTACCATGGTTATTTCTTTCCAATACTAACAGGCCTCCCCCAAAAGGGGGCTTTTCAGAGAGATATCCAACATGGGAAATGTAAAGGTTGATCATGAAGTTCTTCTAGATGCCACCGTCAGAGCAAGTGAATGACAACCCCACCAGAACTCACCTTCCAAGGGGTCCTTATTGAGTCCCAGCTGGCTGATGATGTATCTGGGAATGTCAGTTTTGATTCCTTGGCCTTCTTTGGCATGGCCTTCTGCAGCTTCCAATAGGTAATAAAATTCTTCAGGATCAAATTCCTGGCAGATGACGGGCACAGATTAATAGTTCTCCGAGTCATAAAAGGTCTGAGGTTATATTATTACATAAATCTCACTCACAACGAAGCTGACATGGTTGGAATTTATATATGAAGAAAGAAGGCAAATGCCTTTACACAGTATAGAATTCCCGCTTCATATTTGAAGCCTATTCATACTCCAAGGCCATGCATATATACACCTGGTAACCCAAAGGAAATGATTCCTTCCAGTCTTCTCGTTTCTCTGTAATAGAACTTCAAAGGTAATGTGTTCTATTAAAGACCAGGAGCCCAATGAAAAATAGGTTTACTGTTGTTCTGTATTTTTTTTTTTTTTGAGTTGAGGTCCCAGTGTGTTACCTAGACTAGCCTCGGATTCCACCTCAGAAGAACATTCCCCTTCAGTTCTCTAAGTAACTGAGACTGCTGAGGCGTGTGCCACCATGCCCAGCTTGCTTTGCTCCCTGAGATCTCCCCTTCTGTATCTCATCAGGCAGTCTGTGTATTTATGGAGCTATGAATATTTCCATTTCATAAAACATTATGAATGTTAATTAAACGGAAAGATAAAACCAAAGCACCTGCGACCGGATACACATCGTGAGTGACGCTGAAAGCCATTACACACGGACAGACATTAGTCGTCAGCAGACGTTGAAAGTGAACTTTCATACTGTACTCACAGGCCCTTAAAGGTTATGCTCAAAGCATCGAATCTGTTTACAGTCTTGACAGAATTCCCAAAGTAAGATAAAACCAAAAATCTTGAAAGGAGAAATGATCACTGGCCAAAAAGATACAAACATGAAACAATAGCTAGTGTCTAAGCATCTCATCCCTCCAGACTGGGTGATGCCTTGCTTTCAAGTGGGTTGCCAGCTAGCACTTATCTCTAGACATTTTAAAACCAATAATTATAGCCACGGTCACCATACCCTTGACTTCCTTCAGTCTGAATCTTAGCAACTCCAGAAACATGAGGCATAGGAAGCATTTTAAATTAGCTGTGGCATAAGGTTATCATGCTGAAATAGGGCCAAGCATATTATTTCATGACCATCCTTCAAATTTGACCAGAATGCAATATGACTACTGCTTAATAACAGCGCCAACACCAGAATTCCTTCTCAAAATCAGAGGAGACAGGCCACATATGGATGTCATCATAAACGTTCACATGCTGTAGTCCCTCCTGACTTTTTCCGTTTAGTACTTGTGGTTGAAGTTAAGTGAAATCAGAGCCTTCCAATGGCCGCTACTTTCCACGTTTAATGATAAATAATGTAGTCACATCTAAAGGCGACTTACCAAGCACTCCAATAACCGAGCGGGACGGGCAATGACAATTAGGATCTTTCGGACTAGCTGCTTAATAAATGCCAGTTCTCCACTTTCAGAGCGATCGTGAGCCTATGAAAAGCAATGAGCAGAAAGATGCTAGAGAGGGTTCCACTAAGTGGAAAAGAGAATCAGCAAAGCATGCTAATTGGCTAATTTTTTAAAAATCAGAAATTAAGTGACTTAGAAAACACTCTTCATAGGTATTATCTCTAACATAAATGGGCACTATCAGACATCGACAAAATAGCTCTATTAGCTAAAGTTTAATCACAAAACTATGATTTATTATGTTTTTGGAAATCAAATGTAAGGATAAGGACTGCTAACGTGAGCCATGAATGAGGGAGACATGAAATTTATGATCCACTAAGAGCAGAGCACCAGAGCGGCAGCCCAGCTTGGCTCTGGCTGATGGAACATTTCAGACGTTGGTGGCTACGGTAGAGACGGACCGATTGTTATCCCGGGACTCTAACATACTTGTGAAATGTAGTTCATGCACATAGTATGATTAGCCTGAAAGTTGGTTATTTTATCACACGTGGGATGTATATAGTGCCACAGCAAATGTTAATCACATAGTGTTTCTACTCAGTTACACATGTAGACTCAACAACGCTCACTGAATGAGTAACACCCAGATACTCAGCAAAACTGAACCGGATTAAGTACTTGTTAAATTTTATTTTACGTATTGCCTGAGCACAATAAATATTCCAACAGCAGAGCTTAAATTGTTCATTGACACTGACACTTTTAATATTTTCTTGAATAAACCCAGCAGTACAATATTAGGGCTGGCACTGGATAAAATTTGAATGGGAACTGTGCATGTTTATTTTTTAAGGCTTCATAATTTTTAAGGGTTTTATGATATAATTTCCTAAAGATGTAGGAACAGAACCAGTGTGTTGCCAGGACCAAAGGGTATAATTTCAGAAACGTTAAGAAACGTGTTTGATCATTCTTGGGAGTGTTCATAAAGGACAAGTCCCACCTTCAAAAAAGCATGCATATAAAACTTAGGAAAAATGACTGTAACATGTCCACTACATTTAAGCTAATGTGCAATCCACAGCTTACATGAAAATAAAAACCAAAAACTAGCTTAGAAATATGGTGTGTTCTATATCTTTAGAAAACAATAGTCTACATATCAAACACAAGCTACCTTTAAATTTCTTTCAAATGTTTGTTTTGCAAGAAAAAGAAACTTGGTGACATTTTGGGTTGGATGTTCCTATGATGAATGCTGTTTATGAATTCACAAATGGAAAGAATACTAAAACACTGAGGTATGTTTGCTGGTTTTCCCCAAAAAGAGAATAGTCAATTCAAATGGGAAAGGTTTCGTTTCAAAGACCATCAAAAAATGATGACACGTTGCAGCTTTTAACACATATCGTCTATGTCTAAGTCCTAGACATACGAGTTCTATTAACTTAAATAATATTTATTTACTAAATTAGTGAAGGAAGACAGGCTTCACTAAAACAACCACCAATGGAATAGCACAGCATGAGAAGGAACTGGCTTCCTGGTATCTTGCAGCAAGCTCCAAAGGGACTAGTAGAGTCCCAGAGTCTGTATTGTTAAGTGTTGGCCACTATTAAAAAGGATTGTGACCCAGATTTGAGAGTAGGTTAGAGTTTCCTTTGTGGTTTATTTTCTTTGGCTAAATACACTTCAGTGAAAAAGAGACTGTAGACATAAAAGCATTCATCTGAAATTGACCTAGACCCCGGCCTTTAAAAGGCATCTGTTAAATCAAGCTGTTCAAACCATGAGGAGATCTGTGCCTTGGGTTATGCAAAAGACTGACAATGGAAACATGGTGAGGAGACAGGCTTGCTGGGCTCAGAGTGTCACATCTGGAAATGGACAAGTGCATGCCAGAGAAGCCACAGCATGGTCCCACAGCTCTGCTCTCCCCAGAAGGGGCCTGCTCCTCTCAGACAAGTTTGTTCCATGCTCTGGACAGCTACTGGCAATGTGCCTCTAAAGGGAGACTGAACTGTCGCAGATGATTGAAAGAAACTGTATCTGTGAAGAAGTACAAGACATTCTTATCCCCTTCCAACAATGACCTTTGGGGCACTGGTATACGTGCTTCTCCGGCTCAAAGAGAAATTTCTCTAGAAATTAACCTTTTTCATCTGTCGTACCACCCACTCAGAAGATCCCTGAAATGCTAAGATTTAGTTTTAATTGCCATAAAACAATCTGCCACGTCTGCCATACATCAACAAAAAATATAGGGTAGATTTCCATAACTCTGGATATCAATTCTACCTTCTGGAAAGGATAGGACAGAACACAAGACTAAGCTGGTCTTTATGATGCTATCTTGTTTGTATCTTGGGTGGCCATATGGAGTTCAGGAAGAGGGAGGTCATAGAAGCCAACTATAGAGCCCCCTGGTCTTCTTCTTTTGAAAGTGTGCTACTGCGCAAATGCTGATGTGATGACAAGGGGCAGAAGAAGAGATACTTGACATTATATCATCAGGGATCAAGTGTTTTGATATGCTTCCAAATGTGTTCTCTTCCTTCTTCTCTCCCTTCCAAAACCACTGAGGAATCTATAAATACCAGACACTGAGCACTGAGCTAGGCACCAGGAAATAAGAGGGGACTTGTGGTCTTCAAAGAGCTCGCTGATAGAAAAGTGAGCTTCCCTCCCTTCCCACCTCAAATCTTGTTAGAATGCATCATGGATAAACAGAACAAGCGGGAACTACAGCCACAGGCCATGCTGTGGTGTTTGTCTTAAGCCAAATGAATCAATGAAAAGGGTTGAGCTATTCTTGGAGCTGAACAGATACATGGATTTGAAGGGTTAGGTTTGGAAATGAGAAGTCTGGCAAAGAGGAGGATCTGAGCCAGGTAACAACAAAAAAGGAGAGAAAGGGTGGAGAATCTCCAGGAAGAGCCAGGAAGATGCTAACAGTTGCCTGATATAGAGAAAGAGCTGATTCTAACTCAGAATCCTAGTGAGTGCTAGGGATAGGGTCGTGGTGGCGATAATGGTGGCAGATCTGGTTACGCAGATGCTAAGTCTACCTGAGCCATGTTGGGGTTACCAGCACTGCTACAGCAGGCTACTGAGTCCAAAGATATACAAGAGGCAGGCGGACACACACATCTCAAGTTTGATCCCAAGCTGCTGGTCTGAGATAGACATTGAAAGCAACCAAAGTCCGAAGAACTGTCATTCAAGACAAGACTGCCAGTAGGGGGAGGAGAAACAGGAGAACAAAAAATGAGATTGGAGAAAACTCACTCAAGGAAATGTGGGCTAGAAAGGAAATCTTTGTAAGAAACAGAGAAGGAATAAACAGGGAGTCCCAAGATCAAGGGAATATAGTCAAGGGACAGAAAGGAGATCGGTGAAGACACTGTGGTAAAACAGGCCGGCTCTTATAAATCACAATTGGAATAAATGGTCAGGACACTTCGTGTGAGGTGTCCAGAAGCCATTCATGGGATAAAGTATTTGAGAATCTCTACATATCATATACCATTGTCGGTGTACAAAGAAAGTCTGTGACTGCAGAATCCCTGTGTTCCAACTGAAGCACGATCGAGGGACTAGTGCCGGTCCATGCATTACCATCAGTTGTGTGGTGGGCACAGCAGAACGAGAGTGTAAGCCTTAGAAGCTCTACCAGCCAGGATAGTCAAGCACATGGCCAGTTCCCCACACATTCCCTTTCCGTTTAGTTTATGGCAGAATTGGTAATGTCAAATGGTAACTAATAACCACCAAACCCAAAAGTTGTGTGTTCACCCTCAGAGACAATCCAAGGAACATGACTTTAACAGTGACATATGAGAAATGAGAACCACAGAGAAAATGCTGTTGGGAAGCTTGGATGAGTAAGGAAAGAGAAATGGCAGGTGTCAGCTAGAGATACCTTCTTATCCTGTGAGAACATACCCATATAAGGAAAGGACAAGGGATTTCTCAAAAGTAGGATGTTAATATTTCCCTTCAGTTTAGTAGGTTATTTAAGACATTCACTCAGAGAAAAAAATAACCCACCATGATTACATTTACATGGATATAATTTATGCCCTAAGAGATACAGAAATACTATAAATCCACATATGGGTTAAATAGGTTTCCTGTGTAGGCTGCGCCCAATCAATTTCAGTCAGAAGAGCTGTATCATACACTAATTCCATGCCACCGTACACATTCCCTGCCCATTCTAGGTGTTATCAGGAGCAAGGCATGACGGTGTTGGGCAGACAGGGTCCTGTGTCTATCTGTCATTTTGGAAATTGGATATTTTGTTAGGAGAAGAACTGCTATTAAGGAAAATAGAAGTTTCCAATTTATTACCCAATACAGCATGCAGGTTAATGAACAAGACACACAGCTTAGTAGAAGCCAACAGTTTCCCATTTAGCATTTTTTAGATATTAAAATTAGATAGCACCATCAAATAATACACATACACTCAGGCAATTTATAATTTTATAGGTAAACTTGGGGGGTGGGAAACCATTGCTTAAAACTCCTTTACAATCCACTTATCCTAGAGTCATAGATTGTTGGGTCCCAAGGTTCTTATAAAGGTGATTGCATTAATTTTCTATTACTATACATAATAACCAGATTCAACTCATAGCAAGTAGCAATCTGTGAGGTTTACTTGCACACCTGCTGTGCGGGTACCACCCCCTCTCCACCTCGAATGTGAACCCCAGCTTTTAGGGAACGCCTTAGAAGCAAACGGTTTCACAAAAGTATTCTGCCCAAGAGGAATGCAGAACCGTCAGAGAACGACATGCAGAATAGAAGCCTTGTTCCTACCTCCTGTAGCAACTTATCCAGTTTGTGCTGCAATTCAAGAAAGTATCTGGACGTGATGAGACCCTGGTGGGATTTATCCAAACAGTCCCGAGCCAGCTCAATGATCTGATGGTGAGTGAAGCTAAGCACTCCGTCCGCCAAGGGGAGAACATGGTCTGGAGAGTAGCTGGTGATGATTTCCTTTAGACGCTCTTCCATCTGAGCCGTAGCCTGTTGGGAGGAGAACCGCAGTGCAGGTGTAACACAAGGGTCACGAGTGAGCCACACAGCGGGCACTCTTTCGGTTTCAAACCGTGAGTTGCTAAATAGAATCCTGAGAATTGCATTTGAAAGAAACTTCATTTGGGGGCTGGAAGATCAGTCACTGGTAGAGAGCACTTGGCTAGCTCTGTACTCAGTTTCCACCACCACTACTGCCACTAACACACACACACACACACACACACACACACACACACACACACGAAAAAAGAACCTTCACTTCTGCATGATTGTGATGCAATGTAATTATGCGTTATGTGAACCCCTGACTGAAGTACACGGAGAATGAGTGTAGATGTTGGCTGTGGGTGTTAATGCTGCATCTGTCAACCTCGTGAATCCCGGACAGTGCAGTTGTCTGGGGGGACAGTGCCACTACAGGGGAGTGTGCACATGTCGGGTGGAGCAATAGAGAAAATTCCTGTGCCTTCCACAAGCAAGCTAACAGTGTATAGATAGATAGATAGATAGATAGAAAAGATAGATAGATAGATAGATAGATAGATAAAGATAGGATGGAAAGGTGAGAGCACAACTTACAATAGAATATAGATAATAAAATTTGCAGTATTAAAACAGTGTATTCTTGGCCATAATTCCCCTTATCTGAGGTTTCCTTTGGTCCATGTTTACTTCTTGAAAGAACTCTAAGCATATTTGTGGAGGGCTATGCCGTCGTGTTAGATCATAGGCTCCTTCAAATTGGTTATCAAAAAATATGACGTATTTCTTTAGTTGTTATTCGAACCTTGCACTATGCCAGGAGTGCCCCAGTGCAAGCCAAGAGTTTGTTTTCATGACGAGGTTTCAGTGTGCCAGGAGTAACAATAGCAACTTTATATACCAATGCAACCTTGCTTTATCCCATACTGCAAATGCTATACCCTTAGCAACTTTATCCCATACTGCAAATGCTATACCCTTAGCGCATGGCCAAGGGGATGCTCCTCACAAAATATATCTACAGTTTCCTTTCCAACCTTCATTTTCTTCTTTGTGATGGCCTACTGGCTCATCAATATTCCTGGCTTATAAGAGCTACAGAGGCAGGGAGATTCCCTCTCCCTGCTCTGCTCTCCTCTCAGCATTGAAGCTCATTAACCAGGCATGGTCAATATCTGCTTCCCTGGTGGGCAAGTGACATGTGATAAATAGGTAAAACGGAGCTAATCAATGCCATCAATGTTAGGTTCATTACAAATAATAAGTACTCTGCTCCTGGTTTATGAACCCTAAGAACTCCCTTTGTTCTCCTGCTTCTAGCAACAAAGGCAGCAGGTGGTGGTCCAAATGCTGTAGAGAGGTAGCCTTTGGCCTGTCCTGCAGAGCCATGTATGGGAGAAGGCATGGAACTGAGCGAGTGTGTGTGTGTCTATGTGTGCGTGTGTTTTGCCTCAGAGAGGTACTACTGATAACCAAGGGGCCTGGCAACAAGCCTTCACACACTGCACTCTGGCTTAGGTCTAATTCCTTTTACCAGTTGAGCTGCGGAATATGACAATGTATCTCTGCTTCTACAAGAAGGGGTTTAGAAAGGGAGATGAGAAGGGAAACATGGATTTAAAAATGAAGCCGGTTTTGAGGCCACAGCAAGCTCTGGCTTCTGAGAGGAAAACCATGTGCTCTTGACATTGCATAGCAGATGAGGAACCGAGTCCAAAGAGAGGAAAGGATGCAGTGCCTTTGAGGGCAGGGCCTCCTCCTGGACCTGCCAGGGCCCCTGCTGCAGGGTACATACCAGCAACATTCATCAGACAAAGCAGGTGTTTGCTTCATGTTTGTTTAGTGGTTTTCTCTCTCTAGGAAGGCTACAGTGCTGCTCAATGCAAAGCATTACTGGGCTGGGTCCTCACGTCTTATAACAAAACCACCTCCCAGAGGCTAAGCCATGTTGCCCACTCACTGAGGTGCCAGGCATCTTAAATTCCATCCATTACCTTTGGGAACCTTTCTTTGTAGACATGGTTCATCATAATTATTTCATGGTCACAGCAGGCGGGGGAACGTCCAGGGCTGCAAGCAAAGCAAATTACCCTTTTAAACCTGCCACGGCGTAAGAGGAAATAAACCTTTTTATTTACAAACAGTCGGTTGCATCAGAAGTACTATGCAACCCGCATATGAGAAGTAGTGTCTCAGATGATAAATTACAGAATCAGTCGTTAGCACGCACATAAACACACATACCCCAAGCCACACAAACACAGTGGGCGGGATGCAAAGCGCAAGCCCATGGAGTGCAAAGGAACAGAATAATTCCAGTCACGGTGCCCAGGCAGGAGATGCCCTTGCAGTGAGATCATGTCATGCAAGTGGCATGAACTTATGTAGCTGTGGCAACCAATCAATGAACTGCAGTATCAAACAAAACGGGGTGGCCACTAGCAGCACCATCCAAGACGTATTTACCAGTGCAATTTCACACTTCTATCATACACCTGCGCTCTGCCACGCACCACCAGGGAGGGCGGAGAGTCTGCCATGGCACAGGTGTCTGGTGAAATCCATTTTCTACTCTAACAGATATTTATTTGGGATGCTGAGGTAGGCATTTATGATAAAACAGAGGCATACAACTTGTTGTGTATGGTTGCCACTTTTTGTTTTTTTCTGGCAAGATAGTTGTACAGTTTCGGGGGGCAGGCACCTGTATTCTTGGATAAATATAGCTTAGCTAGATACCCTGGATACTTAAGGAAAACTAAAGCAGAACCTCTTCAATAAATCACAATGACTCTAGATAAAGTGGCAAAGTTGTTTGTTTGCTTGTTTTTATTCTAGATTTCAAAATAAATTCCCATATCCTGCAAGTATCTGGTGTGGGTCCCTTTGGTACTAGCTTATGATACTCTATGAACAGGAAACACACAGAGGGAAACCCCTTCTTAGTAAACTTCCGTGTTGAACTAAATACCTAGCAAGCTCAGTTTTAAAAACTAAAGCTTTAACAGATGGGCATACACGAATTCTGTCCCACTGGGCTCTCATGGTGACGAGGAGACACATGCCCTGATTCCCTCTACTATGAAGATCCTGTTGCCCAGCTGCTGGCTGTGCCATCAGCAGAAGCCTAGAGTTGTCCATCTGTCCTCAGGATAGCCTCAGCTGTAGGAAGGAACTTCCTATGGTGACTGGATCTTCCCAGGCTACTGCTGAAAAAAGGCCAGTGATTGACAAGCTGGAGCAAAGGTATAAACAGAGGGTCTACAGGTATCCCAGCCTGTGGTTGGCTAAGGGTGATAGGCCCATACTATACTGTGACTTCTCCTCACTGGACCTACTTCCCCCTTTCTTTCCATTCAGGAGCATCTCCAGAGCTCTTTCATAAATATCCTGGATAAGTTCCCTGGTTGGGGATACTTCCATCTGGAGACATTACTGTGAGACCTAAGTTTAAAGTAAGGCAAGAAGCCAGCCCTACTCAGTACCCGAGGACTGCATTCGCCAACCACAAAACTTAGAAGCCACAAGTCCTAAGATCGTGCTCATCATCGGGGAGGAAGTAAGACTTAGGTGGGAAGATGGAATAAGAAGACTACCATGGTGGGTTTTATAATATTGAATCTAGGGAAGCTATCTTTCCATTTACTCTCCTCGCCCCCTTCCAACAAGCTTCTCTGTCTTCGTATGATACTATGAAGTGCTCTTGCACCAGCATTAGGTGACCTTGAACTTTTCCATGGCTAGACTTTTTTACAGATAGTCTTTATGGCTTTTGTAGCAATTAGTGCATTGTGAAAACTTAAAATACCTCTCTATGGTAATTAATGATGTCATCTATAGGTGGAATACCACACTTCTATTTGTTGACAATCCACAAATCAGTGGGCACACACATACAAGTTACAGATATGGTTGGAAACAAACAATTTCAGTAAATAGCAGCATAGGTCAGGTCTACACACCTGAGACTCCGGGAACGCGGACGCATGGGCGTGTTTCTGCACCGGTTCTCAGTGGCGATGCTTTCCGTTGTGCAGAAGTGTTTGGACAAGAAGTGTAATTCATCTGGTGTTGGCTGGTATGGTAACTGGTGCAACTTCTCCTGGGAGGAACAGGACGACTGAAAGAAAGCAGAGTAAAAGTTAGGAGACAACTTCCAGAAAGCAATTCTGGAAATGAATCAGAGCGTCAACCTTGGGCAATGCCGCCATCTTATGCTGGTTTCATGAGAGCAACTAAAACCTAGAAATAGGAAGTGACTTCTCTCTGAGAGGTCATCATGCCTTCCAGATGTCCCCCCAAAGACAGAGAGAGTTCTTTCTGGGTTAAACCCATGAGATGAACAAAAGCCAGTTAAAACCCAAGGAAGAGACTCCTGCTGCTGTTCCCAGCAAAAAAAAAAAAAAACAAAAAACCAAAAAAAAAGCTGTCTTATAAGTAAAAAAAAAAAACATGATTATATGCTGTGAAATCATAAAAAAAGGTAATGAAACCGTTCTCAATAAAAGCCCGCTGCTCTTTGATGCAAATGCCACCCATGTGTGCTAGGGGCACAAAGGAAGGAGAGAGAAGTGTGGATCTTTCCTTTCTTTATTTGGGGGTGGGTGGGTATGGGGCAAGAATGTACTGTCCCTTCTCCACTGAACAGTTTCAGTGGAGGTCCTGGGGCTTTATCCCTTACTCTAAATTTACTTCTTAAAAATCAGCACT
Organism: Mastomys natalensis; assembly: GCA_021653895.1. NCBI lineage: Eukaryota > Metazoa > Chordata > Mammalia > Rodentia > Muridae > Mastomys > Mastomys natalensis. The sequence goes on from JAJTUV010000036.1 coordinate 511,382, forward strand.
CAACATCTGGAACGTGATGGAGAAGGTGAACAGCTAATAACATGTGACTTTTAAACAACTTGACTTTGGGAACTGGGCAACAAAGGAACTGTTGGCTTCAAGGTTTAGGGAGTGATAAACTCAGCAAATCAATGCTAATAAAAGAGAGTGAGAATTTTTGAATATATGGAAACAGGGCTAGAATAAGTACATGTTTCAAAGATACTAGTTATTTGAAAATGTCAGTTCAGGTAGAGTTTTGCATTAAAAAAGCAAAACAAACAAACAAAACAAAAACAACAACAACAACAAAAAACCCTGTCCTTACGAGAGAATGCCCTTCATAAACAGTAAAGTATTACAGTTCAGTAATACTGGAAATTAATGACCAGAGCTGAAAATATCCCTACACCTTGAAATTATAAAATGCTTTGCTAAGTACACAGTAAGATAGACAGGGATTTTTATAATGTAATGAGATTATTTTATAAACCATAAAAATGAGAACACAAGAAAGAATTATGAGCTAAAGCCAAGCTTTATTCAGGGTAAATAGGCCCTCTTAAAAACACTTCCACTATGAAAAAAGGAAATAAAACACTTGAACTAAATCAATTCAGAAAGTCTGGAAAAGAACCATAAAAATCAAGCAGGAGAGAAGCAGCAGGGTGGTAACAGCAAAGATCAGGAAATTAACAGATAGGAAAACAGGAGAGATTTACAAGGAAGGCTGAGGTTGTGGCTCAGTGGGAGAATGCTTGCTTCATGTGCACCAGGGCCCGGGCCTGATCCCTAGCACAGGGAAAGCCAAACCTAAAACACTCATACACGTACATGAGCACACTCATGCGCGTACACACACAGACACACATACATACACACACAAACACACACACACATCTCTACCTTCACTGGTAAATCTCTGCCCACCTTTCTGTCTGCAAACCCACATATGCATATAAGTTTACAGCAATCATTTTGAGTAGCAAAGTTTCAACTGATCTGAGAGGGAATTATGTAAATAGTCAATCTACTTAGTGTGAATGTTGATTCAGGTTGCTGCAGAAATATTAATATCCTGGATTATGATTTGCTAGTTCTGTGACTGATGGTTATCATGTACAGGGCATCCTGTCTTTCTAAAATTGAAAGTTAATTTCCAAATGCAGCAGGCCTAGGGTTCCAAATGCATCATGACCCATTAAGGATGCTACTTGCTTGGGACTAATACCACAAAGCTCAGAGAAGGGCTCCTGTGGTATATTTAATGTTTTGCTTATAAGCCATAATAAACTCTAGTTTCCAAAATGACTGTGGCCATGCAGCAAACTGTTGACCTCAACTGAATCTAAAGTAATTTTTGTGATTACAGCATATGCATTACTGAAGAATAGCATCAGAAATTTACCTATATTTAAGATTTGGGAATGTTACGGACTGAGTGATGCTGAGTGGTGTAAGGAGTGCTGTCGTCTTGACACCAGAGAAACAAGGAGGCTTGAAGAATCTCTAGGGAGAGCCTCAGCGTAGGGAGAAAATAACAAGGTGTGAACGAAATGAGAGATCACAAGGACCCGAGGATAAGCAGAGGGCACTTGGAAACGAATGGAAAAGCACGGCCAACTGAAAACACGCCCTCAAAGCATGGCATGTTGGACAACAGGGAAGTTTAAGTTCAGTTTTATCGGAAATGAGCATCAAGTTCCAGAATACGAATGGGATCATCAGGACCAAGTGCCATCCATCCCCGCAGCCTCACTTCTCCATATGTATTTCAGACAGTCTTCTGCTATGTTGCCTAGGCTGGCTTCTTAGTGACCCTCCTGCCTCGGCCTCGGAATCAGCTGAAGTATAAGCTGAAGTATAAATGTGCACCGCCACACCTGGTTCTCATGTGCTTATAGAAAAGATACCTCTGCGAGCAAAGCCTCCTTTTAGAAGAATTTCAAGACTGAATATGGGTGTTTCCCAGTATACTGAATCTCATGACTTCCTATTGCTCCAAGTGTGGGGCTGGTGACGGTCATAACTTAACTAGTTTACATATGACTTTTGACTACATCATAAATCAGATCCACTTTCAAAGAATCAGGATTTATGCCAAAAGCTGCTGCTGCTTCCCCAAGCAATTAGACACCACATACATTTTCTACGTCACGGTATCACTCAGATAAACATCTTGTCTCTCAAGACAACCAATTTAAGAAGGACAGTCCTCATATGCATGCATAAATTCCTGCTTGCTATTATTAAAGGTAATATGATTTAACAGACAAATGTCATATTTATGGGTATTTATAGTCTTATTTCCATTCTTTCCCTCAGCGGAAAATAATTTATCTGGTGAGAAATATACAGAAGAATATCTCCTTACTGCAATTCCATGTTGCTTATTTCAAAATTAAAAATTATGATGTGAATAGTATCTTCCTGTAGAAGTTCCACAAATTAATTTTCACTGCAAAATTTTACACTTAAATAACTGACAATACTGAATGTTCTCTGGGAGAACAAACTAACTGTATATGACAAAATCTTTCCAATTTTGGAACATAACATTTTTAACACTTGGCATTATTGAAGTGTCGGTAAAATGGCCCAAAGATATGAAAACATTTACATTTTGACACGAACGGGTCTGGAGTTCAGCTGACAACATAATTATCTGTGAACTTTTAAATTGTGTTTTGAAAACGCTTCTAGGTTTTTTTTTTCTGTATATAACCTATATTCTTTTTCTTTCTTTCTTTTTTTTAAAAAAGTACAATTTTGATTAGCTAAAGGACTAGTAATTAATGAGGTTCTAAGAGCAATTCAGATTAGGAATAGGAAAGCAGAATCTCTGAGTTGCCAGCTGACATAACTGTGCCTGATAGTTGAAGAGCAGAAACCTCCACAGGAGCTATGTAGCTTTCCCTTGTCCACTGTATAAAAGAGTGAAGAAAAAAAGCCAGCCAACCCTTGCGACAGTGGTCACAGTCCAGACCCAAAAGTTCTTGCTTTTGGCAAAACCAGAAATAATGGAAACTAAAATTTCATTTTGAGGGAAGAAAAGAGAATTTGAGATGTATACCTGCCTACCACCTCAATCAATACATAAATGTTTAAGAGAAAGGCTATTAGAAACTGCCATTTGTGTGTGCATATGTGTGTGTGTGTGTGTCTAAAAACGGTCTCAGGTTCCTTGTTTTAGACATATGAACTTTATAGAGACATTAGCCTTCAGGTAAATCATTCACAAAGTTAAAGAAATGCCACTCACGTGGCCTTAAAATGAGCCACAGCATTAGGGACTAGACCATTTGCAGTATTCGTATGGATAAATAATTTTCTGTGCTTTATGTTTCAGATCTAAAAAAAAATGGGGGTAAGCACAGCAGCAGTGCCACAGAATATGTCACCAGCATGCAACGAGCCCACCTACTTCAAGGAGATAGACTAGTGTTTATTTTATAATATTACAAAAACATAACTTAAAAAATTATTTGGACCCAAATGGTCTGATTCAATGTACTCACCCTTTATACACCCACTTTAATAAAATGATGTGTGATTATTAGAAAGAGAAAGTGCATCTTGGACTCTCCTGCTTTTCACGAAGAGGAGAGATTTGTCACCTGAACTGTCATTAATGCTGAGTGAGGGCGCTGCAGCCAAAACCCATGGATTTGAGCTTTTAGTCTGGGGAGGAGTGTGGGTAAGGAAGTCACAGAGCCAAGAATCAGTACTGTTTGTTTACTTGTGGCTTGGCTTTAATTAAAGGGACCCAAGGGTCTAGGGAGAGGCAGCACTTAAAAACATTTTCAATTACTCTGTGTGGGATCTGCTTCGTCACACATTTTGAAAATGTATGGTCCTACATTTTCACATCTGAAATCACCAGTGATGGCAGCTGCCATAATAGTCAAGTAAAATCTCAGTGGTACTTAGTAACAATTTTATCCACTGATAACACCCAGGAGGTTAAGGGTATGTGGTAAGGGGTGGGGGTAGGAGGAGTAGGGGAGGAGATCCAAATGGACAGATAACTCCCACAGCACAACAAATTGGCAAAGAGACAGGAAAATCGAGGACCTCTCTGCACACACTACCCTAAGAAGATGTAAAGCGAACCCAACAGATGTTAGCAATTTGGTTTTAGAGGTGCCCTAGAAAACCCACATTCCACTCAAGCTTCTTGAAACACAAGCGTAAGGAGGAGGGGTGCTAGTTAGTTCATCTAACAAGTTTTAGTTTCTTATCAGTTTGAACACTAATCAGTGGCTGCACACTTAGCACAATGCTATGGGGTGGACAGTCCTAAACAATAAACTGTGACTTTTGACAACATGAGGAAGGAACTGAATCAGAAAAGGCTCTACGGTCACAGGTCCATGGTTTGGGTTGCTGGATACAGGACATCTAGACCACCTCATTAGGCATTCATTGAACACTGTGGACTGCCTGGGCCTTTCGAAACCACCACCTGCTTCTCAGAACCTGTGGTTACAGAAACTCCTCTAACTTGAACCAGGTATGCTTCTATCTAATCTACTCAACGGTGTCCAGTAACTGCTAGGCCTGCGGTTGAAATGTTATCATTTGGGGCAAGAATCTCCTATTTCTCTATCCCTTTCCACAGACTTACTAAGTTCCTTTGTTGTTGTTTGTTTTTGTAAGTTGTCAGGATACAGACAAGCTTATGGCTTTGCGTGTGGGAGGTATCCTTTGAAGGAAAGAGAAAACAAAACAAACATCCATCTCAGCCACACATAAGAAAGAGTGAGTCCATCAAAGTTTAATGGCACACATCTTCACGCACACATCTGGTATGGACTGTCAACATCGAACGCAGATTGTGTTGTCTTCCCCAAACTACACCAAATGGTATTAAAATGAAGGCTCATATCCTCCAAACTTGTCAGCCTGGGCCGTAGACTTTTATGCCCTGTAGTTTGGAAGCTTCCAGAAACAGTGTACTGTTTCTACATTTGTTAGGCTGTCGTTTGACATATATCTTACATGGTGAGATAGGCATGTGGAATTTGCCTTTTCCTTCCCACCAGGATACACCCAGAGAAAAACACAGAATATAGATTAGTTCTGTGGTTTCGAGATGAGAACAAAAATCAAGCACTTACAGAGACGGTGGAGCTTGGTGTATTTGTCCCATAGCCTGAGGAGGGTAGAGAAGCCAGAGACCAGCGGCGCCCGTCCGTTCTGTGGACAAAGGGAGCTCAGTTAGGCCAAGTGTGCAACTGCTGATACCAGGGAACCCCAGAGAACCCCCAGGGAATTAGGGTATCTTTAATCAAACAAATGACATAAACATAGTCTATGAGGATGTGGGAATGCTACGCCAGGGTTAAGGTAAACAAACATTATACAGCAGGTTGCCTTTTATTTAATAGGAATCAATACAGCCAAACAAGTATGAAGTGAATGGGTTGATCCATAGTATTGATCTCTCACTAATACACTTTGAACAAAATGAATACCGGGATAATTACAATGGTCAGACTCAGCAGATTCAAAGCAGTGCAAGCAGAAAGGGGAGAGGAAACACATTCTGTGTGGAAACCGACAACTGGCCAATGATCTCAATGTGGACCCAGACTCCATCAAGGTGCAAGACCCTGGGGCAGGCTCAGGGCCTTCAACAGGCTTTCCACCTCGGATTTCTAAGGGTGTCGTTTTCCTTGTTGTAAGCACAGGTGGTGGGAGCACTAGGATCCTGGTTACGTCACACTCTAAAGCAGCAAATAAGTATGGTCAGAAAGCTTGAAGCTCAGGCTTTGGAAAGTTATTGCCTTCTGACATGACCTGGCTTCATACAACGTTGGCGCAAAGGTCATCTGCAGTCTCTGAGCATGCAGCAACCTCTACCCAAGTCACCCTAAAGGCTGGAGGAAAACTTCTCTACTCATAATGGAAACAAACACAAAGAGTGAAGTCTGCTTCAGTTCCAGAGTCCAAGCAGCCAGGGTCCTTAAAGAAAAGGGATTTTGTCCTTGAATGGTGACTAAATGGAGTTGGACTGTGGCTTAAGTCAGGGCCAGCCTCGGGGCCTAAGTGGACTATGGAGTAGTTATTAGTGGTGATGTTGCTGGTAGGGCAAGGGGTGGCCACAAGCAAATTTTCAGGGATTTCTGTTATTCTAGAGCTTTATTCAAAATTTCAAATAGGATTATACTGTAGCACAAACTGTCAGGAAAAACAAAGACATGCAAATTTTCCAAGGGCCAAAATGGTTAAAACATGTTATTAAAAAACAGTACTACATTCTTAGAGACAGAATCATGTGGAAACGTTCTGTAATTCACAATTTTGTTCATTTACCAAGGGAAAGACAACAATGTAGGAAGTCTAACATAGACACATTCACAGGAAGCTGAAATCAGGGAATTCGACTGCATCAGACTTGAGTTTGAGAAACCACAATTTGATGCTCATAAGGGAAACTGACACGGTAGCCTGAGAGTCAAAGGCGGGTCTTCTAGGCTATGGTGGTGTCACCTCCACGAACGCAAAATGGTCCACAGACACAAGATGGAGGCCAAGCAGACACATCACAGAGTGACTACAATGCTAAGATTTTAGTGAAATTTACCTGTCATTTCTGTGGCCATGATTGGAGTACAATTGAAATCATGTATTTTTAAAAAAGAAAAAGAAAAGAAAAAGAAGAAGCAAAATGAGATGTTTATTTATAAATATACCAGAGAAAAGTAATTGGGGGTGATTAAATCATCTATTTGTTTAAGAACATTTTTATATAGATGAAAAAATGTTGAAATTTCTGGGGAAAATAATTGCAGTATGCATATAAAAGGTACAACTACCAGTTAAATGGACACAGGTAGATCTTATATTTAGAAGCAATGCCTAAATTTTATATTTTAACCATTTTTAATTTAACAAAGAAAGGGATATGATTATTAAAAAGGACTGTTCAGTTCATTTAATAGCAATTATCAGAAATTAGACTCTGGAAAGAGTGAGGGACACATTTCCCCAGCATGATTTTGTTTTGTGATTTGTTAATTCCCTTTTCCCTCAGGTATCCACGGACATATTTCAAATGGATGAGCAGTTCCAAGAGGAGACATATTCTTATTAGTTCTGAAGCATAAATTACATTTGCTTGGTCCAGAAAACACACAACTGGAAAGATGTTTAAACAAGAATGTGCTTACTTTTGGGTATAGCCATCAACCAGAAATAATTCATGTCTCATAAAGTTCCCTAAGTTGCCTGTGTCTGTTTACTCAAATGGAGCAAAAGGACCATTGCATTTCCATTGCCATGACAACTGCACATCAGAAAGTTACTATATATGCTATATGCAGTACTGAACGGAGAAAGTGCCCCTTTCCAGGAGCCATCACACAGGCACAATCTGGATCCGACTAAAATCTGTCTTTCTGTTTAGTAGCTACCAAGAAAGCAACATCCAAAGACAACATCCTCATCTTCCCAAAGCAACAAGGCTCTTCTGAGAAGAATCTTTTCTTTGTGGGTGGAAATGTCAACGTTACATCAAATCAAAGAGGAGAGGAAAAACAGCTGATGAGAATGTAGGACACAGAGATTGGCGGGGGGGGACAACTCACAAAACATTTAGATTGTGTAGTACACAATAAAGGGTACTGCTCTGATTCTAGCCTGACCATTTTAATTACATGAAGAGAAAGCAGGTAAATGTGTTCAGTAATTACAGTATGAAGTATGGGTGATATACTATATACACTGTTGGGTCAAATTCAACTGTACCAATCACCAAGTAAAATCTACTCCAGAAAGAATTATCCGACTAATAGGAGGTTACCCTAGTCAACTGGTATTAAAGGGACTGAAGACTTAAAGTCAGAAGGGCAAACTTTTTCTAGAAATTGCTTATGGAAATATGTTCTGAGGTTTATCCAGGCAAATAACAACTAGGCAACCAGGAGATATTGCTGGCACTAAAGGCCACTTGATTGCCAATGAAAGAAACAGCAATATATAATGTCTCAGGGCCCCAGCTTCTGGCAAAAGTAATGACATCATCACCTCCATCTTACCATCAGATAAAAGTGGTAAGTGATCCACAGCCCTGAAGGCTTGAGATTGTATGGACTGAGAATCTTTCATCCAAAGGTCTTTAGACCAGAAACATTTGAGGTTTAGAATTTTTGATTTGCTTTAAGAAGGTATTTCCCGACCTATTAAACGTCCTTAATCATAAATTTGAAATGTTTCTAATCGTCCCACTGTTGCTCAGAACATTTCAATAGTTCTCAGAAAGTTTCAGTACGTTTGGAGACCACTGAGATGGCTCATAAATAAAAGTGCTTGCCATGCAAACCTGAATACCTAAGTATGAACCCTAGAAGCCACACATCCTGTGGCAGGGGCGCGGACACACGTGCGAACACACACATGCATGTGTATACATGCAGAGAGAGAAACAGACAATAAAATTTAAGTATAAGGGTTTCAAATTTTGGGATATTTTGGATCTTGGGTTTTCAGATTAGGTTTCACATGTGCTAAGAATTAATAATATGAAATGTTTCCTTGTCTCAACATGCAATATTGTGATGATTATTTTTTTTCTTCTCGTAAAGTCAGTAGGTTAAAAAACTGCCCTGGTAGGTTTACTCATAGATCTGTATTTTTCAATACAGTGCGTGTCATCATTCTTTACAATCTGTAACTGGACTATTACATTACTAGGGGTGTCACAGGAGAACATTGAACAAGGAAGGTCAGAGAAGATTAATAAGCCTGACCTTCGTGTCTTCACCCCAGAGTGACTTCAAAGACAGAGCCCCACTTCCTCTATTGAGCTGCATTATAAAATAACGAAATGTTAAGAGCCTCAAATTACTTCTTAAAGGCTCAGTGACACACAGCCAACCGGAGGCAGTGGAGACCCCAGGCCAATGGTCTATGTTTCCGAGTGAAGGCCATCTCTAAAACAGAAGACGTGGCAGATGTTGGTAGAAAGCACCGATCTGAATTCTCACAATGAACCCAAGGTTCTATTTACCTGAAGAAAAGTTTAACATAAATCACTCATGTTCTAATCAAAATTAATGGATTTTGAAGAGTGTGGAAGGAGTCCCAGCTGGTAGCTCATGCAACATGAACTGGAGGTCTCCAGTAATAATCCCGTCACGGTTTATGGTTTATTTGTCAAAAATTAACATGCTTGGGAGGTTGTGAATTTTTTTCCATAGCTCAGAAGCCAGATTCATCTGTCCTTCAGTCTCCCACTTAGTTATTAGATGCTCTTCATTTTTATAAATCTGGCAGGATTATGGGACTGTGGCTTCTGTCATGCTGTAATACACACTGCAATGAGATTTGCACTTAGTTATTACTCTGGGTAATTGAATGCACCCACCCTCCATTTTAAACTACAGAGGATATACTTTGTTTATTAACTTTCAAAATTTCTCCTCCCTACATGGAATAGTGAACTGCCATGAATTAACAGTCACCGGGCAGACACACTTTCTAGGCCCAGTTAGCTTTTGCCTCTCTTTTGTAGTATAATAGTTAAAAGAAAATCTTAGTTAAAAAAAAAAAAAAAGTCAGATCTCAGAGAAGATCCAAGTGTGGGGCTCTGCAAACTCTTTGAGATGCTATCCAATTGTTCCTCACCCCACGTGGGATTCAGAGGCTTGAGCATGATGGGAAATGACTGTGGTCATAAGAGAACAAACATTCTTCTTGGATTGGGACTTAGATTCTTAATCAACAGGGTTCTGGAAATGCTGATGGAATCTTAATTACAATACAGAGCTCTGAAACTCCTTTTCTTAGGATTTCAGAACATAAACTGTATCACACCTGACAAGTTTCTGACAAGTAATGAGCTGACACGCTCATTACTGAAGTGTAGAGGAACAAAGGTGTGTTTCCTGAGACCTATCTATCAGGTTTAGGAAATGCTATCCGAATTCACTTTAGGGTATAACTAAGTCTTTGAGAAATTCTTACAAATAAATGGGACATCCAGACCATAAACTAAATTTATTCTGAATATTTGCAGAGCTGAAGTGGCATTTTTGCATTCTGTCTTTCCTGGGTGGAAGAAGCAAGACACATACATGCGAGAGGCAAAGGATGTTTGAGGAAAACACACTGCTTCAGAATCCAGAAGAAAGGGCTGAGGCTGTATCAGGGGGACCAGCCTGGGAAAGCTTGGGTGTTAAGGGTCTTAAGTACAGACACTTCCTCTTAACTCAGTTCCCCAGGCAGAGGCATAGCCCCTAAGCCTTTGCTGCCTAATTCTAAGTACAACAGTAGTAGAAAAGAGCTCCAGATACATTGGGGCACGCCTTTAATCCCAGCATTTAGAGGCAGAGGCAGGTGGATCTCTGAGTTCGAGGCAGCCTGCTTTACAGCCTGAGTTCCAGGACAGCCAGGGCTGCATGCACAGAGAAACCCTGTCTAGAAACACCAGAGTGGCTTTATCTCAGACCTGTCATTCAATTGCTCCCAAGTGCATACCTTATAACCCAGAGTCTCATTTTTACAAAAAGGACAACATACGATAACAACAAAAGCTTGTACTAGGACATAGATAAAAGAACCTGCATAACAACACCCCAACAAAAAAAAAAAAAAATCAGTAAAAATCTGTTCAGGCTGGATCATGCATGCTCTAAAGATGGGAGAAAACAGAGAGAGAAGGACCTCCCTGCCTTCACTGGGGGTCGCATTTAGCAAAGGAACAAGGGGGACCCTCCAACTCTAAAACAAGGCAGAAAGAAGTCATCATGAAAACGGTGAAAGCCAGCGTGTTCAATGTGACAAGGTCCTTTGGTTGCAGAAGGTTTTATGTGATAATGAACAGGCTCTCACAAGACAGAACCCTGAAAGAGAAGGTAGGAGGACGGGGGACAGAGTGCAAAGACATCCCGAGGGAGGGACCACTGTATGCCCCACTCATATGCAGTCCTTACCTCCTCGCAAATGAGAAATGGGCTGAGGCACTGGGGGAGAAATTCCTTGGACTGTCTTGAGGGCTATTTCCTGTGAGAGAAAAAGAAATGAACCACCTAATTTTGTTTCTGTACCATTATCCATATCCAGAATCTTCTTTCCAGTAATCAGTTTCTTTACAGTTCTGCAAAATATCATTTCCTCTAATAATGTTTTAGCTTTGCCTCGAGCGGGGATCTGGGAAGCAGGAGAGGTGGGTGTGGGGTGGGATGGGGTTGGGGGATGGGAGGACACTGAGTTCCAGCACAGCTTTCCAAGTGGGCCAAACATAAGAATACATATATTAAGCACTATAACCTAAGCATTTTGGTCTGTGGAATAATGAGTACATACACGTTTTGTATTATGTCTTCAGAAGCTAACATTTAGATAGCTGGTATGCTCAGGCTGTCGGTAGAGGTGCTTTTATTTTGTGGCAGACAGCCTCGGGATGAAACAAAAAAGGCTTGAAAGTGAAGGCTTGGATTCCAAGGTATACATTTAAAAGAGAGTTGTGTCAAAACCAGTCATAAAATACGAAGGAGAATCCAGCCATCTGGACCTATTTCTACAATGTCTCAGGCTCTATCTTAGCATTGCTGCAAGAACCTGGCAGGATTACCCCTCACCAACAGTGTCTTCAGCAAGACCTGTGCCTCTAAGCAGCTGGAATGTGACTGGCCAGGCAGACTCTAAAAGCCATGGCCACAGGGAGATGGCAGCACATGGCTCTCCTCAAGTCCTCCACAGGCAGAGAAGGAGCACTGACTGCACACAGGAAGGAGAGCAGCTCCCTGGGGGCTTGTTACTTTCTCCATTAGCCTGCTCAACCTGCTGCTGATCATTGACAAAGCTTGGCAGGCAGCTGGCGAGGGCAAGTTCAGGACACTCCAGACCACGCTGCTTCCCTTGCATATTTAATGAGATGCACAGCATTGTGGGAGGACCACTTGGGAATGGAGCTGGTCTCAGGAAGGAGGTGAGAAAAGGCTGCAAAGTAGCTCTATAGTTTCTCGAAGAGTGGAGAGAGATAGATGGGGAGATGCCAATAGCAAAGCCACTGCCACATCACTGGCTTTTCAGTGAGACTGACCGCTGTAGCCAGCTGTAAGGAATACTGAGGCCTGCCTAGCTAAAAAACGATTTGTTATTAGTGTGCTGCTAAAACAAGAACAGCCTAACACCTAAAGGAGGGTAAGTTTAGTGTTACCTTGAGGACTTCTTACACTGGCTACATCTCCACTGAAATTTTTCAATTAACTTAAGGTTGCAAATTTTATAGTGTTGTCTTCAACAGATGCTATTAACTTTATGACAGCACAATCAAAGCCATTCAACGGAAGCGCTGAGAAGCTGTTTCTTTATAGAGAGCCAGGCAAGGAGCGGTTCCCCTGCCACAGTGAAATTTATCATGTCTTTGCATCTGCTGTTCCCGGGGCCCCTGGAGGAATGGATTTTGCTTTTGCCATCCAGTAATCCAGGATTCATTCTGTCTGTTTATCTACACAGCAAATTAACTTATTTTGATTTCTCTCAACACCCTTCATTCTCCCACTCCTAATTTAGCTTGTGTGTCACCCTCTGCATTCTGTAAAAGAGCTCAATAACGGCAAGATGGCTAAAAGCCCTTGCTTCCTAAGGGGGATAATCTAATGCTTAGATTCACTGTATAGAGGTTGGGGTTTTCGTTGTTGTTGTTGTTTTAAGTTTGGGAATATATTCATGTTGTTCGTACACCATGGAGAACAAGCTACCAGTAAATTATTAGTTGTAACAAAAGCAGCCGCTTTCTTGAAGCTAAGACACTCTGAGGACAATCCTTTGTGCCTCATTCATAGGAATAAAGTAACACCAAGGAGATCTGGCCGATCCCTAGCCTGTCCTGTCTGTACAGAGAACAGTAACGCTGGGGGTTCATGTGGTGAGCAGAAACAAAGAACTCATTAAATACCAAAACTGGGGAGAAAGGAGATCCGAGGGATGAACATAAAATGATGGCCCCTAGGAAGCCAGTGCCATTTTATAAAATGCTTCATGTCACATGATGGTCTTCAAGCATTCAGGACAGACAGACAGACAGAGACAGAGAAGATTGATTTAACTCCGCCCTTCAAAGAATTCAAAGCTGCCATTGCCAAAGCTTCTATTAACCATTCCTGTACTTAGCTTCATACCCTGGGCTGCCTGCCTAGGTATGATTGAAACTTTATTTTCCCCGCCCCCACTTGGTTTCACCCTGCCATAAAACCAAACCCTGGATTCTTTTACCTTCAGCCTCAAGTCTGTATGGCCATCTGTGTACCTTAACAACTCTGCAGATCTATTCTTTTAAATGTAGGCCAAAAGGGGGAACTGAAATGTATACAGCATTCACAAAGCTGTGTGTTGTTTAAGAACTAGACTGTTCTGCGTGATGTTATCAAACGTTTTCGTCAACGTGTGGATGTTAAAAACGTCATGGAGCAAACTTCAACAAACTATGATGACAATAACATCAGTAAGTGGTGTAATGTTTTTGGACCCTGGCTATATATAGTCTATCCATGTTTTGACAATACTGGCAATGTTTGCTGGAAAAAAAACAGGAGTGGGGCACGTAGAAAGAATTAGGATGGTGTGGTGTGTTGTTGATATAACTATATTATCACTAAAGTTCTCTAAAGCATAGCAAGATATCGGAAGGACAGGGACTCAATGTCAGGACAGTTCAGCAAGCTTCAAGTAAGATGGTGGATGGGGACTTCGGGAAATCAGAAACAACTGAGTCGGAAACGCTGTAAACATTAAAGCAGTCTTAGAGATAAGCTCTCTAGCTATAGCAAATTCAGAGTGTACAGCCAATGACCCATGAACTAATTCATTGGTACCAGGTAGTGGGAGGCTTTCGAGATGCTTGGGTGCACCAAAGGAGATGGAGATGGACCATCGCACGCAAGGGCAAGTGACAGGACTTCTGCAGTAAACCAAAAGTGATTGGTGACACATTAGAACCAAGCCATGGAAAGGAGAAAACACAGAGTGTGTCTGGTGTTGGCACCATGGGTAAACTAGAGGGACAACATGGCAGAATGACCCACTGATAGAGAATCTTGAGGGGTAGGTGGGACTCTGGTACTAACACAGGAAAGGGTAAATGTGCATTGTATAGATGATTATGTTATGCACTGAACAAAATTCAATTTTCCTTGGGGAGAAATGGTAAGATTAGCACATTAGAATTAGAGAGGTCAATTGTGGAAAGTTTTATTTTTATTTTAAACAAAAAATGCCCTACTTTTTGGTCTCTCGGGCTTCAGCAATACCGTTTTGTTTTACAGTGTCCTAACTGCTCTGAATTTCGGGTAGATGGGTTCATGTCATTTATGCTCTATGAAGTCCTTTCTGTTGAACGCAGGAATGGCGCTTCCTGAGAAGAGAGAGCAAGACGGATTGAAACTGGAGTCCTACATATGACCTTCACTCCTTGCACGCTGCTCTCTGAATTCATCCACCCATCTGCAAAGCAATACCTGAGAGACTCTCCAGTAGAAACTGGTGCCAGTTAATTCTCTGCCCATATGTGCGGCACTTGCTTGTAACTCACATCCTGCTGCTCCTGGGATTTGCTGGCTCTTGGATATTTGAGAGCTCGGACACTTTATGGATTGCCAGCATCACTGTGGATGCTCCGACCTGATACAGTAAGCCTCAGCAGTGGTCAGGCCTGGGGTAGGTAATTAACACCACGATCCCCATAAGGCAGAGGCACGGCTAAGACGATGCAAGCAGTGTATGAGCCATGCTTTACCTAACGGCACTACACGGGGTGCCTCATTTTGGAGGCAGTTATTGTGAAGAAAGTGATCTCCAGATTAATTAAATTGTTTGATTGCTTTGTAATTAGGATGGAGAAGTCCTGTGTCTTCGCCACAGAGAAGCAAGCTGCAAATCTTTTTAAAAGGCATATGCTTTACCCACTATAGATTATTAATGTGCTTTTAATAGCTATCTGTTCACCAAATGATAGTTTCCGATGCCTCAGTTTTCTTTAAGGACAGAGGGAATCCAAGAATTAATGACCACTGCCATTGTAAACTCCTGGTGGATCAAAGAGTAAGCTCTCCCCCATCCCCTCCCTTGAATCCTCGTTCTCGTTACTTGATGACCCCTTAAATGAGCAATCAGTGTGGTGCTTTCTGAAGGCCCCACCGATCTCAGCAACACACGGCCACTGCTTCACAACCTGAAGACTGCACAGTGCCAAATCAAGGAACTGCTTGTATGAAGACTGGCTGTCTAAAGTGGGGACTTGCAAGACTTACACGGGAACCTCCAAGAGAATGAGCCATGTGAAATCACAGTTCAAGTAGCCAGCAAACTTCGAGTGGATCCCAGTGGACCATAACAGGTGATGTGTGAAGGAAAGTCAGAGATCTTCCTGTTACTTAGACACCTGTCTCTGAAATTGGCTCCTGTCCAGATATAATTGTGGAATATTAATTAAACCTGGGCAGCTGTTTAGGCCCTAAACAACCAAGGACTATTTTTGATTGGCTGTCAATAGTATGCTGCGAGCCGGTGGATAAAGG
This sequence comes from Mastomys natalensis, assembly GCA_021653895.1. Lineage (NCBI taxonomy): Eukaryota > Metazoa > Chordata > Mammalia > Rodentia > Muridae > Mastomys > Mastomys natalensis. The sequence goes on from JAJTUV010000036.1 coordinate 526,885, forward strand.
ACACCAATATCCTTGGATGGTCAAGGCAAGCACAGATTAGTCACAATGCATTAAGGTTTTCTTATAATGTGGAATTTCTCTGCCTAAGCCTGGCATAGCCCAAACCACTGCCCCACTGCTTGACTAAGTCAGGCAAGAAATGTTTATTAATCCTCTACTTCACAGAAGGGAAGGACATGATAAGATGTTTCTAGCTGTTCTGTGACCAGCAAGCAAGCTAGGACAAGAGCGGGGAGACCTGTCAGGAAGCTGGCCACACAGACAAGGGAAGTACAATAGTTTGGACAATGTAACTGCAGATCTTAAGGAGGAACTGGCTAGAAAACCAATGTGGTTTGTTGAAATAACCACAGGATAAAGACGGGAAATGAACAATCAAGAATAGCTTATTACACATCCGACAGACAATCAGGGCCTCAAATATTAACATCAGAGAAGCCCCTCCTTGCAATAGATGAGATCTAATGCAGACTCACAACTGGATTATATGCAGACAGAGCAATAGACTTTGGATAGCTCATCCTAAATGGGATGTCTCCATTAAAGCCCTGCCCTCGGGCTCAGGAATCTCTGTGGAAAAGACAGGGAAAATGATTATAAAAGCCAGAGATGGCCGGGCGGTGGTGGCGCACACCTTTAATTCCAGCACTTGGGAGGCAGAGGCAGGCGGATCTCTGAGTTTGAGGCCAGCCTGGTCTACAGAGTGAGTTCCGGGACAGCCCTGGCTACACAGAGAAACCCTGTCTCAAAAAACCTAAAAAAAAAAAAAAAAAAAAAGCCAGAGGTGACGGGTGACTTCAAGGAAACTGTTTCTTCTAGACACAACAGAACGAATACACATATAGAGATTGTGGCAGCTCGCATGAAGCTGACACGGGTTCAAGCCAGACAGGGTCACTGGGAGGGGGAAGTGCACTCAACTCCACTATAGATGGCAAGAAGCCATCTATAACCAATACTCGCTGGCAAAGAAAAAAACTGGATCTCTTCAGTGGGGTCTCAATGGGCATAACCACACTTGGGGCGGGCCTTGTGCCTGGGAGTAGTTGACTGACACAAAATGAATGAACTCATGATATCTTTGTAGATCTTTTGTCTCATTTTTCTTTGGGCATTTTTTTTTTAATTTTCATTTTTCTGAGGATTTTTGTATGTCTCTTGGGTTTTTGTTGTTTTGTTTTTTATTTTACTTGTTTATTGTCAGAAAGAGAACACACAGTTTGATGGATAGGGTGGTGTGGCAGATCTGGGAGGAATTATGGGAGGGGAAACCAGGATCAAAATATTTATCTGAAATAAAATATTTAACAGAATTAATATTTTGAAGTTAAAAAAAATAAAGGCTTTAGATTCCAGGCAAATGGACAGACACTGGTATTAGTTGAGATGGGGGAAGACTGAGGAAGGGCATGGTTTGGGAGCAGCCGAATTAGGAGCAAGGCTTGGATACCCAGATTAGCTTCTAGTTGTCTGACATACAGAGGCAACATTTCAGATAGCTGGAAATGTATCTAAATGCTCTCTTCATATGTGTGTGACATTGTTCTCAAAGGTAACAGTATTAGTGTCACCTAAACGTTTAATAACTTTGTTAGAGTTTTCTTACTATACTTGAGAGAAAGAATAACTTTTTTTCTACTTCAGGGTACATAATGCCTAGTGACTTAGTGTCACTGACTTGTTTGCAGACATCCAAACCAGTTGACCAAAAAAAAAAAAAAAAAAAAATCAGCAAAAAACCAAAACAAAAAACACACACACAGAGAAGAAAACTTTCATAGAGTAAAGATGAAAATTCAGGTAATAATTGTAACTGAAGTGAGCATAGTGATTTACATATTATGTTCCATTCCTGTCTTCCTCTCATACATTCACACTGGCTAAATGCTAGTGAGCTGTAGATCAGAGGTTCTCAACTTGTAGGTCCTGTCCCCTCTGGTAAACCTCTATTTCTAAAAATATTTACATTATAATTCAGAACAGTGGCAAAACTAGCTATGAAGTAGCAATAACAGTAATTTTATCATTGGGCCACCACAACATGAGGAACTAACTATATTCCTCATGAGGGTCACAGCATTCGGAAAGTTGAAGACCACCACTCCAGATAAATACATAGATGCACAAAAGAGGTGTTCGACTTCTGGGTGCCTAACTTGGCTCCTGCTACACAGTAAACTTGAAACACGTTGCTTTAGTTTCCAAATTCAATTAGTTTAAAGTTCTTACTGTTTAGTGCACTGAGTTCCCTGTGAGAACAGATAGCAGATGAACAAGACTACTGACAGAAGCAGATATGCATTCTACCCATTTCAGATCACCTTGCAAAGTCCATTCTGAACCCTTAGTCATTTGAAGGAAACATTTACCTAAACCAAAACCTTTAAATGCATCAAAATTACTTAAACAAAAATCTCTTGATGATGGTAAATTACAGTAAACATACAATTTGACAACAGACTTATGATTCTCAAATATGTAATGTTTTTCAAGGAGTGAGTGATGAGGTTATAGGGTGGAAAGCATATAGAGAGTGGAAGAGAGACTCAGTACGAGGTCAACTAAGTGTCATGAGACTCACAGATGTCTATTGTCTCTGCTTCATGAAGCCATTCCTCTGGAATTTGTGTCCTGTGTTTGAAATGCAGTGGCATTGACATGAATCCCTTGGAGAGATGCTATAATGGGTTCTTGAGAATGTTTTAGCTTTCCATTGACCCTTTCTTATTACTCTGAATTGATGTCACATCTCAAGGTGATCCCTGGTAAAGACTGGTGAATGGTAAGAATGGTAAGAAAGTTGATTTTGGGGCTGTATGTTTTCCTCCGTCTATAGTAATGCATCCTCTCAGCAATAGAGAAGAGATTACTTTCACCCTTTGTTTAAAGTTCCTGAACTGTGTTTGTAAGGTCGAGGAAGGGGAGGCAAGAACACAGTCACAGTAACAGATATTCCTAACTTCCAAGCAATTACATGGAACTTGATTAGTGCTATTCATCTCAGATAACTAATTAGTTCCCGAATCTGGATAGGACTGCATTAAAGAATACAGCAGTGTGTACATGTTATTATTATTTTTTCTATCTGACAGAAAGGGATTTCAATTCCTTAACATAATTAGATACAAAGAACTTCCCTTTTATCCTAGAAGAGGGGGGATGTTATCAGGAAATTGGTTCTTAGACTGTTAGCTCCAACTGCTAAGTAATTTTGAGTCTGAACAGAGGCATTTTAATGAAAGGCTGAACATTCATATAGCTTCTTAAGGTGCTGTAAAGGTGACGCTCACTATAAACCTTTCCCTCTTGGCTCCCTTTAGTTAAAGAATGAACACTGGATCTGAGCTGGTCCTGTTTAACACATTCTAAATGTTCCCATGGAATCCAGTGGGAAGGAAACTCATCAACACAGCAAGATACAATCGAGGGGGTTTCTTTGAAATAATCATTGTTTGGACTGGAAATTTTTGCTAACCTATCCCTTCGTAAGAAAATTACGTGGATCGAGATGAGAGTCTAACAGGTCTGAATTCCTAGTGTCCATTCAGAGAAACCACACAGATCAAGGGTGTCCCCGGGCACTGACACTTGGTTCGGATAATGCTTCTCACACTTTTCCTTTACATTCCCTTAGATCAGAGAAGGAAGGGTTCTCACTGTGGGCTGCATACTAACAGCAGCTGGGAAGCCTTAAAGATGCTGCTGCCCAGACCTTGCTCCGCTCCCCTTGAACAAGACGACTGCAGTCGGTGGCTGGTTTGAGAAGCATGCCTTAGAATTTGCTCATGTCTACAGGTTACATACCCTTTAGAGCTCTTCCCTAGGACATACCTGGATTTCTGTTCTTTTGCCCAATTCATTCTAAAACTCCATTTCCCACTCTTGGGTATATGAACTCAATGTCCCTTTTATGTATTCACTGCCCTCTGACCTCTAAGTATTCTCAAAAGGGCAGTTAGATCTGAAATGCCTTCCCCATCAACATGAACAAATACTAACTTGCCATCTCAGCACTTTCAATCCCACTTGCCCACGGGGGCCCTCGGGTTAATAAGATAGGGAAATGTTCTTGTCTAACAAAGCACTTCAGGTTCCCAGTGGGTTCCTGAAACCACAAATAAAACAAATATTGTAGTATGCTATGTTTTTTTTCCTATTCATATATACATTGCAATACAGTTTAATTTATACACTAGGTACCAGAACAGATTACTAATGTAATAAGGGTTGAGATGTGTGTGAAGTATCCCTTAAAAGATTCATGTGTAAAATGTAAAAGGCTTGGTTCTAAGCTGGTGGCAATACTGAGAAATAACTAGACCATAAAGGTTTGGATCTAATCAGTAGATTCAATCATTGATGAGTTCATAGTTTAATGGGCTATTCAGAGATAGGTCTGCAATAGCAGGACATTTGAGGTGTGACTTTGAAGGGAGTACGTTGTTGCTGGTCCTCTCTTTCTCTCATTCATATTCTCCTTCCCTTCTTTCCATCTCCCTTTCTCCCTTTCTTCTCCTCCTTCTCCTCTTCCTCTCTCTCATCACTCTACCATGAATTGAGCAGCTTTCCTCTGACATTGACTTCTGCCATGATTCAGCCAAGACATGGCCCTTACCACAGGCTCTCTGCAACTTTGAGACCAGATGAAACTTTCCTGCTCTACAGTAGTTTCCTCAGGTATTTGTCATAGTTAACAAACAGATGCCTAACATAAACACCACAACATCTATTGTAGTGGATGGTTTTCTTATTGCGTCTTTTCTTTACAAAATACAAAACTTTCACCCTCTCACTAAAAGGAAACATTTACCAGCTTTTCTTTGTTTTATCTAAACTGGGGCCATTATTCAGGAAAAGACAAGACACTTAACTGTATGCCCTGTGATGCTTCAGACAGTGGTCTGCCAAGGGACATGACTAGTAAGAGATTAATGGACAGGATGTACAGACTGATGTCCTGGCAGGATGTGGGAGAACGGCGGTCACTTCAACATCCTCTTTCAAGGACCAGTGAAGAAGTTACAAACTGTTTATCTCTGGGATTTCCATTTAATGTTTCTTGATATTTAAAGTTTATATTAAATTGAATATTTAAAGTTCACCATGTCTGCCTGAAGCCACAGAAAGCAAAGCCATGGGGAAGGGAGAACATCTCTTCACATGTGTGATCACAATTCTCTTCTACATATGCACACACATATCAATTTCTCCCTTCCACTAAAACAGCAGTTCTCAACCCCCTTGGGAGGTGTTGAATGACCCTTTCGTGTGGGTCACATATCAGATATCCTGCGTATTGGATATTTATATTATGATTCCTAACACTAGCAAGATTACAATTATGAAGTAGAAATGAAATAATTTTATGTTTGGGGTCACCACAACATGAGACCTGTATTAAAGGGTCACAACATTAGAGAGGTTGTGAACCACTGCTCTAAAACTAGATCATTCACCCTACATGATTAAATTATGCATAATTCATACGTTCCTGGGTTAAGACCTAAAATATTTTAAAATATAGTAGGAAAATGTTCACTAGCTACAGGCTTTAATCATTTAGTCAAACCATTTCATTATAAACAGCACCTAACAATTCACGAGCAACATTTGACTTAAAATGTGTCCCATTTATGTTTCTCATTTTTCATGGCCTATTACTTTAGCTGTGTGATATTAAAACAGTTACACATTAGTACAATAATACCACCATCCAGCTGGTTTCCACAAATGACCATCAGAAGCAAAGTAAGGCCTCTTAATCGAATCATCAAATTATTTCTTGTAGAAAATATGCTCCATAGGGATATACATGGTCATTTAGGTCCACGCCCTGCTATGTTCTGTACACATTATTGTTTGCCTATGATGGTTTCAGTAAAGAACCTTAAAATAATTGGTAAGTGTAGTACAGGGAGTTGTACTACACTTACAAAACATACACAACTGCGAGGCCCTATACACACAAATACAAATCCTTTGAGAGTACTATAATTCACAGACAGCAATTACATGCTGAGCCCTTGTGGTCTTCTGTGATGTAATGAGCCAGGGAAGAAGTTGTGACTAACCTCTTAAAAGGTATACTGAATGCAGATTTCCCTCCAATAACCATGACTTCACTAACACTGAGTAATTAGTTTGGTTTCTAGTACCAGGCATCTTTTCTGTCTTGTGGAACAGGTCCTAAGTCCAATTAGAGAGCTCATGGTTACCCACGGTGTACATGGCACTACTTCACCTTTAAGGTTATCAGGCCATGCTGGTCTTTGGTGTGGTTCATAAGCACCACAGTTGGGGAGGACTTTGATTGCTTCCCTCCTTTGAAAACTTTCATGGTGCCTTCTAGTACCATGAAAGCTAGTCAGAGAGCACTGCAGGAGAGGAACCAGAAAGACTGTAAGAGGCAGATTGGGGAGTCTGCAGTGAGACTGTTTCTCCTAGCAATGTCAGAAGCTACACCGATAAATTCTCACCAACGTGAGTATCTGAACAGGAGCTGAACAAGGACAACACCAATGGACATGCCAAAGTGGATGGGAAAAGACCATGCAGTCTCAACCCTATACAAAGAACTACAAGCAATCAAGAAAAACTAGGAGTGGCAGAGGTGCTCTTCACAGGGAGGAGCAGACCAAGTGGTTGTTCAGTACTACGTGGTCAGCCCTGAAAACATACATACATGTAACATTATAGGAACTCAGCAGGTTTTATTTGGGAGTATATGCAATAACAAATTAGTGGGGTAGGGGGGAAGCCATGAATTTGAAGGCCATGAAGGGAAGTGGGGAAGGAGGAAAGGAGAGAAATGTAATTATAATCTTCAAGTTAGAATAAAATAAAAATCATACTGGAATTTCGAAGACCTTCTCTGAATGAAAAGAACAAGCAAGTGCATATTTTGGCATCTAAATTAGTCGACAGCTTTTCTTAGGAGTCAATATAGGCTGGGCATGACTAAATTCAGAGAGCCAAAGAGCAATGACTCCCAGTGCTCCCTTTGAGCGATGTTTGGCAGGGACAGTGGGCAAAATGAAATGCTAACAACTCTGGAGAGAAGATTTAAGCCAGAGCTTTGTATTCTGAAAAGAATTCAGAGACCAAAAATAGCCCATGTTAGGATCAATAAAACATATGAAGGAGTGTTTAATATCCTTAGCCATCATGGAAATGCAGATTGAAAGTACATCATGATTTTATCGCAGTCACTCATAATGGGCGTCATTAAGAAAATAAACAACAAATGCTGGCGAGGATGAGGCCAGGAAGGGCAATGACACACCAGTGGTGTGAATGTAAATGACTCTCCACTATGAAAACCAGTATGGAGGCTCCTCATTAAAGTAAAGTAGAACTACGTGTGGCCCAGCTCGATTCCACCGAGAACATATCTGTAGGAATCTCAGTCAGCCTACCACAGAGATACCCAGCATCTACACTTACTGCCGCAGTAGTTACAGCAGCAGAGGTGTGGGATCAGCCTTCATGCTCAGCAGCTGAGGAGTGGATAAAGGAAATATAGGTGGGAGCCGAGGAAATGGCTCAGTGGTTAAGAGCACTTCCTGCTCTTGCAGAGAACCAAGGTTCAAATCCCAGCATCTGTATCACACGGCTCAAAACTGCCTGTAACTCTAATTCCAGGGTATGCAAAGACCTTTGGCCTTTGTGGGCACTTGCCTATACATGGTGCATGCATATGCGTGCACACACAAATAAAAATAATGAATCTTTAAAAAATGTGGTATATACACAATGGAGTTTTATATTTCCATATAGAGGAAAAATATATAATGTGACAGAAAATGGATAGAAATAGATCATTCTGTTCAGCAAAAATACGTAAGATTCAAAAAAATAAATAAATATTGCATGTTTTCTGTCAGATGCTGGACATACATTACATATGTGTGAAGAGACATGAAAGTAGGAGGAGGATAATTTTGAAAAGAGAAGAGGCCTAAGAGAGAAATTTTATCATATAAAATAAAGAATGAATGTTAATAAAAAATGTTTTAAATTAAAAGAAATGACCAGTATCTACAGGTGTCAGGTCCGGCGTGGCTGAAGGATAGCCAATGACAGTACTGTCCCATTTCCTTCTCTGGGGCTATGATGTGGCACACACTGATCACAGGGCTCTCCCACACTGGCCAGGTGATAAGACCCAAGAGGACACCACAGTGTTCATGGCCAGAAGGGAATTCCAAAAGGACGTGCTTGGGTCATCTCATAAGCGTGGCCTTCGATTTCTGCTCTGAAGGACAGTGGTGAGAAAAGCAATTGAAAGGTAAAGACCATGGAGGCAAAGGGAACTGAACAAGCAGAGACAGTCACAAAAGTAACAGCACATTTTTATAGCTCTGAATTATTCCAGAAGCAAGTGCAGGCACATGGCAAAGAAAATGTAAACAATTCAGGTAGTTAAAAAAAAATTAAAAATCTCACAGCTTGAAAAAAAAAAACTCACAGTTCGGACTCTCTTAACCTTTGATTCTCTCTTTTTTTAAAAAAAAAAATTATGAAATTATGGTTCGAGAAATGGAGCCCAGAATCCCCTAGGCCAGCCTCCCAGCCCAGCCTCTCAGTCAGATACTCCAGACTCTTCTCTAGACTTTGGGCCTGGCTTCCTCTAACATTCAGATAGAATCTCTTACCAGAAATACATTATGCATACGTCAGCATGCAATGTCCACATTAAAAAATACCTCAAAGAGTACAGCACCATGTTTAGTGCCTCATGTGTTTTATAACTTTTAAAGGTTCTATACTAGATGGCTGCTCTCAATAATCTAGCAATAACTTTTCATTTCAACCCTTACAAGTCCTTAGCCCATCATTTATCAGTACCAAATAAAATTCTAATATGTCCATACCACAGTCTGTTAGTGGATATCTGTGATGATTTTGGATGTTTTCATGATTCCCTGAGTATCTGCTGAATATATGACTGTATCTCAGATCTAAGTTCCTAGAAGCAGAACTACTGGGTCATGAGTAGCCTTGCTGCTCACGTTGGTCTCTAGAGTCTGGGTCCTCTTCAAGAGCACTGTACTGATTTGTCTCTTACTGGGCATACAGAGCAGTACCCCCTGTACTCCTGCTAGCCAATTATGACATTATCCTAAGATTTTGTCTGCAGGTAGGTGAGAATCACACTGACAAGTATCTTTTCTGTTTTGCAGATCTGCTGAGGTACAGCACTACAATTATATATTATGGGATGCATGTTTTGCTATACTGTTTGCTGTGATCATCACAACTAAAGCTATTAGCATATGCATCATCTTGTTTAGCACTGTTTAAGTGATTCTGAGTAAAGCCAATTACTTTTTAATAGGACAACCTTTTGTATTTTTTTTATTATTCTATTTTACTTTACCTGTATGGGGATCGCCTGCATGCCCGTCTGTGTACTATGTATGCCTCATGCCATGGAGCTTAAGAGAAGGTCATCGGAGGCTCCAAAACAGTTACAGATGGAGGCTCTGGAACTGTATAGAGGTTGAAAACTGTCAAGTGGGTGCTGGGAATTGAACCCAGGTCCTCTGGAAGAGCAGCTAATGCTCTGAATAGCTGAGCTTTCTCTCTCTAGCCTCCTTTTGTGCTTTTTTTAGTACAAGGTACCTGGTTCATTCTTTATTCTGCTGGAGTTTTGACTACTTCTCTTTGTTTTCCACACGGAAACAATTCTGTCGATACACTGGGACTGTATTTCTCATTTCTCTTTGTCCTTTTGTGTGTTCATGATAACTGCCTGGGAGAAAACCTTATTAAGTTTATGTATTTTCCTTTATGATTATTAGGTTTTGAACATTGTTTGGAGAGACTTTCCTTCCTCAAAAACGATTTCCTAAATGCATCCACACTGTCTCCTCAGATTTTTATGGTTCCTTTAAAAACACATTAAAAAGCCAAGCATGGTGGCACATATGTTATTCCCAGCACTTGGGAAACAGAGGCAGCTGGAAACCTGGTCTATGTGGTGAATTTCAGGCTGGCCAGGGCTACAAGGTGAGGTCCTGACACATACATATACAACAAGAAAACTACTTAAAAATCTGTATGAGTGTTACCTGGTATAAGATCTAGGGTAACTTCCCAAGGTACCTCTTCCCAAATGGTTAATGAGTGGGCATAGCGATTGAATGATCTACAGGTTTCCCGGGGATTCCTGCAGGATGCATGGGAGAACATGAAGTGGTCACAGTTGTCCAACACTAAGTCAGGCGAGAGAGCGTGAGGGGATGATGGATGAAGACTGGGGCCATCTGGAAAGGTCCTCAGGGCCAAATTCCAGGTGATTCTTCACCTGGCTGAAAGTCCTATTTTATCAAGGACTCCAGGAGGTTCTTATGCACACAAGACCTCCAGAATCTTAGCCTTTGAATGGTGATCTTTAACCCTGGCTTCACATTAAAATAGCCTGGGGAACCTGGATACCCCAAAGCCCAAGCCACACTGTAAACCAATTAAATGAGAATGGGGAGGAGGTAGCCTTCGACCATCAGTCATTTTTAAGGTTTCCCAGGTGATTTCAGTGTGCATTCAAGTTTCCGATAGCTGTTTTAGATTCTGCTTTAAGAAAAAGGTAAATTTTACAGCTTAAGTTGTCCTCCAGCCTTACAGTGTTTGGAGATTCTCCAGAGAGTCCTTTTAAAAGATACACACCGATGCCAGGTCAGACACCTGGAGTTTCTCATTTAATTGGACTGGGGCCTGGGTCTTTTAAGCTTCACTGTTGATTCTGATGCATGCCAGGTTTTTAGGCCCCACAGTGGAGAAAGTCTGTCACTGCAAATGCGGCACAGTCACCCAGATGGATAAGCACCCTTTACTCCTGTCCTAAACCTGGAGTGGCACTTAGGAAGTCTATATTTCTAAGTAGCTAGCTCCTGCTGCAGCTATGGTTCTGAAAACCCCCGTGGGAACAACGCCACTGGGTGTTTAATCATGAGTGCTTTGCTTTAGTTAAAAGGCATAATAAAGTTCCTGGTTAGTTCTGATTGAATGTTTCCTTTTAAAGTAGCTTCAAGGTAGAAGAGAGAGTGAATGCCAGTGGGGCATGGGAAATGAGAATATACAGAAGAGGAATCTCAAGTTTATATTTCTTTTAGAAGTCCTGAGTCAATGGCTTTGGCTCTGGACAGGAAGTCTATATCTAAAACTTCAGAAAGGAAGGTTGTAGTCAGAGACTGTAGAGGAAGTTAGGTATGGTAGCACACATGAATAATGCTAGCACTTGGTAGATGAAGGCAGAAGAATCAGGAGTTCAAGTGTCAAGGGCTACATGACACTCTATCTGAAAAGTGAGAGAAACGGAATTCTAATTTAGGTTGGTTAAATGGATTTGGTTGCTAATGACAGGAAGAGAGTAGACATACTCGGTGATAAGTTTGGTGCTGGGCAACCCTTGGATCTGAGATGCTGGTGGGGCACAGATGGAGAAAGCCACTAAACAGAAACAAGCATCTGTGTTGAGAAGAAAGGTCTCAGTTAACGTTAAAGCTGTGGGAAGATCGATGCACACCCACGCGTGAGAAAGTGTATTGACAGGGCAAGTGATTCTGACAGTTATACTGGGCGAGAGAACAGAGAGGTGCAGGCATGGAGATGCAGGGGGAGAAAATAACGAGAAACTTCCTGGTGGTTAAATGTCCAGGCTGCTCAGGCTGAGTCGTGTGTGTGTGTGTGTGTGTGTGTGTGTGTGTGTGTGTGTATGTGTGTATGCTCCTGCGTGTGTGCGCACTCACTCGTGCATGTGTGCGGGTGCAGTCAGTGGATTTAGCCACAGGGAGGCGACAGTGGGTGTCCTCCAGGAGAGGATTAGGAACACCAGGTATGAGAGCCCCAGGGTTCTGCTGCCACCAATTAATCTAGGGCAATGTTAAATCTGAGCTGGCTTCCCAGGGTGTTTGAAAAGGACTTGATGACTGTTTTTCAAAGACCGATAATAAAGATAATGAATAACAACATCTACATTTGGTTATTAATTAAGCCACAATTTCAAAGTACGAAACTTCAAATGTTATGTTAGTTAATAATATCATGGTGTGATTTTAAAACCCTGTATTTAAAACATGCTATCAGCTGTAAAATGGATAATTCCTAAGTCGGGGGTTAGCTTTTACATTTTTATGATACCTACTGGCTGAAAATCAAAATTTCAACCTTTCTCCTTTAACTCAGGGGATTTACAAGCTGGTAATCTTCACAAAGAACAAGTTTAATCAGGAATGTTTAAGCATCTTATTTTTGATTAACATATATAAATACCTGAATGCATGTGTGCCTTTATTTAATAACATAATTTTTCTATGTAGCTTTCACTAGCTTCACACATGAAATTATCCTGCCCCACCTTCTCAAGTGCTTGGGTTACTGGCTTCTGAATAACATACTACGTTTTATATATCATTGTATGTTACAGTCTGATATATGCATACAACATGCACTGAAAAAACTTACAGAACATTGTGACTAAGAAGATAAGTAAATAAAGAAAATGGTTTTATTGGTTTTCGTGATGCTTTCGAGAGCAATTAACTCACCTAAAACAAAAAGGCATTTTTATTCAGCAATAGATGTCATCAAAACCATTCCAGCCCTGGCTGGGACACACTGCCCTGTAGCAGATGCAGGCTCAGAGTGGACAGTACGGGGAAGACACTGACATCTGTCCATCACCACCATGGGGCTGACTAAAGCAAAACGGAACTGAGGGGGAAGATCAGCTCTGTTCCTGATCCTGGGAAGTGCCGCCCATAAAACTGTTTAACTGTTAAACAGGAGGCAGATGGTGAGAGGAGAAGCAAGCACACATGGGATTTTTCTGCTAAAACATTTAAAACCCACATAAAGGAACTGCTCACTTTTAAAATAACCTTTTAAAACAGGATGCAAAAGGTAACACACAGTCATGATAGAGGACTTCGAAAATGCGTATAACTAATAAAAGTGAAAAAAGTTCTTTTAATATATTCTCGTGATATTTTTACTAACCTGCTTTGATGGTGTAAATATGCATATAGGACATATTTAAATTGGGTTATAAGCCATATTTTTGGTGCTCTGCTTTTTATGACTAAGAGGCTACATACCATAAGCTATTTACCAATTTTTTTCTTGGTGCTATGGATTTAGTCCGGTACTTAACACATGCTAAGGGCACTTTCTACCCCTGAGCTACATGCTTTGCCCAAGTGATGAATTACACAGGTATGAACTGACCCACTGTCTCACAGGACAACAATTTACTCATCCTCTTCTCTCTGTTTGATGCTTAGGTTAACTTTCAGTCTTGCAGAAGTATAAATAATGTTGTAATCAATATCCTGAAATGTGGCTTTTTAAGTACTTCAGTATCGTTTCCTTATATTATGCTTCCTAAACTGCAGATAATAGTTTAAGTGATATGAACTCTTTTAGGGATTCTTGTTATAAAGGTCATGGCTCTCTGGGGATGGACCAAATTGACATCAGTGCATTAAGAAATCCACTTCACTATACCGTCATTAAAAGTGAGTATTATCACGTTTCTCTTTCAGTATTTGCAAAATCAAGTGGGGACGGCATCATTTTGATTTACACATGTTTTATTAGTGAGACGACGTTCTCATTTGGTCACGTGTCGTTTCTATGTCTTTTCTTCTCTTTCTTCTTCTGGGGCTCTCTCTTCAGGCCCTTTGTGCATTTACTTAGTGGGGCTCTGGAATGCCTCATACATTCATCTTAAAGAGTCTCAGAAGTTACCGAGACTGTCTTCCCATTATATTTGTTACTGATTATTTCCTCAGTTATGTGTTAATGCCTTAATTTTATTTATGGTGTTTTTTTTTTTAAACTTACAGAATCTATTTAAGATCTATGTTATCTTCTTTATATGTATGTGGTTATGTGTGGTGGGTCAATGGGCTCATGAGTGCCATGGAGGCTGAAAGCACCAGATCTTCTAGAGCTGATGTTCCAGGCGGTTATGAGGAACCAAACTCAGGCCTTCCGCGAGAGCAGTATGCACTCTTAACTGCTGAGCCATCCTGCAGCCCAGCAGATCTCAATCTGTGGGTTTAGGAGCCTTTTGGAGTAGAACAACCAACCCTTTAATAGGAGTCACTTAAGACCATCAACAAACACAGATATTTACATTACAATTCATATTAGTAGCAACATTACAGTTATGAAGTAGCAACCAAATAATTTTGTGGCTGGGAGTCACTGCTACATGAAGAACTGTATTAAAGAGCTGCAGTATTGGGAAGGTTGAGAACCCATGCTCAAGCCCCTAATCTCTTAATATAGTCATCCTTTCCCACCCAGACACCTTTCCTTATATTATCATGCTCAGGAGCTATCTCTCTCATACAGGAGAAAGTACGCAACTTTATAATTTATATTATGCATTAAAGACTTACCATATTAAATGTTTTACATACTAATTTTTATATTCCCGGGTTTTACTTTTACAGGTAAATTCAAGTTACATGGAAATTGTTTAATATGTCATGCGTAGGGAGCTCACTATTTCCTTTTCTTTGGCAAGTCAGGTGGGACCCACTGACGTCATCGGGCTAACTCTCTCTCCTCAGGTTTCCCAGGTGTGCCCTGGAGTGATCCTGTCAACATAGCTTGCCTTCACCATGGCAAGCAGCCTCCTCCTTAGGAGGAGTCTCCCATCTTGCTTGAGTCCTGACTTCTGTAGGTTGATGCCACCACCCACACTGCCAGATGTCCTTGTATTTAGAAGCTAGGCACAGCTGTGTCCAGCAAAGTCTCAACACAACTTTGGAGCCCGAGAAGGTTGTATGAGGCTCTGCCTAAGGAATCTACTTTTTCAGCAGAAGAGTGGTAGAAGTTTCCTTTGGTGGTGGTGGCACGCACATTTAATATCTCAGCACTTGGGAGTGAGAGGCAGGTGGATCTCTGTGAGTTAGGGGCCAGCCTGCCAACCTAGTCTACAGAGTGAGGTCCAGGATAGCTCTGGGCTACACTGGGAAACCCTCTCTCAAAAAATAAACAAACAGAAAACAACAACAACAACAAGTGTCCTTTGGGGAGCATCACTGTTAGAGTTTCGAGAACGAGAACTCAGAACCCTGAGCAGCAGTACCTGTGACTCCTCCTGCACAGTGCTGGCTACACAGCCTCCAGTCCTCACTCTGGTATTCCTGAATATTCTGTGATCTATCACATTCTGCATCTCCTTCAACATGTGTGCTTTCAGTGACGCAACAGAGTTAGACATACACATACATACATGTGCTTGTGAGCTCTGATGGGAAGTCTCACAACATTTATCCTTTCCTTCAAAGAGGATGGCATGTCATTATTCAAGATAAAACTCCGTTTTCAAATAAGCTTCTCTTTTTGACTCTTGTTTTTTTTTTTTTATTTCCACAGCAATCCCTTTCAAGACTCCTTCTGATTTTTATGAAGCATACTTCCTGCTCTTTGGGGATGTGTGGTAGGTGGGTATGGGAAAGAACACAGTATTGTCATAAATTCATCTACTTCAGCTATAATTATTTTGAACTGGTTATACATGGTAATATACAACATAATTTCTGCGTATCTGTTTTGTACATAGCTGACCTCAGCACATACCCACTTGGTTCTCTTGCATTATCAGATTATTTATATAAAAAAGCATAATAACTTTTAACATTTTGGACTTAACATTTCAGTTCAATTTTGTGTATTACATGATCATGAAGAGCTTCTAGAATAAAGTTAGACACTAAAGAGAGATTTTCATAAAATGTTTGTAGTGTTTTGGTAGAATAAGCTAACGACCAGTAGTCTAAATTAGATGGTTTACTGAATTATGAAATTCTCTATTTCTTCTCATTTTCTAAAGGATTTTTAGTAGAAATGGATGACGAATTTTACCAGGTACTTTTGCAATATCTACTTAGATAAACATTTGGCCCATTGCAATGTTTTAATATTGTTCATAGTTAATCAGCATTCTTGAGATAGAGCCCAGTTATTCTTATACTGTCCCACTAAATGCTGACACTTATATTTCAAAATTTAGTTATGTCTGTGATTTTCCTACTCTCTATTGTGCAAGGCTTTTTTTTCCCCCTTCATTTATGACATATGAGGAAATCACTGCTGCTTTTCATACTGGAAAATTACTCTCTTGAAATGTTTACAAGGTATACCTGGACACTTACTTTACTAAAATCATGAGTTCACAGGAAACAATACACTGTGAGTTTTTTGGAACTGCCTGTCCTAGAACTCACTGTGTAGAACAAGCTGGTCTCAAACTCAGAGATCTGCCTGCCTCTGTCTCCCGAGTGCTGGGAATAAAGGCGTGCTTCACCATGCCCGGCTTTCTTTTTACTTTAGGTGTTGAGAGTGTCAATTGCCATCAGATCCTAGGATGCAAAAATCACGCCTTCAGTAATAAAAACTCACAAAGCCAGCATTACGTCTATCTCAACACTGTGAAACAGTTTTTTAAAGTTGGTGCTAGAATAAATGTATAAATATAAATACACTTCATATTGAAAGTGTAAAAATTAATGGGAGGCCACCTAGCTTCTCTCTCAAATGCCAGTTCTAACTGTGCATAAATTCATGAGATTGTATAGAGCGCGTAGCCCTGAGTAATTATGGTGGGCGATGGGTATGTTTATTCTTCAAGTGTTTTATTTAAAAATCATTTAAAACAAAACACTGAAACTGCAAAATGCAGCCTTAGAAGAAATAATTTAAATAATGTTAGAAAAATATAAACAATCCAATCACCTCATTTAATAAAAAAGCAAATTAAGGCTAAGCCTGAAGAGAAAATTGTTCAAAATCATATTTGAATCGTGGGAGGACTGTGGTAAAGACTTTTAGAATATTAGCATATCAGTTTTAAATCAAGGAGGGGGGAAGTAAGCCTAGTCCATAGGTCTGAGGCCAGATGTTCTCAGCATTCCCAAACAGATAGCACTTCAGAATGTCTGTTCCCTAGAGAAACCCTTGGGTGCATCTGTATTAGATGTAGAGGACATCGCAGAAGAGGATGCATGGCTTTCCCTAGAATGGGAATTTTCTCTTCTCAACTTAGGTTCCCAGGTAGACACCATGCCCTAAGACCATCCTGGATCTCCTTAGCCAACCAGGAACCTGACAGTTTTACCCTGTTCATCTCGATTCCTCTTTTACACACCAAAAAAAAAAAAAAATCATTTATAAAATCATGCTGTAGGGTTTTTTTTAATACTTGTAACTAAATTGATCCCCGCAACAACAAATATAAACTTGTCTGTCTCTTTTTGGAAAAGTGAAGTCTGCTATCCCCAGCTCATTTGCAATTCTTTGATAGAAATACAGAAGACAGACAATGAGCTCTCCAGTGAATCCAAGCGCCTGTGGAATCTAGGCTTTCCTCTGACTCCCTAGGAAGGATTCTCAGGGCACACTCCAGGGCCTTCCAGAGCAAAAGGCAGAGGCTTGGCGAACATGGTTCAGAGCTCGCTCCAATTCCAAGCAGCTCCAGAATACTTACACGCACTGGATCTTGATTTTCTAGAACAGTTTTCACACACACATATACACACGCACATAACCAAATCTTTTGTTCAGGCAAAAGTACAAAATGTGACAGGTTGAGCTTCTCTGAGTGAAAACAAATGTTGGGTAAGTGAAAGCGAGGCAAGACTCTCACAGAAGCAGCCTGTCTGCAACTACTGAGGTTCTGATCCATTGGGGCTAAGCTTTTTAATGCCTTTAATTGCCAATCAGCTGGATGCAGAGCAGGGGCCCTAGCCAAAGGACCACCAAAGGCAGTATGACAACGCAAAACCATCACGGACGACTCCATGAGTGTCCCTGTTTCTACAAGCTCATGGAGCCCACACCCCAACCAACAGCGATGCAGACTCCAATCAACTGGGCTCTAATTTACTTCTCGTTTACATATGGTTTCTGTGTCACCAACTCAAGTGGATCATGGCGATCTTTCAAAAGTTTCTTAAAACCTCATTCTGTTGTACTTCATAATACTTTTAAAGCGGTCACCTTTACACAGTGAGATGCTGGGCGCGAGGGCAAGCTTTATTACTCCCAATGAGTAAACGAAGAGACCTTCAGGAGAACCTGTATGACAGACCCAGTGTAGTTAGTGTTGCTGATACATGGAAGAGATGGATGAAGGTGCGGGTTCCTTACCGCAGGTCGACCATCTGTCAACTACATCCTTAAGTGCACTGGTATTGGCTAGCAATCCTAGAGTCAGAGGTGATGTGGTAGTAGCCCACTTTAGTTACAGGGCAGCTGGAGGTTTCTATGGGATGGTGTCATCCTAGTGCCTGGGAGGAAGACAGCTCTGCAGCCTGCTGGAAACCTGTCTTCATTCCTCTACCACTGGATGCTGTGATGTCACTAGGCGCCCAGTTCCTGGAAGTTTAGTACAACCAGCTATTGTGTCAGTTACAGAGAACACACTTAGGAAGAACACAGAGTTACTCTGGTGTCCCTATAACACATTCCTGATGCTTATTAAATGTCATCTGCAGAGGCTTCCAAGCACATTTTCTGTAGACACAATTTCTAGCGTCTAGGACCTGAAAACATTCACGATAATAATGACTTCCCTCAATATCACGAACAAGATAATAAAAGGTTATAAGTTTATGATTTTTCTTCTTTTTTTTTTATTACATTCATACTTTATTTGGGGGAGGGAAGAGAGGACCACATGTCAGGGCTCACATGTGGAGGTCAGAGGACAAGTTGCAGGTCCCAAGAATCAAACTCAGGTTACAAAGCTTGGCAGTAAGTATATTGACCCACGGACAATGCTGCCAAGACTAGCACTTTAAATGACTCTGTCCCAGGGGAAGACAACAAACTACGTAACTGTTGATCGTAAACATTTATGAACTATGCTATCCATCATAATGTTTCCTATAGGAACAGAAAATTCTGGAAAGAGTTGAACTGTTATGGCACATTCATAAAATGCAATATTAGGATGCATAGTGATACGGGAAAAATTGCAAAAATAACAATACAGATAGATAAAAAATTATATCTATGATCTCATACTTATATGTGTAATAAGTGTACATACACATAAATGTTATAATATATAATATATATGTAAATAATATGTATATTCAAAAATATATACAATATATTTATCCCAAATGTTAAGTAGTTCATTTGAGTGGCAATTAAGATTTCTGATGAGTTTTATACTCTGTATATTTTCACAAGTTTTGTTAACTTTCTATAATGAGCATGAACAGTTTTTTAGAAACAGAAAACTGAGTTCTTTTAAAAGGTCATTAAACATACCTAGATATTTCAGGTATTTGTCAAACAAAAGTTAATTCTTCCTTCTGAGACTCTGAGATTCTCTAGTTGAAGAAAATCCAAACCTGCTCCCAACTCCAATGAAGGGGTGTGTCTGGCTCTGCTCCAGTGAAGGGGTGTGTCCAGCGAAGGGGTGTGTCTGGCTCCTCTTGCCTGCACTTGACCTCTAAACTACATCTGGTTCCCACCTCTGAGCCGAGATCCTTGAACGTTTCATCCCCAGCTCTGTAATTACCCAGTGCTGCTCCTAACATAAAAGCTGAGACTTGGAAAAGCCTGCAATTTACATGGCTTTTGTGGAGTGGTATTCGCATGCTGCTGTGGCCAACTCAAAAATCTGCATTAAAGTATCATTAAAGTCGGAATTGCAATTATGCCAGAGTGAGTGAGTTCAAAGTCAGAGATGCCTGTGCTCTATGTGATACTTAAATATGCCAGGGGAAGAAAAAGGTTTGTTAACACGTGCACTTGAATTTAAAGTATAGACTTCCACACTTCTGTGCTTGGTAAGTACAGGTATGGGCACTTTGGTTGTACAGAGCCTGTGGCCTTCTGAAAACAGGGTCAAGACCCTGGCTATGCCCCTCAATAAATGAAGTCTTCATGTCAGGTTCTTTGACCTCTATGGACTTGATCTCTATGGGACAGTTAATCTGGGTGTTGCCTAGTTTGCAGACTCTCACTGAAGACAATCTGCATTTACCTACAGCAGATTCCTGACTCAACTTCTCGGAGAACTCAAGGTTCAAATGAAGGGCAAGGTAGAAACCCAAGAGCCAAAGCCACCAAGAATCACTCACTGTGACAGCTGCAAAGCTGTCTGCTCTGTAGCCATTGTGTCTTGAAAACTAACTGTGAGGGTAAGAAGGGAGACCATCCAAAAGGGATTTGAAGTATATCTTTACTTTCGTGAGCAGTTTTTCATGTAGAAGAGATGCAGCATCCATGTCAGGAGGTGATTTCTCATTTCCCCAAATTTGAATATCTGAACTTTCAGGGACTTAAAAGATAGATTCAAGCCTGTCATTTATATTATTTGATGTACTGAATTTAATCCAATGTCACTTACTAAACCATTTTAATTTCCAATTACAATATTTTACAAAATTTGAAATTAAAGACATTATCTATTACAAAACGAGTCCCAGGACAGCCAGAGCTACCTTGTCTCAAATAGATAGACAGACAGATAGATATCTCCCCCATTCCCTCTGCCTTGCTAAACAACATCAAAAACCCATTAGCTTACGTTCCTAAAGCTAGCTACCAAGGTCTATTCCCTTATTTGCCCACTTCCTCCTCCTGAGGCTGACCACCAAGGTCCAGCTGTCAAAGAACTGAAATCTAGCAATCCAAAGGTCCCTTTGGCTCATTTAATTAACATGCTCAATTAAAATTAAACACCTCATCCTAACATGGGTTTTCCCCTTTACCTTTATAGCTGCCATTTTCCTGTGGGCCACATCTGTCTCCTCTCTATCCAGGAGCAGTCTTTTGTCCTCTGGTACAAATACCCTTCCCCCTCTCTCCTGTTCCCTTCCCTTCTCTGTCCTCTGCCTCCTGTCTTTGTCTCCTATTCTTGCGTCTGTCCCTCTGGGGCAAATCTTCTTTGTGCTGAGAACTCCGTCTTGAAGATCCTGAGATGATACTTTTCCTAATACTAAAAATGACCTTTTTAAAAAAATTTTTTGTCTTATCTCTCTCCCTCCCTTCCTCCTTGCCAGAATCTCCCTGCACCTTGTGGGGTGTGGTGTGGGGTGGTGTGTGTGTGTGTTGTGTGTGTGTGTATGTAAGTGCTTGCCACAGTGTTTGTGTGTAGACCAAAGTACAACTTTTAGTGAGTCGTTCTTGTCTTCCTCCTGTTGAGCAGGGTCTCTCTTGTCTGTCCCTGCATACTCCAGCTAACTTGAGCAGAAATTTTGAGCCAGTTTGTTCGTGCCTTCTATCCTGATGCAGGATTTCTGGGATGACAATGCTCACCACTGTGGCGTTTGCCAGGCTTCTGAGGCAAGGGCTTTTAAGTGCTAAGCCATCTCCCCTGCCCAAACTGGTATTTTGAGGCTCTGGTTTCTCAAGCTTCTCTAAGAATGCTTCTGTAAGCTTGACATACTGATACATGTCTAAATCTGGTACCCAGAGGCTGAAGCAGGAGAATCACCCTGAATAAAAGCCAGCCTGTGCTGTACAATGAGACTTTGTCCCTACCTCATCCCCCAAAACCTTCCCACCTAGAATTTATGCAATTTATAAAAATATACAGTTTCAGCTATCCTTAGGTGAAGTGCTGCTTTGCCCTGTCCAACTTCTGTTTAGATTTGGGAAGTTGTAGCTGGGTATCACCTTAGCAACTAAATTATTAAAGCCTTTGAAAGGCAATAGGCCTTTTAACAAGGGTGAGAGGTTACACTGTGAACAAAGGAAAAGTTTGCCCAAGATCTCTTTCAAAATGAGTCCCAGGACAGCCAGAGCTACCCTATCTCAAAAGCGAGATAGATAGAGAGATGATGATAGATAGATAGATAGATAGATAGATAGATAGATAGAGATAGACAGGTAGATAGGCAGAGAGAGATAGTAATTAAGATAGCATGCTATGTGGGGCTTGGTATGGAACTCAACATCTGGGAAGACTCCTTGTTTGAGGGGAAGCCAAATTTCACCTTACATCAGGGAAATGCTACATTTTCGTCTTAAGACTTCAAAGCTGCAAGCCTTTTTATCTAAGCAGCTGTTTCCAGCAAACATTTGGGAAGTGCCTGACTTGATCCAATTTTCTTCCCCTCGTTTCTTTGCTTTCTTTTGGATTCTATTTTACTACACAGTCCTTCTGTTTCCTGCTTTCTAGCCTCCCTACGGCTATTTGTCTCTCAGGACCTCTACTCAGGAGGCCCAGTACAGGTTCTGTTTTCCCGTTTCAAACTCTCTCCTCAGTAATTTCTTGGCCTCTCAAGGTTTTTCCCAGCATCTAAGAAAATGACTTCCAAACCGATGCCACTGATGCAGACAGAATCGGACTCTCCAGCTCAGATCTACAGAATGCTTAGCTGTCTCACGGGCCTGTCAACCCCGTGTGAGCAACCCAAATGCTTTCTTACTACCTGCAGTCTGCTTTCATCTTTCCTTCAGCATGGAAGCTGCTGTACACCTCTTCATGCACTCAGCAAGACATCCGGTGGCCACCTCTGATCAACTCCCTCTTTGCCTACAGTCAATCTTTCACCAAGGATGTCACTTCTAATTTGAAAATACATTATTAAGACCCAAACAGGGTTTCAGCAACTAAACCTAAAGACAAGACAGAGCTGATAAGTATATGTGTGTCCATGTGTGTGCTCATGTGAGCGTATGCATGCGTGAGCACACACACACACACACACACAACACACACAACACAACAAGAGAGATATTAAAATTCTGATTTAAAAAAAAATCAACAAGCACCACAAAGCAGAAAGAAGACCTCTTCTAGAAGAATAAAATCTTCTCAAGTGACTACCCAGAGTTTCAGGCTTTTAACACAACCAACCAACCAACCACCAAGCCAACAACCAACACCAACAATAAAATTTAGCAGTCACCTTCATATAGCTTTAATTTATACTTTAGGAGGGAATGAAAGCCAAAACAGATGCCATCATGGTTACATTACTACTCTATCAGATTAAGGGAATCTGAAAAATATTAGTCATGAAATTATTACTAAGGGTAGACTGCACATAAGCATCGCAGCTTGCTCAAAGGACCAAAATGAGAAATGAAGGTCACAGGGCAAACAGGTCTGCCTAAAAGAATTAAGGAAGAATAATGGTTTGGGCCTGTACACCCAGTTAGTGTGTCAACACAAAGAAGTATCAAAACAGGGAAAACAGATGGACTGACGTCAGTCCATCTGATTTTATCATTTTTTTTTCTTAAGCAGGAAGGGCAAGATATGTCATTGCGCAACCCAACAAATGCCATTACACAAAGGCTAAGGAGTAACAAAAGAAAACAAAACAAAAAAACTTGAGGGTAGCACGGACTAGAAGGTGGCCTTTTCCACAAGCCAAGAGAAATGAATTTATGAAACACCTGAAATAAAGAAGGGGTTCCCTGTTAAACAATAAAACCTTCAGTTCAACACCAAATTCAGGAGTCTTTTGGGGGACTTGCTGAATGTTTGATAATATTAAAGGAGTCCAAGGTCATCCGCTAATAGCTTAAGAGAAGCAACTGAGGCTTGAGAGAAGAATTAGAGGTTAAGAGCACTTGGTGCTCTTAGAGGGCTGGGTTTGTGCCCAGCACCCAAACAGTCATTCACAAACATCTGTAGCTCTTGATCTGGAGGATCTGACACGCTCTTCTGGCCTCTTAGGGCATTAGGCATATACAATCATGTATTCAGGTGCACATGCATGCACTCAGCCAAATGCTTATACACATGAAATAAAAATAAATTGAAAACTTTAAGAAGAAAGAAAACCAACTGGCTACAATCACATACTTTGCTTATTTTAACCAAGTGAAACTGTAAAAGGAGGACTTCAAGGTACCCTGGATTGGAGCCTGGGTTTTACAATTTAACAATGATGGATGAACATATAACGAATGCCTCTGGATGGTTGCAGAGACACCTCAGTGAATAAAAGCATGTGCAGTGTGAATCTGGACACCTGAACTTGATGCCTAGAACCTACTCAAAGGTGAAGTAGAACACAACTCTCCAACAGTCCTCTGATCTCCACAAATGCACTATGGAATGAATACGCCAACACTCACACATAGCTAATATAAGTACAGAAATAAATATCGCTAAAAATTAAATACAGATTTTTTTTTTAAAGTGACTATATAGGGTACTAAGACACTAGCTCCTTGGCGTGAGCAGTAATCAATTGCAGTGGCTCTGGGAGCCCAGCATCTCATACTGCCTATGCCCCGAATGCAAAGGAACACAGACACTTCAGCATTTGTCTTGGGCAAGCACTTCTATGCAGCCAAAGGAGGTCACTGAGTTGCTGAGTGAACCTTTTAATAAGGATCTAGAAAGTAGATTCAAACAGTTTGGTAAATAATATTTCATGCCCAGAAAACCTGCTGCAGGCCTTTGAAGGAATCCCTAAATAAAGGAAACAAAGGCATTGCTGGCCTTCAGGCTGTCCCTGCCCTCACTTTATCTCCATTGGTACCTGAGATACTTCTACCCTTACTGACCAAGTTGTCCTCACCAGCTGACTATAACTTATAGTGCTGCATGGAAACCATCAAGCACCAGGAACATCTGAGCAATAGTTGTGTGGCTAGCTACCCCAGAAGGCTGGGTGACAGAGAAAGGACATTGTACAAGTGCCTGATTCACTCACACTCTCCCCCTCTTCCAGGGTTAGTCAATGAAGTTCAGTGAAGAGTCAGAAAAATCCTCTTGTGCTCAAAAACTCACTCGCCACTTGGGAAAACTGTCATCTTGCTCTGTAAGACTGATCGTCTGAGAATTTGTCAGACACACTGAAAGGCATGGACATTGAACTATCTGTGGGTACGGTGGCCCTTGGCTGTCATCATAGCATGTGGAAAGTGAAGGTAGGAGAATAGGGAGCTCGGGGCCAGCCTCAGCTACATAGTAGGTTTCAAACAGCCTGTGCTACATGAGACTTTGACTTAAAAATAAGATTGGAAATGAAAGAAGTCAGAAAAAAATAAAAAGACTATTAAACTAGACCATATAAAACAAAAAACAAAAGCAAAAGCAAAAAAATGGGGAATGCAATACTGCCAAGTAGTCAAAAGCACCATGGACAAAGACAAATGGCAAATTGAAGAACACGTTGATTAGACTACAAAAGATCAGGGTTGGTGTCCCATGTCCTATAAATCAGTATGAAAAAGTTTTCTTCAGGCACATTTACATTTATTTTATTTGTTATATGTGCATGCACACACAATAATGAAGCAAGAGAACAAATTTGGGGAGTTGGTTCTCTCCTTCCACCACGTGGGCACTGGGATCAAATTTAGGTGGCCAGGCTTGGTGGCAGGAACCCTTGCCCACTGATCCATCTTAGCTGAATTAAAAAAAAAAAAAAATTGTTTTCATGAAAGCATGCAAAGGGTCTTCTTAAAGAGTCAGTGTATTAAACTAAGAAGTGAGAGACAGAGACAGAGATAGAAAGAGACAGACAGACAGACAGATAGACAGACAGTCCAAGATAAAAATACATAGAAGGAAAAGGGAAAAGGAGAGGGCAGCCAAGTATTTAGCTATCATTGGCAGCCCAAATGTAATACTTTACTAAGTCTCTACCTAATCATCTCCCAGGCTTTGGGGCAGTGGATCAATACAAAGTTTGTTGCTGATATCGAGGACAGAAGTGGGTAAAACACAGTGATGGTCCAAGAGACATCTTTGGCATACCATTGTTTCTTTATCCTGTCTGTCCTGGCCTGTCTTAGAATTCCTTGTCCTATCCTTAACCCTGAAGTCAGACGAATAAGAAGCAGCACAGCTGTCTCTCTAAGCCCTGCCTTACCCCCAGCCATTCAGTGTAACGTCTAATGAATAGGCTCTGTGGTGGAAGTGAGAGCGGATGAAACCCGGGGTAGAGCTAAATTAGGAGTGGCCAGTTCTCATGGATGGCTCAAAAGGAGATATAAAAACAAGCCCAAATGGCGGAAGCCTCCATGATTTTCAGCAACAATAAAAATCTTAACTTTAAACATTTACATAATGTCTGAAGAGTTTTCCTCACCCGGATTTCATGAACATGGAAGTGAAGACGTATGTATGCACATCAAAATGTCCATAGTCAGCCGGGCGGTGGTGGCGCACGCCTTTAATCCCAGCACTTGGGAGGCAAAGGCAGGCAGATTTCTGAGTTCGAGGCCAGCCTGGTCTACAGAGTGAGTTCCAGGACAGCCAGGGCTATACAGAGAAACCCTGTCTTGAAAAAACCAAAATAAATAAATAAATAAGTAAATAAATAAAAAAGTCTATAGTGATCCCTGTGGAACACAGGGAGTCAGGATGTATCGGGGTTAGTGCTGTGTGCAGACTGCAAACATTCTCTGACTTTCTCTCCTTGACCGTCTTTTGTCTCAGTGACGACTTGGAAGCTGTGCTCAGCAAACAGAACTCAGTGATACAAGGTGTCTAATCTTTGAAAAATGAAATTCCTTCACAAACAACATATGTGTACCTATACCACAAATAAAAGTTACATATAAGAAACATGCCACAGTGTATTTATAATTTAATTGAGACTTTAAGGTTAGTCCCTGTCTTTAGAAATGCTTGGAGGGGTGGAGCTGGAGCACGGTGAGAGGGGCGGAGCTGGAGCACAGTGGACCGGTACTGGTCCAGTACCTGTGAGGCTCAGGGTTCCTATCTTAGGACTGTAATGGTGATTATATACTATTACTTCTTAGAGCTGCCCGATTAGAAAGAGATAAACATTTTTTTCCTCCAGAAACTCTTTTAAAAGTAAATTAGAGTCACCAGCAAATTCACTACTACAAACTGGAAAAAAAAAAAAAAAAAAAAAAACAATGGAGTAAGTATTCTGGCCAACCGGACTAGAGCTTTCACCTCAGTCCTTTAAAAGCCAGGGTCCTGGGTCTCTTGTCACTTGCCTCCATTTAGAATGAGGGTTAAGTGACACTCTCAGAGTCCCTGAGTTACACGTGAGAATTAAAATGTAAATGGAAGGCATGATGTAAGAGGCTGAATTTTCAAGACAGTCCCCTTAAGAGCTCCATTCCCTAGTTTCCCTAGTTATCCAATCAGCTGTGAATACAGGCTGGTACAACTCCTATGGGATTTCGCAGTTGTAATTGAAGCCCTACATCAGCTGACCTTAAAAAACAGAGATTATCTGGATGGGTCCTCTACAAGGAAAGAACTTTCTGTGGCTGATGGAAAAGGAAGTCAGATTTGAAGCACGACAATGACTGGATGAGTTGTGGCTGGCTAACAGTAGGGGAGGGTAGGCTGAAGCTGAAAGCAACCCCGAAAGCAACCCGGGGGAAGGCAGTGGTCTAAATCTGCCTGCAACCTGTATGAGCTTGAAGTGGGCACTTTCCCAGACTACAGGTCACAACCCTGCCCAGCCAACACCTTAATTTTGGTTTTACAGTACCCTGAGCAAAGAGCCTAGGCAAGCTTGTCCAGACATCTATCTCCACAAAACCACAAGATTAAGAAATGCATCCTGTTCTGAGCCAGTGAATTTTTGGTAATCTGTTACATGACAGCAGAGAATGATGGCAGGTATTTTATTTCCTTTTCGGTTTTAGTTTTAAAACTTTTTTTTTTAAATTATGAGTAACATATGCTAATTTCTCAACCTTCTTATTCCCTGCAAATAAACACTGCTCACAATTTCTCTTTCTTTTTGTGTATATACTAAAATGCACACACAGATGAAATTACAACATGCAAAATCCTTATAAATATGCATGAATCCACAGGAATGTATACATGAGCACATATACACTAAAATGTGCACACAGATGTAATTACAACATGTAATTTTTCTCATTATTTGTGCATTTTCCTAGCACCCTACATAAAAGCCTACTATTTCCTTTATTACAGTTTCTGCTGGCTTATATACCTGGTCATATACAAGCCCATCGCTGAATGATAGGCTAAGTAAAAACTAATAGCAACTTACCTTCCTGCTTATTACTCATAGGGAATGCTAACATTTATAATTTCCTATTGTTTTAAGGGAATATAGGGAAGAGATATTTCCATATATAGCCTTATTAGGTCAAAGGGTAAATACATTTCACATTTTAAGCAAAATTATAAGCCACTAACCTCACAGTTATACTGGTCCACATCAGCATCTGCAGTGTGTAAAATGGGCTGTTTTCCCCCGTCTTCCCTGTTACTGGATTTAACAAATGAAGTACTGTAGCCTACTCCAGGTAAATGATACCATCTCACTCTCTTGGCTCAAGTTGTTCCAGGATGTCAATCACGTTACAAGTCAATTTTTTGAGGGCTCTCCTCCCCCATGATAGGCCATTTACACCATTTCCTATTAGTCCACTCACCCCTTGCCACCCATCTATGCCAGCCCTTTGTACATTAAAGCCATCAGGTGGGCAATTACTCATAGACAAATATATATTCCACACTTAGATTTCTTTTCACTCTTCTTATTACACAGAATTTTTCATGTCAGGAAATATATCCCAGTGTCTTCCACTGGGAGTTCTGAATGAGCTTTAATGCTTTGAATCTTCCTGGAAATGGGAGCCTGGCATTTTTTACTTTTCTTTTCTTGTTTTTAAATGGCTGTCCTGTTCCGTGTTCTTTCAGGAACCTCTGGCTCCTTGAAACATCCTGTGAATGCCTCTCTTCTGCTGAATGCTCCCAACACAACAATTGATGGAGATAATCAGCACTGGACACATATATAAGAGTCCTATGCCAGTGGTCAGTTTACATTCCCCTCCCTTAGGAAAACAAAGTGGGTGTGGCTCTGGATGATAGGCTAATAGCACCTGAGAGATGGCAGCTTTTCTATCTGTTTTCATGGTGGCATCTGATCAGCCTCACCAAGCACCCTGGATCAAACACAGGCAACAAGATAGAAGAGTAAGCCATGGGAAGTGACAAGGTACACACTAGCAGGACACCAGGATGAACTGGACTTCTCTTCATTTACATTGTCTTCATTTTTACTACACAGAAATAGGGATCTGACAGGTTTCGATAAATGCCACTTCTCACCAAAATAAATAAATAATAATAAATAAAAATAAAAAAAATATGACAGCCGTTACTCCTCTGAGTAACAACATGTTGGCTCAGTAACAAAGAAAAGCACTCAGACCCTGAACAACACACCCCTCTTTGCTCAGAGCCCTCAGATTACATTCTAAAACCAATGCAGATTTTTTTTTTTAAATCAAGCTAAGGCAATATAAAAGGGGAATAAACAATTAAAGGACCATTACAGCCTTAACCACATACTCTCTCTTCTCAATACTAGAGCTAAAGAAAACCAAAGCAATAAAAGCCTAATCAACAGACACATCAATGCTGGGAAATGGGCATCAAACCCCACAGAGAGGAAGAAGGTCACACACTTAAAATCACTGCTGAGTTATACTTAACAGAATCTATCATTCACTTAGCACTTAGTAAGACTGCCAGGCCCTGGGGTAGACCTCAGAAAAACAGACCGGTTTAATACACTCAGTTCCAGGCCCCACAGAGTCTGTTCTTGAGTGACTGTCTGTCTGTAGGCTTCAACTATCATGACAATCACATATCAAAAAAATGTTCAATCCAGCTGGGCGTGGTAGCACACACTTTTAATTCTTGCACTCTGGAGTCAGAGCAGGTAGATTTCTGTGAGTTCAAGGATAGCTTGGTCCACAGAGTAGGTTCTAGGCCAGTCAGTGCTACATAGTGAGATCTTGTCTCAAAAAAAATAAAATAAATAAATAAATAAAAAATTTTATAAAATATTATATATATTATTATATATATATATATATATATAATAACACACACACACAACACACACAAATATATATCACACACAGTAATAATTTAAATAATTGCATGCTTACTCATTACATAGCTTTGGAATTATGTAAAATTACCAATAGCTTCATGTTCTTTTTTTTTTATATGTGTCCTATATGTCCCTCACAATTCTTTAAAGTAACTATCATAAAATGGTCCTTAAATTTATTTTCTTTCCTCTAACTGAGTCACCAAATAATGGAGGAGATAAACCTCCAACTAGACATCTCTCACTATCAGGTAAAACCTTCAGTTCCAAATGGAATTTCTTCATCATCCCTCCCCACAGGGCTCAGAGAACGATGTGGAAAAGGAGGTGGGGAGACTGTAAAAACCAGAAGGGGTGGATTACACCATGGAAACTGTCTTCTAGACACAACAAGACTGCCATACATACAAACTCATAAAGACTGTGGCTGCATGCACAAGGCCTGCACTGGTCTAAGACACTTGAAGTCTCAGCACCAAGAGAGGGAGACACTTGCTCCCACCCCTAACCAACAAGCTATCTCAAATTGACTTTACTTGCAAAGGAAAAATCAGTTTCTTGAATGAAGTCTCCCTGAGTATCCTTAAGGGCAGGCCCCATGCTCAGCAGTAGATGGCCAACACAAAATGAACTCAATGGTGATTTTGGAGATTTTTTTGGTCTCATATTGCTTTGTTTGGTCATTTTTTTTAACCTTACTAATCTTTTGTTTGTATACTACAGTATACATACAAAGTAGATTTTGTGTCTTTATGCTGTGTGTGTCTCTGTGTGTGTGTGTGTGTGTGTGCATATGCACACATATATGCACTTTTGATATTTTTTTCTTTGTTTTCTTATTTGCTTTTGTGTTGTTTATTCTGGTTCGTTTGTTTATTTACCTGCATATTTTCTAAAGAGAGAAAGAGAGAGTATGAAGTTAAAAGGGTGAGGAGAATGTGAGAGGAGATAAGGAAAGGAAAACCATAAACACTGTATGAAAAAATGTATTTTCAATTAAAAACATAAATATTATTTCTCCCATCTCTCACTACTATATATATATATTAGTTCTAGTAATAATTAAGGAAAAAATGTCATATGTATGTCTCATATGAGTGTGTGTTTGTATACGAAACAATACCCATAGCACCACATTAATTTCATGTGAATGGCTGAATGGTTAAGCAACATTCTTTTGCAATTTGCCTTTGTTGCCCAATCTTATATTTGAGTTTCATCCATGTAGACATGTGCAGGGCTAGCTAGTTAATTTGTTTTCTCTGTGTGACTGGATCAAAGTTCATTTATCCATTTCCCAACCGATTAAACTTGAGGCTGCTTGATGCGCTGAGCAATGATGAAGGGTGTCATGGCTGGAGTTTAACCGCCTTCCTGTGTACACGCCCCTTCTCCAGCGCTGTCTCTGGAGGAGACATTTCTGAACACTGCAGTCCTTTTTACTATATCGTGATTTTCTTGTACCTCTTCACTGAGTCACCATTAAAGTTTTAATTTTTACATTTGTTTATTTAGTGTGTATGTTCACGCTTGTGTACAGTATATGGGTGCAACCTAGCATTTGTTGAGGTCAGAGGGCAAACAATGAAAACCCAGTCTTTCTGACCATGTGTGTAGCATAGGTTAAGCCTGGGTCATCAGGCACCACTGCTGCCCACAGACCTTTTGACACTTTTAATTCTAGTCATTCCAAAGCATCATCTTCTACCCATCTTGCATTGCAAATACCTCTGTAGCCAAGGACTGCCGGCTAGGCAGCCAGACACTTAGCCTTGAAACCAAGATCGTCTGAAGCTCCACTGGTATCACATTAGAGTTTCTACTGGGTGCCATGGAAGCAGGGCTACCACCTCATTCAGGAACCCGTCCTGAGCCACACATGCCTCCGACAGCCCAGATCATCTTCCACATCCCAAAGAGGCAGGCAAAGCCTTTCTACTCCTCAGTCTTTGCCTGCCTTTCCATTTCTCTGTGTCTCACCAATCATTCAGTTTTCATCTTGAATACTAACTTCATTCCTCATTAGGGACATGTTCCAGATTAATAAAAATGGACCCATGTATTAGAATACAAGTTAATATCTTCTCACAAGCACACTGAGCCACTGGTGTAGCTAGAAATCGATTACTATATGTGGACACAAGGTGTCCACTTTTCCTGTTTCTTTAGCATTTAACAAGCATGACCATTCCAAACGAGAGTTCTTTCCTTTATCCCTTTGCTCCCTACCCTGCCCTAATCTTACCCATTTTCAACATCTTGGCCAAAAGGTTTATTCAAACTCTTCCTGACATTTCTGTTAAAAGTGGCCTCCCCACCATATACATCACTTTAGTCAGAGAACTGAAATAAAAGGCATAGAAAGCAGTTTCCACTGAATAGCTTTATAACATAATAGTGCTATGTTTCTCATCCTTATAATTCTATAAGGACTTCAAACTTCTGGCCTCTCCTTCATGATCTAGACCATTGTTTCTCAGCCTGTTGGTCGCGACCCCTTTAGAAGTTGCATATCAGGTATCCTGTATATCAGATATTTACACTGCAGTACATAAGAGTAGCAAAATTACAGTTAAGTAGTAGCAGCAAAGTAATTTTTATGGTCGGGGTCACCACAACATCAGGAAGTATAATAAAGGGTCACAGCATTAGGAAGGTTGAGAATCATTGGTCTAAACAACAACCAGCTATTTCACATATCCATCATGCTTAGTTTTAGGGGGACCAGGCTGAATCTCTCTGAACACTTTTCTTCTTCATACTGCTGTGTTTGAAGCCCCTAAAGATATCCCTAATGGACAAATGGGTCTGACAGTGTTAACAAAATTTAGCAATACACAAAAAAAATTAATTACAGAGAGCTTGACATACAAAAAAAGTTGTCATTTGTTATCTCAGCAAGAACAACTTAATAGTAACATAATAGGGAAATCAAGGCAGGTATAAAAAACACATGTAGGTCTCAAAAGGTCTAGATTGCTTTTAAAAGACAAAGAAACAAGAGAGTCGTCAGTTACCTGCATGAGCAGAGAGCGGTGAGTGTGGTCTAGGCAATGCTGGAGACTGGCCATTGCCTATCAAACTCTTCCGGTTGCTTGTTCGGCAACTGTCAGAAGGAAAGAAAAACCAGGTGAAGAAAAACACACCACTACTATTTGAGCATATGCAAAGCTGACACAGACAAAGATGCGCATCCCTCCAGGACCTCCTCAGGCTGTTGCTAACAGCACAGAGAACTATTGCATGCTCACTAATGTGGGATTGAAACCTATCCCCTGAATGTGAGAACCCATAATGTATTCATACAGCATAGCATCATCAATATTCCTCACCACAGCAGAGCTACAACAGAACATCTTCTCTCAGCTCACATCTGCATCTACCAGGATGTGTCATGCCACACACGCAAGTGATAAATCAAGGATTCAGATTAGCGAGCCACAGGTAGAATTCTTGTTGACATGAAATTTCTAATAGGGAATCATATGCAACGAAGTAGAATGGCATTCATCTTACAGCGATGCACTAATTAAAAATCTAGTTATTTAGACAAATTTCATATTTGTGCCTTTTGTCAATAAAAAAGTCAATGCCTAAGATGAATGCAGCTTGCCGCTCGCTCGGTTTTCATCTTGTGTGCTACATTCAAATTCCTTATTAAGGAACATGTTAGGAAACAGGAAAATAGATTCCAGTATCTTAAGACAGCAGTGATGGCATCTTCTAATCTGCTATTGGCTGTATTTGAATATTCGGTAAAGGGGTTCATATATATGGATACAAGGTACCTACTTTTTCCTGGTTCTGCTAGAAGGGAGTTATCAGATGAATTTCAAGGTAACAATGCACAAACACCAAAGACAAACCCCAGTGTTCTTACATTTGTTTGCCTTCTTTAATACACATTAGTCATTTATTCTCCTGGATCATTGCAGTACCCAGAAAGAGTAATGAATTCAGGCTTCCATCTCGACCTCACCAACAAGTGTTCCAGGCACTGAGACTACACAGAAGCCACTTTCCCTTTGTCAGACTTGACCATAATTAGCAGAATCTTAACTCACAAGAGGCCTGTGCAGCCATGCTCCTGAAGGCGTCTACATGAGATGTAGGATTTGATATTTCAGGGTTTGTATACAACATCTTCAACCCCGTCTGGTGAGGATGCAAAAGACATCACAGCCACCCAGAAGACTAAAGCAGAATGATCACAATATAAGGCCGGCCTGGAGTCCAGAGCAAGTGCAAGGCCGGCATAGGAGACACAGTGAGACTCCTTTTTCAGATTGTTAAAAAACTACAAAACGAGCTTGGGAAATAGTTCAGTATTCGAGCACTCGTCTAGCGTGTAAGAGACGCCTAGGCTCAAATCCTCAGCAATGGAAAAATAGACTAGACAATTTGAAAGGGCTACTCCTAATCTTCAAAGAACACATTTCAAACCTATACCAATTTCTCTCAGCAACACCGACTGGGGAGTCAGTCACTTGATGTTTGCTGTGTGTTATCACTGCCAACAATCCCATACTTAGCATTTCTTAAGGTCAGGCTGCATGGGTTTCTTTTCCTTGTTGCAGCAATCAACATCCCCTAGCATTATCTGTGAGTTTAATTAACATCATGTTTACTTAGCCTTAAAGAAGCTGTTGAATGATGATAGGCCCCTGGTAGTTAATTAGGAAGGTAGACTGCGATATTATCAGCTCATCTATCAAGAATCTGTATTCTCAAGCTATTAAATTCATAATCATTAAGTCTGATAGTCTGATTGTTTTTCAAAGATACTACAGAATACATTTAGTGTTAATTCAAATTAATGCTTCCTCTCACTTCAGGAAGGGGCCATTAAATATACTATTCTGTCAATGTTCATCAAATAAATTAGAAATGATAAATTCATATCCTGGAAATTTCAGCAAACTTTCTTGGGCAAATCAACTAAAATTCAGATTAGTTATTACAAAAACAGGCATTGAAATTTTTACATTTAATATTGAATCTATGTAATTCATAAAGAATTCCTCAACATAGTTAATTATTAGTGTTCCTATATGTAACTACAATGAATAAGAAGTGTATACCAACACAATCAATAACCCAGTAAATATATAATTTATGGATGTCAATATTAATTATTATTATCATCACATATTAATGTGACGGACCTAAGACTAAAATTAAGAAAGGCTATTTCTCAAATGAAACTTTAAAAATAAATTTTCCTAAGAATCTTATAGATTGGTTAGTCTACATGTATAATATAATAGCATATTATAGCAAGCCAAATAGTGGAAAAAAAAAAAAAGCCCTCACAATCACATCAGTTATTTACAGTCTATCAGCAAGCAGTGAAAGGGTGAGTTAATCTTTAAAAAGAAACATGTAAGTAAAACCTGAAAGTAGGTTTTATTGAAATAATGAGAGGAAGCTTCAGAGATAGATAGCTCAGTGGTTAAGAGCACTGACTGTTCTTCCAGAGGTCCTGAGTTAGATTCCCAGCAACCACATGGTGGCTCACAACCATCTGGAATGGGATCAGATGCCCTCTTCTGGTGCGTCAGAGACAGCATACTCATTTTAAAAAAGAAAAAGAAAAGAAGGAAAGGAAAGGAAAAGGAAAGGAAAGGAAAGGAAAGGAAAGGAAAGGAAAGGAAAGGAAAGGAAAGGAAAGGAAAGGAAAGGAAAGGAAGGAAGGAAGAAAGGAAGGAAGAAAGAGAGGTCTATCTCCTCACACAGAAGGTGATTTAAGTATCTTCTACAACCTTTGACACTTTCCACAGGAAGGTGGAGATGTTGTTAAAGGTGTAACACACTAGGAACTTTTAAAACTCTTTCAACAATCCAAGAGGAAGCCTTTAAACATAATCTGTTCCGATGTGGTAAAACTGAGTTGAGGAAATACAGGTCACAGCAGATTCCTGTGTGTACACAAGATAAATCTCTATACTTAGGACATAGGATTTTGACCTCACGATGAACTTGTTGCTAAGATTCTTAAAGGTAAAGCGGCACTTTATTGTATACTTAATCCTGAAATACCTGAAGCATATGTGTGCTTGTCCCCCCATCTTTACACACACACACACACACACACACACACACATGGCTCCTTCACTTTCAGTGTGACAAAGTTCTTCTGGCTTCTTCCCAAGCAGTCATCCATGGGAAAAGCAGGCATCTCCTACCAAGTGAAACAGTAACGCCACATCTCTTCAGCATAAATCTCTCATAATTCATCCTAATCCCAGCACTGCACCTTGTTAAATATTTTCTCTAGTTTGGATCCTCAAGCACACAGGTCAGAAAAGAAACTGAAGAGACTTGCACTCATGCTGTATCTATTCCAACACAAAATGCATTATTCCTCCCCAACTCTTCAAGATACAGCCTTCTCCTCACTCGACCCAAACTTCTAATAGCCTAGTCAGTGTTCACACCTCCAAAGTACCTCCATTGCAGATCTCTGGTGGAAGCGACGCAAGAGAAAACTTACTCTTCCAGTACATAGTATGCTCTGCTTGCACCCTACAGAATTTAGGAGGTGACTGTTTAGTCACACACTGGGATTTCTTCCTTGTAAAGCCAGAATTTAGCAAGAAGACAGCTGCTTACAACTTGACACAAAGGCAGAGATAAACAGTGGATTAGGACAAGGATGACTGTCCTAAGTACTCTTATTACTCACCCCCTGGTTCCTTCCTGGAAAGATCCACCCAGGGACAAAGACAGGTACGGATGAGGTACAAAAAGAAGGCTTTTTCTCTCTCTCTGTCTCTCCCCATCTCCCTCACACAGGCGATCACACACACACACATACACACACAAACTCACACCCTGCACACACACATGCACACATACACACACATGGCACAGACAGTGCACCCTGCCACTGCAGACCTGGGACCTGGGAGGAACAGGATAAGGGAAAGATGATGACATCACTTTTGAGTGAGCCGGCCAGGCTGGCCACTGAACAATGGGAGGCAAGAGCTCAAGACAAAATTCTGTGAGTAAGAAAGGGTGTCGTTCTGGATAGCAGTTGAGGGCCAACTTTAGAGTGATGTGAGGCCAATATAAGGGAGCACTGTGATTGGCTGCATGGTTTTTGTCCTGCTATTTGCCCCTAAGTCCATTGCCACCACCAAGATTTTCACAAAGCTTGTGGCACCTTAATGGCGGCTAGTAGGTCTTCCCTTTTGGATGATAAAGTAAATGCTCACAGGTTACATTATCTAAGTCAGACCAGATGAGGACAAACACATCTAGTTATCAGGCTGATGTTGGGAAAGGAAGGCATATTTGGTCCACGGCACCCATACCCCATTTCTGCCCAAATTGTCTTTAAGTTCAAGTTCCCTAGAAAGGTTTCGGGGCTCAGTGAATGTGTGGCACCTGGATGTGTCACTTGTCTTCTGGCAAAAGAACCTATTACCCATCTCCTGCCAGGTCTCTGAATGCCCAGCAGGCCTTGACTATTTTCAATTATTCCAAGTAGTTAAATTTTTGCTTAACTTTAAATTACATTTACAATGAGACATGCGTTCTTAGCATGTCTGGTCGTTGTAAGACAACTGAGCAGATCAAGCCCCACTGGCTGAAACTTTTTAATTTGTAACTGATTGGAAAGGTCAACACTGAGTATAACCTGCCACTGACTACCACGGAGAGATAAGAGTCACAGCGAACCAAGAAGAGGGCAGAGGGAAGTCCAGCTTATATTTTTACCTTGATGGAGATTTTGATACATTTTGCACAGGAGACCAATTACAGACCAAAGCTACACTATTCAGAAAACATCTGCTATTTCCTCACACCATGATAGAATCGAACCATCTGAATATTCCTTAAACACAGAGGAAGGCTGAAGTGTTGGAGACTGGCCATCATCAGGAGGCAAAGGTAGTCTAATGAGCTGCTGAGTAACTAATATTATATACACTAATATTATAACTGCAGCTTCCATACCGTTAAAATCAAGGGGTTTGTCCACATGAGAAAACTAGTAAGAAACTAGTTTCTATCCAAGAAATGTTTTAAAAGAGAGAGAGAAAGAATCTAATAGTTTCATCAACTCTGGGATGGATCATTATATCATTTGTCGTATCTGTTTCAAATCTTTTTGAAAAAAGAGAATTCCCCATTCCCTAAATATCTTCTTCTCTACCTCTCCAAGATGGCTTCAAACATTTGCCCCTCTTTCGGTCTCTGTGTCTGTGTGTGTGTGATTACAGGATTATGTTAAAATTTTACATTTTTACTACTGCTTTCAGTTATCAGGAAAACCCCACAATTTGGAATTGCACACAAAGGGAGGGAATGAGTAGGTTCCTTTAAAGACCTGCGCATCTCAAGTAGTCCTACTGACTATGCTATGGTAAAATGTTGTTTCCGTTGAGGCTGGGGAGCAATGCAAATGGCTCCTGTCTTTGAATGTATAATCTGTCTCCTTGAAGTACAACTGACCCCCCTCATAGAAAGATGGCCTAAGACAGTCAATGTCCTGTTAAACAGAAAGCAGTTTCACATCTACAAGAAAATTCGTTTCATAGTTCCTGAATGTCTATACATATATGTCCATTTTAAAAAACTCATATAATCTGTCTTGTTATGCCACTTTTCTCTAACTAATTGATAAGTTAATAAGTCTTTGAATATGTTCACTTTGTATGAGTTATGTTTTGAGTATATAGTGTGCATATATATATATATATATATATATATATAAACTTACTTTTTCTCTACTCAGCATTGCAATTTTAAGCTTTAACTGTGGCAACATAAACATGGGTCTGTATTCATTTATTTTTAAGGTTATCCATTTGAAGCAAATGTTAGGATTCTTAAATGCACTAAAATTACATACTGTAGAATTTCCTCCTTCTCCTTGCGACACTGAATATGTAGGAGCCCGTGCTTTTGAAAATCTGATTGCAAAATACTGGAAAATGTAATTGAAGGAAAAATATTGTGCAACAGCAAATTAACATTCCCTAAAGTCTTTGGCCACTTTCCCCCATGTCCTGCTGTTGCTTCCCGCACCCTCCAGCTTAGCTCTACCTTCCTTCTGTGGAAGTTTCCCATAAACACTTTGTCTTTCTGCTGTCATTCAAGCAATCCCTTTTCTGGGCATCTTCAGTCTACATCTCTAGCTCCTCTCCAATAGCACAGTCACATGGAATAGCTGCCTGGATCACACCATTCCTGCCTAAAGGAAGCAGAAAGCAAGCTTTTCTGATCTTCCCTCAGCTCCATAGGTGCTGGCATTCATTTCAAGATAATATTCGTGCTGGGGGTCTTCCCTATAGCTCATCAAATCAAGGCTGTTGTTACTTTATTCAGTTAACTAATTGCTCAGTGTGCAGATATTTTAAGACAGTGCCTGTTCTGAACAAATCCACGGCTCTCTTCTAGAGCGGACGTAAGCAACGCGGACGTAAGCAACGCACGCAATGTAACATGCATCGCATGTGGAATGATGACGGAGGGGAATCATGCAGAAACCGGGGCTGGGGTACCAGTATGGAAGGCCAGGATCTTTTTTTTTTTTTTTTTTTTTGGTTTTTCGAGACAGGGTTTCTCTGTATAGCCCTGGCTGTCCTGGAACTCACTCTGTAGACCAGGCTGGCCTCGAACTCAGAAATCCGCCTGCCTCTGCCTCCCAAGTGCTGGGATTAAAGGCGTGCGCCACCACTGCCCAGCGAAGGCCAGGATCTTAATTAAATAGATGTTCAGGGAAAAGCCTCACTGGGGAGCCGGTATTTGGTAAGACCAGGAAGTAAGAGAGCAAGTACGAAGAATAAGCAAAGGCCCTGAGGCAAGCGGGTTCCAGGAACAGAAGCATGCTAGCATGCTGAGATGGAAAGATCAGTGGAGAACATTAGGTAGCGAACAGTAGACAGAAGCCAATGAAGATATCAGGCTTGCAGACCATGGTGTAGGGAGTTTGCATTTAGTCAGAGAAAGGGAAAGTGTTGAGGATTTTGGGCATAATTTGCCTTTAGTTTTAAAGAAAATCATTCTGGATGATATGTTGGGACAAGGGAAGGAGGAAGCAGAGTGGGGAGTTAGGAAGCAAGGTCTATGTGCATCCTAGATGAACGCCATGTCTAAAATATAACATTTCCCTCTTTAAAACTCAGCAAGATGGCCCCAGATTCAATGGGAGCACTATGCATTAGCCTCTGCCTCCAGGATGTTGGAGAGAAGGTCAGTAAGGAGATGGACGAAGTCAAGGGCATTAGGTCTTTTAGTATTTGCATCAGCACAATGAGCACACATAGTTATGAGGAGGATGTCCCTACTGACCATCTTGATACATGAACTAAACTTTCCCATTAGCAGACAGATCTTTCCTAAAGGCACGACTCATACTAGAAATGAATAAGTTCTCATACTGTCTTTATTTATGAGTGAGAAGTATAAACAGATTCCAACAGCTACCACAAAGTTTGAGTAAGCTTTCAAAAGTTCTGAAGAAAGTAATAGAAAAAATTTACACACATTTAAATAGACACATATACATGCATATATATATATGATCATAGTCAGGGCTTCTTGAAAATACTAATCCATTAAGATAAGCCTGTACTCAAGCACCAATCCCTGACACAATTAATGATACAGTTATGCTTGCAGACTGGAGTCTAGCATGGCTGTCCTTGAGAGACTCCACTCAGCAGCTGACTCAGAAGGATGCAGTCAGTCATCCATAGCCAAACAGTAGATGGAGCTTGGGAACTCTTATGGAAGAGTAGCAGGAAGGTTGTAGGCCCCAAAGGGCATAGGAACTCCACAGGAAAACCAGAGAGTCAACTATCCTAGACCCTTGTGGCTCTCAAAGACTTAACTATCACTAAAGAACATACATGAAGCCGGGCAGTGGTGGCGCACGCCTTTAATCCCAGAACTTGGGAGGCAGAAGCAGGTGGGTTTCTGAGTTCGAGGCCAGCCTGGTCTACAGAGTGAGTTCCAGGACAGCGAGGGCTACACAGAGAAACCCTGTCTCGAAAAACCAAAAACAAAAAAAAAAGAACGAAAAAAAAAAAAAAAAAGAACATACATGAACTGGACCTAGGCCTCCCTGCATATATGTAGCAGATGTGCAGCATGGTCTTCATATGAGTCCCAAACAATTGGAGCCAGGGCTATCCCAAAAGCTGCTGCCTGTCTGTGGGATATTAGCTGGGCTGCCTTGTCTGGCCTCAGTGGAAGAAGATGTGCCTAGTCTCACAGAGACTTGATGTGCCTGGGTGGGAGGATACCCAGAGGGCCCCCTACTTTCTCAGAGGAAAAGGGAAGGGAAAGGATTGTGAGAAGGGGTTGGTTATCAGGAAGGGGGGCAGTAAGTGGGATGTAAAATGAATGAATGAATGAATAAATAAATATCGAACATCATAAAATGAATTTTGTTAGTTGAGGGATAAAAGTGACCAAATATTATAAAATAGAGTTAAAATAAACTAACCCTATACATTAAAAAAAAAAAAAAAAAAAAAAAAAAAAAAAAAAAGAAGCCGGGCGGTGGTGGCACACGCCTTTAATCCCAGCACTTGGGAGGCAGAGACAGGCAGATTTCTGAGTTCGAGGCCAGCCTGGTCTACAGAGTGAGTTCCAGGACAGCCAGGGCTACACAGAAAAACCCTGTCTCGAAAAACAAAAAAAAAAAAAAAAAAAAAAAAAAAAAGATAGGCCCTCCTGCTGAGGTTGAGCCCAATTTTCTATCTTCACACAAGAGAGACACATGAACATACAGATATTCGGAAGGCACTACCCCAGGGAACAACTGTTTATGGAGTATCCTTCCTACGTATAAGATACTGTGAGGAGGAAAGGTGAAACCCTCTCTAAGCCTCAAGCCTACGAATGATCCACTGATACTGGAGGTATAAACAGGCACATGTTGCAATCTGAAGTATGAGACAAATTACCAATCTGCTCTTAAATATACTTTCATAATAAACACTAGAATCCTTTGCAGCATACAGTATATGACTCACTGCAAGCTATCCAGTGGTTCATAGGATTTCCTTCATAATCTCTTAATGATTTACTTGACAGAAATGGCTTTACAGTTTGTCTTCTAGGACCAGACCGGTGAGATGGTTCAGTGGGGAAAGAGGCTTGCTGACTAATGATGCAAACATGACAACCAATCTCTAAAACCTATTTAAAGGTAAAAGAAGAGAACCAATTTCACAAAGCTGTCCCCTGACTTCTGCATGTGCACCGTGTCATATACCCATCCCATAATAATAAATAAAAGTTAAAATTTATAAAAGTTTAGGTCTCTTCTAAATTACTCTCCATTTTATAGCTATTTCAAAGACAGACAGGCCAGGACAGCTACTGTGATATGGCTGACAGGATGAGCTAGGAGGTCACATTCTTATCCTGTGATTGATGGTTGCTGACACCGATGGTGTTGTATTACAGTAACCATGGTAAACAGAGTATCCCTCTGGGACCCTGTCTTCTTTCAACATAGAACCTGGCATTCAACATGTTGTTTAAATTCAAGAAATGGAGACTCCCTGAGGATAAAGTTCATATTTTTAATAATACTGAAGTCCTTTGATTAGCTATGAAAAAACAGAAAATAAATATGACTTAAACAGAGACATATTAAAAAGGTGGGGGGGAAGAGGTGGGGGCAGTGCTGTGAACTGGATCCAGGTCTGGTATGCAGTTAACACGTCATGGTTTCTCTCTAAACTACACCTCAGCCAAAGGTAGGTTAACTGATTTTTGTTTTGTTTTGTTTTGTTTTGTTTGAGACAGGATGTCACTATATAGCCTTGACAGGCCTGGAGCTTGATGATTTAGCCCAAGCCAGCCTAAAACCCACAGGGATCTGCCTGCCTCTGCCTCTGGGTGCTGCTGAAGATTAAAGGTGTGAGCCACCACACCTAGCTATGACGTAATTTAAGGGAGTGGCTAAATACAGTTCCCGCCTTGAAGAAGTTTATAATTTAACTTGTAGTACCAGTCAAATTTATAATACCAAACTGATGTAAGGTGATGTTTAAACAGCCCGTTCCTACTAGATGGATCCAGGCTAAGCACTTAACTAAGAAAACAGAAATCTGTGGAAGCCCCTTAGTCTTTCTGAAAAGCATTACAACGGGCTCTGCAGATGAGTTAAAAGGAAGGGCAAGCACAGTATCAAAATCAAGTAGGAATGTGAATGATCGGATGGATAAAGACATGGGCCGATTTAATGGTTTAAGATGGTAAAAACCATGAAAGCAAAAAGCCCTAAGTCTCGACACCCATGATCTTGTTAGTGCAGAGTATTTGCTAACAAAAATGGTAAGAGGTACCTGCTGTGTCTGCATGCCCTCTCCAGGACTCAGATCTTTAGGCCAGGCAGCTATCTACATGGGGGGTCTTTAAAGGCTAGGAGACAGGAAGGTTGACACCGCTTTTGGATTAAGGTTATGATGTCATGTGAAGAAGATTAAAGGCATCTAATTAGGAGTGTTGGGTGGAGGGTGGGAAGAGAGGACTCCAAGGGCAGATAATTA
Source organism: Mastomys natalensis (assembly GCA_021653895.1). Taxonomy (NCBI): domain Eukaryota; kingdom Metazoa; phylum Chordata; class Mammalia; order Rodentia; family Muridae; genus Mastomys; species Mastomys natalensis. The sequence continues at coordinate 570,233 of JAJTUV010000036.1, forward strand.
TTATCTCTGATATAAGAGCCAGAAGGTTTGTCCTCTATCTTGGGAATCTGCTCAGAGGGTTCACTATTGCCCAGAGGTTGCAAGGGCTCATTCCAGACTCCAAAGGTCTAATCTGTGCTGCCAAGATAAAGAGATGTTATCACCAGCCCAGGCCTACTGGCCTCAGGGCCATCAAAGTGACAAGTAGTAAGAGTAGAGGGAAGGGTGGACCTGGTGGAGCCAGTTTTTTAACTGGAGGAAAGGTCAGAATCTAACCGCAAGGGACTACGTCAAGCACCAAGAAGTCTAAGGATACATGGGAATTAAGGGAAACTAGATTAAGCACTAAGTATCTGCTTCTCAATACTTGTTAGACTGTGTGTGTGTATGTGTTGTATTACAGGGAAAGGCTGGCCTCAAATTCCCAATTCACCTGCCTCAGCCTCCCAAATAATGAGATTCCATACATATCAGGTATATGCATTATATCCAGATTTTTTTTAAACTTCATATCTTGTACAATACATGGGAATATCAATCGCACAACATAATGTATCATCCTAAGTAGCAGAAAAGCAACTTCAAATCCCTGGATAAAAATGACTATAGTTGGGCTGGAGAGATGGCTCCGCAGTTAAGAGCACTGACTGCTCGTCTAGAAGTCCTGAGTTCAATTCCCAGCAACCACATGGTGGCTCACAACCATCTGTGATGGGATCCAACATCCTCTTCCGGTGTGTCTGAAGACAGCTACAGTGTACTCATATACATAAAATAAGTAAATTAAAAAAAAATGACTAGAGTCAGTTCAGTAGCTTTGATTTATCCCAATTCGTAAAAGAGATGATCAGAAATAAACCTTTGAGAAATGAAACTTAGAATGTGGTAGGTGTAAGACAGAAGCAAGAAAATAAATCCAATCATTTAAATCTAATGTTCTATCTTCATTTATTAACCTGGGCCTGCTGTATGTCATGGATGTCTTCTGGTTTTGTTTTTTGAGACAGGGCTCCTCTGTGTAACCCAGGCTGTCCTGGAACTCAGAGATCCACCAGAGCTGGTATTAGTAATCAGCCTCCTCCACAGGCAGCCTGAGGGGCCCGGCAGGATTCAAGGAGTGCACCACTACTCCTGGCTTCATTTATAATGGTTTTTAAAAACTGAGGAGGCAAGTAGATCTCTTGGAGTTTGAGACCATCCTGGTCTACATACAGAGTGAATTTCAGGACAACCAGTGCGACACAGAGAAACCTTGTGTCGAAAAACCAACACAACAAAACACCAAAAAAAAAAAAAGCTTATGGGGGGGGTGGGATGGGGAAAAGGGATAACATCTGAAGTGTAATAAAATAAATATCCAATTTAAAAAAAAAGAAAAAAGAAATGGTCAGTAGCATTAGAGAGCTACCTTAGGAACTGCTTTGATATGCAAATCCTATTTGGACAGAGAATGTGTGTGTATGTGTGTGTGTGTGTGTGTGTGTGTGTGTGTGTGTGTGTGTGTGTGTGTGTGAATCACAGATGAGGTATAATATGGATCTATCCATTCTAGCCTTCTTCAAATGGAAATTAAATTTCAAGCTGGGACCACAGCTCAGAAGCAGAGTGTATGTTCAGGATGTGTGAGGAGGACCTAGGTTCAATTCTCATCGTATAAACAAACGCCCAAGAGTCATAGTGACCTGTCCCCTGAACCTACACCCAGCTGATACCTTGTTCTAAAAGGTATCTGTACTCCCCCTGTACACCTAGGCTCTGGTGCCATTCCCTTCCCCACATCCTGCCTTTTTGTGTTTATAACCTCTGTGTAAATAAGTAAATTACAATGTGATTTAAATATAAATAAATAAATAAATAAATAAATAAACGCCCAGTTCAGCCTGTTGTCACTAGAGATGTTTAATTTTTAGCCCATTAGTATACTTTAGATGCGTAACCAAATATCACATCCTGAAATAAGAACCATTCTCTGTGCTTCCCAGGATTGGTCCCTTCTGACCCAAAAAAGGGAAGTTTACTTCTGGGATCACAAGGAATGTCTTTTGCATGACCCTTCTCAGAAGTTACTCTAACCCAGGGCATACAGCCTAAAGGTCTGACACCTCCCAGCTAGAAGGCATTTCGCTTTGCTGTAGCAGTTTGGCGTAAGGCTCTGCCCACCAGTGAACTGCCTCTGAGTCTACAGGCTGCTGCTCCTGGGACACAAACACAACCATGCAGGGCCCCTCTACAAGGGAGACTTGGTTCTCTTCTGCAAGGCGAAGTCCTGTGGCAGGGCGCCAGTCTCCTTCCACTCGGTATGCTTTGTTGTTGGCTGCTCCTAATTCAGTATCTTGCAAAATGACATTCTGTTAATGACATGAATGTCAAAGCTGTGATAATGGACAGAAGTAAAAGAAAACCGTTTCCTAAATGGGGAAGCAACAGGAAAACTGCCAAGTGGGTATTAAAATGAGTTGTGTGGCTGGCCTGTGCTTCAGTGCTTAGTCCCTTCCTATTTGTTTCCACCGTGAAAGGGAAGTGGCACCCTAAGTGGGGAAGAATGGCTCACCTCGGTGTGAGCACAGAAAACAAACAAACAACAATAAAAACAAGGGGTCAAGGCCATGTTTTCCCTTAATTAACTTGACAGATGTCTTTTCTTTTTCTCATTTGCATCCAGTGATTTTTTTTTTTTTCTTAGTCATTCTTTTCTTTTGCCAAGATGGAATTGGCCAGGAGGAACCCGTTCTGTTGCTGAAGACAGGAGGGCTGGTGAGATAGCGAAAGACCCTGGCCTGCAAACTGCTCAGTATTCTTTGTGATGGATGCTCCTGGGGCTGTCAAATGCAAAACCAGTAAAAGAATCTGGGATCTGAAAGGAGACTGGTGATGTATGAAGACAGGACTCGCCCCATGAGTGTCAAATGCAGCCAAAGAAAGAAGCCATGTGGCTCCTACAACTGGACCTTAGATACCAGGTACATTTAATGACTTCACATGCAAATGTGTAATTCTGCCTTCACTGGGGCCCAAGAGAGAGCTCTATTTTTGACATAATGGAGTTCTTAGTAGAAGAGACTCACAAAAAAGGAGGTTTACAACCAGCAGATATGGTTGCTAAATTCCAAGCCCATTAGAACTTCATCCTCTACTGATCTGCGGAATGGTGATACACTTATCAGCTATCTGTTGGGTATGGTAATCCATGAAGGCTGACGCAAGATTACTGTTGGTTTGGGGTCAGCCTGGGCTACAGGATAACATTCTATCTCAAAAGAAGAAAAAGAGTATCTGTGAACACAGAGACTAAACAAAAATAATATATGTAAAGAAATTATATCAAGCATCTTATGAATATTAGCTATAAAAAAGGTATTTAGGTCGTGCGGTGGTGGTGCACGCCTTTAATCCCAGCACTTGGGAGGCAGAGGCAGGCAGATTTCTGAGTTCGAGGCCAGCCTGGTCTACAGAGTGAGTTCCAGGACAGCCAGGGCTACACAGAGAAACCCTGTCTCGAAAAACCAAAAAAAAAAAAAAAAAAAAAACGGTATTTAGAAGCTATGTCATCCTGGGCTACTTAGTGAGAGCCTGTATAAAGTGTCTGTGTGTGTGTGTGTGTGTTGTGTGCGCGTGTGCGTGCACACACAGTAATATAAATAAATCAACAAGCATTTGGTCTTTCCCTCTTGTACAGATGCTGTTATATATCTATGCTTTCCTACTTGGAATCTCACACTCAAGTTTTTCCTTTGAGGATCTTAAAGCAAGAAGTTTACCATGGCCCACAGAATCACCTTTTTGAATGAAAACAGTGAATTACGCAAGAACAAAAGAGGTCAACCCCGGGGCATCGAGACTTGAGTAAACGTAAGTGTAAAGCTGGTTATAGGAAGACTGGAAGTAAGAAGGGGCTTTGGTTGCCTGTAGAAACAGAAAAACAAATGGTTCAGGAGTTCTAGTGTGGAGCATCCACCCAAGCACTGGACGAAGGCTTCCAACTGGTAGAATGAAGGTGGAGCAAGAGCTGGCCCCCAGGTTTCAGACCAACAGTCAAAACCATGAACATCCGCCCAGCTCAGTCAACAGCTTTTACCTATTCAAGGAACCTAACATCTTTCCCTCTGTTCCCATACTCCTCTGAACAACCCCGAGGAAGTTCCCAGAAACCTCCTATCCTCAAGTGAACCGCAAGAACAATAATAAAAACGACTTTCCATTGACTGAGTGTTCGGTACCCTTCAAAGACTTATTTCAGTTTCTAGAGCATTCTATAAATTGGACTTACTTTAATCCACAACTTTAAGTATGTGAACACTGAGGATCTGAGAAAGCACATAGCCTAAGATCACACAGCTAGAGAGTAGGAGAGTGAGCAGCTAAGTTAGGCAAGTTTGTCTTGAGCCCATGTTTTGAGTTGTCTTTGCTGGATTGTCTCTAAAGGAGAAAGAATTCTTTGGTGAGCCTGAGGTTAATACCAATGATACCTGTTCTTATAAATGAAGATCCCAGCATTCTGCTGGAACACAAATCATGTGTTCTTGGTAATGATGAACCCAGGGAGCACTAACAGAATCAGTCGTTGAGCCTAAAGCCTGAAGGTTAGTTACAGGAGAGAGATCAAGCTACCAAGTATCACACATCACATTGTATTTTCTGGGAGGTAGTAAGCTTGACCCCAGATACTCAATGTCATTAAGCAGGAATGCTTGTATTCCCCGGTTACACATGTTGTCAGACCCATGACGGACACACAACTGAGGCCTGCACACTGTTAGGCACTTACTTCTCCACAATATATTTTCATAGATCCACAGGTAGATGACTCAACATATGCATCATCCTTGTCCCTGCCCAAACCAGCTGGTCTAGACATAACCAGGGAAAGAACTGTGTTTACACAATGTGTGCCAGACTTCTTATCCTACTCTTTCTGAGAGAGCTGTCAATCAATCTACACATCTGGATCCCATTCTCTTCGGAGTAGCTTGTTTCCTCTTCATTTCCAGATAACTAACTCTGAATATTTAAGAGAACACATATCAGGTTTGTGATTTCTAACCCCTACCATTGGGGCCTTGCTATGTTGCCCTGGCTGGCTTTAAACTAAAGGTCGTCCTGCCTTGACCTCTTGCGTGTTGGGATTGCAGCCAAGTACAATGTCCCTAACTACATAAAGCATCCATCTCTGTGCTGGCTTTGGAGAAAAGATTAAGTGCCACATTCATAAGTAAACTGGCAAAAAGGAGACCAAAACCATAGCATAGCATATGCTAACTACACTAAAGGTGATGAGGATTTGTAATTGTCAAGTAGCCACACATTATGTAAATCAAAATTAAATAAGTAAACAATATAAAATCTGTGTTTTTACAATGGCTATAGCCTTGCCAAAATCTTTCTTCCTTTCCTTGTATATTCTCTCAAGATGGCATTCCTCCTGGGAAAGGTGGCACACACATGTAATCCCAGTACTTGGCGACAGAGGCATGAAGGATTGCAAGCTTCAGCTTGTCTCAAATTACATACATAAATATATAGAAAACCATCATACACATATACATACATGATATAATCCCTTCTATCATCATCTTCCCCACTCTTGCCTCTACTCTTAAGAGAACATGTATGTGAGAAATCTGTGTAAAAACATCCTGTGATTCACGCAGAGGTCTGGAGGAAATCACATGAGACAGTGTGCTTGGGTTACTAAGGAAAAGTTTATCTCTAGGGCAGCCTCCTTCAGATTTCTGGCTTGCTTCTTCCAGGCATGGCCACCTGTTCTCTGAGACCCAGCCTTGTGTGTAATGAGCTGACCTCGCATATCCCTACTCTTGGTTTTGGTCCTTATTAGTAAGTACCTCGAGCTCCAGAAAACAGACTGACTCCGCCTCTTCACTGTGCTCAGTAGACACCCAACCTAAACTCATTCTGTATTCCCTTCAGTGACTCAGAGTTCCTGTTCATTGTGTCCCTGGATTCCTGTTTATGAACGTTATGGAATCATGACCTTCCCATGGAAACAGCCTAAGCAGAAATTCAATGGCATTGAGTGGTTAGTATCCTACCATATAAGCTTCCCATAATGGAAGGGATCTTGAATAACTTCCTGGAGTCAAATTAAGCTGCATGCCACAGGGCCAAGTCCAGAATCAGGATTCCCCAACATAATGAGAACAAATCCTTGATCCTATAAGGAAATGAAAATGGAAATCTGCTCCTGCCTATTTCCCTCATTATCTTTCTAAATCATCCTTAATTCCTAACATAAGATCAAAACTCATATGAAAACAACAGTGTAGTTAAGCCCATCTCGAAAATGAAGCCTGTCAAGACCCACCAAGGAAGCCATTTCTTGGGCTTTGTGGTAACATCATATTTTCATTCACAGTATAATCATAAAATTGTAGGGCACATTCATGTAACAAAGAACATTGTCTGTGTTCTTAAATTGAGGGTTTCTCTTCACAAGCCTGGTCTTCAGAAACAGTGGCAATGACTGCCTGTTTTACTAAGAGCCTGTGTTTACGAACATGGAAAATGACATGTTAAGGTCAGCAGCAGGCTGTTATGGTCCATTTTCAGTATGAGGCGTGCTCAGACTTCATCAGAGAGTCAGAGATAAGCAGGCAACTCGAGGCCCCTCTTTCAGCAGCTGGCAGTTGATGCTTGCCTGTCTCACAACTCTGAGAGCTGAAAAGTTTCAGTCTGCTATGTGACTGAGCCCATGATCAGAAAGGAGGCAATCTCCAGCCTAAGGATTAGATAAAGGTCTTTGTATCGTGAACTAGTAGTGCAAAGACTGTAATTCTTTATAATACCACACTTAGTGTGGGAAAAGAGGCAGGAATTTCTCACTATCAGGGACTTTAAAGACCACTGTCTCATATCAAAATACCACACCAGCCATTTTTGCTTTTTCTTTAAAGCTGGTGTTCCTTTCTGCAGAATTGTACTAGTCTTTTGAATTTATCATCATAGAGTAAAGGTCTTGTTTCTTACATTATGGGACAAGAACATAAGTAGGTATAATCCTGCCTCATGAAGAGCACAATAAATATTTGACATTGTATGTATCAAATGATGTAAAATTGTTCCTTAGCCAGGCTGGATGGTACAAACCTATAATCCCAGTTATTCTACTATACCATGAACTGTCCAAGGCCTGACTGAACTATAAATTTGGGGCAATCTTGTTAGAAGCTGTCTCTAAATAAAAGGTTAAAAAAAAGAAGGCTAAAGATACAGTCAGAGACAGGGTGTTTCCCTAGCAAGCATGTGACCACATATTCAACCATAATAGCAACAATAAAAATTGTATTTTACCGAAAAATGAATTAGCATTTACTTTTGCATGTAGAAGAGTCAATATTTGGGGCTAGAGGATATGGCTTGATAATAGGACACTTGCCTTGAAATAGACAAGACCCTGGGTTCAGTCTTTAGCAATACCAAAAAGAAAAAAAAAAAAAACCAAGAATAATTTTTAAATGCAGGGGAGAGGAGCAGATGAGTAGCAGGCAACGCAGGCTCTCCTAACTTCTACACAGTAACAGCGGTGATCAACAGCCCTGTAAGGAGAAGCTGGCTCCCAGTCACCTCCACAGCACAGCCGACAACGTAGTGCTGTTGGTTTTAGCTTAACTTTTTTTTTCCTGCCATGCGTGTGTAGCTTTTGTTACTTCACCAAAAAATCCCAACCATTTTTTTTTTTTTTTGAAGACTGTCTTGCCCCAGGCCAAGGAGGGTTGGTACCAGGATCTGAGAGACTAGCAATCCGGAAATCTGGGGAGGGAGATATTTCCCTGCATTTTAAAAGGCCTCTATTGTTCCGTTAGGAGACTTTGTGTAATAGGAGGGGAAAGTAATAGAAGAACAAAACAAAAATCAGTCTACCCCAGTTTTCATAGAAACTAGGTGGCCACTGATTTAAAAAAGAATGACCAAAGACAAAAGGAAAAATATGTAAAATCTATAAATCACATAAAGTCATCTAAAGTGGAGATTTCACTATGCAGGTAGGCTAACCGTTGTTCCCATTTTAGGTTAAGACACTTTCTGAAGTAGTACAGAAAGGAAAGATGATTAAATACAATTTTTTTTTTATACTGAGAAATGAAAAAGGGTGGGGGTAGGGCACTGCAGAGGTTTTCAGGAAGGTCGTGTCTTTAGCATATTGGTAAACACAATATACAATTTTCTATAAAATAAACTTTAGAATTTTGCAATTCAGTAGAACCAACAGTTAATGTCTTGCATGTCAATAATTAATTATGAAGGCTACTCTCATCTGCAAGCCTCCTGGCTTGGTCACGACCTTCCTTAAGTCAGTTTTCAACTGTTAACAACTTCCTCTTAGAGAAACAGCTTAGATTCATTTCCTCCTCCCTCCCCTAAGAGATGATTTTACCTCTAAAAAGACTAATAATTAGCTCATCTAAGAGAGTTAGTCAGTTCATGTAGAAATGAAGAGAACTGCTTCTCTAATGTTATACTTTTTTTTTTTTTTAAAGTGGAATGACCCAGAAATGGAAGGTAGACAGATAACTTGTTGTTGGCATAGTTCACCAAAGGCTTTGCATGTGCATAATAGATGACGTGCTTATGAAGACAAGAAACTGCCCCATAGGAAAGGCCGAGTAGTTGTCTTTGAGGCACAATAGCCGAAATTAAAGGATGAGAACACCAAGACTGGGGGTGAGACGGCCAGTTAGAAGAGGTGCTCCTGCTGTGGTCCTGAGAAGCCTGAGGAATGAGAGACAGGGCAGTCGTCTGGTTCTCTGATGTGCTCCTCCGGATTGGGAACATTCAGCGCCCACCTTGGAAATGATGCACGCCAGGGTTTGAGTCTAACCAAGTCACCTTCCCACCTACCCCTTTCAGACATGCTCTGCCTCTTTTTTTGAAGAGGCTTAGAAAAACGATAAAATAATAATAATAATAGTCTTCTAAAACTATAAAAAGAAGAAACTACAACCACAGAAGATATAGAAAATATCCTTAACACATAGAAAAACATTGCTGAAAAACTTCCAAAGCATGACCTCATGCATGGTTAAAAACACACAGGATTTAGAGAAAAACCAACTGCAAGCAGACATTCATAAATAATAATAGCAAGGACTTCTCAGAAGATAGGTGCACACGTGTTCTCAAAAACGCTTATGAATATATTATAATTTCTTACTATGGAAAACGTGTGTCTAATAACGTAAGAATAGCATCGCTTTGAATATTGCTAGCTGTAATTCCTAAGAAGAAAGGGAGAGAGACAGAGGTGGACCAACAGTGTTCTGTAACTGGCTCATTTTCTAAGCTATTCACTTGCGGTAATCTGTATGTTGGAGGAGAGTAAGCATGTTTTGTTTTGTTTTTTTTCCTTCTCATATTCCAGGAAGCCTTTGTGTTTCATGTCCAGGTTCCGGGCTTTGGAAGATCCTCAGAGGGTTTCAATTTCAGGAATAGACACAGCAATTGGGAGGCAGCCCAACTGCAAAGCCCCAGGTCCTTCCCTAAGGGCCTAGAGCTACAACAGTAGGTAAAGTTGTAGGCAGAACAGCTCAATTGGAAGATAGGATCAACTCTTAGGCTAGGGTAGCTAAAGGGGAGGAGGCAGTGAGGTCTGCCTATGCCTTTGAACATGTGAGTGACCAAGACTTTCTAATGCTGAGCCTCAAGAAGCAAAAGATGACAGGCCCTGTGGTCACGAGTGTGGCTTAGACATTGTATATATCAGGGCGCAGACTAAGAACAGGAGTGTCACACTCATTTTGAAAGTGCCAGTTATAGCTGATGCTGCCCATGTCCCTCAGCATGGAGCTCCACAACCCAGTTTAGGCAGGCCACATCACTGTGTGAGGGCTGAGGTTACAAATGACTGTATGAGTCTGAGTAGGTCGAAATTCCTGGGGCCCACCTCACTTGACCATACCGTAAAGGCTATATATTTCAAGTAACTACATTTGAAAAAAAAGCCTGGCTCAGTCCCCTTTGGCTGAGAAGTAGTAGCCCAGCCCTAACGTATGACACAACAGCTACTGGAAATACCAGGGAGCTACCTGGCCAGAGAGACCGTCCATACATGTCATTTTTACTTCAGAAAAATCCAATCCTCCTTAAGGACCTCACCTAAAAGCTAAAGACAGAAACAGCCATAAAGCTGGGATTCAGAGCTGAGACAGACCCATTCTAACAGTTGCTTATGATATAATGGAGAGATATAGTCAGATTCACAAGTTAGACTCTAGAGAGAATGAAGCCAAAAGGGGAACAAAGAAGTCTCCATTATTCAAAACGTAAAACAAAACCAGGAGCCAAAGAAGACAACAGCTACCCCCAAAAAGATGTGTTACAATGTGGAGTCTGAATGTAGGTCATTTTAGGGGTCGTGGAGAGACAACGAACCTTCCAGAGTTTTTTTGTTTGTTTGCGCTTTACAAATTAACCTCTGTCTTACAGGAGGGCATTCATAATGAAGACACTGTCCCTTTAGAATGTTCACATTCTGGATGTGATTGTTACAGTGCTCCAGTTAACCCGCTACTGTAAAATGAAGAACTCTAAAGGCATCATCTTTCCCAGTTTTATTGTTAAATATATTCATCCATTTGGAGCCTTAATTACTGGATTTATATTTAGGTTGTGATTACCATATTGCACTAGAATAAAAAGTGTCTCACATTCAATTTACTGAAAATGAACACAGAGCTACAGTATAGAATACTGGAACTCCACTCCCATTCTCCCAGGATAAGGAAAGACAAAGCTCTCAAGCCTGGGGCTATAATGTGTCCCCTGGACTATAATCTGTCGCAGCAGCATCTGGCATTTTAAGTTACCCAGGTCTGGTTGCAGAACTTAAGGCTATAGATGTCGTGGCAAAAGCCATCAATTAGGAATCTAGCATCAGAGAACAAATGGCCAAACCCTGTGGTTTTGGAATCTTGGCCCTGTAACTCCCACCCACCCGACCGCCTGCAGTGTCCTTGGCAGGGGACCCATCCACTTCCCGCCTGAGTCCTTTCCAAAGGCTGCTGGAATGCCATGCTTCTGTGGTGACAGAGAGCATGTGCTTGAATCAGGTTTGGAGTTCAAGGCCCAGAATGGATATGCTGGCTTTCAGCACCTACATCTGCAGAGAGTCTAAGAAATAGCTCTGAATTCTCTAGGTGTGGCTTCTGGGGACGCCACAACAAAATACCCAGGCCTATTGGAGGGTTCTTCCAATTGAAGAGCCTGTACAAAACCAGATAATGTATTTTGTACTTAAGTCACTGGTCAGTTGGCTTATGCTCTAAGCTCATGCTTGTAATGTGATATGCTATGAAGGGAAGCTGCTGTCTGCTATAGACAGCCTCCCTCAGTGAAGACCAAGTAGATGAACAGGACTATATACTTAAAGGGAAATGTCATTCTGGGACACAGATGCCTCTCCAGATGGTCACTGAATGCAGATGTGAACTCACAACACAGTGCTGTGTGACAATAAACTGATTGCTCTTCTTTGAAATCAATTTATTTTATCAGAGGCTCTCTTCCCACAGCCAACCTCACCTCGTTAATTGCTCTCTCTCTCTCTCTCTCTCTCTCTCTCTGTCTGTCTCTCTCTCTCTCTCTCTTTCTCTCTCTCATACAAAAACTAGATCATCCTAGCAAAATTTACAGAGCCCCACACTTTGCTGCTTCCACACACCCAGGCCTCACTAAAGGTGGCCCTCCAATTCTGACTTTTGCCAGAAACCTCTCTCTTGTTGGTCAGAAAGCACAGAACATTTTCTACACCATAAACCATGCCTGTACCGCAATGTACGACTTCCACGGAGGTGGCTTGGCCTGACCCCAAGTTTTAATTTATAGTCTCCTCAGAAAGGAATAGCATCGGTAACAACCTTGGGAGAAGTGGGGGTGGACAAGAAGAAATCAGAATCCAAATAAAAGGATGCTTACAAGGCTATCAGCCAGCTGACACTGAGACCCCACTCTGCGACTTTACTGGTGGTGGTTACCACCTTTTAAACAGCACTATCAAGTCAGCCTCGGCTTTTCTTCTTTTTAAGGGTGAGTTGTTCACAGTAAGAACTAATTAGCTGCCAAGACTGAGCTGCTGTTTTAAAAGAGCACGATTCCGTTCCTTAGACAGGGGTTTCATTTACTCCCATGTACTTACTTCTAGTAAGACTACTTATCCCTAAGCTCAAAGTCTTTGTAAGGACGGTTAGACTGGGACAAAAATATTTACTGATTATTCCAGGCTAGCAACTCGACCTTGTCTATACGCACTAAGGGAATTATTACTTCCAATACACTGCTGTCTGCACAGTGTTACACACAACGTAAATGACTGTGAATCCAAACAGCTAGTTATTTGGAGTTACTCTTAGCATGACCGTATGTTTCTGTATGAAATGTGTAACATGTATCACTTCCTTTTTTTTCTGGATTCAAGCTCTGTTCTTCTCAAAGAAAGTGGATCCGTTGTCGAGACATAGGATTGCATGGACTAAAACTCTTTCTGATTGAGATGAACAGAGAGCTTTGATTCTTAAAAAGAGGCAAAGCTAGGTAAGCAGTGACCAGCTCTTGTTGGCCATGCTGTGGAGTTGTTTGCCCTCCTTCAAAGTCAAAATGGCAGCTCCACACAATCTTGCGCAGAATAGCTCCTCCTTGCTCTCTCAGGAGACGGTAAGCTCCCCATTAGTGTGTACCTTCTTCTTCCTTGAGGAGTGTTTCGGGCAATACATGGCTTGATAGCACACTTGAAAGTTTTGAAAAATTAAGAGAATGGAACATGAGGTGGGGGTGAAGAGGGTTTTGTTTTGTTTTCTGAAAGCAGACATGACAGGGTTCGAGCATAACAGACTGGCTCTCCCTTACCCTTTCCTTCTTAAGTTAGTCAAGGCTCTCATTTTGCAATTTCTCCTAAAAGTCACAGATTCTTCATTAGGAGGCAGGGGCTGTGTTGACAATTATCCAAAGTCAGATTCTCCTGATTCCTGGGAGCTCGTTTTAAAATGGATTTTAGGTATGGCCATATTATTTATAGAACAATGTAGACAACTATACATATTCTCAAACAGTTTATAGGCTAAAGTGTTAACCCAACCACAGAGCTCGGGGTTTTGGAAGGAGGACAGACTGCTCTCGACAAATAAGCACACCTCCAGCACAAGAGACAGAAGTAGGTCAGGATGAGTAAGTGAATTTTCCACTGACTCATTTCCACATGTTAAGTGCAGCAAGGGACACTGGGGATTCAGTTCCTCACCTGGAAGAGCTATTCGAAGTGCCGGGCAGAAAGGGCTACCCTCCTGACCTGTACACAGGGCAGCAGGCAGTGAAGCCAACAGGCCCGGACTGGGAACACCCATGGCTCTGAAGACTGACAGGTGGACCTGAGTGACAGACAAGGGAAGTGAGTCTTCCTGTCTTCAGCTAGCAGGTCACTGCTGTCAGGCTGAGTGGGGCTGTACCAGTTCTTGTACATCTGAGGAATCTGGGTAAGCAGGTTTTTTTAGCATTTCATTTTGAATGCAAGGGGGAAAACAACAACAACAAAACTTACTTTTAGTTTGAGAGGGAGGAAAACCTGGCATGGTATTTCTAAACACAAATGCATTTTTTGAGCACAAATGGAGCACACCACCGTAAATGTCAAGTACCATCAAATTATGAAAATAAGACCCAGACGATCTTCCCAACTTATTTAAAGTTCAATGCATGAATGATCAGAGCCCCCAGTCCCCAGACAGAACCTACAAGGTGTCCTTATAAAGACTCTGAAGGGCAATAAGTCAGATTAAAGAAGTGAGGGAGATGTCATGAACTCTGGGAAATGCCTGGTGTCTTGTGCTGGACTGGCCAGGATGCTAACTGTCTGTTTGTGAAGGACACCGGCCTGGGTTACATGTAGAAGGATGGTTGTCATCCACCAGGAACGTATATGACATAGTTCTGTTGTAGAAACATATGTGCTTCGCTCCAGTAGATCCACCCCACACAGGAAGTCTTTAAAGGGCCCTCCTTCACACAGGAGGGAATAGACTTTAGGTGGTACCACTGTACAACTAAGTACACAGACACCGGTTTGCCTTTCCCAGCACAGCTAATGAGCTACGCAGCACCATTCACACGTGGAAAAGAGATGCCAAGTATTATCAGCAAATTCTAAAACAATGCCTGAAGCTATAGAAAAGACGAACTTTTTTTTTTCATTGTAATATTTGATGTAACACCCATGACCCTGGCCTCTTTAGCACAATGCTCTATTGAACTAAGATTCTAAATAAAAATATAGTTTTTGAGATACATAAGGCTTTATAAAATGAGACATTGTTAGGAAGAGTGACATAAATACCCAAGACAAGAAAACAGAGGGGCATGAAATATTTAGAAGGCATTAGGCACCCTAATTATATACAACACTCACACAGTGCTAGGCCTCAAACTAAACTTCCTTTAAAAAAACAAACAAACAAAACAACAAAAAAACCCATTTCAAAACAGAGCGAGTATAGTGTCAACTTGACACAACCCAGAGTAACTTAGAGAGAAGGAACCGCAGAGCTCAGGCTGACCTGTGCTCCTATCTGTGAGAGATTTTTTTTAACTGGCAATTGCTGTGAGCCCACCGGAAGGCCTACTGTGAGGTGGCACCTTCTTTGGGCAGGTGAGCCTGAGCTATATAAGGAAGCTAGCTGAGGCTGAACCAGTGAGCTAGCAGGCTGCACTTCTCTATGGCTCTGCTTGAGTTCCTGACCAGATGTCCTTCAGTGATGGATTGTGACCTAAAAGTCTAAGCTCTCCCCTCCCTGCCCCCGCCTGCTTTTGGTCTGAGTGTTTAATCAATTCAACAGAAAAGCAGACAACTTCCTATCATGTTCTTCTTTCTGATACAAAACAGGCCTTGTTGAAAGCCCTGTCTCCGGTGCTCTGCCTAGAGAATGCTCTGGAATAACATTTTACATAAGTGAATAAGTGTTTATTTTCTTAGCGAAAATGTCACCAGATGATCTATTTTAGCTACCAGTAGTGCTATGGTTACCTCCTCAGAAACCAAAAGGATGACTGGGTCATTTTCCAACAGCTATCTAATAACCATCTAATGTTCATCTTAGAACTCTCACCATGACTAACCTGGTTTAAGCCAGAGTTAAAAAAGAAAACAAATCTACACCGTCAAGAGATATGGGCTGGAGAGTCCACATGTAATCAACCAAATAGTTATATGATTTGGAATTTAGTTTTACAGTTCCAGAGATATTCTTGAATTTCCATAACATTTAATATTGAGTCAGGTAAAGTCTTGACAAATCTCAACTTCAAATATGTCTAAGTTTTAATGTAAATAAAAATAGTTCATTACATGAAAGTCTGCAGTAGGTAAATTCAGAGAGGATCAGAATTTGTAAGAATAATGAATGAATCTTATTTTCAGATCAACTAATGAGCTATATATGGCACAGCCTTCAAGTCCACAGGTAGCCATGTCAGTGATGTTAATAAATTAGACGCTCGGTGGGAGTGAGCTGGTGCTCTTGTCTTCTGCCTCCTCACCTGCTTTGTATGAGCAAACAGGATGACGTTGTAAAATCCTACCATTCTATCCACCTCATTTTCCCTTTATAAGGACACAGAAAACATATAGACAATTGAGGTTTTTAGACAGGAAATGCCTTTTGTCGTTGTCAAGAAAAATAGGAAAACAAATTCAAAACATGGCTAAGGCCCATAATCCCTGAACTTGGAAGCCTGAAGCAGAAAAAAAACTATGTGACTTCAAGACCAGCCTGGGCTAACATGGTGTCCTTGGCCAACCTGGACTACATGTCCATTCCCTACAGTGTAAGAGTTTGTCCCCAAACAAACAAACAAACAAACAAATAAAAAAGTCAAATCAACTCAAACAAATAAGCAAAAACCCAATAAGCATCAACAAAACCCAACAAACATTATCCCTTTGCCATAGAAACTTGTGCCTTCATGTCCCATCATCCTCGACCTTGACCTCAACCAACCCCAAGGAAAATGCTAGTGTGAAATCAAATTTCAGTTGTGAGCCCGATGTCATGATGCTACACACCTTTAATTGGAAGGTAGAGGCAGGTGGATTACTGTGAGTTCGGAGCCAGCTTGGCCTACATAGAGAATTTAGGACAGCCAGGACAAACAAACAAACAAATAACATTCCGGATCTTATCAAATCCTATGATCAAACCCAAACAATGTGCCAAAACCAAAACACACATACTTATGGGAATGTAACTGTATAGCTGTATGGCTGTGGCTGTCCTTCCTAGAGCCGACTACTGAAAACGGTGGGAAAGTTGTTTCCCCAGCCCTAGCTCCACACCTTCTGAAGTCAAAAAGGGCTACAAAGATTCGGTTCAGTGCTAGGTCTCGAAGCTCTTGGAAAAAGACTAGTCAACACTAACTACCTCTAGAGGCCTCATCCATCTTTATGAGGATGACTCGTCCCCCAGCCTGGAACACGCTGCTTGCTTCTACCTGAACCCACATAGCCAACATCCGATATCAGCAGGAGCTTCAGCTCGGTGAGTCTCAAACCGAAGTGACCGGCTTCACTCAACCTGACCTGCTTCCCGAGTCTCTGTTCAGTGACTGGCATTAGTCAGTAGCCTAAAGCGTGAGTCGTCACTGAGGTTCCTCCTCATTAAATCATCCGATTAGTCACCTAGTCCTATGGATTTGACTCCCTGAACATCTGCCTTTACTTCCAAGGCCACTGTCCTGCCTATGACCTCATCCATTGTCTTCACAGAAGGGTGTGATGTGTACTTTAACTGGGACTCTCCACTGCCCAGCTCTAGGAATCCTCCCTGCCAGGAATCTTTCTGTATGCTCTTAGTGATGCCCAGTATAAACTCTCAGATGGTTCCCTTGTTCTCAGAATACACGCCATCATTTACCACTTCCTCTAGAATCTCAATTCATAAGCCAAGGCAGCCTTGCATAGCTCTGTTTTCTCTCTGCCTGCAATATTCTCTCTCATCCTTCCCCGACTTCGCTGTCACCCACTATGAGGTTATGTGCCTCTTCGATGCTCTCAGAGTCCTCTATGTTCCCCCACCATGGCAGACTTGGCAAAAGTAAGCAGAGTGTGTGTTTGTGCATGTGTGTGTTTCTCTGTCTCTGTCAATGCTGCCAAGCCTAATGACTCCTTTGTACCTATGTCCCCCTCAATACATTCATCATGAAGCTCTCTGCTTCATGGACTTAGGAGCCATCTGTCTCCTCATGATCTCCACAGCAAAATGCCTAGCACCTAGAAAGTGCCCAAGTGAGATTTCTCAACTAGTGACAAATTGATGCAGGAGACAGAGAGCCAAGCACACAGTTCCACACTCTGAACCTCTCTTTCTCAGACAGATCTCCCGTTATTGATATTTTTTCTTAGACTTGCAGGTAAGATGTTTTCTTCTGAATTGCTTAGAACAAACAAGATGGCAAACAACCCTCTCTTCTTTTCCTTGGCAATCTACCATGCGTTTATAGACTAAAAACCCTCTGAGCAAAAAGGCTTATCACCCTTATAGCATGCAGATCTGCACTTCATTATGGCAATGCAAGTTTCTACTTAGAACCATTAAACAGATAAACAAATAAAGCTCAAAGGATGCTCTTACATTGCTGACACAGTTTCATGGATGTTCCAGACCTCATCAGTAAATAGTGCTTCTTTCTGCATTCGTGTGGTAGGGTACCATCATCCTTCCCCAGGCATATCACACATACACACACACACACACACACACACACACACACACACACGCTTGCATGCACCTGTGGGCATTAACAGGGATTTATGTACTGATGAAGTCCACTTTGCTTCCACAGCACAGCTGGGACTCTGGAGATGATGAAGCACATCTGTATGAACTACTGGTCTACAGAAACATAGTTTACTTTGTATATTTAATATCTGTATATTTCACCAAGTTCTGCAATACAAATAAATGTAAGTGGTGGTCAAATCATCTATTTTAGTACAACATTAAGATGAAAAATTGCTGGTTTGTATGCTAATTACCTGAACTGTATCATTAAAAATGTACACAGCAAATATCCATATACAACTTTGAGCAAGCACCCTGCTAATTTACAATAACTCCATAGACATGCCTTCCTGATGAAGGTAATTTTTAATAATCTTCTGTTTAAAAAGAAAGAAAGAAAAGAAAACATTAAAAGCAATATAGATTATTGTTATTATGACATATTTAGATTTCCACAAATGAAGATAACTGGTCTTTTTAAGTCCAATTTTTTTAGAGATTGTCACATGCATTTGCATCAGGATTAAACAGAAGGGAAAGCACAGAGAAAAGGAAGGGTGGGGTTCTTACTTCTGGGTCATCCTCTACTTAAAATAATAGATTGTGGGGGAGAGATGGCTCAGCCGTTAAGAGCACTGACCATTCTTCCAGAGGTCCTGAGGTTTAAACCACAGCACCCACATGGCGGCTCACAATTGTTGGTAACTCCAAGATCTGACACCCTCACATAGACATACGTGCAAGCAAAATACCAATTCACATAAACTAAGAAATGATGAATTGTTTTTTCTATCTCCTTTGAACACAATTTTGTAGTATCAAGTATTACAGCAGGGGAAATTTTGCCTAAGGGAATATGATGTACAATGATTCTGTTTCATGATGATGAACATAAATGACCATGATAGAAAATTGTATGCAAGCAACAGAAGAGTCAATGGAAGACACTGATCCCTGGGAGGAGCTGAGAGAGGAAAGCCTGCTTGCATTCCGTGTTTCAGGCCTCCCATCTAATTTGAAGAGGACCTTTTGACCTGAAATGATTCTGTGTTTACAAAGCATTCCTCTTAATGCATGGGGGATACCTTTCACAAGCAGATGCACAGAGAGTGTGTTCAACATGTTACTGCCTAACCCATCAGGTAGCATGTATCTAGACTAACCCCAGGGGCTGACTGCACAGTCAAAAGGGATGCTCCACTCTGGAAGAAATGATGCTGAGATGCTTTTGTTGTAAGTGTAAGATATGATATTCTGAAGAATTTGTAATTTTTCCATTTCTCTTATTGTCCCATCTCCAAAATGCAAAGCTGGTAAGTGGATGATGAGAAGACATGTCTTTCCTGTCTTTAAGGGTTAGGCTGTATGTTGTATGTTACTCCCCTACACAGACCTTGACCATCCAAAGACTTGCAAACTCTAAAACAAGGACTTTAAGACTAACAAAAGCACCAGGAATGGTGGTACATGCCGATAATCCCAGCACTGGCAAAGCTGAGGTAATGGGATATGGAGTTTGAGTCTAGCCTGGGCTACAGAGCTAGACGTTGCTTCAAACAACAACAGAAGTGCTTTGTCATGGTTAGTTGTTACTTTAAAGTTTCCTTTTTAGCTGGGAAAGGAGGTACTTACAGTATGTGGTATTTATACAGCCTTAGCTTCACTCAATTGTGGGATAGCCTGTGGTTATAATGAACATACAGGAAGATACTGGAAGATATAGCTTCTTTGATGCACATATATTCATTCCCACAAGCCTCTGCCTTTGGATCTCTCCAAAGTCAAATGATAAAGGTGTTGCCTCTACTACTTGTGTTGTGTTTGTTCCAAACTATCCTAGCCATGTGCTAGGGTCAGGAAACAAGGCAGAGGGCTCTGACTGCTTACTTCTAGGTCAGATGAAACTTGAGTTACTTTGCTGGCATTGCATCCCTTCCCAGAACTGGTGTCAGGGCACCCCAGAGGCCATAGTCATCAAGTCTTCTCTGTTATAGCCTCAAAGTACTCAGCACCACCAAGAAATTTTGAATTCAGTTATTTCTAATCTAGAGTCTGTAGCTTTGGAAAGAGACATAGTAGTAGAATTTACTGAGTCCATGAACTTAGACTGGTTGAACAAAAACAAGGAAAAAAAATCAAACAAATGAATAACTCTATATTGTTACCAATCAAAATGTAACTAACGGAATCATGATATTTCTTCCACTATAAATGCTTGTATGTCCCCTGTATTGGCAGTAGTATGCTCTTGTCACCAAGATAAATCATGTAATTTTTCATATGCTTTGGCTACTACAGATACATGGAAAATCACGTCCATACACTATCAATTCAAAGGGATGATCGCTCTCAGACCTGCCTCTAGAGTCTCATCTGGATGCTTATAAAGAACCACATATATCACAAGTATTTTGATACAGTTGTGGAGACTTTAAAAAGTCTGGTTTTCCTGCTAACACGTTTTATCTTATGCATTTAAAAATATCATTCTGTGGTGTGGGAGGAATGGCTCAATGGTTAAGACCACTTGCTGCTCTTGCAGGGTAGCTGGAGTCAGTTCCTAGCACCCACATCGGTCAGCTCACAACCACCTGAAATTCCAATTCCAGAGGATGCAATGACCTCCTCTGACCTCCATGGGCACCAGGACCACAGCTGCTGAACATATATATGTGTGTGTGTGTGTGTGTGTGTGTGTGTGTGTTGTGTGTGTGTGTATATATATATATATATATATATATATATATATATATATGCAGACATTCAGACATGTGTGCAAAATAAAAATAAAGAAATCTCTTAAAAAGTACTACTCTGAAAATGATGAAGCAGAAGTGTATTCTGGGACCCTGGGAGGCACCAGGCTCTCCACTGCACCCTGCCATAACCACTCACTGCCTGTTCTTTGTTTATTCTCTCTCTCACTGGCACATGTGTAACAGGAACCCCCTTCTCAAGGTTTCCCAAACAAGTTTTGGTATTGACACATGCACCATGGAATTAAAATCAAGAAACATAAACACAATTCACTTATTTTTTTTTTTTTTAATCAGAGAGAGTTAGTTCCAACTATCTCAAAACGGTAATAGAATGTCACTGAGTAATATTTTAAGATTTCACAATCCTTCCTAGAAAATGTACTCAAAAGTCTTTTTGAGCTAATAAAGAAAACGTGTTCATATGAAAACTAAAAGTCTTGAATGAACTTCACACCCAATAACGGCTACCATTAGAAAGAAAGGAAGGAAGAGAGGAGAGGAGGGAGGGGAGGGGAGGGGAGGGGAGGGGAGGGGAGGAAGAAAAGAAAGTAGCGTGGTGGTGGTGGTTTGTGCTTTTAATTCTAGTACTCAGGAGGCACAGGCAGACAGATCTCTGAGTTCAGGCCAGCCTGGTGTAAGGATCAAGTTCCAGGACAGCCTGGGCTACACAGAGAAACTCTGTCTCAAAAAGAAGAAGAGACGAAAGCAGATGAGCCACAGATGCTGGCGGTGATCTGGAGAAGAGGAACCCTTGTGCGCGGCTGGCGGAAACGTAAAACAGCTGCAGTGGAAAACGGCACAGAGATTCTTTAAAGTCACAAGCAGAACCTTCAGATGCTCCAGCAATTTATCTCCTAGGTACACACCCCAAAACACTGAAGACAGACTCTTGCAGAGCTATTTACACACTCATGTTCACAGCAGTACGGTTTTTATCACAGGCAAAGGTGGAACAAACCCAACTGCCCAGATACAGGACTACTAAGGAGGCGGGCTGTGGCCTAGGCACATGCAATGGAATAGTATGAACCTTTAAAAGGATCTCTGACACATGCTACAACAGGAATGAACCCTGAGGTAAGAAGAAATGCCAGCCACCAAAAGATAGATACTGAATGATTCTATTTATATGATATACCGGAGGAGGCAAATCCAAAGGTGCAGAAAAGCTAGTTGTTGCCAGGGTATTATTGGCACCCTCTCAGGTGCCTCTCAGGGCGCCAGGTAATATGAAGGTATTATTTGTTAAGTTTGGGGTTTCTCTTTTGCAGAATGGAAGCAGTTCTGGAGCCCAGGTATACAAGGTTGAATATACTCAACAGTAACCAGAAAAGCAAAAACGGGATGAGTGCGGAACACAAAGCAGCTTGGGGCACAGACCCCTCCTAAACTGTCTTCTTAACACCCAGACAGCACAGTCCCATTACCCAGCATCCACGCCAACTCCCATATGTTTGTAAATAACCCAGTCTCTCAGATGAGTTATAAGAAGGCTAGATTAAGAGGATCTATTCCTGGTCCCACAATCCCTTCCTTGCAACACTGAGGAGTGACACTTAGCCATGTCTGGGTAACAGAATGCAGGATCCACAGAGAGGCATCCTCGTTTTGAGTTTCCAGCAGCCACGTGGGTCTTTAAGGTCCGCAAGGGACAGAAACGGAACCACTGATTTCATAGCTCACAGAATCCTGATAGCTGACAGTGTGGGACACCCAACATGTGGGCATGTGCTAACATGTTACTATGTGACTTCTTAAAGAGTCTCCTCAACATACTTAACTAGGTTATGGCCCACAGGGTTGAGTTTTCCAAAAGGGGAAAAAAATATCTGAAAGCTACAAGTCTAGCATGTACAAGCACTTGCTAACTCCTTTTTCTGGTTCTCTCTCCAGAAACATTAAGTTTCAACCTTGAAAGTGGATTGACACAGCTGGCAGAGACTAATGCACACGATGGAATATGTAACTGAGGGCAATCATATGTCATAATTCTTCAGAATATATGTTGAGCCTTTTAATCCATTATGACCATAAGCCTCCAGTGTGCAGTTTTAACACAATAGTTTTCTCACTCTGTTCTGTTTAGATCCCACCAACACTATCTGATGCCTTATGTCATTTGAGTAACTGTGTTTCTCAATAACACACTTGCACCTAAGATGGCTATAACTATTTATCATGAGTAATTTATGAGGCTGCCAAATACTAAGAGATGAAGGAAGTGAAAATATCAAACCAGTGGGGGGAGGGAGGGAAGCTAAGTGTTTCCCAAGGTCTCAGCATGGAGGCTTGATCCTATTTCACACACGCAAATCAGATCAATTGAAGATAGATGAAATGCATCATACATTAGACAAACAGCTCCAAATTTTGATAAAAGCAGACCTTGGGATGGGCATTAACAGCAATTTGCATTTAGTAATGTTTCATATTTGAACATTAAATGTGTTGAGGGAGAAAAGCAAATTAAAAAAAATTAATATGTGATTGCTTTATTGAAATATTGGTGGCAGTTCGAGAAAAGTTCAGAGCAGCAATGAAACTCCCAGGGGGTTTTGGTTCCTAAGACAACATCCTTTATCCGATACCTTGCCTTTGCTAAGCACGTCCCTCTATGTCTCAAGTTCTCCAGGAAGAATTTACATTTTATAGATGGGCTTCATCCGAAAGCATATGCAACGCTCATTCCAGACTCGGATTTGGCGACGACAGACCCACTGTCACTTTTTCCTTGAGAAAATATGGAACACCAGACTGCTAACCTAGCAATAGTGCATCACTGCAAGATGAGAATCACAAACTTGGAAGCACCTCAAGTAGACATAAAAACTCCTTGGCGTTAAGTATTAAGATTCACAAACATGTTCAACGTCACTTTGGCCTAGAAATCTCTATTCTGGGAATTTATCCTAAGGAAACAGCCCAAAGACAGAAAAAAAAGCAATGCCCGAGTATGCTCACCGAGGAGTGCTTCTAGTCAATAAAGCTTTATTAAGTGTCTATTATATGCCAGGCACTGTGCTGGCATAAGGACGGTACCTCAAGACACTCTGATCAGATGAAAATTCAGATAAACATATATGCCATTGAAATACGCTGGTATAAATGCTAACAAGAAACTGATCTCCCCAGAGGCACAGGTACTTGGTGATACCATGTCGGAGGGCAGTAACAATGGTTGGTGGAGGGGTGGGGAGGGACTTGGTAAAATTTAAGGTCATGGTCTCATCAGGTCTTCAGAGTATTTTAAAGCACAGGTTCATGTTAAAATCCTGAACAGAGATCAGTGAGTGAGATGGCTCAGTGGGTAAAGGCACTTGCTGCCAAGCACGAGGTCTTGTTGGATCCCTGGGACCTACATGGTAGAGGAAGAGAACAAACTCCCACAGATCACTTTCATTTTTCTTCTTTTTCTCTCTCTCTTTCTTTTCTTGTTTGTTTTTGTTCTGTTTTGAGATAGGTCTCACTGTGTGACTCTGCCAAGCCTGGAACTCACCATGTAGACCAAGGTGGTCTTAAACTAGGAGATCTAAACCCACCTGCTTCTGCCTCTGAGTGCTGGGATTACAGTTGACTATCACAATGCCTGGTTACAAATTATCCCCTTGCCTCCACAAGCACTCGGTGGCGAATGTTTTGTTTCTGAAAACTCATTATCCCATGGTGTGTATGTGTGTGTGTGTGTGTGTGTGTGTGTGTGTGTGTGTGTACACTCATATGTGAGGGTGCATATGAAGGCCAGGAGACCTCAGGTGCCCTTACTCTGGTGCAGTCAACATTTTTTCTTTGTAGTTTGAAACAGTTTCTTACTATCATAGAACTCAACAGGAGTCTACATTGATTGACTAGGGAGGTGTACTTCCAAAATGTCCTCTAAATCCTAAAAATAAAATTATTATTATTATTATTATTATTATTATTATTATTATTATTATTGTGTGTGCATGTGTGTGTATGTGTATTACATGTGTAAGGTGCATGTATCACAGCATGCATATGGAGGCCAGAGAACAATGCTGTGACGACAAACAGTTTTCTCTTACCACCTTTATGTGGTTTTCGGGGATCAAACTCAGGTTGCTGGGCTTTTGTACCAAGAACTTCTACCTACTGAGTCCCCTCAGCAGCTACTCCAAGTCTCCCCTCACCCCCAAAACAACCCAGCTTATTTCAAGTATAACTACCCTAAATAGTTGTAAGTCCCTCATCTTTCCAGTACTTCACAGGGAGGTTGCCGTCAACCACAGACTCTCTTCATTCACATGCCACCACACTCCAGTCCCAGTCTGGGTTTTCTACTAGACACGAGAGTGTCCCTAATTAAATCTGCTGAGGAATCCGGAGTTTTTGCCTTGCTTAAAAGGCCAAACAAAATAAGCACAGGAAAAATCCTTATTGTTCCTTTGAGAATGTTTCCTTTTAAATGTCTCAGCATTGCTTCAGGAGCCCGTTGTTACACCACACAAAGTCTTTTGTGAAATATGGCCTCCATAATTTCTAAGGACTATAGTGTGTTTACAAATGGGGAAATCCCAGTGTATAGGGGGTGGGCTTAAAAGCCCTTGAAGAAAGAGAGATTAGACACACTAAGTCATCTACAAAGAGAAATAATCTCAACTAAATTGGACACGTAATCTATACTACCTTCCTGCACTTCAACCTGGATTAGCAAAACCTCTACTCCCTGTAGCAAGCATGGCATCCAGTTCAAGTGAATACATGCTACTAGAAGTGTAGGGGAACCGTGGAGAAGCCTCCTTTGACAAGCTCTGTCCTGTGCAGTGGTTCTGGCTCAGGCTCTGTTCCAGAAAGGTATTGGAGTTCCAGGAAGGTCTCTAGGGAAGGCCCTGCCTCAGCTTTCTTTCTTTTCTTTTAAATGTCTCGGCATCGCTTCAGGAGCTCCGTTGTTACACCACACAAAGTCTTTTGCGAAATATGGCCTCTGTAATTTCTAAGGACTATAGTGTGTTTACAAATGGAAAAATCTCAGTGTATAGGGTGGGCTTTCTTTCTGACTAAAGAAAATGGAATTTACTGCAGAGGACGGGAAGAGGGAGACATGTTCACCTACTGAGTGCATGAATCTGCAAGGTATTCCCTAGGTGAACAGTGTGCTGAGGTTTCAGAAGAGGACCCCTTTTAGTGTTTTTAGCATTGTAGGCCGGAGTCTGCACTAGAGCAGATCAATTCTCCTCTATAGGCCAAGCAACCACAGTGATCCTAAGCAAATGACTGAAGCTGCCTTCTAATGAACATGATCTACAAACCACACCAGGCATACAAGCTGGAGCTTGCCTACTCCTGCCTAGAGGCTTTACAAATCTGTTTTATATAAGGCCCAGAAAAAAAAAATGTTGTTTTCCTCAGAAGTGAGGAGGCCTGCCAAGGTCGCATGCCTAAGACGATGTAGAGCCAGGTTCCAACAGGGGTCTGTCCAAACCCAAAGCTTAAGTCTTTCTATCCTAAGAGCAGGGACTCTTGGACTGAATCCAGATGAAGAGGAGTCTGCTAGGTGAAACGGAGAGCAATTCCAAACCCTTCCCAGCTCACATCGCTCAAGCACAGCCCACCTATCACGAAAGGACACAGAGCTGATTCGCCCTGGTGGATGGCTCACTAGGCCAAGGGGCTTGCAGCAGAACCTGACAACCTGAGTTCAGTCATTGGAACCCACATGGTAGAAGGAGCAAAGTGACGCCTGTAAACTGTCCTCTGACCCCAACATCTCATGCCACATGGTCCCGTGTGAAGGTAAGTATGCATGCGTGTATACACTCTAAGATAACAGAAAGAGTGACACTACCAGAAAGCAAGAAAATAAAGCTAGCAAGCAATTGGAAGACAGGATTGAACTTTCTTCCGCTCTAAATGCACAACCAAGTGAAAAGAGAATCTTTAACTTCAAGGAAAGGGGTGGGGTGGGGTTAAGGTTTCCCGTGGGTTACAGCCTGTTGTTTTCCATGGATTCCAGCATAAACTGTGGCTCACAGTCTTTGCCCTTAAGTGGCATTGAGGCAGTGGGTAATGCTTGTTGAGTTCTCTGCCTTGTCTTCCAGTCTGTCAACGAGTCAAGACAAGAAGCCGGAAGAACAGAGGAAATTGTGACGGTAAACTTCTTCAGACTCTGGATACTTTGCTACAAATCTGAGAAATGGAAGGCACTAGACCCACTGTCACCTGTGGCAGTATACAAACCTAAATGTGTCACACTTTGGGCTTAATCCTAAAGTTTAGCAAATAATCCCATGATTTCACATGTCCCTGGAACGATTATAGACGTGTAAAACAGAGTGCTGGCCTGCTCTTGACTCGTACAGACTGAGACAGCAAGGAATAACACTTACCCACGCTCTCCAAGCCACTAAGCAGACATGAGCCACTTACTGCCTGAATCCAGAAACAAACGCTGTAACACAGAACTTACCCACCCACCCTATCTGAGAGATTAAAGATTCTCTTTTCACCTTGGTTGTGCTATTTGAAGCCGGAAGACAAGGTTCAAGTCTGTCTTTGTCACTTGCTTTGCTAGCTAAACATTAATTTTCTTGTCTTACAGTGGGAGAGGGTGTCAACTCTATCTTCTTGGCAGCTCATTTTTAACATAAAATGCAATACTCTCAAATTAAAAAAAAAAAAAGTCATTTCGTGCATGAACTTAATGCCCATAAATTTTAAAATATAACATGGATTTACTAGTTCAAGAGAAGTTTCCATGATAAAAATTACTCTCCAAAAAAAAAAAAAAGAGAGAGAGAAAATATCATTTGCAGTTGCATAATTTATTTCTGTAAATTAAATGACTTTTTTTTTTCCACAAAGGATGGGGGTGGGGGAAAACACGGAGCAGATGGACTCATTGTTCCCCCCATGAAGAAAAGACATTTTTGCACCTTACAAAAATATACTAATTGGCCTGCCACCTGGCAAACCGACTAACATGCATAAGGGATAAAGTTGAGATCTTGAAATCTGACATTTATGCTGGTGGGGAGGTGGTGGTTAGGATTGGAGTTAGCAGTAGAAATCCTAAGAGAGTGTTTCATGAGGCCCAAGTGCAAGAACGCATGAGACCTAAGATGTGAGAGCTTCTATGGTGACAGACAGCATCCTCACTTGCTTTGCACAGCTAGATACCAAGACAAGGGCTGAGGACCGCACCAGGACAAGACTATCTTTCCCTCCCCCTCCCACTTTCCCTTCCTTTCCTAATTCCCTCCCTCCCTTTCCTAGATCCCCTGCTTTGGTTTGGTTTGGTTTAGTTTGGGTTTTTAGTACTTGGGGTTGAACCCAGGATTTTGCACACACCAGGTTTGCAGTACCAACAAGCTTTATCCTTGGCCATATTTTGACTTTTAATTTGACACAATAAGGACTCACTCAGTCAATCAGGCTGGTTTTGAACTCACTCTGTGGCCCACACAGGCAACGGACTTGTGACGCTCATGATGCTTCAGTCTCACCGTGTTGGGGATTTTACCAGTGACCACCAAGTCTGGCTCTCACAGACTTTCTTGTCTACTACAGATACTTCTCAACTCTTCTATAAATCTAACTGCTGTAAATACAGGTATTTTTAAAGAATCTCAAAGGAGAAAAGCAGATAATAAAACAGTAAGTAGAATAAGATACTTGCTTGGTGATATGTGTATTCATCTATGCAGATAGTCACAGAGAAAAACCAAACCTGCATAGTTTTTAACAGTGGTTTTACCTGAGTATCAGCTTTGGGGGATAATTTTCCTCTTTAGAGTCATTTTATCTGCCGCTGTCTTTGTCAAGTGCAGTGTCAGGTTAATGCTTAAATGCTATATAAGTTTCTCTGGACTTCAGATACAGTAAAATACTGGAAAGACTTGGTTGCTGGAAAGACTTGGTTGCTTACAAGACAAATAAGGTACCTCAAGTTCTTCCTTTGTAACATGCATGTTTTCTTCATTCTTCCTTATTACAGAAACTCCAGGCTTTCTTCTGGGCCTCAGAACTTACCAACATCTATGGTCTATGTTTTGAAATCTAGGCACTACACACACACACAATGTAAGTAAAATTTCTCCCTGTGATCCTGTTTCTATCCCCAAAACCAACTTCAAATCACTTTTAACTATTTGGCAAGATACCACTTGACAAATTGGTTATCTGTAGGCTTCTCGTAACCTTGTCTATGAAGCATAAAAGAGGCTATTACATACTAACACGGACAACACAAATCCATAAGCTTATGCTTTTGAAAAAAAAAATCTCACTATCATGCATATTCCTGCTACTTCACTTGACATTTTCAACCATATAATTGCAACCATATTTTCCTATGAGAATTGAGTTTAAAATGGCTAGTAAATGCAGCAGGGTACCCTGGATGAGATTCTGAAAGAGGAGTAAAGGACCTAGTAGAGAAACTGATTATTGTTTTTTCAAGCTATAGCCCATCCCAAGATGTCCTGGAACTGATCATCTAGCCCAGACCGGCCACAGCAAGAGCCAAAGCACCTGGCTGAGAAACTAAAAGTTTAATTAAAAGATAAAATAAGGGGCTGGAGAGATGGCTCAGTGGGTAAGACCACTGGTTGCTTTTCCAGAAGACCCAGGTTCAATTCCTAGCACTTGACTGTCTGTAACTCCAGTTCCAGGGTATCTGACACCCTCATACCTATGCTCAGTAAATGAATTTTAAAAGAATAAAAAAATAAAATAAAAGATCTTCATTGAAAGAAGGGGTACAGGGGCAAAAAAAAGTCTCATTCTAATTTTATATTAACATGATCACATCATTGAAATTTAAAACTTGAGGTAACAAAAACATTCTATATATTCCTTTTGGAATTACTGAAATAGCAGTTAATTGGGTTTTTTGTTTGGTTGATTTTTTTTGTTTTGGTTTTGGTTTTTGGTTTTTCAAGACAGGGTTTCTCTGTGTAGCCCTGGCTGTCCTGGAACTCACTCTGTAGACTAGGCTGGCCTCGAACTCAGAAATCTGCCTGCCTCTGCCTCCCAAGTGCTGCGATTAAAGGCATGTACCACCACTGCCCTAATTGTTAAAACTTAGGGTAACACTACATGTAAAGAGCAAACTTGGCCATCTATAAAGTATCTATTTATCAACATGACTTCAGAACAAAACGAAACACACTTTGTTGTCTGGACTTACTTTCTCTACAGTAAGTTAGTTCTAGCATTAGGCCCTTAGGTAAAGTCACCAGAAGCAGTCTCGGACTTTGGTCAGTAGTCATAAGAACACCTTTATCAGTTAAAGAGTACCCCAAAGGAAGATTTCTCTTCTACTGTCTTTAGAAAGAAGTAATGCCTTACAAAGGGCTCAAATGTTATACCACAGAAACCCGAGAAGCAGTCAGTAAAGGGGTTTTTTTTGGGTTGGAGAATCCTGGACGCAGTATTTGTATCTTCTGCATATTGTAGACTGTTTATAGTTTATTCTGGTAGCATTGTTTTATACATTTCAGAACAGTCAATTCTTAGATCTTAGTGATTTTCTCAGAGGAAAAGATGGATTTAAGTGAGTGGCATCAACCAGGGCCCTCTTAAGAAATTAGCTTACTACAATCAAATGAAATCACTCTATTTTTAAAAAGAAAAGAAGCTTCCAAAGAATTCATTTCTAAAAACCTCCTAAAAGACCCCCCCACACACCCTCTTCCTGGTATTCCCCTGGTACTGCCAAATAGGATGCAGGAACTTTGTCTGTTCTAGGCAGTGAACGACATGCAGCCTCACATCAGCACGGAATTTAGATCCATGCATAACGCCCACACCCAAGTGAATGCACAGGCTTCTATAACAGAGGCAAATCTCAGGAAAATAAGCCTGGCTGCAGTGGGGTGTGCCTCATTCAAAAGGCCGTAAAATAGCAGCTGTTCAAGGCTCCATCCTAAGTACAGCTTCACTTGAAATACACAGGCCCACTCAGACACCATTATAAACTGTGATGCTTAAGATGAGGAAATTACAGGAGCGTACATATACAATTTCCACTAATGGGGAAGAGAAGCAGCAGGTGGCAATTTTAAAACAAAGTAAAACCTACTTCTATTTGTCACTCTGGCCCCTTAGACAGCAGGTGGCATTTCTATAGCAAAGATCAAAATTATCAGTGCTCTCTGCTCCACAAATCTCTCCCAAATTGCCGAGAGGCTGCTCGGTCTGTAAAATTAACACACTGTAGCCTTGCTTTACAAACATTAGTTTCACTAATGAGACCACTGCTGCAGCCTGCTTCCACAGGAATTGGGGAGCAACGTTTTCATCTGGACTCACTACGAATTCTGGCGAAGACTTGGGGACCACTGCATTTCTCTGAGTCTCCGCTTGTCATACGTATCACCGCTATCATAATGTCACCTTTACAGCACCATTGTGAGGATTTAGTACAATTCATATCAAGATTCCCTCAGCAAATACTCTCCCTGTCCCCCTTCCCCCGCTGAGGCAGGTAGATCTCATCTGCTGGTTACTGTATGCTACTGTAATTATTTGTCAACATTTCTTTATAACCTCACTGAACTGGGCTACTTAATTAAAAGGACCATGTCACACATTATCTTTATTTCCCAGATAGTTATCATAGTCCTGGTCCTGTAGAAGGCACTGGATGAACACTGGGGAAGAAACAGGAAAACTGTCTCAATGTGGCAAGCCCTGGACCTCATCCGCAGAAGTCAAACAGTGCAATCAGGTTATTAGGTTATCAGGTTTCAGAGGGTGATTCAGGCTCATCCCGAAATCTCCCAGAGCAGTAAAAGGGTCACACAGAGATGTGTGACTCATAAGTCATCCCCTCTAAGTATTTTTAACTGTAATTAACTTCCCATGTTTCCGAGGTAACTCCTCCGAGCTTGGCTTCTCGGTCTTCTGGCTCAGTTTATAAACATTTGGCTTCTCTTTAGAGCTTGTAAAGCACTAGGAGTTACCTAGCCTCGGGATTGGCGCTCCCACCCTCCTTGATGCAATTCCTACTGCGTCTTTAAAACCTCATCTGTGACTAGGAGACAAACAGAACAAAGCAACAGCAAATCCAAAAGCACTTTACACTAATGGCTTTAACTTAGCGTTTAAGATGCATACACACCTGGGACTTCCCCACGAAGTCCATACATGCTGGGCCATGAATACCTCCAACCATATTAGTTTCTCTATTAAATAGATTTGAAATCAAACCTGTGAAGTGGCTGAAGGAACAGCTACAAGCCACTGCCTGCTGGACACACCTATAAGAACGGAAGGTTTGCAAAGTAGAGCTGTTTCTTCAGCGCCCAGCTGAGCATGTCACTCACAAGGGAACTAAAAGACTGGCTTACAACAGGGCTCCAAGCTCTCTGGAACAATGGGTCATGACGAGCTTCCTTAATGCCAAAGTAAGTGTTCAGAAGTGATTTTTGCTAACTGAAAGAAAGTGCAAAGGGCACATATATTTATTCTGGCTTAGATTCAATACTTCTGAATGTCTCTTGGTGCCAAGAGTCAGAACCATGTTCCCTCATGGATTCTCAACCTGGGTCCCATTTGACTAATCTGCCTAGATCCTACGGATGTCAAGGGAAAATGTGGTATCACACTAATGTGTAACAAGTTAAATATCTGCATAGGAACCCACAGTTTACCCCAACTGTGATTTGGAATGGTAGACTAATATTTAAGGAAGAATTTCCCAGACTGCTCATAGAGAGGTCCTGTCAGAAGGCATCAAGTGACAAGCAATCTTCACATTATCAAAGAACCAGAAAGCCTATCCAGTAGGAGTTTAAAGTCAAAGTCATCAGATGGAAGAAATGGGCTAAAGGAAGCAGGTCTCTAACCTTACTACGAGAGCATTACAGGCTGGTGAGATGACTTAGTGCGGAAAAGCACTGTTGATCTGCATTCAGTTTCTGGACACACATGGTGGAAGGAGAGAAGGGACTCCTGCAAGCTGTCCCCTGATATGTCTACTCACAAGTACACACTCACAGGATCAGGCAGGCACACACACACACACACATACACACACACACACACCATATACTTGCATACATTCATGTATGACCCCGTACTAAACCCAATTAATTTTTTTTAAAAGAAAAGCAACACTGTTTTCTCAGCTTAAAAATCCTTGATTTCTAAGGCTAATCTACCCAACTGACATGTATCGAGAAGTAATGCTACCCAGTAAAAATATGGCAACAGGCGCATACTAAAGCCATGACCTAAACATCTGACCACAGACAGGAAGCCCCAAAACACACAGAGGATTATGATTCATGAGCACTGCAGCTTCTTTCACAGAATCTATCCTAAGAACTTGTATCCAAGGCAGTCTGGACTTCCCCACTTGCCCATCTGCCGCTCTGGCCACCCAGAGACAATGAGCTAGCTCCTATTCAGGGAACTGCCACGTCTGGGAAATGTAAATTGAACCGTTTGTTCAGTTTGCAGAGGCAGGTGACATGCAGATGACTGGCCACCTGCCTGCCTTCTAGAACACTACAGCCAAACTAGTTTGGGGTGAATGAATTCTCTGTTTATGTGGATGGGCCCTGGGATGAAGGATAGCAGGAAAATAACTTTGATCTTTACATGCAGAAATCAAATTGACTTCATCTACCATTAATGAAGGTGCTTGGTGTTTGGTTCAGGTAACCTATTTGGAAAACGCTTTTGAGTTTTGCATCCAAAGTCTAGAGTTTAGCCAAGTAAAAGGAATACTTTTACAGGAATTCTTTCTCCAGGTCCAAGATCAACAAGTCCTCAAACTCTTAGGAAACAAGATTACATAATAGCCACTTAATGGCTATTGTTTTACAGTACAAAGGGTTCATTTGGCATTTCCTAGAGAGCTTTATTCAGTTGGTAGCTTTTCCCATGACAGACATACTCTCTTTACCCCAGCCCTCCATGAATCTGTAAAAGAAAACATTTAATAACTGTAATTTCCAAGGTAGAGACATCTAGCATGCTACATTTCTCGAGACACACATGTTGGATGTGAATGGGGCTTATATGTTTTTAGGTAAGCTACAGGTGCAGAGACTTTCTTCAGATTTAACAGCCAAGAAGCGGGTAGTATGTAGATAATCCTCCAAGGGTGACTCTTAAGGAGGTGACACAGTCAATTCTGAGATATAAACATGTACTGTAACATTTAAAATTAGAACAAAGCATGGCAGACAAGCATCTACAATATTTGTTGTAAAAAAAAATGAGTCTGCTGAGTTTAGTTCTCTTCCCTCTAAGCCCATGAGCATAGGATACGATCTCAGCAAGATCACAAATATGATCCATCAGTGGCTCTTTACCCAGCGATTTGCTGGGAACCTAATTCATTATTCTAAAAGATGCTTGCAATGTGAGCTTCCAAGTTAGAAACTTTCCAGACTGGTGGGGAGCTGGCTCTCAGTTCCGAGGAGGTTGAGATGTTATGTTGAGATCTGCATTTTGCCTGCAACTATAGTGGATAAAAGACACTACACTAACGAAGCCAGGGTCACTGATAAATTGAAGACCCAAATAGGAGTAGAATGGAAAATTCCCCAGGGTTCTATAATAGAGCAACCAACAGGTGCTTAAGAAAGGAGATAAACATTAATAATTGCCTATTCTTAGCAATCCATTTTACCTTCAAGTACTGACCAAAGCCTAAAATCTACACTAAGTTCCTTTTTTTTTTCCTTTAAGACAAAACAATATGACTGTTCAGTTTGATGTCAGTTTAATTCCCTTCTCTAATAAGCATGCCCAATAGCTAAAACTCCCTCAGGTCCTGCTACTCTATAACAAAGATTAAAGCCAACATTTTAAAAAAATTTATAGCCAAGTTCTTGATGGAACTCCCTAAATTCCAGGCAGATAGAGGGAAAAGAAAACAGAAAGTATTGGAACTACAAAAATGAAGAGCCCATTTGAATTTTTATTTAGAGATTTCTCTAGTTACAAAGTGTACCATGTGTCATGAAGAACATGTTTGTGACTATTACTATATAGCCAGCTTCTACTCATAGAGCGTGATGGCTCCCAATAGAGGAGGTTATGTACGCCATTCACCCACTTTCATCCCTGTGGCCCCAGGCCCTTTTTTAAGTATCTTGGCTCTCCTCCTTAACTTTCAAAGAGATTATTCAGTTAGCATGATGTCACACTCAAATGACTAGATGACATCTAGTGAAGATAAGTCAGATTAAAATAAAATGCCTTTGCGTGTGCTTACACTAGAGTTGGGTGTGTACTGGACCATGTTGGGCAGGGTCCAATCAGAACTTTCAAAGGGAAGAGCTACTTTTATTCTAACTAATACACAGAAGACTCTCCACAGAGTTATACAGCTCCAGCCCAATTTCAAACCTTCTTCCTCTACAGAACACCTCCCCACAGGGACTGAGGATTTCCGGATACCAGTATCTACCAGCTTTTTAGTCTCTGTTGCAAAACTTCTGACTCCCTTGCTTTGAAAGATACTATTTAAACTCCTGATACCAAGATATATTTGTAAAGAAAACCAAGCAAAGCCATAAAAGATTAACACATTCTATTTCCCTGTTGATCTTCCCATATCCTACCTCCCTGTACCCAGCAGCCAGCCAGAGAAGCACAAACACACGGCCCAGTTACAGGATGAAGACCTCGCCCCTCCCCAAAGCATATGCTCCATAGTTTTACCATTCATTTAATACATTTGTTTTTGAAACCTAATTTTTTCACTTTATACATTCCTCATCGCTCTGTGCCTCCTCCTCTAATCACAATACACCTGAACATTCCAGGGCACCCCTGACAATTTGGGAGCTCCTGTTCTGAGCCAGGTTGGCTTTGCACTCAGAGAAGTCCACCTGCCTCTGAATCCTGATTGCTGAGATCTGGTCAACCTTAAGCAGAACTGCAGAGTCTATCCTAGAACAAAGAAGTAATTTCAGACAGGAATCTAAATTTTAGGCTAGAACAAGGAAGTAGGCTTCAGACATGAAAATGACCTTGGGCTAGGACAGGGAAGTAGGCTCAGATACTTTGGTCATCCTGATAAACCCTTACTTAGAAACTGTGATCTCAGGAGTGTTCATGTTATTGGGTTTAATGCCTTGCTTTTTCTTTGACTATTTGAGTTTATTGTATTGCTTGTTCCTTGACTATTTGCATTTATTGTATTGCTAGACCCTCAACCTAGAACTGACCTTAATACATGCATGTAATCAAATGGTATAAAAGCATAAAGGAGGAGGGGGTTGGGATACAGGGTTCTAGGGAGGGGAAATGGGGAAAGAGGATGACATCTGTATTGTAAGTAAATAAAATATCCAATAATAATAATAATAATAATAAAACCTCCCCATCTTATGTGGAAACCCAGGCTCTCAGCAGACAGCAGTAAGAGCCATATATGCCAAAGGCTTGGAGTAGAGCCCTTTCTTCCCTGGATGGGATGTTCAGGAAAAGGCTGGGCAGGGCGTGGCAGGGGTGGGGGGAGAGCTTTACAAGGCAGCTTCAGGGCACATTAGCTAAGCTGGAGCTGACTGGATGAGAGGATGACAGGGTGAGTCCTGCAGCAATAGGCAGGGTACAGTGGAGAACATGAAGACAGGAGAAGGATGAAAGGAAGCAGTTATGAAACAGGCCTGGGCAAGGCCAGGAGTGGGAGGAAATGGCTCAGGGACTCAGGGAGGGGCCTAGCCCGCAGGTCAGGTGTGGAGAGTAGAGGAGGAGCAACACGTGGGGCCTGGTTTCAGCCACCTGTGGAACCAGCTGCCGAGAAAGGCCTGGTGCCAGGGCTTAGGAGGGAGCTAACAGTGAGGGGAATTAGGCCCACCAAGATCTGGGCCTTTATGTGGGTATATATGTATGTTTGGGGACAGGTCTCACTATTTAGCCCTGGCTAACCTAAAACTCGCCATGTAGACCAAACTAGCCTTTAATTTGCAGCAATCCTCCTGCCTCTTCCACCTGAGTGCTGATATTATAGGTGTAGGCTACCACACCCATCTGAGTCAAGGCTTTAAAGTGAAACTCCAGCAGCTAGCTCAGAGGGGAGGAGAGGGGAGGGGAGAAGAGGGGAGAGGAGGGGAGAGGAGTCTGTGGGAGGAACTTCAACTTCCAGGGAGGATGTGAAAAAGGAAACTTTGGCCCTTGCCAATTCTGGTGATGAAGCAGCCATGGAGTGAGCAACTGGTGAGTAAGGGATGTGATTCAGGAACGAGGCTCCTGGGCTGCCTGAACATATAAGGCTTGGTACCATGCATGATGCATGACCACTGGATTTAGATGCCCACAGAAAGTGGTCACCAGCCAATCTGCATATCCTTCACTCCATCCCTGCTGGTCAAATGCCTACTCAGAATATCACTGGACAACTGTTGATGCTGGGGGCATTGATGACCTCCCCACTGTGTGAGCCAGAGATGACACACACCACACACACACAAACACAGGCAACCTTTCACTCCTAGGGGACTTTTCCCCTTGAAAGTCATCTCTGCTCCATTCCTTCAATGGCGCTCTATTTCTCTTCCAGACTAAGTTAATTTACACCTCTCATGGTATAAATGATGATTTCCAGGTCAATGCCCCATACCTACATTCAACTTCCTGTCTGGGGACTTTCTTTTTGTCCTTCCTGCCTCAAGAGCCTTTGATGCTCCCAGACAGTTGCCCCCTAAATGTATCCCACAGTCTTCAGTCTCCCTTTCAATATTACCTTTTCTTTCTTTTTTTTTTTTTTTTTGGTTTTTCGAGACAGGGTTTCTCTGTGTAGCCCGGGCTGTCCTGGAACTCACTCTGTAGACCAGGCTGGCCTCGAACTCAGAAATCTGCCTGCCTCTGCCTCCCAAGTGCTGGGATTAAAGGCGTGTGCCACCACCGCCCAGCTCAATATTACCCTTTCAAAAGATCTGCCCTAGCCACTTTATTTAAAGCAGTTCCCACTCCACGCCCACAAGGTTCTCTCTCTCTCTCTCTCTCTCTCTCTCTCTCTCTCTCTCTTCCATGCTCTTGCTTCCAGCTGTCGGAACACTGACCTCAATTTGGCAATGGGCTTCTTTAGATATCTGTTTACTGGTGAGACTGACACACGCTGTCTGACTTATTCGCTACTGTAGCCCTTGCCTCAGCATGAACTGAAGGCAGGAATGAATTCCCTGTGGTCCTTCAAACATAATCAAAACTCCACAAATGTAGTTTTAACTGTCTGGGGGGGGGGGGGGCGCGGATATAAGAAGCAACTCCAAGTATACCCCTCCAATCCCCCCACCCCGCTTCTCCCATTCCACACACTTGCATGTTTGTTGACAGCCACCCAGATGGCCCTTAAGCTAAAAACACTTTCCAGGGCCATCATGGAACCCTTGCTTGTCCCTCAGGGCCAATGGCTCGCAGGCTCCTATCAATTTCACATTCTTAACCTCTCTCCCAGGTAGCAGATCCTTTCTTTTAAACTTACAAAGTTTCAGCTAGGCTAATACAATGGTTTAATGATTGACTGGCAGAGAGATCTCACCCGGAGAGCCACCAGTCACCCCCTCTCCCCCCACTGGATTAAGGATAGGCTCCCTCAGCTCTCCTCAGCCAAGCTGCTGACTACCCATTCCCATGTTGTAATGACCATGGTGATGTCAACAGCTAAGATTTGTTCAGAGTTTTTATTCACCGGTAATTGCATTAGGAAAATAAAGGACGCATTAGCCAAGCTGGAGCTGATGAGAGATGTGAGCGCAGCAGGGTGAACCCTGGTAAGGAAGAAAGGAAACTGTAACGATGCTTACACACATACTAATTCAATAAGTAACGTATTTATCCCTATTTCAAAGATGGAGACGCTGAAGTTCAAGAAAGTGAACTTGCTCAACACCACAGGGACCAGAGTTAAACCCAAGTGTACTATATTCAGATCCAGTCTCCAGCCTTCATAAGTGTCCTGCCTTCATACGTGTCTTGTGCCAGCGTTGACCATCCATGGTCTGGCTCTTTCTGCTCCGACAGTGCGTGTAGTCTTCTCCGACCTCTCTGTGGCCACAGCCACTGAGCTTTTGTTCACACCATTTCTACTCGCTTTGGGAAGGCACTATGCTCTCTGTGAAATAGCAATGTATCTTTCAGAATGTCCTCAACTTTTGCCTTTTGTGTATGGTTCCTCTCCTGGCTCCCTGGACTCAAGTCTCTCCTTTGCACTGAGCATGCGTGTGCCACATTGCACCTTGGAAATACTCCGCAGCTCTGGTTTACAAGGTTTTTCCTCTCATGTTTCACAGGAGGCATGCATGGGGCTTTGAGTCACATAGATACATGCTAGATATGATGTCAATTTAATTGGGCTTTTTCTTTTTTTTTTTTTTTTTTTGGTTTTTCCGAGACAGGGTTTCTCTGTGTAGTCCGGGCTGTCCTGGAACTCACTCTGTAGACCAGGCTGGCCTCGAACTCAGAAATCCGCCTGCCTCTGCCTCCCAAGTGCTGGGATTAAAAGCGTGCGCCACCACTGCCCGGCTTTAATTGGGCTTTCAATAAAAGAAGTGAATGCAAACTTATAGACACACTAAATGTCGGGGCAGAAGAAAAGTTCATTTCCACCTTTCTCATATATGCATGATTAAACAAACAAACAAAAACCCCTCACTGAACACTACGGATGTTTCTACAGGCAATATATTTTGTTAATTATGACAGTTAAAAAAAATCCTTGCATATACTTGCTGCTCAGAACAACTCCAAGTAATGTAAATTCAGCAAACAATTTGCGGGGGGCAAAAAAAACAGTAACAACAAAACTTCTTATATTTCTTGGTTCTTACAAGTTGGCGTCCTCAGAAAACTACAAGTTGGAGTGTCAAAAAAAAAGAAAAGAAAAAAAAAAGGAGAATTTGCTTGAAGGGATTAAGCAGAGAAGAGTACGAGTTGGCGTGGATAAAGGTTTTGGTGATTTGGTGATCTGGCTATCACTCAGGTTTGGAGCTTGCCGTTACACCAATGACAATATGCCAGATTTTGGAACATTAAAGTGAAAACTCAAGCCCCTCCAGGCCTGCTGGAGCGGTGGTTTTCAACCTGTGGTCTGTGACCCCTCTGCAAGATCAAACAACCTTTTGATGGGTCGCATGTCAGATCACATCCTGCATATCAGATATGTACACTATGATTCATAACATAGCAAAATTACAGTTATGAAGTAGCAGCAACATGAGGAACTGTATTAAGGGTCACGGCATTAGGAAGGTAGTCCCTTCAGATCAAGCAAAGGCCCATTCGGAAACTCGTCAGCACATGACCCAGAGGAGCCGTGGCTGCAGGATGCCTAACCTCAAGTTCTCAATCCAATGGGAAGAGGAGAGGCACTAGAGCAAAGGTGCTGATGGGATCCGGGCAGCTCTCTATAGCATTCTCTCGATGAATGCTATAGCTGCCGATCTATGACGTTAAAGTTACACCCCGAGCTTACTCCATTCTAAGCTGAGAAGCTAGGAAGAGCTTGCCTATGAAGTTCAGATCTGTGTCTCCCAATGAAGTACAACAGTACACCTGAGGTGGCCTGGAGAAAGTGAACAAAAGGGGGTAAGGACAGCTCCACAAGGAACCATCCAAGGGACTCTCTGAGCTGTAAGG
Source organism: Mastomys natalensis (assembly GCA_021653895.1). Lineage (NCBI taxonomy): Eukaryota > Metazoa > Chordata > Mammalia > Rodentia > Muridae > Mastomys > Mastomys natalensis. Next base: position 610,302 of record JAJTUV010000036.1, read on the forward strand.
CAAAGGTAGATCCAGACAACCCAATCCTCCCATGGCTGTGCCATGTTTGCTATACAAGGATTATGGTGCAATCCTATAGATCTACGTGCAGAAGTAAATCTGGGAGTCCCTTTCCCCAAGAGCTCCAGGAGTTACAGGCCAGGCAGGACTCTGAGTTAAAAGAGAAACCGTAAACACTTTCCTGGAAGAGAAGAAACTAATAAGCCAGTGCTATACTGGACCAGCAAGGCCACTGTGATGCTGGTTTGTATGGTAAGTGACAGCATCTGTCATGATTCAGGTTTTTAAGGTAAGGATGAAGAAACATCCCATCTTTCACAGCACAGGGAGAAAGAGAGCCTTGGAAGGACAGACGCTTCAGGTAAGGATGGACTCAGAAAGGTCAGGATTTAGATCAATTAAGAGACATCCCTAAAAGGGAAGCCCACAGTGTAAGTATACACTTCCCATATCCTTAGGGAAAGACACGCTGAAATGCATAGCCACACGCATACCACTGGGACAAGGGGCTCTGGCCTCCAGCATTCTAAATCGACATACAAGTTCAGCTCCGTTATCTGGAAACTCAAAATCCAAACTGCCAGAACAATCATAAACTTTGAGTATGTTCAAAAGTTTTGGGTTTCAGAAAAGTTTCTACTTAGGGGTGTTCAATCAGTGAAGTCTGTGCACACATTCCAAACTCCAAAATACCAGAAATCAAAAATTCATTGGTCCTAAGCATTCTGGATCAGGGATATTAGACCAGTAAGCAGGGAGGAAGGTTGGCCTGTTACTTAGATAATAATTAGATGGGCAGACAGGGGCAATTTCCAAACTCCACATTCCTAGAAAGGCAAAAGGAAAGTCATTTTTCTGCTTTCTTGAACTGAAGACAGGCCCATGACTGGGAAAGAAAAGAGTTCTCCTCAACTCTCCTCACCCAGGTTACCCGGGAGTGACCAGGCTGGACCAGATGTTATCCTAACTCAGGTCTGTCCAGCCTGAGAATTCCTCAGACTTTAGACTCTTTCAATAGGATCAGCAACAGTGTGGGCGGGGATCAGGAAAAAAGGTTCCTCCTGCTTTTCAGTACCAGACAAGGGTAATAGCAGGGCCTCCTTATCTCTCCAAGAACTGACTCCAGGTAAGGCGAGAGTTGTGCTACAGCCAGAACTGCCCCGATGGGAAATAGCAAATGCTCTAATCAAACCGAACAGATGAGAACCTTAGTATTTAGCATGGCAAGCAAGACACAATGACCTGTTCAGAGAGACCCTATATTTCTCCTCAACTTTATTTCTCCTCAGCTTTATCTGTTATGTTGAGCACTTGGGATCATGGAGAACACAGTGTAAAGAGACTGGAAATAATTATCTGAGCACAATTATATCACAAAACAAGAAAAACAGCCGCATGCCTTGATGAATCCTATGTGATTTAGGGGCATCAGCATTGTTCAAATTGCATAATGATATAATTTTAAAGCCTTCCAGATACACATACACACACACACACACACACACACACACACACACCCTGCATGCATGCGTTCATGAACATGGGATTTGTGGATTTACATATATAAAGGAGTACTCTAAAGTGCAAGAAATAGCGCAGCAAATTTGGGGAAAAAATGACCAAGTTTTTAAAAGAACTTCACATTTGCATTTGCACGATACATAGCTACAGGTATCATTGCATGGAAAGAACAATTTTCTTGTATTCTCTGAACAGCAGAGCACAGAGATTACAAAGTTCCAAATCTGATAGTTGGCATCCTGTTTATTTGACTGGGCTGTTTCAAGCATGTTCACATGTGCACGCCAAGCCAAATTTTGATTTAAAAAACAATAAAAAAACCCCAAGAATCTATACTTAAACAGGGCAGAGGGCGTAGCTCTCTAAAACCACACTAATGCTACTTTTTGTTTTGGACCAAAATGGGGATGAGACATGTCTCCTTTCAATCACAGCTCACCAGCTGCCTGCAAATGCATCCTGACCTCTCTTTCACTTGCAACATCAGCCCCACCTCGACTCTCAACAAACTGTACCCCACCCACATCTATTCTGTCATACATATATATATATATATATATATATTCACACATACACACACATATATGCTAAATATATGACATATATATGATATATATCATATATATTACATATACACATATATATGTAATATATTACATATATTACATATACATATATGTACTATATGTATTATATTACATATATGTACTATATGTATTATATTACATATATAGTGTGTGTACATATATTATGCATGTACTATACATGAAAGGCTGGCTTTATATTAGTAATAAATGTCAGCCAAACGATAAGAAGTCAAAATGCCAAAGTTGTACAGATCTTTAAAAGCAGTCACTGTGAAATAGGCTCACTTGGGTTATCTCTGCAACACAGATTCACATCTTATAAGTGGTGGGTGGAATATCTAACATAGGGGGAGCCTCTAGAAGGCTCTGTAAGGAATGGAAGGCTCTGTAAGGAATACCAGTAGGCCCAGGTCTGGGTGAATGAAATGATAAAAATACAAGTAGATAAATGGACAGAGACAAAGAGCCCCTTTGCAAGGCAGGGGCGCAAGGCAATGCCTGAACATCCACACTGCAAAAGAATTCTGAGCCGCACACTCATGGAACCCCCAGGAAGCCCCACCAAGGAACTACAGAAACAGAGACCCCCTGGCAAGGAACAAACTTTTCAAACTGCCATCAACAAACAAAATACCAGACGCAACGGGGCTCCGGCAGCCCCCAGCCTCTGGTAGACAGCATTCCCTGCTCCAGGGGAAGATCCCGCGTTTTTACCTTTGTGTGCGCCGAAGCCTGTTCCCACTCCTCAAATGAGGTAAAGTAAAGTTTGAGAGCACAGTCCAGAAATTGGGGTCAGACATATCCATTTCTTTCTTTCTTCAATTCACTGTGAGTTCAAGGCCATGGGATCAAAACGGAGATGGGGAGAAAAAAAAATAAAGGGAAAAAAAAAAATCCCAACGTGCGGTGGGAAAACGTGCGGTGAACTGTGGTCTCGGGAACAACTCGGAGCCTGACTGAGTATTACCCGTCCCGTGCTGGCCTTTAATTAATGCACAGCCATCTGAAAGGTTCAGGAAACTTACTTCCTCTTGTGTTTGCCCTCTCCTAGGAAGCCTTGGCCAGCTATAAACAGTAATTACAAGAGTTTAGCCTGCGTTCTGCTCAAAATGCTGTCTCCGTGTGATTCAGTCCAAGGTACTTTGTCATCTGTTTGGCAGATACCATTTGCAGCTCCTGGAGGGGTGGGGTGGTAGGAGGAGGACTATTTTAAGTCTATGGTTCCGGGAGGCTGTTGCTTATCAGCAAACCCATTCACATCCGAACATGCCCAGTGCGAAGCTTCCTTTTGGCGTCTACATACAAGGAAAAGAATTCGAACGCAAAAACTGCTCTTGCCCTCCCCTTCTGGGGGGAAAAAAAACCCAACACCATGGAAACTTGAAAGCACTTTTAGAAAATTGACCTATGGGAGGACTTGAATCTGACACCTTTCTGTAGGATCCAGTTGGGAGGAGGGTGGCAGGGAGCTGGTTCAGCCCCCAAGCTGGGCCTCGGGGGAAAGAGAACGGCCCCCTGGTGTACTCTGCCCAGGAGGAGGCGCAGGGCTGGAGCATCCTCGCAGCTCCCCCATGCCAGGGTCTGGAATGGATCGGTCCCTCAAAAATAAATAAATAAGTCCAGCTGCCGCACCGGAACACTAGTGTGTGCTGTGCACACCTGAAAGCGTGGGTGATTCGCCATAGGACGAGGCACAATTGTGGCGTTCGGGGGAAGTCCCAGATGACTCTGGAGGTGACGCTACCTGTTGTCTGGGAAGCATGCACAAGCCAAGCCACCACACTCACTAGAAAATCTCAATGACAAAAAATTCACGAGTTTACATCCATTTGACGGATGACTACAGTGGACACCTGTTTGACCTCATAGATTTGAAAGATGGATCTAGTTAATGATCACCTACGACATGTAAATATACTACTTGGCACTGATTTAGCAAAGTGAATTCCTTTCCCTCCCAGTATGTTCAGAGTTTGATGAAAAGGAATACAGGAAAAGGATGAATCTGATTATTACTCATTTAGAAAAAAAGTATGGTATTTAAATAACTTCCCAAACCACAAATGTTTGTTCAAAAGTATATAGTGAAAAAAATTAGAATTGAAGTCAGTTACATTTAATTTAATATTATATGGAATATTATTAAGTCTTGTGATCCACAGAAATATTTTCTCACCCAAAGACTAGAAAGGGTTTGATGATATTCCTATACAAGGCATTCACACACACAATCCATTTGCTTCTAGAGTCTCCTCAGATCTTTGAGACTCATAGGAATAAAACAAAAATCATAGAACCCACCCAATTTTACACAGGAGAAACTGAGGCTTTGAGCAATAAGTGACAAAAACAAACAAACAAAAATCCCAACATTTTCCAAGATCCTAAAAGCTCTAGTTTGATGTCTGTACCCTCTCAATAACCATCCTTTGCCCGCTTTGGCTTCTTAATGTTTCAAGTACAGGCACCCTTCCTCATTGATAGCTTCAAGCATACTGAGACTAAAAAGATAGGGTCAGATATGGTGGTGCACATGTGTATGCACAGCACTCAGAGAAAGCTGAGACAAGCCACTGCCTGGGTTCTAGGGCAGTCTGCTCTACATAGCAAGACCCTGGCTCAAGAATACAAAGCCAAAGAAATAACAGTAACAACAACAAACCCTGCAATTGTGTGACTAGTGAGCATGAGTGGGCTCTTTTCTTGTTCTTGTTTCCCAAACGTGTTATAGCATCCATTGCCTCAGGATACATGTTTTATTTTATATTGAACATTATCTGGAGATGGTTTGCCATGTGTAGGAAGATGTAGAGTTCACATGCACATAATCTGTTTTACAAAAATTTTGTTAAAAATTTTAAATGTACTTTATTTTATTTGTGTGTGTGTGTGTGTGTGTGTGTGTGTGTGTACAGTGTGTCTGTCTATATGTGCTCAATGTGCGTACAGGTACCCCCTAGTGGCCAAAGGAAGCCATCCTGTTTCCTGAAACAGAGATTACAGACAGTTGTGAACCACTAAGTGTGGGTGCTGGGAACTCAATCTGCAAGAGCAGCAGGTGTTCTAAAGTGCTGAGCCATCTCTCTAGCCCCATGTATAGGAGGCTTGAACATCACTGGTCTCTGGGATCTTTTGAGATCCCAGGATGTAAATATGTACCTCATGGATACCCAGAGATGACTGGCCATCTAAACGGTGTAAGGTACACTCTAAAAAGTGTAAAGAACCCCATGCTGTAGTTGAGTTTCTCTCTAGTGACACTGTAGCCTGGGCCATTCTTTGGTTTAGAGGCTCCCTTGTACTTTGGGAAAAGTTTGGCAAAATCCTAGACTCTTTCCACTAGGTGCCAATCAAACATGTCTGCAGACATTGCCAATGCCTTTTTGTTAGGAGTCACAGTTCTAGAGAATGTCTCCCTCTGAGAGAGGCGTCATATTCTCTTTGATTATGGCCTCAACACTTAATCTAACCTTAAGCAAATCACTTAATGTCTACCTGTTTTCCCTAATTATATACAGGTCCATAACAGAACTAACCTCTGGGAGTCGGCATATGAAAACGAGATGACCCATATGAAACCCCTCCATGTAATGTCTGCAGTGAGTCAGTGCTGACAACATGAAGAATCTAAAAGGACATTTCACTCAATGATGTAATCCTGGAGCAAAGGGCATTCCAGAATGCTCCGTACCCTCAGTGCCCTGAAAAGTGGGTTTCCCCAGATAGCAGCCACACAGTATTTACTTGGCTGCTTACTGCTGACGTCCCTGTGAGACTTAGTGTCTTAAGGCAAAGGCCAGATTATACTGATCTCTGTATTTCCAGAATGGAATAGCTCCAGGCTTACACAGACATTTTTAAAGATGCTTTGTGAATAGACAGTTCCACTGTCCATGCGTCTACTCTTTGTCCTATGAGACACAAAATTGACCAGAATGAAGAGATCCATCGGCACTTTCACAGAACCCTGAAGTCTCAATATTCTTATAACGATGTTATTAAATTCTGAAGGCTTTCTCTTATGACTCTTTGTTACTAAGAGATGCAAGGGTTCATGCAGTACGAACATTTCTTAGGTCCTAGCATGACTTCAGGAAATATCACAGGCAAATACAAGGACAACTCCCTTTGAGTAATATCTCTACATTCCACAGACAAACCAAAGATTTTCTGAGCTTCTTGATGAAGAGGCTACCAAGGCTGCCCGAGAAGAGCAATCAAGGTAGTGAGAGAGGATTTGAAATTGTGCTAAAAAAAAGAATCATGAATTCAGGTATCTCTCTCCTAAAAGTAGAGAGCATTGAGGGATGAGAAATAGTTGACTAACTGACCGTGAATATTAAAAAGACTGTATGAAGGTAGGTTTGCATCCACAGAGGGAAACGGTGCAGGAAGGGAAGTCAAGTTTCCAAGAAGAGTGCTTAGTCACAAGTTGGAAGATATACATAGGGTGAGAATTCAGCTCTGGATGGGTGTAAGTAAGACCTGATGTCTTTAATTCCCAACTCTCCTATTCTCCATAATCTTTCTAAAAAAATCCATTTAGCTGGCATTGCCTATGAACATGGCAGCAACTAAAATGGGTACATTGATATAATCTTGTACCCATTGATAATTCTTTATTTTCCCTCTTCACTGTCTCTGCTTTCCATTTTAAAGAATATCTGAAATTTTCAGATACTAATAGCTATTGTTAAAGATTTTTTAAATTATGTATATAAAAGTATGAATGTGCATATATGTGTGCAGGTATTTAAAGAGTCCAGAAGAGGGCCCTGGATCTGAAGTCACAGATCATTGTGAGCAACCCAACATGGGTGCTGGGAATCAAATTCTGGTCCTCTGCAAGAGTGGTATGTGCTCTTAAGTGCTGCCTGCCATCTCTCTGGCCTCAACACTAGTCATTCTAACTAAATATATTTGATTATTTTCAATGAAAAGGTTTAGGAAGATCTGGATTTATCCACACTGAAAACATAAGACCAGGTAAAGTACACACACAGCTAGTGAGTGATACATTAGCTAATACAGGGCAAGTACTTGATAGATTCCCACACTCACTGACGATAAGAGTGGGCGTGACACTCAAGTGTAACCTGTCTTCTAACCTGTATGACTTGATTTAGTAACCTATGATTCAGAAGACAAGGCTGTCGGTAAACACAGGATTGAATTTGTCAGAATTACTGACATTTTCCTACAGACAAAATAATTACATAGATAGGAGAGGAAGCACAGTTGAGTTACAACTGCCATAAAGCTGCTGAACTAAGAAGAAACGGAGCCTTCAAAGTCCTTAGAACATAGTTGGTCTCAGCCAGTACACAGACAACAAGATTTTCTATTTATTGGACAACCACTAAGCCAAAACAGCAGTGGATACAGTTTGGGATTCAGACTGCTCATTCACTTATCAAAATGTCACTATCAGCCACTGCTTTTCCAAGGAAGGGAAGTGGGATGGGAAAGTAAGCTTGTCATCCTATCGGAACGCTAGCTCTGGAAGAAATGGTAGAAAATAAAAGGTCTAATCCTTCACAATTCACTCCCCTCATATATTTTTTGATGTCCTTTTTACAGACTTTTTACTCTCCCTCCAGATGTTCCATGCCAAAACAGAATAGTATTAAAAAGCTAATATCTATGGACTCCTTTGTGTGTACTATATGGAGATTAATTTCTCTGGTCCAAGGTATTAGGACTGGGGAGTGTGCAACTCCCTATGCAAGAATCTGTGTCTGTGTATCTACATCCGGGGAGGGTACAGAGTTTCCATGAAGACTCTACCCGATCCTGGCCTAGTGGCAATTCTGCTATAAACTCACTTGACTCATTTCTACCCCTGTGTTCAGCATCTAAAAATGGCTATTGCTCAAGGTTGTTCACATCTGTAAGTTCATTAGATCGGCTTCTAAATGCTCTCCTGAACTTAAGGGAAGAGGTCTGATATGCACAGTGACTTTTCTAAATGAGGAAGCCTACAAAAATAGAATTGAAGTGGGATCAAAATACAAAAATTTAGAAAGAAAATATAAAGAAAGGATGCTATACACAACAAGAAGAACAAAGAGCATAATGAACAGCTGGAAGATGGAGACTCTTAGTGTTGTTAAACAAATGTGTGCTCACAATACTCAGCTGTAAGAAAGATAAACGATAATGAACTGGTAGGATACATCTGAATGCTGAAACCCATGGCAGACAATAAGCAGGTTGTATCACCCTAGGAAAAGTGCAAAAAAAAAAAAAAGTATAATAAAGTAAAATGCAGAGTTCTAAAGTTTTGGGTAAAACAAATAGTCAGGGGCTGGAGAGATGGAGCACTGACTCCTCTTCCAGAGGTCCTGAATTCAATTCCCAGCAACTACCTAGTGGCTCACAACCATCTGCAATGGGGTCTGATGCCCTCTTCTGGTGTGTCTGAAGAGAGCAATGGTGTACTCATATACATAAAATAAGTAAATAAATCATTAAGAAAAAAAACCCAAATAGTCAGTTTCTCTTCCTAATAGTCTACCATAATAGTCTACCATAATACCAACTATATAATTCTCATGGTTGGCATGAAGAATATGTTCTAAATGGTGACATGACAGAATGGAGATAGAACAGAATGGGAAGAGAATGCAATGTGTGTGTCCCGCAGGCATTCTGATCTTAGGAGAAGCAGACAATCAGAAAGGTAGCAGAAAGTCAGTAACATCAATGAATCTAAGAGAAGAGAATGGGCAGATATGAGGAATGAGGACTTTTCTACACAAAGTAGCTCCTTGACATGTGTGATGGATAAGCATGGTGGGTAAGGTCTGGAGAGCAGGCAGGGAGGTATTTCTAGGAAGAAAGCCCTTGCAATTCTCTGCTCTGTCAATCCGAGGACGGTCCTGTGAAAAAGACCACAAACTGAGATGGATAGAGCATCCATCCTCTGCCCCTCAGAGGAGAACAAGGCATGCTACCAGAAAAGGATATAGGAGGCGACAGGGAGATCTATACTGAGAGGTGTAGCGATCTGACTGAGAATGGCCTCCATAGGCTCCTGTATTTGAATGGTTGGTACCCAGCTGGGAGAACTGTGTGGGAAGGATTAGGAGGTGTGGCTTTGCTGGAGGATGTGTCACTGGGGTCAGGCTTAAAGGTTCCAAGAGCCCTCCTCTGTCTCTTGCTTGTGGATCAGATGTAAGTTCTCAATACTGTTCCAGCACAACTGGCCTGCCTGTCTGCTGCCATGCTCCTTTGCCATGATGGCCACAGACTCTAACTGACCGGAACAGCTCCCAAATGAAATGCTTCCATTTATAAGCTGCCTTGGCTATGATATCTCGTCACAGCAATAGAAAAGTAAGACAGATGGGCTTCTTGACTTTAAAACAGCTGTCTGGAATATATATCAGCAAATCGCAATCACATGGACTTCTAACAGGCTACCAAAATAATCATAGAACAAACAGCAAGTCTTTGAGGTCGATGCCCTCTTCTCATACACAGAAAGGCCTCACACATGGAACAAAACTAGACCTTCCTTGCTTGGAGACTGAACCCTGCAGCCATTTGCTCTAGACAGTGTTTGGGTAAGCCTGACACCCCCAGTGGGTTAGGTAAATCTCTCTACTGGGCTCTATCCCAGACAGCAGCTGCATAAAAGGGTTCAGTCACTATCAATATCCAGATTTGCTTCAGATCAGTTCTCCTTAAGAAAAGAGCTCGTTGCGGGCTGAGGCTGTACTGCTTTCATCTTTAAATCTTTAATACCATCACTGAGCTGAATGTTAAAACAAGGGAGACGAGGAAGCGAAGACAGAGAGGTGACTGAAGGTGAAGAATTAGAGGCGCCAGGCTGAGCAAGGGTAAGGAGACAGTGAGGATGAGCTTTCTCACGAGTAAAGAGGCAATAGCAGCACAGTTCCTGCCAGAAGCCTGATACTCTGAACAATGACCCTAGTCCTGTTTTAAAAAGTGTGGCCTGCCTGCTCCTATTTCAGCTTTACAGATCCATAAGTCCATCCCATTATTTACGTGTACTGTATCCACTATGAACGTCTATTATCTCAGACTCTAAAATGCCACAAAAAGGGGCCTATGTACGTGCATTTAATTATAAGAGGGTGGAGGTGTACGATCAGTTATGGATGAGCTGCTAAGTGCTTTTTGGGTCGTAACAGTGAACCCTAGTCAGTAAGGAGTACATCTCAGTGTGGAGTTAACTTCAAGGACATGGTGCTACTTGATCCAGAAGCCTGGGTCCAAGGTACATCATTTCTCATTCAGCTCCCGAGAATGAATTACAGTGCAATTATAAAAAGTGACAATTTGGTTGAGGCAGGTCAGTGTGGTTATATTTAGCCCTTTAGAGCTGACACCAAGGCCTTCTCTGTAATGTAAGATTATGGTTAATTTATCAGTTCATCTTTTCGTGAGTATTTTTCCAGGTCAGATAACCATGGGGATAATTCTATAGAGAATTATCCCATTAAAAGGAGAGGAAGGAGTTGTGGTCAAAGTCCCACAAAGAAACAGGCGGACAGAAGTAGAGATGGAGTTTCTGCAATGAGCAGACTTTTATTCTATTGTTAAAGCTGACTCAAACTGTCACAGAGCAGGAGAACTTGTCAGTGAGGACACGGAAGTTAGCCAAGCAGTTTTCAAACAGGCTTCAGTTGCGTTTCTATTAAGTCACATCATTTTTTATGCCAGTAGAAGTTTGTGAAGTAATACTAATTCATAGGGGGATAAACAGAATGTCAGTCATGAATATCTCTCACAGAAATGTGATTAAAAATATCAGCTATCCTTTTTACCTAAGTGGGAAAGATTTAAAAGTGATAGTATTCAATGTCCGCCAGGGCACAGGGCACAGGGCACAGGGATGTTCTAGAAGCAATTTGGAAGATGAAATACATACAATACACATATGTACACACATATACAAACATTTATTGATAAATCAGCTTGCCTCCTTCTTAGGCTTAAAAAATCATCTGTAGTGGTTTGAATAGGTATGGCCCCTATGCTCCTGTGTTTGAATGCTTGGCACACAAGGAGTGACACCATTAGGAGGTGTGACCTTGTTAGAATAGGTGTGGCCTTGTTGGAGGAAATGTGTCATTGTGAAGGTGGGCTTTGTGAACCTTAAAGGTTCTACCTTTAAGCTCCGCCCAGGGTAGACTAATCTTTTCTTGGCGCTATCTCCAGCACTGTGTCTGCCTGGATGCTGCCATACTTCCTGCTATAATGATAATGGACTGAATCTCTGAAACTGTAAGCCAGCCCCAGTTAAATATTGTCCCTCATAAGAGTTGCCTTGGTCATGGTATTTCTTTGCAGCAATAAAACCCAAACTAAGACACCATCTTGTAATAAAGACAAACAAGGTCTACTCCTGGTTATAATTAAACTTCTCGAGAAGGCGAGGCTGACTCCATGCAAGCTTCAAATTGGCAGACGATGAGGCCTAAATCTCAGTTTCCAAGAACTGGGCAAGACCAGACAAGTCCAGGCCTCAGAAGCTGCCCTGTCACCTGGCCTGAGGCAAGGACAATGGGTCAGCAGCAGTTTCCAGACCTCCCTAGCAACAGTTTCTAGCCCCCCTAAAGAAGGAACAAGATAAAGGTCATGTACCCCAGAATCCCATAATGTGCTTTAAATCAGACCTTTGAGTTCACTTGGTTGTCTCTCTATCTTGGTAATGAGAGACCCAGCATGCTGGACTTCCGCAGAATAAAACATTCTTTGCATTTATATACTATTTGAATCTGGGGTATCATTCTTTGGTGAATCATGGACCCTTACACTCTGTTTCTCAAGGATTGGGCTATGCCCCCACCTGTAACCTTAACTATAAATTGTTCTGTACAAATAGTCCCAGAAAATGGCAACCATGAAGTTGTTTAGTAAAGGTTGTTATGACCACCTGTAGTTATTGATGTGTTTATAAAAAGACAGAGAAGGAATATGTTCTATGGGGGTGTGGTGAGGTATGGGGGAAGGCAGTACCTTAGCAGGGCCCATGCTGAGGCATCCCTTCCCCCGAGGGACCAGCCACAGGATGGTTATAGTATAGAATAGAGTTTATTCATGGCATGGGAAGGGGAGTTACAAGGGTAGTAGAGGCAGAGAAAGGCAGAGAAAAGAAGAGAGTAGAGAAGTAGAGGCTGGCCATCAACATGTGGAGAGGTGGGGAAGGGAACGGGGAAGGGATGGGGAAAGAGAAGAGCCCAAGAGGACAAGAAAGGAACAAGAGATCCAGAGTAAGAGACAAGCAGCCCCTTTTATAGTGGGTCATGCCTACCTGCCTGTTGCCAGGTAACTGTGGGGTGGAGTTTAGACAGAATGCTAACAGTTATGTCCACTTTATTATGACTACCTTGTTAGGACCACCTTGCAACCATGTCTGTTTCACAAGAGGCTGTAATGATCCACTTGTTATGTTCTGCTTCTCTAGCCCCACATATCTGTCTGCCAAATCCCTTGTTTGGAACCGCCCCCACCCATGAGCTATAAAAGACCTTATCTTGCCTATGTCCAATGCTTCCTTAGGGGGAGGCAACCCAAAAAAAAGTTTGCGTTAATTGCTTGTTTTAATTAATTTGGCTGTGATGATTTGGTCATGGTCTTTCTCCTCACATCTTTAAAATTAACAATATTTTGGTATTATAAAAATATGTATGGACTATAATGCTACATCATATGTACAAGAAGATTTTCAGGTATGGAAATCAATTCAGAACTGCTTGTAATAATGTGTATGTGGCAGGGGTGGGGTGTGGTGGTGGAGGCAGGAGTCTGAAGGTTCAAAAGAAAGGCAATTCTTCAGTCCTAAAATGATCAGAAACTGGAATTTAAGAAAACCAGTACAGACCAGGACTGCAGCCTGGATAATAAATTCCAGAGGTGTCTCTAACACCCCCGCTACCAACCCCTCCAGGAGCTGTGAGTATGGTAGATGTCGAGAAACATTCAGAGGATGTGATTACAGTAAGGGGTCCCAGGCTACCCACTGGCTCTTAGGTGCAATTAAAACAATAGCAACAGAGGTTTATGCCAGATGCTAATGTAGTCAGAAAAAGGATGGGGACAAAGCCCAGGAATGCAAAGAATGCAGCTAGAGAGAGCTGGGTTGAGGGGAGAGATTCCAGCCCAGCCGGTCAGCTCAGTCCCTGCAGGGTCAGCTCAGTGAGAGGGGGCTGGGAGAGTACCTTTGGGTGTCTGACCAGTAAAGCTGTAAAAGAGTGAATGTATAAAGCACTAAGCCCTCACTTAGTTCATCACAAGTGGTTACTGTCGCCAGAGGAAGCGGAAAATTATGTGTTTACAATATGGGTAAAATGGGCAGTGCTCCTGCAATAGTATGAAACAGTAGCTCTATGACTGTTTAACCTGTTCCATCAAAATAAAAGTTAAGCCCCTTAGTGAACATCTGCTTGAGATTATGATTAATGCTTTTATTATTTAAACTTTTTTACATTTTAATTAAGAGTATTATTATCTGGTCTCATGCAGTCTCTCTCTCTCCTCTCTCTCTCTCTCTCTCTCTCTCTCTCTCTCTCTCTCTCTCTCTGGTGTGTGTGTGTATATGTGTATGTGGTGTGGTGGCGCGTGTGGTGCGTGCGTGCTGGTGTGTGTGGTGTGTGTGTGTGTGTACACCCAAGGGTGACACTGAGCTTCTGATCCTCCTGCCTCTACATCCCTACAGCTAAGATCACAGGCCTGAGTCACCACACCCGGTTTATGAGGCTCGGGAGATCTAACCCAGGAGTTCTTATACGATAACTAAGCGCACTACCAACTAAGTGGCTCCAGCTCGTAAGTTAGTTACTTTGAATTGAAAAAAGAAAAAAGTCAAATTTCAGTTTCCAAATCAACACGTTTGGCAGTTTTGTTCTCATGACTGTGAAGGTTCAGGCTGCTCAGAATGTGAGGCTGCTCTGAAGAGTTTCCAAAATTAAGAAAGAACAAGCACCCTTGACATTTTCATAAATGTGATTGATGTCTTCCTGGACACAAGAAATCAGATGCACATGTAAAAGCTCTACAAGCCTTGAAAGTAAATACTAAACCTGCTTTTAAAAGAAGTCATATTCCTATTCCCAGGAATTTTATAACATAAAAAAGAAAAAGAAAAAAAAATCTCCATCTTCCAGGCATAAATCCTTCCCTGTCTGTGGCAACTGGGCAAATGGGTATTTTTTGAAGCCGAATGGGTTATAAATCTGCACAGTGCTTTGTTTTATGTTGAATATGTGCACTGGCTATTTGCAGTGTGGTGGAACCCGCATTTACACAAACTGTTTTGAATTCTAAGCCTGCTTCCCCACATTACATACTTTCTTATTTCACTGCTTAGAAATGGAAGAAGGCTGCTAAGAAAACTATCCAGGAGAGTACAAGCAAAACCTGGTGGTCCTCACGGAAGCTACTGAATGGCTGTCATTAAGCACACATAAACTTGTTACCTTCAGACTTTCTCATCTCTCATTATAGAGGCCATGATAAAAGGGGCAGCCTGCATTTTGGATGCCAAGAGTATAAATGTTTTTTTGAGCAGATACATTGTCCCAGATTCTATAAAAGACTCATAAGAAGCACCACAGTGATCACAGTGATGGTTTCTAAAGAGATTGTTAATGACAGCTATGGCAAGAGTCACTCACTAAAAGCAACCAATAAGATAGCAAGTAGACGAAGAATGTGTGTTTAATAAGGATTGTCCCCATTAGTGACCCTTAGGAAATCAAATACATTCAAAACTACAAAGAATGCTAATAATATATCAAGGGAAAAAAGTAGAAAAGCCAGGTGTCAAGTGACAGGTGACAAGAAAGCTGAAGAGAAAATGCTACTTAAAGTAACAGGAAAAAGTGGGGGGGGGGGGCAACACTTTTTGTAGTATATAAAATGACAAAAAAGAACAAAACAAGCCATTTATTTATTTATATTTATTTATTTATTTATTTACTGATTGGTTGGTTGGTTGATTGATAGGTTAGCTTTTTCAAGACAGAGTTTTTCTGTATAGTCCTGGCTATCTTGAACTCACTCTGTAGACCAGGCTGGCCTTAAATTCAGAGAGCTCCACCTGCCTCTGCCTCCCAAGTAAAACAAGATACTGTTTCTTTGCTTTCGCCAGAGAGTAGCCATAATTTCACATCTAGGTGGACACAATCCCCTTCCTCCTCCCCAGACTCGCTGCTACCATGTGAAACTAACTGTTCCTTCCAACCTGTCTAGACATCTGCCTGTGGGCCTATCACTTACCAGGAAACAACCTGCAACAGCTTGCTACTGTTTGCCAGGGGCAGTTTTTCCCCAGGGAGGTTTCTATCTCCCGCCACTAACTCACACCAGGCTAAGGATGCAATGAGATTAAGGGCTCTTCTCTACACCAAAGGATTCATGAAGTTTGAGAATAGAGCTCAGAAGCTCACACCAAAATGTCAGGTGACTTCGGTACAGTTTGGAAGGCATGTCTCCAGAAAATTCAGATCAATTCTGAAGGATATTTTATTACATCTTTCCTGCCTTGTCTCTGGTCGTGGATCTTTTTGTGGTTTTGGCTTCAATAATAAAATGTGCACTTGTCAGAAATACCACATTGCTTTTGGATCCCCAGACACAATAAACCCTGCCATACATTTCGCACATCCTCTTCCTTGTTTCTAGAATTTCTACCCCCTCTGCCTGGGAAACTTCCGTTCATCTTTCAAGTGTGAGCTGGAAGGTCACCCTCCAGCAAAGTTTGCTTGACTTTCTCCTGCACACATAAGTAGTTCTCCTGCAGGCTCCCCGATGAATTTATGCATTGCATGCCTCTTGTATAGCAATCATTCTTCTGCAGCAAGATGATGTGTTTACAGGTCTAATTCCCCACTAGGCTGTGAACTCTCCAAGTACAAGGACAGATTCTGGTCGTCTGTATGCCTCAAGTACAAAGTGGATACTCAGGATGAATGGATGTGCACATATTATTTTTTAAGGTTCAGGGAAAGGAAAAAAACAAAGCTGTTAATTTTCTATTTCTCCATCTGTTACATACAAGCCATAAAGGGACACTTCCAAACACATAGTGCCTTTTGTCATCTAGCTAAATGGTTCATCTTTCTTTTATTTAAAAAAAAAAAGAAAAGTTTATCTTTCTTCTTTAGAAAACACTTAGAAAAAAAAAATGTGTTTTATGGGTACTTACAGCCCTGGTGCCTGAGGAGGCCAGAAGAGGGTGTCTGATACCTGGGAACTGCAGTTGCAGATGATGTGAGCCACTACATAAGTTGAATCGAATCTGGGTCCTTTGAAAGAGTAGCCAGTGCTCTTAACCATTGAGCCATCTCTCTCTCCCCTTATTTTTAATTTTTTTATGTGCCTGAATATCTGCACATGTGTCACATACATGTAGTACCTATGAAAGCCAGAAGAGAGCATTGGATCCCCTGGAACTAGGTGCAGGGAATCAAACCCAGGACGTCTACAAAAGCAGGAAGTGCTCCTAACTGCTGAGCCATCTCTCCAGCCCCTGGATAGTTGTCTTTTAAGCATTGTCATTATAGATAGTCTTCATAACGAGTAACAAAAATGCTAATACAAATTTAAGTCTGTAACACATGGGTATCTATTAATGGTTTATTTTTTAAAATGAATTCCAATACGATAAGAATGGCTGAAATATAGTTTGATTTTGTCTCCTGAAAGAATGGATAAAAAAAAAAAAAAAAGGAGTTTGGGCAGGGTGACCTTTTTCTGAGGTTGGAAACTCAATCTTGCTGGGAACACAATCATTGCACACAACTCCAAAAGAGAACAGATGAGAATTCAAGGTGCCACCTCAATAGTGCTCAAGGTTACAACTCTGGCTGCCACCTCACAGCCCAGACCTTCTGGCTCACACGGGTCGGTTTCCATTATAAATTCTTCCACCCCATTTAAGAGAAGCTGCAAAGGCAAGCAGACTAGTTGCCTGACCTGAGTGTGTTCTGGCACACGGCCACTCCAATGGTATCCTCTCCTGTCACACTGTCTCCTCCAGTGAATGACCATTCCTGTACCATCTTGTTCTGATTCTATAATTAGCCATCTCTACCTAAAGTTTTAACTAAGAGGGAATGTTTTAGTTGATTACGTTGAAGATGTGAACCAGACCCTGGGGGTACACTTTAGAATTGAAAGTCTGAGAGACAAGTATAAGCTGTTGGTGATGGGGAAAGTTCACTTATCACTGCAGAGTCTGAATTCAGAGAGATGCTTCAGAATCAGCAGGCAAGCCTCTCAACAGGTGGTGGTCTGCACCCCATCTCCCTGCCCTCTTCTCTGGAGCAAAGGCATGAAGATACAGAACACAGTAGCTGTTTGTCACTGATGTAGATATTGTTTTCTTTTTCTTTTCCTCAGTCATCAAGGGTAGAGGACCTATTTACTAACTATGCAGTGACCAAAACAAATAGCCCCTGTGAAGTAATACTGCAGCATGGTGATCTGTTTCATGAAAAATCCAATAGAGAAGGATTGGACTATACTTACACCAGTAATCTCACATACACATAGAAAAAGAACTGTGGGATTCATAGGCAACCCGAAATTTTAATTATTTTATTCTTGATACAGTTTTCATGGATTTTTTTTTGGGTTTTTCAAGACAGAGTTTCTCTGTGTAGCCCTGGCTGTCCTGGAACTCACTCTGTAGACCAGGCTGGCCTCGAACTCAGAAATCCGCCTGCCTCTGCCTCCCAAGTGCTGGGATTAAAGGCGTGTGCCACCACCGCCTGGCTTTCATGGATCTTAAAACATTTTTAAGAAGTTGTTTCCTAGCAAGGCATGGTGGCACATGCCTTTAATCATAGCACTCCAGGGGAAAGGCAGGTAGATCTCAAGTGTAAACTTGGTCTACACAGTAAGTTCCAGGACAGCCAGGGTTACAATAGTTAGACTCTGTCTCCAAAAGAAAAAGAAAAAACAAACAAACAAACAAAAAACAGAAAAGTTATTTTTTGGTGTTTAGCAAGTGATGCCATCAGTTAGCCTGAATATCAACTCATCTTTCTTGAAGCAGCTCCAACTACTTTCAAATAATACTGCTTGGCTTACAAAACCCACAGAAAAGTTAGCAGGCCCAAGCTCCCTCCAGGTGTGCGGGCAACCTTCCTCTGTTCCAAAAGCTAAGCTTTAATCTGCCAGAAATTAAAAGATAATCATCATTTACAACTTTGAGTGGCATCAGATACTACTGTCACAGTCCCTTCTGTTCATTTCCAAATAATAATTTCATTTATTTACACTAATAAGTGTCTAGTAGTTTTAAAAAACACCACTGCAGATATTCGGCTTCGAAAGATCCACCTAGTAATTCTGTTACAGAAATGGCCTTAAGCTACTTCAGTGAGCTGCCAGAGATCTGCAGAACACTATATTAGTCCATGTTTTGCTGCTATAATGAAACACTTTGGGTAGACACTTTATGAAGGAAAGAGGTTTGGTTAGCTCACTGCTCTGGAGGCTGCAGAACATGGTGTTAGCTTCTGCTTAGTTCTGGTGACATAAGGCTGCTACAACATCACAACATCACTCAAGGTATCACAGTGCAAAAGATGAAACACAAATCAGGCAGGGCTTGCTCTCACCATGACGTATCCTCACATGCATGAATGTGAGAACCATAGTAACACTTTCTGGCAGCCTCTGAGGGATCCCAACATCTCTTAGCATCATCACTATAAAGTCCAAGCTTCCAACATGTGGCTCTTTGGGGACAGACTCAAACCAAAGCTCTGTCTACCTCAATGGGGGCACTACTTATTACTTTTAGTTTTCCTAGAGAGCAAGGCCAGGTCTGTGTAACGGAGACCTGGCCCAGCCCCCAAATCAGAAAATCTCACAGATGTGCTTCAGAGAGAAGTGAAGGGAATTCTGGGTGGATTGGATCCCCACCCACCTAGATGTCACCAATGGATTGCACCCATCACTTCATATATAAATATGCAATTAAGGATAGTTTTGAAAAGGGTCAAAATGGCATTGTATAAATGTAAGTAATGCCATAAATTCCTGAATTTTTTTGAATGTGATATACTCAAAGGAAGTAAACATATAAAAAAGTAAAAACAATGAAAGATGAATAGAAAGAGTACACAAGCCAAAAAGAAAATGAAAAAGGACAACCAGTTTTATCTTTTTCTCCCTTAAAAAAAAATAATTTTAGGGCTGGAGAGATGGCTGAGCAGTTAAGAGCACTGACTGCTCTTCCAGACATCCTGAGTTCAATTCCTAGCAACCACATGATGGCTCATAGCCATCTCTAATGGGATCCGATGCCCTCTTCTGGTGTGTCTGAAGACAGCTGCAGTGTACTCATATACATAAAATAAATAAATCTTTTATAAAAAATAATTTTAATTATATGCGTACAGGAGTCTTTATGTGGGCTTCTTCAAGTGAGTAAAGACACTCCCAGGTCAGAAGAAGGTGTCAATCCCGTGGAGCTGCAGTGGCTGTCAGCTACTAGGTATGGATGCTGGAAACCAAATATACAAGAGCCTCTACAAGAGCATTGTGGGCTCATAACCACTAAAACATTTCTACAATCCCAACAAAATATTAATAACTGTATAATAATCATCAGAAGACCAGGTCAGTCCTGAGGTCTTGCAAATATCCCTTCTCCCAAACCACAGGTACCTGGTGATAAACCAGAGCCCAGTTGCTTGAATGAGGAGGCAAAATTAGTCCCTGAACCTCAGAGCTACATTTTGCTGCCACTAAAAAAAATCTGAACCTTTTTTATTTTTCTTTATTTTTTTTTTATCCAAAGGATCAACACTTCAGGGTAGTACCAACTTTGTAAAATGTTGTTCTCTTCCCAATTGACATCTAGTCAACTTATCAGATTACAAAAAATTCTGGAATACATTTCCACCTGAAAACCTCCAAGTCTAGCTCAGTAACTTTTGAGAAAGTCTCCCAGAGAGATACAGGCTAGGAAGCTAGAAAGCTAACCCAGCAAGGAGCACTTGCTGGCCTCAAGAGGACCCAGGTTCAGTTTCTAGCACCACACTGAGGCTCACAACCATCCCCATGTATGTGCGTGGTACACATAAAATGTAGTCAGAGAAAACACACATACACATAGAATAGATATTTTTAAGAAATAAAATAAATATGGCCAGTCACATTCATCATCAGCTGAGATGAAGTGATATAGAATGGCCATATGGCTCTTGAAATTTAAATGTGAAACTGACATAATAAACAGAAAAACAGATTTAAAGAAAAATTAAAAACCTTGATAGCTTCTAAGGGCCTACACAATTATTTTTAAAAGAGGTCAGTCTTTTATTTCTTTGATTGAAGAGAATTAGTGTGAATAAAAATCTAGCCACCATCCATACATTTTAGTTTATGAAACAATCTTAATTTTGGCCACACTGAATCCTCCAGAGAGCTGTCAACAACTGGCAAATTGGAAATTTCAATTTTACTTTCTGTGTCTCTGCAGCAGGGTTGACGTAGATGAATCAAAGTACAAAAGCAAAATTCTTACCTAGTTTCATATGTATGCAGTCTCCAAATATCTGATCAAAGATTTTCTTTTTTAATTTTTTTTTACTTTGATAAAAGTAAGGCATGAAAAAATATTTAAAATGGAGATTTAATAGAGCCTAGAAATTCCTTTTACTTAACCAAAGTCATCTATCATGTCAATTTACTTATAAAAAATGTTTGCTCCCTTGGTTGAAAAAAAAAATGATTTAGTGATTTTTTAATTTTAATTGTACGTTTGGGAAGTCCCTGGAAAAAAAAAAAAACGTATTAAAAACTGAATTTCATTTTTAAGGAAACTAGCTTTAGAAGGTCTGTGAGGAAAATAACGCTTCCCATATGAAACAAGATGCTCTCAGGACTAGAGCTGTGTGCTGATGGGGAGAGGTTATATACCCATGTGGCAGAAATTTCATTGCCCAATCCCTCAATCCATTTGCATGGGAGGCCTGTGATTGGACAGGGAAAAGTGAGGCGGAGCTAACGGTGGCAGAGAGGGGGACACAGAGAGAAACACAGGGAGAGCGAGGAAGGTGAAATGGCAGCGGACGTGGCTCTGCGTGGTTTCAAGAAAATAGGTAGATATGAAATCTAAAAGTTAGGAAAATTGGGATAACTTTCAAAGTTGTGTGGGCATCTTGTGTATTGAGATTTTATTGATATATATAAATCCACTGGTTAACTTTAAGCATCTAGAGTTTTGATTTACTGGGTTACAGGAAGGTGGGACCACCGACAACCCTGGGGATTATGGCTATAAAGGAACTAGCAGCTCCAGGGACAAGCGAACCAGAGCTGGGAACACAGTGACTGGTCGCTGTGGGGGTTGGGGGGGTTAGGGGGATAGAGACAGAGGTGGCAGAACCACGCTGGACCTGAGGGGTGCCGGCAGTAGTACAGGAACATGGTGGGAGCCAGCTGGATGCTTCTTTTCTAATACCTCCCGCTACATATCCATTCCCCTATAGCACAGTCTCTGACACCTGTGCTGAGCCAGATACCACAGGCTGCCCAATTGTTGACATCCACTCTGGTCTGCCACATACGTCACTGAAACACCGAGACCTCCAACTGATCGGTGATAAGCAGGTCTCTCGCATGCTCACCAACATTTCCAGGTCTGAAAGATGAGAGTTGACTTCCTACAAGGACAATAAGGAGCAGGGAGCTCTGAGGAGAGACAGATGCAGTGCAGAAGTGCTTCAGAGCATCTGAGAGAAGGTACAGCATGGGGGCCATTTAAAAACATGGAGGTCCTACAATACCGACCTCTGGCAGCCTCTCTTGACAATGCTGTCAGACATATCACAGTACGCCAGCATCCCGCATCAAACAGGTTTTCTTGCTCCTCACAAAGCGTGCTATATTTAATATTTTTTGCTTTGCATCTCAGCAGTCCTCACACATACTTGGAAGTCTGCAAAGATGTAAGATGAAAACTGTTTGCAAATGTAACACTTCTGTGGATGTTAATGTCTCTTTATGCTTGAGGAACTGGCGTGAAGACAGGCGGTGTTGGATCTCACAGAGTCTGGTGAAGGACACAGATGCTAAAGCCTCTGCTTGGGTTCATGACAACAGACTGACAGTGGCAGAACTCAGGAGTCCAGTGACTTTGAGGAAGTTGTTTAAGCTCTAAGGATCCAACTTTCCAGTTCTAAAAATTAGGAGTAATAGTACTTACCTCACAGGCTGCAACTAGGTTATGTTAATAGACTAACAATTTAGAATAGTGCTTAATGTTCTAGAAACACTAGCAGACAAAAGGGCTCTAGAAGGATTACCAGCAAAGACAGGTTGCTGTGATGGTTTGAATAAGAATGTCCCCCATAGGATCCTATATTTGAATGTGTGTCCACCAGTTGGTAGAATTGTTTGGGAAGGATGAGGAGGTGTGGCCTTGTTGGAGGAGGTGTGGCCTTGTTGGAGGAGGTGTGGCCTTGTTGGAGGAGGTGTGGCCTTGTTGGAGGAGGTGAGCCACTGGGGGGTCTGGCTTTGATGATTCAAACCCCCTCCCCATCCCCAGTAAATTAGCACCTCTCTTGCTTCTCCTGGTTAATATTTTCAAATAATGATGCAAGCGCTTAGCTACTACTCTAGCACCATGCTTGCCTGCCTAGTACCATGATCTGCACTAGGACTGTCACGGACTCCAGCCCCATGAAAGCATAAGCCTCAATAAACTCTTTCTTCTGTAAGTTGCCTGGTCATGAGGAGCTGTCTTGAAGGAAATAGGTAGACTATCAGTTTCACATCTTAGACCAACATCTTTAATTATACTTCATCCTCCTCATTACTCTCCTCAGTAGAAATACAGGGGGGACCCCAGGCAAAGGACAAGCTCTTTAATGACAGAAAGGTCAGGTCAGGGCTATTTTAGTATCTTGTCCTTGCCCAGAAAAAAATACTAAAGTCACTTCCCTCTAGTGGCCAACGTAAACAATTACATCACCACCAACTTGAAATTTGCTATAATAGAAATAACTCAAGAGGATGGTAAATTTAAATAAAAGTCCGTGTCAAGCCAGTGGGAGCAAGGCAAAGAGAAACAAAGCATTGAGTATTTGAAAACTAAAGCAGTATTAAACATGTCCACAGTGCCCTGTATTATGAACCTCAGCGTCCCAGAAAGAACAACCTTAATTAAATGCAACCTCATTGTAAGTTCTTAATACTTAACTTCAATGTCCTCCAAGCGCAGGCAAGTAATCCACATGATAAATAGCTTTTTGCTTCCCTAAGTTTTTGTAATGGATGAGGCTCATTAGTTTACATAATCATCCCTAAAACTAGGACAGCGCGCCTACTGTCACTTCGTAGTGAAATATTAATCCTACCAAGCCAAATATTTGACATGATCTGCTGGGCTTGAGCATTTTCCTTAAACCATTAACTTCTTAGAGGTATGAGGTGGCAAACAAGAAAGAAGGAAAGAAAGAAAGAAAGAAAGAAAGAAAGAAAGAAAGAAAGAAAGAAAGAAAGAAAGAAAGAAAGAAAGAAAAGAAAAGAAAAGAAGGAAGGAAGAAAGAACTCTTATTTTTCACTACAGTTTTGTTACGTAAGGAATATATTACAAAGAGAGTTGGGTTTTCTTTAAGAGTATTGAAATTGTTTTTTTTAGCAGTTCATGCCCAGACCCATTTCGGCTGCACCCGTGTCTGGCTCCTCTAGAAGGTTCTGATTTGAAAAGCATATTGTACCTGACTCATCAGGGTACATGATACTCAAGGAGGGAGGAAGGAAGGTCCACCAGATTCACTGTAAAAGTGCGACCCACTGTCTACTCTCGAAATCACACAAGGGCAAACACGTCACCTTCAAGATGAAGATCTTGTTTCTCTTTCTTCTTTCACATAAACTTCACACAAACATATATTCACCTTTTACTTTTTAAAAGGGCAACCCCCCAATTTCTGAGCTAAGTGCCCATAAAGAGAATATTTTATTCTCTCGTGCTATCTAGCATGCTATGACCCTTAAGGAACATCTGTTTTCATACAGTGACATGAGAGATATAACAATTCCATAACATTCCATGCACACTTCAGACACCGTGAGATGCATAAGAGTACACATATGCACAGGCACACTTTGCTAGAACAAAGTATAGACAGTATTGGGAAGGGAAGGACATGAATTCTAGACACAGTTTATTTGATGTGGTGACAATTCACCTCAGGGACAATGACCTTTAGCACTGGCACCCAGAGCAGAAATATTAAGTGGGAAAGGCTGATCTCAATGTTACACTTTTCCTTCAGCAATAAAGATCAATTGTGTGCCCATTTAAAGTTCAGGGTTCTCTACTGCCTGCAGCATGAACCCTCTGCCCAGGCTGTTTCCCTCTCTAACCTGAGCTACAAGTACTTCATCTCCATACTAGATGCTCCCAAGGGCATTGGCTTCTTAGGCTGCGCCCACAGCTGTGCTCACATCTGTCCCCCATCTGCCCTCTGCTTCCCCTCTAGTACCTCACTCCTTCCTCATCAGCAACTTTCACCCTTCTCCATCCTGTGGAAACTGAATCAGACAGAATTCATTCTCTTTCTCTCCTGGTCTGTTATGACATTAGAGCGAACTGCTTTTCTGTTTGTCTTCCTTGAGGGAAGGTCACGGGCAGCCTGGGCTCTACGGTTGGGTCATTATTGACAATCAATATGTGTTGGTAAGAGAAATAAGCAGTTCAACAATGTATGTCTACAAATAGGTGACTTCAAATCTTTTTCAGAAGTAGGGAGGATACAGATAATAAAGGATGCTGACGCTTTCACAGCTGCTGTATAGCCTATTGGAGTCTTTGCTTCCATGCTTAAACTCATAGCTGACATTTTTTTTACCTCAATGATATAGGAAAAGTGGCTTCACATTTGAAACCTGATTCTGCCTTTGTTCCATCATCCCTCAATTACTGTCTCAGCTGTCCACATCTTGACCAAATTGGAACTGCTCTCTTGCCTATTCTAAAGGCCTCTTACAACTATATAAACATACCCAGAGCAATTATAAGACGATAAAGAAGTAAGTTGAGAAACCATTCCAGGCCTACCACTTACCTAAAGATGGCAGAGACGACTAACCTGGTTTGGTAGCTGGGAAAAGAAAGCATGTATAGGACACAGGGATCCTCAATGAACAAGAGAACTTCAATTTTCCCAGGGTGCAAATAAGCATCCGTCCAGGATGCTGATATCATGAGGACCACTGCCCTTTCTGATAGAAGCCTTTCTTTCTCTTAGCGTTTTCATCATTTCCTTCTCAACTCTGCCCTTTAAAAGGTCCCTGAATGCAGAAAACTGTGCAGACAGGTGTCAGTCAGCCTTCAGTGGCCCTATACATTTCAGTTCTTTGGAACTTTACAAACGTTCAAAATTCCATCTTCGTTTGGCTTTAAATCCACTTGCCTGGTTGCCCTTCTACCCTGCCTAGGTCTTTTCCAGCTCTTATGCATTGTGTGTCCATACGCAGAGACTCTGAATCTGTCCTGTGACCACTTCATCAGATGCCCAGGCCAGGAGTTTCAACTCCACTTCTCTAGCCCTAACCTTTCCCAGGAACCCAAAACCTGCCACGGCATCCCCTGCTAAAGCTGCTACTGAACACCACCAAAGCCATGCCCCAGTTTCTTTCCATGCCTCTCCTCCTCACTAGACTTCCTGACCTATTCGGGAGACATCTAGAACTCTAGCAACAAGAACCTTGTTCCTTTCCTTAGTGCCCTCCAATGCACAGGCAGGTGCGTCCTTCACATATTTAGAATATAGCTGGAGTCGTCCTGCATCTCTCGTTTCATCTAAGCAGTGTAAATTCTCAACTACACTATTTCCCTAACTCATCTTGTTCTCTATACAGCAGGCAGAGGAAATGTTCCAAAGGCAAAGCACAGAGCATCATTCCCCTATATTAGAAAGGCAGGCACTTCCTACCAAGCTTAAGGGAAAACCCAACTGGCTTTGTCAGACTCAAAGCCTGGTCCTCAGGCCCTCCTGCTTCATCGTCCCAGAAAGCTGCATCCACAGCATCCTTCTCTGGCTTGCTTGTAGCATGCAGTCTCTGGTGGTCTTCTCATCATTTGGTTCTAGCTCACACCCCTCTCGTTCTCAGAAACTGAAATCTCTGTAGCTGCTGTAGTTTTCCTCATATCACTTGTCTCTAACATATTTATGCTACATCACAAACCTCAGTCTCTGTACCCACCATGATGTCAGGTTATTAGGAGCAGAGATCTTCTCTATTCCATTTTAACAGGATCCTTGATTGCTAGAGATCCTCAGCATCACTTCTTGAATGTAGGTTGTATGACTGTCAGGCTACATGCACAGCTGAAGATGTGTGGTTCAGGACTCCTCTAGTATCTATGTATCTATGTATCTATGTATCCATCTATGTATCTATTATCTATCTATCTATGTATGAACAACATATATATGAACATATAAATAAACAAACATATATATGTATATATATATACACACACACACACACATTTGAATTATATTTTCCACTATCCACATCCATTAGCTGATATTATAGGAGATACCTTTGTATTTCCATGGAATTTCCATCTTGCATAATATTTCATAGTAGGCATGCAATAAAAATACTCCTTCTGCCATGAAATCACAATATGATGCAAGAGAAGTATTAGGATGCTTCCCTGCCCTTTTCATTGGCGTTATAATGACTACACACTCATCACCTTCTCTGTACCTGTCATCACTCCTCTGTTACAATGGTGCAAAAATTGGGGCTCAAGGGCTGGTGAGATGGCTGGGAAGGGGAAGGCACATGCCACCAAATCTCATAACCAGAGTTTAATCCCAGGGACACACAAGTGGAGAAGGCTGACGGATGAAAGCTGGTCTCTGTCTCTCTGTCTTCTCTCTCTGTCTCTCTCTCTCTCTCTCTCTCTCTCACACACACACACACACCACACACACACACACACCAAAAACAGGACTCAGAGGGACTCTGTAAATGGACCTAAATACTAAAACAAAATACTAAAACAAATACTAAAGCAGCAAGTAACAAAACCACATGTGTGGAAGAAACAGAATGATGCTGGGAAGGGCTGAAGCCAGGTGATGCTGCATCTTTGCACTAGGTGTCTATGTGCCCTCAGTGGTTTCCCACGGAAGAAAAGAAAGGCTAAAGGCGATGCTAAAGGAGATAAAGGCAAGGTGTAGGACAAATACACGATCAGAAGGTTTGTCTGTGAACTGTGCTCCCCCAAAGCCAAAGCCCAGGCCTAAGGAGCGAGAGAAAGTATCCAAAGAGAAATGGGAAAAACAGATGATTCGAGGACAGCAACAACCCTGCAGAAAACTGTGGGCTAAGGCAATGGCTTAGCATCTAAGATCTCTGGCTGCTGTTCCAGATGACCCAGGTTCGACTCCCAGCACCAACCTGGTTCCAGAAGACACACTGTCCTCACCTTCATGACACTTTCTGCATATGGCACACAGACACACACACACAGGCAAAATAGATATACATATAAAACAAGAATACATTTAAAAAGAAAGAGGCAATGTCAAATAGAGCAGGCACAGGGAACTGAAGATACTCAAGGCAGAATGTGTGCTTTTGATAACTGCGGATGTCTGGAGTATGTAGAGTTTGGAATATCAATTTTAATCGAGTTTTATAAAAATATAGAATTTTGTTTACATTCTTTAAATCTACATTGTTAGCACACAGGATACATCAGTGTTCTTTAGGGAAGAAACATATCTCACTAATAGAATGACTCCCAGGGCTGTAGAGATGGCTCAGCAGTTAAGTGCACTGGCTGCTCTTCCAGAGGACCTGGGTTCAATTCCATGCAACCATATGGCAGCTCAGAACTGTCTGTAACTCCAGTTCTAGGGAATCCCACATCCTTAACTTCACATAGATATTCATGCAGGCAAATACCAATGAACAAGTTCACAAGTGGAATTGATGTGAGAAAAAAACCCACTCTTATAGTTTGGAGGTCCTTTATGATTTCTAAGGAATCCCTTGGTGTTGACATACAAGGCTGCCCTGGTACAAACAATTCATGTGTGAAAAAACTCAAGTGTCTTTTTCATGTCATCTTCCTCCTCTACCATCAACACAGACTTTCCTCCCTGAAAACTCCGGAGACCTTCTGGGACTCACCCCTCTAGACCTGATTCTGCCAGTGTATCAGGGGACCTGGTCTTTGTGGTGACATCCACTGAGATGGTGTCCTGCAAAAGAGCAGTGGTTCCTTTTCTGAAAGGCTGAGGCTCTTCAAACTGACCATTCTGCCATTTTCATTCACTTCCTGAGAGGCAGGGTCAGACTGTGAAAAGCTGTTAAACAACATTCTCAATGTGACATATCAGCCGTCACTCTAAACGTTCCCCGTACAAAGCATTGCACAGAAATACCTGCTGAAGTAATTTTATGGGGGGTTCTGCTCCTCTCTAGCCCATATAGGTCCTGAATAAAAGCCACAGAAACCTGGTATTTTTATTAACAAACTGTAAGCCTAGACTTGGCAGGTTCTGGACTATTCTGATCTTCATCCCAGCCATAGGCTCCGTGTTACTTGCTGTTTGAGACTCCCCCAGCTTGCTCTGTTCCATGTGTGGCTTCAGGTGAGCTTCTCTTGGCCATGTCTCTTGGTCTATCCTGCCTCATGGAGACCTTCTCTCCCTCTTCTTCCTTCTCCCCTGTGGTCGCCTTGAGATCCCTCACTTGATTGAAATAAATTCTGCCTTCCTATCCTCTCTGCCTAGTCATAGGGTCCAGCTTTTTATTAGTCAAACAGGGATTATTGGGGAGCATTCTTTAGAACATATTGGTTAATACAGTACCGCAAGATCAGGTTGTTAGTCTAGAAAGGGGCACAGAACTCAGCTTCTGAATACACAGTGTACGAAACTAATCCCAACAGACATCACTGGGTTTTACAGTAGCTAGGCCATACAAGAAGGGAACGTGGAAGTTAATGACTGACTGCTCATGTCCAATCTGAAAAATAATGATTATTATGAAAAGTAGCTTTAAGAAATCTGAATATGTCTTTGGTGGTGGCACAGGAGGCAGAAGCTGCAGGATCTCTGAGTTTGAGGCCAGCTGGGTCTACAGAGTGAGTTAGTTCCAGGAAAGATAAGGCTTGAAAAACAAAAACAATAGCAAACAGAGAAACCTAGATATAGTTTGTCTAAGAAAAAAAAAAGTTTCTTACAAAGGGAAGGTTATTCAAAAGGTCAGCGTGAGGGGGCCTGGATTGCTGAATAACCTTCAATTCACCTCTAATACAGCCTCTTAAATTCCAGCTTCTGACAAAGGCAGGGCAATAAGGTCCAGTCACATATGACTAGGTGTAAGTCTGGAGAAAAGGACCTCAGAGATGAGTGACTGACATTGACTAATACCTCCCAGGCAGAATCTACACCTTGGGTTATTACTAGGGATCTTATCCACAAGATATTAACCACAGACATCCTTCCAAAGATGTTTACTGAAGATGCTACATGCAGGTGCGTAGAACACATGACAAATTGGTTGGTAACTGAAGGACTGGGCCACTGAACTGTGTCTCCTTCCCATGCAATGACACCAGTCTCACGGTTAAAGTAAAACTCATCATTGAGAACATTAAAGAAACATGCTATATAAGTGTTCTGTGCTCAAACAAAAGCCACAGATCTCTGATGAATGGGACAGCACTCCTAAATTCATATTTTCCTGTACTTTTAGATTGACATTAAAATGAAATCTAACTAGCCGTGAGCTAGGTGCAGTAGGGCCAATTAATCGACAGTGAAAGGGCACGAGGCTCCAACAGTGGTTGTAGGCAGGCAACCTCCTTTGAACAAATTGCAGACAGGCACTTTAATGATAAAGAAAATATGAACTAACATAACTGCAGTCAAATCAGTTCCTATAGGAGGCAAAGTGCACTAACTGATGTGATGATATCATATACTAGCCAGGGAGAACAAGAGGCTGTCAAAGAAAGATGCTGCCACCATGCCAAGGTGGCCCAGGGACAGGCTTCACTGCAATATGATAGTCTCAAGGGGAGCACAGGTTTTCTTTCTTAAATGTCAGCTCTTTAAGTGATTTTTATTGATGTCTTTTTTTTTTTTTTTTTAGGACTCTCTAGTTATCCCTGACTACCAACAGGATATCCCACTTGCTTGTCATGATAGCTTCAGATGCATTCACCTTGATAAATAATAGAAATTTCCCGTCACCCTCAACTAATCTTTCATGACCATGCAATACAGGTAACAGTGTCCACTGTCCAGACAAATTTGTATCACTCAAGTGCATAGCTAAGCAATCCTTCAGACAGGGAGATCCTTTATGTCCTCAGTAGAACAGGTTTCAGTGTCCTGACATAAAAGGAGATGGATCTGTTAAGAGGCCAACGCACGCCTTCACAAACATCTACCCACAGTTCAGAATGGGATGTAGTTGACAGTGTGAAAAGAGAAAGAATGTCTCATCAGCTGTGGTGGTTTGAATATTATTGGCCCACGGAAGTACTATTATAAGGAGTGTGGTCTTGTTGGAGGAAGTACATCACTATGGGGGTGGGCTTTGAGGTTCCATGCTCAAGCGCCACCCAGTGCAGAAGAGACCTTCCTCCTGGCCTGCCTGTAGAAGAGAGTCTCCTCCTGGCTGCCTTCAGATCAAAATGTAGAACTCTCGGCTCCTCCAGCACCATGTCTGCCTGCATGCTGCCATGTTCCCTACCATGATAATAATGGGCTAAACCTCTGAAACTGTTAAGCCAGCCCCAGTGAAATGTTTTCCTGTGTAAGCATTGCCTTGGTTATGATGTCAATTCACAGCAATAAAACTCAAACCAAGGTACCAACCATAAGCTCAGAGTGTGCAAGGTCACAGAAGACTCTGGCCTTGCCACTTCCCAGTTTATAAAACTCTTTTCACACATCATTTTCCTCCTTTTAAAAGCATCCTTGTCTCTGTGATGGAGATACCATTACTACATAATGCTACCTGTTCTGTCCTCTCGAAGTTGAGACCTCAAATCGTTTTGAGGGCTGCCTCAAACACCACAAACAAATGATCGGGCAGAGTTCAAATAAACAAACAGTAAGAAACAACCTCATTGGGCTTCCCTGGGGTTTGCATTAGAACTAGCATGTGGGAAGAGTCTCTGAACTGGAGAGCACTTCATAATTATGGAGCCAAATTGATTTTGGCAGAGCCCTGGAGTGCATCGTGTCTCTCCGGGAGCAGTGCCACTCGGTGGTGCCCAGAATCTAAGTGGGTCAGAGAGTCTCTCTGGAGAACTGAAACCCCAGATTTCAATAGGGAGAAAAAAAAATAAACCTGGCCCAAGATTGCATTTCCTCTTAACCATACAAATTAATTCATAGAGTGATGGGCCTAGGCCCTTTACACATAGTGAAGTGGGAATGATTTCTAGAACATCCTCTGGACATCTCCGAAAAGATGATGAGACTTTTTTATCACAGATCCAATTCCTCAGGTTCTGAGTGGGCATTTCAGTCCTGGTTTGGGAAGACAGTCTACAGGGTAAATGCTGCGCAGATGTGTGAAGAGTCACTCTCTCTCTCTGCCATTACCACAGTAAATACTGCTGAGTTAAAAACCTAGTTTTTAGCCCCTGAGTCCAAAATGGAGCTTCTCAACACAGAGTTTTCTATCAAAGCGGTAGGCAATCAGAGAGAAGCATCCAAGAGCAGCAGTCCTTAGAATGAAGAATAACTTACGTACACACCACTGTCTTCCTGAAACCTTTTTCTACTTTCAGAGGATAAAAACAACACTACTGCATAGTTTTATTTCTCAAAACAATATATTCTACTATTCTCTTACATTCTATACATAACTCATATTAAGAAGGTTAAAACTCAGCAGTGTTTCATGAGCCACACGCTCTGTTAAAATGTATATGGGAAAGACAAAGGATGCCAACGTTTAGCTTAAAGAATTTTATAACCAAAGAACATCCATCCCTATGCTCATGTACACAGATCTTGGAGTGTCAGCCCAGTGCTATTGAGTGAGTGCTGTCATTTTTTTTTTTTTTTTTTTTTTTTTTTTGAGAAACCACAAAACAGTAACAATAGTCAACAGCTTGGCCAAAACACACCCTGCAATCCATCTCCTTGTGTGAGAAACGGTGTTTGCTGTAGAATCCCTTGGGTTGCTCATAATATCAACAGCAGATATTTCTCCTCAACTTACTTGAACAGCTCAGGGTAGGGCTGACAGAGCCTCTGTTATGGAACTGTGAGCCACTTGAAGCTTAAAAAAATGCATACTAAGAAGGTTGATACGTGGAAGACATGGCAAAGCAAGATGTGCACAGAATTCTCTATGTTCTAGCCTTCTATCAAGTCACTGATGAAAAGCAGTGGTTTAGACATGAATACAGGACTTAGACTCTTCAATGTGCCCCTGAAGCAAGGACTATGTTACACGATGTTGTCATATTTTCTGATGACTGCCCAAGGTCATTCATCATTAACCTAAACATTTCTTATAAATTCCAAATCAAGAAAAGACACAGAGAAGCCTGGTGTGGTGGTACATGCCTTTAATCCCAGTACTTGGGGGGCAGAGGCAGGCGGAAGTCCAAGGCCAGCCTGTCCTCCATAGTGAGTTCTAGGCCTTTTAGAGCTATGCATTGAGACTCTATCTTTAAAACAGAGAAAATAGCAAGGCTCTAAAACAAAAATGTTTTCTTTCATCGGAGGGATCAACTGTGTTCTGCTGTATTCTTAAACATCAGAGACTCTCAATGAAATATTGACATTAGGAATCTTACTCAAGTGTCAAATGTAAAAATATCTTGGATAAAAAATTTGAATTCTTGCACACCTTCATCTTAACCAAATTGATATATGATATATCATATATATATATACATACACACACACACACACACACACACACACACACATCACACACACACACACACACGCACATATGTTGTGTGTGTGTGTGTGTGTTATGGGGCTAAGATTTAAATATAACTCAGTCATCTATTGTGCTGCAGCTGGCTATAGGTACCAGGGTAGCCTTGGCACAGAGGATATTGACCTGTGCCAGATGTGTATATCTAAAGTGCTGTCAGAGCTAGTCAGTCATTTATATCTGGCTATCCAGATGTGATTCAGAATGATGAAACTGTTTTTTGTATCTAAATAGAATCTCACACCAAGCAAGTATCTTGAAATCGGGGGGGGGGGGGAGCATTTTTCTCCTTGAATGACTTCAACACACCCACCCCTACTTCACCACTATCACAGTGCATGACAATGATTTACCCTTGACAAATTAAAGAGGACAACACGCCACAGAGTATGCTTTACAATGCATAACAACTGCCTATATTCATAATCTGCAGGCTGTCCTGAGATGAATGTGGTCTAAATATACACATTCTCACACTCTTAATGGCTTTGCATGCTGCGGGGGTTAGCTGAGTTTTTAACAACTGTTTCTCACAAAGTCCAAAGACATTTTTGGCATTGTCTGCAGAGCACCCACCAAGTGAGTAAATTATTGCCAGAAAGTCCAGTATATCAGGTATGGAAATCAAGTCAACCTGATACGTTAGCAACTTTAAAAGCCACATGACCCAGTAGTTCAATGGTAGGGTAGTTTAACAGCTCAATCTTAATAGTAGAAAATACAAATAATTACAGCTCTGTATCCACAACTGGGAATCCTTCTCTAGCTGTGGGATATGTTCAGGGTGGATCTAGAAGGTAAAGGTGATGGTTGGAACTCTGGCCATCTGAATCTTGGCTTACTTCTCTGTAAATGAACACCTCTATTGATTCCAGCTAATACCTGTTCTTGGTATCTATGCCCCACCTTCCCTCTCATAACCCCTCATCCCGACTCCAAATCTAAACAACGGAGTAGCAGAGTATTGCAGAGTCTCAGCCTCTTGACTCATAATTTGAAATGGGCCAACAGATCTGGCGAGGCCTCCTTCCCTTCTTTAGTCTTAGAGCATCACCCCACCATGCTGTTGTGCTAGAACATTTTTACTTGGTCTGCCCAGCAACCGTAGGGCTCACATCACTCAAAGCAAAGCCAGCATCTGTTTTCAAAGCTGATTTTGTCTCTTCCATCAGTATGTCACAATTCTCCCAGGCTGTGATGCCATCTTACCGTGGGTTCCATTAACTTCTCCTAATCCCTTCAGTGGTCCTCCTTCCTGCTCTTATGTTTTCTCTATTCTTTGGGCTTTTCTGTGCATCCCTTTCATTCTATCTACATCAAGCTTCTCCAGTACAAAAATCCTGTTGGACTACCATGCTTACCACACTGCTTTCCAGATTAAAATCTTTCAGACTTTTCCTAAGTTAAACAAAACAAAAGAAAACCAAAACCAAAACTAAAAAACAAAACAAAAAACCCAAAACAAAACAAAAACCAAAAAGCAAGCAAGCAAACAAACAAGCAAACACACCAGGCAAAATAGACAGTATATAGTCTAATCCCAATCTTCCTTTTCTGTGAAGGCCCCTCTATTCCTTTGTAGCATTATGCAAATTCCTCAAAAAGGGCTTGTTCTCTAGCCCTGAACATACCGCCAGCAATCCTTTCATATCTGTTTTCTGTTCATCCCTAAGGATGCTCTCTCCTCCTTTCTACATACTCCCTAGACATCCTTCATAGTTAGGTTCAAATCCAGCTCCCGAATTTGATGTCCTCCGGTGACACCACTCATGAGATGTTCATAATATAACTCAGTGGCTTTAAGTTTTCCTCTCTTGGAACATTCTTCACACTTCTCCCCTGGCAATTGAGTGAGAGAGAACAATACATTTTCTGGCCAACTGACTGATATGTGTTAGCTTACAAAGTTTTATAAAGGATTCCAAAGCCATAGTTTTAGACCACTAGAAAGACTCATTTTATGTGCTAACTTCTCTTAGTAGACATGAGTCTCCTTCCTGCAGTTCACATGAGGGCTTCCCAACCTTGGATGTGCTTAACCAAGTGTGTGGCTTCTAGAGGAAGAGAATAGAGGTGTTCATGTGACTGAACTAGGAAGATTATTTCTGAGACTACACTATGATAAAGGATTACAGTAACTACAAGATACCGCTCTCATTTTCATCCCCAATCAGACTTACAAAGTGGTTGAGTAAAATAGTGTCTCAAAATAAGCAAGTAATGTAAAGATTTATATGTGTGCGATTTTAGAGTAAGATGCTATCTGAATAAATACAGAAAACACTAACAAAAACTACTTTGGAGCCCCCAAAAGGCAGAAAACTGAAACAAAGTGCCTTAGGACTGGGAGCATCAGTGGGTTCTGAGTTCTGAGTTCCCAGTTCCAGTTTGGTTACTACTGTTTCTCACGATGCCACTGTAAGGGAGACTTCAGTCCTGTGCATTAAACACTGTGTTTCCTTGTTCCACTGTGCAGATACAGGCACAGCATGTGACTGTCATTACCATACCTGGCTATCACACTTCAGCCATGTGGATTCTCTGGCTGTTTTTTCCAGACACATCTGAGAGCTCCCTGAGGGAGGGAGAGATGGAGTCTTCCCAATATTCATCCCCCATAGTATTGTGCCTAGCTCTCAGAACGCAGGGCTGCTGAGTAAGTTAGGGAACGTGAAGGCCCATGGGCCAGGTAAGAAGTTGGTAGCAGCAGCCCATGTAGCAAAGGCCATGATGCCTACAGCATAGGCCTGCAGCAGAAGGAGAGGGCTGCGAGCCTCTGTTACTTCATCCATTTTCTCTCTCTGCATTTAACAAGTCAGGTAGTCACACTGCAGATGGAAACCGTGACTTCTTAAGGGAAGTACCAGTGGACTGTCCTTAAGACAGCAAGGGTTGCATCTCCCCATGCCTAGATACACAGGCTGAACAGCATCTAAAGTCTGGAAGGTTATAAAAGGCTAATGTGAAAACAGGGAATATAAGCCCCCTGAACTGGAGCTGGCACACTGGTCATGTTCTCGTTCTTTAAGCACCCACAGTTCTAACCACAAGTCTCTCCCTGAGCCACAGTGGTCTGTGAAGCATCTATGAAACATCACCAAGAGTATTTTGTGCTGGTTCATGTTTCCAGAAAAAGGCTGGGTGATCTAGTGAAAGGAGTCTCAGGCTAAGAATAGAAAAGCTGGTCTAAGTCACATGGTCACATTGACTCAACCCTTGCTCTTTTTCTCACTAAACTGACGTAAAGTACTATGTTGCCTTCCATGAGTCCACTTGAGGATCTCAATAAAAGGAAAGGTCCAAACACCAGTACACCTACTTCCCAGGGTTGCAGTAAGATATCACTGCAAATTCAGGAGATTCAAAAAGGGAAAATTTATTTTTACATGTGCTAGAGGCCACTATCAAGAAATCCAAGTCATGGTGACACTAGGCCATGGTCACTGGGGGCTATAAGACACAAACTGTCCTTTGCCTCTTCTAGCTTCTCAATGTGTTAAATCTCCCTGCCTCTCATACTGTGGATGTGTATGCATATGTACACATTATGTGATGTGCATGTCTGTGGAGGCAGTGGTCAATGTTGGGTGGCACTTCAATGGAACTCCATTGTATGTATGTATGTATGTATGTATGTATGTATGTATGTTTTGTGTGTGTGTGTGTGTATTTACTTACTTTTTGAGACTGTCTCTCACTGAATCTGGAGCTACTCATTCCATTAGACAAACCCTGGGTCCTCATTGGTCTCTCCAATACTAGGATTACACATGCTGCCCCAGTCAGCTTTCTATATCATTGTGAGAAATTCAATCTCAGGTCCTCAAGCTTGTCTAGCAAATGCTTTATCAATGGAACCATCTCCCCAAGCCTGCCCTGCTCTTTTCCAAGAACTCTGGGATTAGATAGAAGGACTACAGGATGATACAGGACCATCTCTTCACTCAAAAATCCTTAAATTAACCACATTTGCCAAGGCTCTGTTTTCAGGGAAAGTAACATTTCTGGGTTCTGTCAGTTAGGATCTGGTGTCTTTGGGGCCACCATTCAACTCTGATATGAAATCAGCTGTGCTATGTGTACCACGTGATTCATGCCTCACATCCTTGGTGTAGTTTTACCGTCTCAGCAGGATAAACATTCTTTCAAGTCAATATACACCTCAGACTTTACAAAAACAAAGTCCCGTGAAGGATTTTTATTGCATTAAGTATAGAAACACCACCAGCCAGGTTTAGAAAAGCTTCATTGTACTTGATTTTTAGTTACCAACATTAGATCTCATGCAAAAAAATAAAAAAATTTCTAACATAGTCAAGTGTTACATATTCCTTTTTTTTTTTTCTTTCTTTAAATTTTTAAAATAGCCAGACCTTCTGTTCAGAGAAGCTGGAGAGGAAGAATTGTATCATTAATGCTCCACTGTCAACTGCCAAATGCTTGAGTGGCATTTGTAATGTATGGTTAGTAACAGTTCTGAGTAACCCCGAAAGACAGAGTCAGAGAGCTACTCAAAATTGCAGTGGACTCCCCACCCCAATGGCTCCGTACCCTTGCAGTCTGTCTGATTCATCTCCTCAACAGATAATCTGGAGAAGCTTGATGTGGGCTGGCAATGTGGGTCAACTCATTCACCTTCCCAACGGGCCTTTGTTAAGACTGCAGTATGCATCACATACTAGGGACTAGGCGTTAAACAAAACAGGCGAGTCCCTGCTAACCTGGATGTCTTGTTCTTGTTGGAAACACATCAACAACAAGAACAACAAATGCTATGTGTCAGGTGAAAATATCCACTGCAGGACGTGTCACGAAGGAGTGAACACGGGTGGAGGGTTGGGGGGAGGGCAATGAGGTGCTCAGGCTGTAGCTGAGGAATGCTGTTCTGTTTCAGTGACATTTAGTACAGACAGCAGGGGAGAGAACCGTGTGGGCACTGGGTGGGTGTTCCTTTAGCTGTTCCGGACAGCTAGAACATTGTGCTGTGTTCAAAAATTAGGACACACTCAAAGACTAATAGGGTCATGTCAGAAGGACCCAGAGTCAGCTTAAAAGGCTTCCCACTGAAGAATCTTAGGACAGCATGGCGGCCCAAAAGAGGCATGATGGTTCTGAATTATTATATGTCAAATAGACATTTGTTTTCTATTTCTTGTATGAGTCAACGGTAACATGCCTAAAATTGAGAGAAAAAGAGAGGAAGTTCCTTAGCTGATGAATTAGTGACAGAATTAGAAACCTGTCACAAATTTCAGTATAAAACTCATCCAAACAAGGTCACCGATGAATGTAAAAGCCAGTGTGGGTAGTTTTGTTGGTAGAAAGATATTCACATGAAATCAAAACATCACCCCAGGCAAGGTTTAGTAAAGCAAAAGGAGCACGGCTGTAAGGAACTTCAGACACAGGACTTCAGGCCTCTTGCTTGAGGCCACAATACCAGCTGTCCTTGTCAGGTACTGGGCTTCAGGCTTCGTGGTAAGGAATGACTCCACCCCTGCCATGGATCTTGAACCTGGGTCTGAGCCAGAGGGAACTACTGCACAGTGTAGATGGTGCCTAGTGTAGTGGTCCACTGCAGAGCCGAGACTCACTTCAAAACTGCCAACGAAAGGGTGAGTTCACCAGCTAAGAGAGTTTAACAACATTGCTGTAGATTTGGATTAACACTTGTATTATGTTAATTGGGTCCCCCATGAGAATCTGCACGTAAGACACTGAGGGTCTCTGTCCCCAGTTGGTTTTGATTGGTAAATAAAGTTGCCAGCAGCCAATGGCTGGGCAGAGAGACAGAGGCATGACTTTAGGATTCCCTGCAAAGGGACCAAGGAAGGAAGAAAGAGGGGAGAACTGCCATTCTAGGAGAGGAGTAAAGGCCAGGCCTGAGATGTGGAGGACACAGAGAGAGAGCCAACATGTAAGAGCCAGGGAAGAGCGGCCCCAGCCACCCTCTCTGCCCCCCACCATGGGATTAGGGCAATACAGATAGAACATAGATTTTAGTAAGTAATAACTCAGGAATATTGGAGGGGAGGTGTTAACCACGAGGAGGTTTGAGAGTGGCCCAGCCATTGAGCTGCTTAAGGCATATTAAAATATAAAGTTGTGTAAGTTGTGTGTGTTGTGTTTCATTGGGGAATCCAGAACATGGGGTAGTTAGTGAGGAAAGTGTGCCACCACTGCCACAGGGACAATTTGAGTAGGTCTAATTGGCAACTGCTATATGGCATCTGACAACTCAAGGGAATTTTTGATTTTTAATTGGGTCCCGGATTAAAAAAAAACAAAACAAAACAAAACACAAAACAAACAGAAGCAACTTCCAGGGTTCAGCAGAATGTTTGCCTAGCATGCATAACACTCCAAAGTTTGATGCCTAGTACCATTAGAAATAAAAAAAAAATACAAATAAAACTTTTATAGACAGTTGTATCTCTATATCAAGGCACACATTAAGGTCCTTGACAGTGGCTTTGTTATATTGCTCTATTTGTTGGTCAAATAATCACACTATGGTTAGGAAGGAAAATAACTTGCTCATAAGATATAGATGTTAAAGTATTCAAAGATTATTTGTTTAGATGCCTGAAAATTACTTTCAAATACATATAGGAGTTGCAAAGGAAGGAAGGGCGGGAGGAGTACTAGACAAGCATGGGAGGTCTTAGCTGGTGAATCAAGGAGGCCAGAGCTGTTGACTGCACTGTTCTTTTAATGTTTTTGGAGGTTTGGATTTTTTTAATTGAAGAAATAGGAGAACATTCTGGCAGAATAGAAAATCATAAGCTACAATATAGAAACCTGCTTAGACTAGTTAAGAAAAAAAAAAAAAAAACAGTTCAGGGGGTTAGGGGGATGGCTTAGTGGTTAAGAACATTGGCTCCTCTTCCAGAGGTCCTGAGTTCAATTCCCAGTACCCACATGGTGGCTCACAACCATCAGTAATGGTATACATGAAAACAAAGCACTCATATCCATAAAATGCATAAACAAATAAATCTTTCTTTTAAAAAAAGCAGTCCAATGTGACCCAAGAGAATGAATGAGGGGTGGCGGGAAACAGGATATGAGCGATAGTAGGCAGCTGCCAGTAGGTCCTGAGCAGAGGACAGAGTGCTGGACACTCCCAAAGAGCTGGAAGGAGCCACACACAGAGGACAAAGGCTGACTAAGTAGGAAGGCTGGCTGAAGTTATCACAAAAATCTATGGATGTGGTCCAATAGCTTAGACTAAGGTAGTTATTGTAGAAATCGAAAGTCAAGTCCACAGCAGTGGCAGGGTGGATTATTTTCATTTCCCATTCTGTGTTAAATTACCCTGACCAAAAAAACAAAAAAACAAAAAACAAAACAAAAAAACAATGTATGTGAGAAAGGGCTTCTTTGGTTCACAATTCCCATTAGGGTCCATCATTGCAGGGGAGTCAAAGCAGTTAGGAACTTGAAGCAGCTGGTCATAGCATATCCACAGTCAACTAGGAACTAAGAACAACAAACTGATGTACGTGCTGGCGCTGAGCTCATGTTGTCCACTTCCCACAGTCCAGGACCCCTGGCCAGGGAAAGGTGCTGTCCACCATGAGCAATTCTTCCCACTAATCAAGGAATCCTCCCAGAGTCACGTACATAGCTCAGTTTAACTACACATGACTTCAGACAGTTCTAGACTGCTTTATATGACAAAGCTAACCATCACATACCGCTAACAGAGCTTTACAACCTGTCATAGCTCATCTCCCTTTCTTCCTGGGGCCACCAGCTCAACTATAGCAAGCCCATCACAACTCCTCATTCTCTGTTACATGAAATTGGAATGTGTAGCATCTTCAGTAGCAGATTGGACTTTGTAGATCATTCTGAATGCTTGGTTTCCAAGAACAATACAAAGCTCAGAATAATAAGACAGAGCACTCATCTTGGAACAGTTCACAAGTGTTCCCTAATTAATTCTCACAACACCCCCAAGATGTATTATTATCCATGCTACTGCTGGGGAAACTTGAGAAGCTTCTCTTCCCCCTCCAGTTTTGCATTTGTATGACTTCTCTAGCTGAGACACCTCTGTGCTTGACTATATCACCGTTCTGCGCTTTCAAAGAATATCACAACTTCATTCTCTCATCAACGTGGTGGGTGTTAATGGCTGTATCCACAGATTTTAAATGTAGGAAACAGGGTTCTTTTTTAAATAATGTGGAATGCTGTTTTTTCTAGTCACAAAATGGATCATGGGACAGAGCCTTGAGTGGAAAACACACAGGCACATAGATGTGTACACAGGCACATAGATTTGTACATACACACACACACGCACACACACACACATTCACACACACTCACCTGGATGGACATGTACACACATTTGACAAGTAGATTTTTTTCCTTTTCTTATTTTAGTTTTCATCCACCACAAAAACAATTAGTAAGAGATAATAGTGAAAGCTTCATACAGTAATTTCAACATTAGGCCAAAATTCAAAACATGAGTTCAGTGGAGTAGTCAGAATATTTGGGCCATAAAAGAGCTCAACAATGGGCACTCAGCTGCTAGAACCAAAGGAAGGGTCAAGAGGTCATGGTACAAAGGAAAGGCCCTGGCTCCTTGCAAATGGAATGGCACTAGTTCTTCAGTCACGAGGAGGAGGACACTCTCCTAATAGGGCTCAGAGGACCCTCCAAAGGTCACAGCCGTGCTGAGAACATCGTCACCCCAGGCAGCAGAAGGCCATTCCACCTAAGGAAGCTGGCTCATCCTGTTCAGCTTGCAACAGCACAGACCCTGGAGCTTCTGGGACCCACAGCCTGGCTGCCAACTGAACCCAATTTGAGCCACGTTACAACATCCAGACTCTAAAATAATCTTAAAAGGGCGAAGTGGCAGAAGATGGACTAATGCATGCAGGACCAAGCAGAGGCTTTTTCCCTAATGACAAAATTCCTCTTTCGAAATGGAATATTGTATTCTAGAAATGTAATTACCCTGACTGTAAGTGGATACTGGGAGAAAAGCTGACAGAACAGACACGTGCTACAGAAGAGCAATGAGGCTCTACAGCCCAGGGCTGAAGTGAGGACCACAGGAGAACATATGCTACACAATGGGAAAGAGGAATAATCTAGT
Organism: Mastomys natalensis; assembly: GCA_021653895.1. Classification (NCBI taxonomy): domain Eukaryota; kingdom Metazoa; phylum Chordata; class Mammalia; order Rodentia; family Muridae; genus Mastomys; species Mastomys natalensis. The sequence continues at coordinate 652,485 of JAJTUV010000036.1, forward strand.
TCTAATTAGGAGGGTGTCAAGGTGTAAGAGGACCGGATAATCACTCCACTACAATGTCAAACACGATCTGAACCAGGGCAAAGAGGAAAATGCTGTTCCTACAGACCCATTCTCCCTAGGCTTCCAATGCTTCCGTGGTCAACAAATTCAGTTTCCACTCCCACAGACACCATGTCCATACGTGTGTAGCACCGGGCACAGGTGAGCTCTCTCTACAAATGCTGGAAACTAAGCTACTGCACATGCAAACACCTAGATTACTGATTTGGGAGTTGAATCCATGCCAGTAGAGTAAGCAGAAAAGTGAGTGTGCAAATGTAAGCAAGTGATGGGAAAATGTAATCACCAGGACAAATTGACCAATTGTTTGTTCCCAGGGTCAGAGACATGCCTACAATGATGCATGTATACACAGAGGCTCTGCAAGGGCTGACATTCCCAGACTCCACTGACCTCAAAAACCTTGCTTGCTATCTTGCCTCCTATGACTTTGACCCCTAATTAGATTGTGTGATTGCACAGCAGACAAGCTTATGAGGTTATGATGTTCATTAATACATAATATATAAATATGTGCATATATACATATATAGTTAAGCTAGGTGTGGTGGCACACATCTGTAATTTCATCACTTAGGACCCTGAAGCATAAGACTTCAAGGTCAAGGACAGCCTGGACTCAATAGCAAGAATTTGTCTCAAGAGCACTATGATGTGGCAGTAAAACAAAGGGAAATCATGTTTGTTTATATATCTTCACCATTTACATGACATGTAAAATCGACTACCCTTCACTCATCCCTACCAGGGAAGCACAGAGAACAGCTCGGTCGTCCTTTGCAGACTTACAACAGGAGTCTCCCAGTGGTGACAGGCGCAGAAACATGGGAAGGGTGGGTCAGCAGAAGTGCTAAGCACTGCCCCTACCACCACTTCAGTGACATCTGAGGCTGCCAACTTTCCCATCTCTGCCTCAGCCACGCCCACAAGGTCAACACAGCGTGTACCACTAGGATCACCTCTGTCTGGCAGAACCATCCTTCACAGAGTGACTACCTCGCATCGATTTAGTAGTACAGAATAATTCAGAAATAAATCTCAGGAACATATAAGGCAATTCATTAAACCATCACATTCACAAAAGCACAGGAACTTGTATCATAGAGTACAGAGAAACTACCATCTGCTGTGAGCTTTTTCAGATTTTTTTCAGTGTTCTCTCCAAAGCGAAAGGAGAGGGGGAGGATACAAAGAGGAGTGGCCGCATTCATCCAAACAGCAAATGGAGCTAAAAGGGTGCAGTGGTTCTGCAGTCAGGTGACATTCTAGTGAGAAGGGGACACAGTGAGGTTCCTGGTGAGAAGGAGACACAGAATCAGAACATATTGCCGCAAGCTTGGTAAACACTATGTCTGCCCCTCACCATGGCAACAAGTTAAGGGAAGGGAATCCAGGCAGCCGTGGATACCCAATAACATTTCCAGCAGCAAGACAAATGTTCCGGCTCTTGGAAGGATAGCGTTAGCTGACATTGTTCTCCCTGCTAAGGCACTGTCTGCCTTTGTTGTTCATCACTCCCAGAAACAACATGGGCTGCATACTTGCTGTCACAAGGCACACTCAATGCTGCGAAGCTACTGTTCTTAAGTTCCCACTGAGGTTGGTAATTTGTAGATGGAGGCTATACATACAGGGTCCAGGTAGTTCACAGTAGCTTTAAGGTCACAACACCTGCAGGCTTAGAGACACCGGCCAAGACTCAAGGACTTTCCTAGTCTTTCCAGTCAAAATAACCTCAGATTTCTCCAGGGCTAGTCAGCTAATGTGAATGAATGAAGTGAAGGGCTGGAGAAAAGGAGCTCAGAGACCAAGGGCAGCAGCAACCTACTCAGAGACAAAACACTGCCCGGGCAAACAGACTCACTGAAGGGCTTTAGTTCCTTATAAGTAGCTCCAGATCCCTCCAATCATAGCTCTATTTTTTCAATCTATATGTGTGCAATTGTATGTGCATGCATGTGTGTGCATGTATATGTGTATGAGAGAGAGAGAGAGAGAGAGAGAGAGAGAATACGGGTGCACATGTGCTATGGTGCATGTGGAGAAGACAGAGGACAACCTCAGATGTCAGTCCTTGCCTTCCACTTTGTTTGACACAGAGTCTCTATGTTGTCTCTTTGCTTCTCTCACCATACAATCTGGCTGGTTCTGCCCTCTCCCATCGCCTTATAAAGATGCTAGGATTAGAGACATGTGAACAACATGGCCAGTAAGACCTGGTCTGTGGGTTTTGAGCATCCAAACTCATATACTCACACTTGCATGGCAAATACTTTTACCCACTGACCCACCTCTCAGACTCTTCTCCACTTTTTCAAAACTCATTCAACAAGGACTTTATTTAGTATTTAGTATTGGTGCCCCTCAACTTACAATGAGGCACTGTCCCAATAAAACCATATTTAATGTCCAGAACCAATTATCATCAGGGTCTAGCAACAACATGTTTGACTTTTCCCCTTCTTGATCACAGGGCTGGCTAGAAACCACAGCTCAGTGCTTCTGGCCAGCACAAAAAGACAAGATCACACAGCATTAGCTTGGGAAAAGAACAATTAAAATTTTGAAGCATTTTTGAACACACTAAACACATCCAATTGTGCGCCATGGAAAAGTCAATATCCCCCTAATGGAGCCATTGTAAGGTGGTGACTGTCAGGATATCCTAGGTGCTGTTCTGGGTACTCGAAAGATAGGAAAAAGTTAGGCAGACCAGTCTTTCCCTCGAGAGTCTATACTCTGACTCTCTTCTTCAGTGCATCATGCCTTGATTTCTAGAACATGGTTTATGCCCCTTACCTAAGAGTCAGGCACAGTCTCTAACATAGTCTTCATCAATCAAACCTCTTTACACTGTCCTCGATGTATTGATGACTGCTGTGGCCAGGTCAGGATTTATGTTTTTGACAGCTGGACCTTAACAATTTGTGGAAGAATCACAATTCAAGCTCTCTGTTTCAAGAGGTCAGGAACACTCTCAGACACATCTAGTACAGAACATGCTATGTTGTGTCCTGAGCACAGGTTAAAATATAAAAATCAGACCAGACTCAAGTCCTAGGCAATACTCAGAGGCACTCATTCAGCCGATCCCAGTTTCAGGAGCCTCTCCTGTACATATCAGAACTATGGAGGATTCATGAATACATGTGTGAACGAGTACACACAGTGTGTTCTGGTGGAGTTTGCAGCACAATGACATTGCTCTTCTCTGAAACTAGTGCCACACTGGATAGGGAATTCAGCATGTGTATTTTCATTTATGGGTGAGAGGAAGGACTTGGGAGAATCATGGAGAAGAAATAGAGTATTTTTTAAGTGCTGGGATCATGGGGGAATTCTGAATTACTCTAGTTGTGTCAGAAGTAGAGAGGGAAGACATGTACCAAGGACACTTAAGGTCCTCAGGAGCTGTCACACTGGTAGCTGAGAAACTGGTGTTCAGAATTAAGTACATATTTCGTTTAGGAACTAAGGTATATATTGATATTACCTTTCTTCCCAGCATGGCTGGAAAACTAAAAATTAACAAAAACTTCAGAATTTGAAGACAAAAAGGACCTCTTGGAATATATAGCCCTATGATCTGTTAGTGCAAGGCTGTGCTCTGCTTCTTTCCAGCTAGGTGCACATCTAGCCTCCCTGAAACTGGCTGTCTGGGGAGCAAGTCCTTCACATTTTCAGAAAGCTTTCTAAGGAAGTCTTCCTCTCACAAGGATCCCAAAGTCACTTTGCTGGCACCTGGGTCCAGCACTCATCTCCCAGATAGAAAGCTTACTTGTCAGGAGAGCTGTCTTGGTTGGAACTTACAGCTCTCATTTCTGGCCAGTCCCCTAGAAGGCTGGCCTGGAGAAGCCCATAGGGACCTGCTGGAGACGGAGAGCTGACTCAGCCGTCAGCACAGCCTGCCTCCAGGGCTTTACCATGAAAGGAGCAGAACCTTCCACCACCATATTTAGAAAGTCTATGTCAGCACCTCAAAAGGGCACAACTGTCACTCTCTCCTACACCTTCACATCGACTCACAAGAAAGGCACAGGAGACAAATCTGACCTCTCACAGTCAAGGGACAAGAAAGTCATCTGTTCCAAGGTATAATAAATACACTTTTTTTCCCAAAGGCATAAACACATTTAGATTCCTACAATTTCTAATGTCAGACCATCATTTTGGAGCACACTGTCAGAGACAAGCTGTCAATCACATAACCCTCTCTAGAAAAATCTTTATGTGTTCTGGGGCAGATTCATCACTAGTATGTGGTGCTGCCTCCCTAACTGTACTCTCTTGGGCTCTGGTCCAGGCATCTATGTTGGAAACCTCAGCTTCAATCAACCATTGAAGATTAACCACTGAATATCTACAATATCAACATCTGTGACAAAGACTACTAACTATTCTCCAAATCCATTTGTTCCTTTCCCTCAATCCAAGTCATCTCTATTTCATTAGGTGTGACCAGAACACCACATTTTTAGTAAGCAAATGTGCAAGAGCATCCACTGTGCTTCATTCTCTGTGAACTTTCCAGTCCACCAAGGCATCCTTGAAGGTATGTGTTGCAGACCCCACTGGTCCCTGGATGGAGCAGATCCTTTCCAAAGTCCTAGGCTGGTGAGCAGTAAACACAGTTCTCTGTATTTAAGCTGTGCTACCAGGGTGGCCGATTCGTTAGCTAGTGAATACTTCTCTGCTTCTCATTCATTCCTCTACTCTTTAACAAACCTTTCTCCAGTTGTTTACTGCATTCCAAGTGTTGAGCAAGGCACTTGGGAAATAAAAGAATCTAATGCAGGTCACAAGGTCTACCTAAACCAGGTAATTAAAATTCTATCTAAATGATTTCATAGCAGTGTGGATGTCTGAAGTCACTGACAGCGGAAAGGTGTGAGACATCAGCTTGAGTCGAAGCTATTTAATCTCTCCGTGTTAGCATCTTTATCTGTAGTCAGAAGCAATCCTCCCCTGTGGCTGACAGTAGTGGGTGGAGGTGAGTGAGAAGTTTTAGTTTAGTAGTCAAGGTTCTGCATAACAAGGTCCCAAATCAAATTAAAAATTTTTGAGATGGTCTCACATATCCCAGGCTGGCCTTGAGATTGCTATGGAGCTGAGAACAACTAAGTTTCTGATCCTTCTGTCTCTGCTACCAGAGTATAGGAATTATATATAGGTTGCACCATCATGCCCAGTTTTATGCGGTGATGGGGATCAGATCCAGGGTTTCATGTATCGTGTTGCTAAATAAGCACGCTACCAACCGAGTTACACCTTCACTGCCCCAATCAAGTTCTAATCCTTAACAATCTGTACTAACAGTGCTGTTTTCCTTCTATTCCACCTTCCTACTAGTCTATCAGCCCAGGATTTTCAAAAATTTGTTACTACAGTTGTTTGACCATGCGCACGTGTGTGTGTGTGTGTGTGTGTGTGTGTGTGTGGTGTGCGGTGTGCATGTGTATTGGGAGGTAGAAAGATGTGTGTATGTGAGAGTGTGTGTGTGCGGAGGTGGGGAGAAAGGGGTGTGTGTTTATGTATGTGTGTGAGAAAGAGGAGGGAGGAGAGGGAGAGGGAGGGAGAGGGGGAAGGAGAGGGACAACAAGCCATAACACACACGTGGAGGTCAAAGAACAACCTACAGGAGCCAATTCTCTTTTTCTATCCTATGAGTCCTGGGGATCAAATTGACGTCACTAGGCTTGACAACAAGCATCTTTATCTGCTGACCTGTCCCTTCAGCCCAGCACAGACAAAGATGTGCTTTCTTACTTCCTAGAGTTGCTCTTTTCTGTTTAGCTTATTTGTCACCTCTAGGATGTCTCATGGTTCAGCCACAACACACTAGTTCCATAAAACTTTTCTCCACTACAGTCTAGGGCATCACCTTCCTCTGCTACCACAGCATTCCCGCTGCTTGCGTTTTTAAGTAGCATACTGGTTTAGAAAAGACAAAGAGAGGTAGGAGTGCCCAGAAGAGACTTCCATATCTCATGTGTTGATCGCCATTCTTGGACAGTTTACAAGAGCAATGGAATTCTCCAGATAGATAAGAAAATTTTCCTATGTTTTAGGATCTAGATGATGCTTTATAAAAATTATTACACATAAGATTCAAGTTAAAATTCACTTTTACAATAATAAATATAATCCTATTAGCACAATAGAACCAGAGTTCAAAGTCATTAGTTCATCTCCCTAGTCAATTTCCCCCACAACAGAGACAAAGGTGTGAAACTATGCAAATACCATCCAAAGATGTAAGTTAGCACTCTCAAGGCACTAGCCATGACAAAATGTGTATTCATTTGCTTTTACAAAATAGAGCTTCGCGGCGGGGTGGCGCACTGCCTTTAATCCCAGCACTTGGGAGGCAGAGGCAGGCGGATTTCTGAGTTCGAGGCCAGCCTGGTCTACAGAGTGAGTTCCAGGACAGCCCGAGCTACACAGAGAAACCCTGTCTCGAAAAACCAAAAAAAAAAAAAAAAAAAAAAAAAAAAAAAATAGAGCTTCTATTACTGTGAGTAATAAGTTGTCCTTCCCAACTGAAAGTCAACTTCAACTAAAGAACTGATTCTACTTTCTTCCTTAAGATAAAAAAGAACAGGTATGTTGACTTCTCTGGGTCAGTATTCTGATTAGACACATGGAGACATTAATGATACCAAAATTTAAAAATTCCATTGCACAATACAGCAATATTAGTATTTTCTATCATGAAGTCTTACATCAAGCTGTCAAAATGTCCCCCAACCTGTAAGTGCTGAACTTGGCTAACTGCTGATGTCACCATAAGAGGATGGAAAGTAGGAGGCGAGGCCTAGTTGATGAGAGCAGAAGGTACACTGGAGTCCCAGCCTCCTTATCTCTCTCTGCTTCCTTACTGTCAGGGCATGATCAGCTTTCTTCCCACCATCACCTTCTACCTCATCCCCGGGTCACCAAATAAAGAATCACATAAAGCTATTCTCTTGTCTGTCATGCTGAAAGTTTCTTTCCTAAGAATAAGCGTAATCCTATCAGCAGGAAATGAAACAAAGTTCAGAGTTATTAATTCACTTCCATAGTTAATTCTTTCTCTCCGGTTCCATGGTAATGGCTTGAAACCAGGAGCCAAAATACATCCTTCCTCTTTCTAAGTTGTTGACCTTGGACATTTTTGTCATAGTGATCAAGAGAACACAGACACAGTTTTTTTTTTTTTAATGAACAGAAAAGACTGGAATCAGCCTATGGGTTAAGGGTATTTAAGTCAGAGTTAGAAAAAAGATTTTAAAGAATACAAACCCTTTAAAGAAATACTTTATCCCACAAATTATAGTGTCTCAAATAGTTTGTGGGGATACACATAGTGTGATATTATAACACAAATTAGGAAACTTTCCTGGGAACTGTAATAATATCATCAGAGGGATCAAAACTTAAAAACAAAATTAATCCAAAATCATTTCTTTTCTTTAAAAAAGAATTCTTTGAGAATTTCATACAATGTATTTTGATCACATCCATGCCCCACTCTTTTCCCTGACTCTTTGCCCAAATTATTTCCTGTGAATAACCTATGGAGAAGTTTTGGGTTAGGCAAGCCATAACCCAAGATCAAGTGACGTTCCCTAAGATGCATTACATGGAATGAGCAACCTAGTGAGCAAATTCTACCAATGCACATGATCCCAGGAGGACATCAATTCGACAGGAGGGTCCCATGTGTGACAGACAGTTCAAAGCCTGGGAGGGCCCTGAGGACTCAAAGATAAAGCAGTCCTGACAGGCCCTGGGGTGTGCTTACCTCCAGAAGTGAAAGGTCAAGAGAGGACTACAGGGGCTGCCCGGGCTGGATGGGGTTGGACTCAGGCTCCTTGGAGTGAGACTGAAAGTTAAAATAACATCATTCCAAGTGGGAGAAATGATTGCAGTACAAATAGCATAGCTGACTGGAGGGACGTGCTCCCCTCGGGCCTGAATCACCAGGTCCTGATTACCAATAGTGCCAGGTCATCATCTAATCACTTGCCCCTTTCAGCTCTAGAGTACAGAATAAGGCGGCGGCTTCCTGCAAAAAATTGCATTTTAAAAACTACGGCTGCCATTTTTATTTGAGCCTTTTCTTTGTCACAAAGCAACTGGTTTGATGTCGCCATAGTGATTTTTTTTTCTGTCAAAGACAATCTAACGTTATTTTCTATGGAATATACATTGAGTATAAGCTTTTCTAGATTTGGAATCATGGATGAGTCTAGAGCAGAACTAGAGGGAAGTGGTCATCAGATAATGCAGATAAACAATCAGGTTAAACTCCTGAAGTTTTAAAAAAAGCAGCCATTAACATGTTAACAGATGTGTTCTTAAACACTAAGAGAGAAGCAGATCTTCCTTTAGCAATGACCCAGTATTGTTTTGTTGTTATTGTTGTTTATTTGCTTTTTGGTTTTGTTTTGTTTTCCCTAAGCCTCAAGAGCAATAACAAGGTTCTTCATGCTTATATTTATAATTTTAAAAAACTTTTAAAAATTCTTAAAGGTGTCTGTAGACTAGTTTATATATCAGAGAAAATTTTCTTTCCTTTTTTTTCCCCCCAATTCAACAACCACTGGGCCATTGTAATACTTGCTTCTTAAACTCATCCAAACCACTAAACATTTTTAGTAGCCAACTCTCAAATATTCATCACAAGGTGGTCAGAAAGATCCATTTCTCCTTTGTGACTCTGGCCCCATGCTTTCACTGTTAGAGAGGTAAAAACACATACTATGTTTTTTTCTTCTGGTGTGTGTGTGTGCGTGTGTGTGCACATGCATGTGTGTGCACATGTGTGTGATTGGCACGCATGTAGATGTGTGCAGGTATGCTTGCCCATGTGGATGTACAAGTGAAAGCTAAAGTTGTCTTCAGGACATAGTCCTCCATAGCTCTCCCTGTATTTCTCTGATCCAGTGTCTCTCACTGAATCCAGGGCTTGCCATTTCTGCCCTGGGGTTTGGTTTCACCTGTTTTCAGCATCCTAGTTCTGGGGTTATAGGCATGTACCTCCAGGCTTGACTCCTACAAGTGTCCTGGGATCATAATTTAGGTCCTCAGGATTATACAGAAAACACTTTGCCCTCTGGACCATCTCCCTAGCATTAATTACACTAATTGCATTAATTACATTAATTATATTACATTAACAACTTTACCAATAGATCTTACCCCCAAAATGGCATTGATCCTTGTCAATTTCCAATTATTTTTACATGGCAAAAATCAGAATGAGAATGAGTTATTCCACTACTAACTCTTAGGTGGAAGTGAGCAACACTGACTCCCGTTTCAGAACCATGATTTCTTAAAGAACACACTGACTACCTCTTTACTGGATCATGGGTCTGTGTTACATCATGTGTTCTTACCTTAGAGAGAAGCGTCTGGTAATGAAACTCTCTATATAGGAGAGGTTTCAAGCCAGCTGTACAACTTCATTGGGTGGCACAGAGAATTGGAAACAGTAGCCAAAATAAAATTTAAGTTTACTATTATTTGAAAATGTCTAATGCTATCCTTGTCTCCCATTGTGTGTATAATTGAGAGTTGGCTGCACATGTCACAAACTGAAGTATGATATTGCTAAAAATATTTCCACCTCTTTACTAAGGGATTCCCATGAAGCTTGATAGCTCCTAAAGCCATTCTCCAGGTTGGTTCCAGTGCTTGGTAAATTAAGGATCTGGACTCCTCCTGCCGTCAGAGCACTTCAGAAGCTGCTGGTTTTACTGTACTTGAACTTAGCAGCTCACTGGAAATCTCAGGAATACCCACAGATACATCACATATTTTCGATGCCCCTTAGAGTCTTATCTGTCCTTTCCTGTCCTAAAATAGCCACGGAGGGGCCCTCACACCACGTTGTCTCCAGACAGAAACATGCATTTGATCTGTGCTGTGAAGTGTTATGAAGCAGATGTTACCCTTACAAAAAACAAAATGACTTTATAGGGAATGGAAAGTTCTCAAAAATTTCTTCGTAAAAAGATATTTTGTTAATTTCTAGAATGTTGGTTTATTTGATATCTCACATCTGGAACTTACATCTAAGAAGTAGAGATGAGAAGCTGCCCCTGTGTAACTGGCAGATTCTGGACTAAGTCTACGGGGTATAAAGGACGCCCATGGAGCACTCCGAAGATGCAGTGCCTAAAGAAGGAACTCGCCTGGAAGGAAAACAGGAGCTAGCATTCCTAAACTATTCTGGGCTCCAATAATGGCATTATATACTTTTATATGCTTTTATATAGTGTCAGGGTTAAAATTTCATTCTAACATTTCTACTATGTCTCTACAGTGCCTAGATGCTGAATTTACTCAAAGGCTAGTTTTCTCATGAATGAATGCAAAGCTAGCCATGTATAATTTTACATTTAATGGTAAACAGAATAGTGAAAGTAAATGGCATGAGAAAACTTCAATGGCATGTAAGTATAACCCTGTATTTTACTATCTATGTTCCTCAAGTGAAAGCAACAATCTAGAGGCACAGTAACATTGACCAAGGCCGAGTCCAGACCAAAGAGGAGCTATCTGATACCCAATCAAAATCCAGGGATGCCCGTACTCAGCTGATTCCTGTGTCCTGTGTTATTATGAGCAACTTCAGAAAAATTTGACAACTTCTTAGCCTTTCAAGCCTAAAACATGGACATATCAGTTATAGTCTTAAAAGTTACTTTAGATTGTCTCCTTGTGTTATAGACAAAATTTTAAAAAATGGAAGGAGGAAAATGCTTAATGTGAAATGGGATTTTTGAAACTCAAACGGAGTAGGGTACATGGCTCAAAACCAGGTCCAACTCCTGTCGAAGGGTAGTGCTTCGGGTTCTATACCTGAAGCTTGGGCAGGGATGGATGGAAAGGTAGAAGAGCGTACAGCTATCACTAAAATATTTCAAGAAAATTATGCAGCTTAATAATCGGGTCAGGTGGGACAATAACTAGGGCAATGGGCAAAAATTATTCCTATGTCCATTATGGGAAACACTACACCTAGCAAGAAAGCCCTGAGAGCATTCCAACTTTTATAAGCAAGCATTTTATTTGAATAAAATAAGCAGAGACTTTAAAGGGAGGACTGACTGGCTTAAAAAGTATTAACCAGGATGTTATATTCATTGACGTATTAATTTAGGAGATAATTTCTCTTGCAAGGTGCATCTATAGAACTCAAAGGGAATGAACACTTAATTATAGGCACTAAAGAGCTCTCTTCTTGAAGAGAGTCCAGTAAGATATTATAGGGGATAGAAACATTTCACAAAAAATATAATCCCCTATCTGTGCTGTAAATGACACAGGTATTCATATTTTCCAACCAGACTCAGATTTTACTGTTTATCCTTTAAAGCGTGTCAGCGCAGACGCACTCACAGCTTCTGCATCTTCAACTAACAGATTTAACATAAAAATTTGCTGACACTTCCTGCATCACAGATGTCTAACTTCTGCGCCACAAATTTGATGTGGACATTTTCATGTAGCAGCATCAAATCAGAAGGCAGTAAGATGCATTAATGGGTTTGAAAAAAAAAATGAAGAGGAAGAAAAGCAGGAAAAAACAAAAAACAAAACTAGCTAAGCAAACCCAGGATCTCAACTAGATAAACACATTGCATGCCATGGCTGGAGACTGCAGAGAGGATTCCAAATGTTCTTCAGTTCATTAATATTCTGCTGCACTGAAGAAACATGGGTCACATCTAATGATCGTCACAAATTACCCTTTTCCTGCATGCCCATCCGTCCTGATGTTCTCTATTATTCAAGGCAGACAGGGGCCTTTCTTCAGAAGCAGGCGTTATGAGCACAAACAAACAGCAAGAGAGGAGAAAGACACAGATATACCATGGCCTACTGATGCATTCTTTCACAATGAGCTGTTAAGATGTTTCCAGAACTGAGGCTCAGCAACTTTAAATATGCAGCGGCGCCTTCCTTCCCTCCGACTGCAGTGCAAAAAAAAAAAAAAAAAAAAAAAAAAAACGCTTGGTCTGGCTTTGCACATCAGCTGGAACCAAATGCCATGCATTTAAAACATGGTCCTCCACCTCTCACTGCAGTGCTCTGAGGCTGTCAGTACAAACAAATGCTAAATAGCTATTGGTCCCCAGGAAAGAGAAAGCGAGTGCCATGCAGAAAGCATTAAAATATTAAAGACAGACAATACTTACTCCAAGGTCAGCCCCGGAATCTGTAGTCTTTCCCGCTGGGCTTTCATGGTTGGTATATGTTACTGCGCTCTATTGTAACCATGACACACACTCTCTGCCAGCGTCCCGGTGATGACAGAGAGCCAAAAGGAACCTCTCTAAAGGACTGGACTAACAACCTCTCAAGGGGGAGGGGGATCCTGTAAGTTTGGGTCCTTCCACCTCCAGCAGAATCAAGAGCTGTCAGCGGCGGCTTTCCTCAGGTTAACTGTGGTGCGCACTGCACTGATTTCTTTAAAGGAGCGAGGCTCGCAGTTCTGCATATCAAGTAATTGGTTTCTGATTTTTTTTTTTTTTTTTTTTAAAGAAAGTCGCTACACTCACAGACCCACTTTTTACCTCAGTGAAATAAAGAGTCCCTTTCACAGTGCAGACTGAAGGAAAAATATAGAGCAGCAGTATCATACATAAAAGAGTTCCTCTAAGCAAACTGTCAACTACCCTCCCCACACAGCATCCCCCTGACACTTAGGGTCTGAACTTGCCACCCTAGGGAAGCTCTGTTTCCTCTCTCCTCAGAGTTAACAGCATCACCCATAGTCCACAAGAGATGAGGGATGGTGCCTGGTGAAAATAATTAGATTTTTTTTCTATATATGGCAATCAGCAGAAAGAGGAATAAACTAACTGTGCTAATTTGGGGAACTTGAACTCTGTTTTAAAGCAGAGACTTATGTGAACCGGTACAACCCAGTGGTGGGAAAGTACCAATTACGAATACAAGAGACAGAAGCATGGATTCTTAGTTTGAAAAGCTGTCTTTAAGAACATCGCTGTGTACCATACTTTACAATGGCGATCTAACATGGATTTGGAAGGAAAGATACAGCATATATTTTACAAGCTAGAAAGTTTCATCCTGTATTTATTCAAAGAACACGTTTTTTGTTTTTTTCCTCACAGTATTCAAAACTTGGAACTAACTGCGCTGCTATTGTCGTATGTGAAGAACATATCTGAGTCACTTCCTCTGATGCCTTTGAAAATGTTTTAAAGTTTGGCAACCACTGGCTAGTTGAAAAGAAACACCAAAAGAAAAAAAAAATCTTAATTTTCTTTCATTAAGAATTCTAATTTTTCAAGTACTCCCAGGCTAGGTGCACACACACACACACACACACACACACACACACACCCATAGGTGATGAGGCATGTTCACACAAGTTACATCCTGTGGAAGACATGCTCCATCTTTACGCCAGACCAGTAGCTAAGGCGCACAGACAGTGGCGGTGCCTAGGTTAGATGTGGCATATTCACTCTTGCCATGGTACTGTGGTTCAGGTTGTGTCCCACACAGCGGGAGGACCGAGAGAGAAACACAGAGGCTGATGCTTTCCAGTATGTCTGACTTTACTTGGCTTCCATTTGGTTTCTCCTAGTGCTACCTTCTTGGTATGAGCAACTGTTTGTAACTCCTCTGAGCTGAGGCCAGATGAATATTATGTACTGTTCCACAGCTCTGCTGAATCCTTTATTGTCCAGTTTTCTCTATGAAAATTGCTGATTTTTTAACTAGTCACCAACTTCTCCTTCAGGGTCAGTAGCCAACCCTCTTACCTTTTAGAAGCAGTAAATTCTACTGGAAGTGAAGCTGTAAGATCGCCATTGTCTCCATAGGAAGTGCAATGGAAGGGTATATAAAGTAGTTTTAATTTAGTAAAAGAATAAAAGAAGAAGAAATAATGAAGACTTATTGACCACAAAGAGATCAATTTTACTTAGAAATGGCAATTTAAAATGATCAGTGTTGTGATTTTAAAATGTTTTTTTTTTTTTTTAAATCAGTTACCTATAATAAAATAGTTAAATTCTGAGATTCTTTAGTTTTTATGGGAGATTCTCATTTTAAGAAATATACTTTAATCCAATCCAACAAACTTTTATACACAGCTCTTTTCAAGCGATTTGTAGTTCCATGTGCCAATGGGCTAGGAGCTGTTTTCACTAGCATGTCCTTTCAATACTTCTAATTTAATATATTCAAAATTAGACTCACCATCATGACTCTTAGCCCCAAATAACCCTCCTTCCAATGTCAGATGTGTGGTCTCTCTTATTCTTTCTCCTGAAACCATCCAGATCCAAGGCACAAGGATTCTAAGCTGGATTAATTTCCTAGATTGACCTCTCCAACATTCTTCCTAGGTATCCCCTTTGTTGTAGAGACCACAAAAAATCCAAAGTGGTCTTCTCTGGAACAGGTCATCTTTTTGAACAAAGCCTCCAATAACTTCCTTCTCACTCACAATAAGACTGAAAAACCAAGCACACTTTGGTCCAGATGAGATAGTCATGTATTGGTAAGAACAACAACAACAAAATTGTCTAAAGTCAGGAGTATCAGAAAGGAGGAAGGAGAGTAGGAGGCAAGGAAGGTAGTCAGGGCCACTTTGGGGGATGCTAGAATATGACCCCTCAGCATCTTGAAAAGTGGGATGGATCATTTTGCTTTTCCTATGTGCTATACCTCACAGATAGGGACATGACTTTTTTATATACAGCATTCCCAACTGGGAAACAAGGAAGAGATGGAAGGCTCAGAAAAATACTGTTTTCCAAGTTCTCATGAAGCAGTGGATCTAGGTTGTGAGTCCTGCTGACTGCTGACACCACAGACAGACTTGCATTGAACATTATGTGTCCTGCAACAGTGATACTCAGTCTTACCAAGAAATGTCACACAGCCCTGGAGAAGCTTCTATATCAGAATATCAGTGTGCAGGAAACAGAGGAACAGCATGTTAAATAGTATCAGAGACAAGACCAGAAAAGCCAAAACAAACAAGAGGTTTCCTAAAGTAATATGTTCTAAACAGATATTTTATGTAATTATTTATACAATTATTTTAAGTAAGGGGGAAAGAAATGGAGAGTTGAACCTATAAGACTAAAAAGGCTTAAGGTACATAACAACTAACTATTCCACTGTCTTAGAGGTTCATTGCTGTGAAGAGACACCATGACCATGGCATCCATTATAAAGGAAAACATTTAACTTGGGCTGACTTATAGGTCAGAGGTTAAGTCTATTATCATCATGGTGGGAAGCATGGCAGCATACAGGCAGACATGGTGCTTGAGAAGAAGCTGAGAGGTCTATATATTGATCCTCAGGCAGCAGAGAGAGACAATGAACCACCAGGCCTTGCTTAAGCTTCTGAAAACCCTATCCCGGTGACATACGTATTCCAACAAGACACACCTAATAGTGCCATTCCCTATGGGTCTATTCAAACCACCAGACCCATGAACTTTGTGAGTCTTAATATCAAAGAAACTATAAATAATTAATCAGATGTTTCAAAAATAATGAATATAGACCTTATACACACATATTAAATACCTAAGTAACATTTGCATAAATGTGTATACATATTTTAGTTCCCTTTCTGTTTCTGTGATAGAATACCCTGACAAAAGCAACTTCTAAAGCAGAGTGGGTTTATTTGGATGTACACATCAAGGATATGGTCCGTTATGGCAGAGAAGTTTAGGTGGAAGAGCTTGAATAGCTGGCTATGGCACACCCACAATCAGAAGCAGAGACCTAAAAATGCACATTCTTGTTATTTATGCAATCCAAGGATTGCAGCCAGCGAATGACACCGCCCACAGTGGGCAGGTCTTTCCACCTAATGAACACAATCAAGATGGGAACACCCAGAAGCTCATCTCCAAGTGCCTTGTGATTCCATCAAGCTGACAATTAACAATCACCACCATGCTTTGGATTGCAATAGACATATGTAGATGTGTCTATACAAAAACAAATAACCATGGTGTGAGTATCTGGGGAGAGACAATTAGTTGTTAGTATAATATCTCCATAATCACTTTTTTAAAAAGTTCCTTTTTTTCCCTAAAGATTTATTTATTTTATGTATATGAGTACAACTAGCTCATATACATATAGCTGTCTTCAGACACACCAGAAGAGGCCATCCGATCCCATTACAGATGGCTGTGAGTCACCATGTAGCTGCTGGGAATTGAACTCAGGACCTCTGGAAGAACAGTCAGTGCTCTTAACTGCTGAGCCATCTCTCTAGCCTCATAATCAGTTTTAAATCTGTATCTTTTAGAGATGTACATGGAAATATTCACAGATGAAATAACATAATGAGGGTTGGATAATAAATAAATAATAAAATAAAATAAATAGATAGAGAGGGAAAAGAGAGAGGATATAAAGTCAGCTGTGGTTTATTACTAATTTTTTAAGCCTGGGTAGTGGAGCAGATAAGAACTCACAGAATAGCTAGTGTGCAAAGCTCCACACTGACCTGATCCTCCTAAAACCCTTCACTATTTGTCACTAATGTCTCATTCATCTACCTCAATCCTCCTGTATTTCTGTTATGGTTTGGATCTTAAAGGTAGCCAACGGCCTGTCAAAGCCCAGCCTGTAGTACTACTTGGCGTAGGGTGGAACCTTTGAGGTTAAGCCTAGTGAAAAGAAGTTGGAACCTAGGCTGTATGCTCTTGTTGGGAACAAGGATACCCAGGCTCTTTCTCTTTCTTTGCTTCCTGGACATGAGGAATCCTGGCCTTGCTCCACCATGGTGAGCATCTCACCACAGTCACAGAACATCAGAGCTACGTTACTATGCTTTGGATTGAAATCTCTGAAATAACGGACAAAACAAATCCTTCCTCATTGGAAACATTCCTCACGACAGGAAGACAGACATGTTCCTTGCTACCTGGACTCTCTGAACTTTCTTCATACCCTGCCTGGCTGTCCCATTTGGCTACACAACCCTCCCATGCCTAGTGAGTCTTTCTCCTCATCTTGACATATTTTTCTCTTCAGCACCTATAACCACTTGATCTCCTCTATATGTGACCGTCTACCTGCATGACTGGAGGCTCCTAGAACATAGGCATGATGAGTGTTATGGCGCTATGTATTTTCAGGACCAAGGGCAGCCACCCATGTATTTCCCCCAGAACAAGTTACAAATAAGCAAGCAAACAAACAAACAAATAAATTTTTTAAAAAAATGAAGGAATGGCTTTGTGTGTTGAAGAAGTTGTAGATTAAAAAAGCTCACCCTAGAGCAGCATGAGATAATTTTGGTGGGATAAATGCAGAGGACATTGGTTAACGTTGCTTTGGAGGGCCTCAGAAGACATAAGACGGGGTCTTTCTCCTGTTATATAAATGATATCCATGCATTTTCTAAAATATTTTTATTTATTTATATTTCATGTGCATTGGTATTTTGCCTGCAGGTATGTCTGTGTAAGGGTGGCAGGTTCTCTGTAACTGGAGTTGCAGACAGCTGTGACCTGCTATGTAGGTGCTGGGAATTGACCCCTGGTCTTCTGGAAGAAGAACCAGTGCTCTTAACCACTGAGCCATCTCTCTAGCTCTGACATTATGCATTTTAACGAACTGAGTACCATGGCTTATGTTGGGGTCTTTCTATATTACCTCATGAATAATAGCTCTCAATAAGGTTTTGCAATGCCAGGGGACAGTTTTGGTTTTATGTTTCTGGATACGGAGGAGGTCTGCTGCTACTGGCATCTAGTAGGTGATCAGGAGGCTGCTAAGCATCCTACAAAACAGAGATGACATCATCCCCTACAGAAAGAATACACAGCCCCCACACACCGTGTTGTTCTGGAAACCCTAATGAAGAAGAGATAAAGGGCATATTCAAGAGGCTTAGCATCAGTGACCTGTTTTAAGCATTGAGATTTTGGTTTCACAGCACTCAGTGTAGGTGGAGGTAAGGGTGACCCTCTTATTGTTTTACATCTCATTTCACATTTCTGACTCTCAGCAATCTAACTAACCTGAAGGCGTACGGAGACTTTAGTCCTGTTTTCAAGGGGAGTGGCTTTTTATAGCCAGAGCCCCAGAAGTACTTCTGAGTCACAGAAACCTAATTACCAAGAAATCCATGCCATTCCCGAATAGCAACCCAGATAGAAAACTCTGCTGAGCAAGAGGACCCAATAGCCAGTAAACTAGGCTCCACAGCTGCTCAGAGGACAAAGCTGAAGAAGCTTACCCGGTAGTGATTCCAAATACATGCATCTGAGGCCCATGGCCAAGACATTGAATCTAAGTAGTTTGGCTTCTCTAGTGAAATTTATCAGACAGATCTCCCAAATCTAAGATTTTTCTCTTCTCCTGTGGTTCAGGATTCTACAAGGAACACACAAAATGCAAGCCATGAATGAAAGGGACTACCACCCTTGACAAATGCTCAACTGTCTATAGGTTCCTCCAAGGAGAGCTTAGTTGAAGTAAACTTTCAAAGAAGGCATATGTGACTGGTCCTTTCTCTTTAACATCAACATAATATAGTAAGTGTTAGGTAAGGGTATTGACATGAACTCTTAATAGCTAGTATCACCATACATCTAGCAAACTTCTGTACAGCTGGGTCTGTTGTAGATGAAAAAGATGCAACAATGAATGAGATCAAAAGGCCCATCTATTGGGTCATTAATCAGGGAAACTTAATATGGACATATGCAGGATGGTTACTGATAGCAGTGGCTTACCAGCATCTTCGATGATACAGAGTCAAGAGCCCTAGTCTTTGGCTCAGTGACTAGGGTACTCAGTCATCTGTAAAGGTCACTGGCAGGTGGTATAAGCTGTCAATTCACAAATACTGGGAAAGAATGACAGCATATCTACCACAGGTGTTCTGATGCTGGACCAAGACTGGCTCAGTTGTTGCTTATCAAGAAGCCTGCCTACATGAGAGACAGTCAAGGGCTTTATGGAGGATGCAAAGATAAATAGTGTGTGGCTACAGGTCTTTAAGATTGTTATCAGTTGAAGAAGCAGGAAGAAGTGTACAAGGAAAATTAATGCTCTGAATTCTTCATGACCAGGCATCAGAAACCAGTTTTATGGAGAGGGGTGCTTTTTAATAGCTGGGGTTAACTTTTCAACCTGATCATTCATAAGGACTTTACACCCTCACTGGCCAACTACTATGTGGCTGAGTATGTGTGTCCTCTGTAATGGACACTGTTTAAATGATTTATATGTATAAGTCTTTTGAGAAAACCAACCCTAAGCTCTGTATAGAAGCCTGGAAAGCTCAGGACAGAGCATCCAGCCCTTTCTCATGGGACCCTGCATCCAGTAAGACAAAGCTTATCCTTGCCATCTATATACCTTCTAAAGAGATATTAAGGAATGCAACGTATCACATTTACTATCAACTACTAATGGATGTGCTGAACAATGACATAAACCATACAAGGGAAATGCATGAGAGCAAGGAAAAGGTGGTACACAAAGAAAGGCAGAGGGAATCACCAGGATGTTAGCAATTGCTACCAAAAGGAGATCCCCAAAGGACACTCCATGCTGCTGTCACAAGAGCATAGAAGGTGACTTGAACCAGAAGCTGAGGATCTCGGAGCAGCTTCAATGCAGGACACAATAAGAGGTTACTGATGCCATTTATAGTACAGAATGCAGGAATGAAGGCTTCACAGCTCTGGAGGAGAGTGTGGAAAGGCTTCTCGAAATGAAATCCAGGCAGAGGAAAAGCAGCCCGATGATCAGCTCCATGAAAAACACAGTCATATTGGCCAAGGACCAGGAAGTGGGCTTCAGGCGGGAATCTGACATTAGGCGAGAACAAAGAAGTATCTCAGGCAGGGAATCTAAATATTAGGCTAGAACAAGGAAGTAATTTCAAGCAGGAATCTAAATTTTAGGCTTGAACAAGAAAGTAGGCTTCAGACATGAAAATGACCTTGGGCTAGAACAGGGAAGTAGGCTCAGATACTTTGGTCACCCTGATAAGCCCTTAGAAACAGTGATCACGGGAGTGTTCACATAATTGGGTTTAATTCCTTGCTTTTTCTTTGACTATTAGTGTTTATTATATTGCTTGTTCCTTGACTATTTGCATCTACTGTACTGCTAGACCCTCAACCTAGAACTGACCTTAATACATGCATGTAATCAAAATGGTATAAAAGCATAAAGAAGGGGGATGGGGTTCTAGGAGGGGAAATTGGGAAAGGGGGTGACATCTGTATTGTAAATAAATAAAATATCCAATAAAAAATTTAAAAAAAAGAAAAACATAGTCATACAAAAGAATGGAAATGTGATTAGTGGAGGCGATACAGAACACATTATGTACAGCATACCAGCCCTCTAAAGATGTTATTATGCCAGTCTGTGAATAATCAACTTACATTGCAACTGGGACTTTGTTCATCAGATTCAGATGCCGAGGCAAGAGGATGATCTTGCACTTCGGGTATGCATTTGACATAAAATCCAGAATCCTTATAATGCAGAAGAAGGAGAAGCCAGAGTTGGAGACTTGGTAGAAGCAGATAGTCAGGTGATACAGCCAAAGCTAAGGAACTCTGGAAGCTTCTGAAGGGAAGCGACTGCTTATAGAAGGAAGATAACCCTCAGCTCTACACAATAAAGCCAAGTTCAGAGTTCTGGCCCCTAGCATTGTAAGATGATAACTTTGTGCTATTTTAAGGCTCTAAGTTTAAAGTAATTTGTCACTATAGCAATGAGAAGCTAACTCAAGCATACCTAGAATAATATAAATACTGAAAACTGATTTAACAAAACAAAAATCACACTCAGTGCTGTCTTTAGATGGGGAAACTAAAGAAGAGAAAAGAAAGTAATGAGGGATGAGGGAGCAGAAGAACAAGCCTTCCTGCATATTGACTTTGTTTAGGATGTGTCATGCTTTGAATATTTTTGGTATATGCTTGGTACAGGGAGTGGTACTATTAGAAGGTGTGGGACTTGTTGGTGTAAGTGTGTCACTGTGTACAGGGCTTTAAGATCCTCATTCTAGCTGCCAGCAAGTCAGTCTTCCATGAGCAGCTTTCAGATGAAGATGTAGAACTCTCAGCTCCACCTGCACCATGCCTGCCTGGATGCTGCCATGCTCACACCTTGATGATAATGGACTGAACCTCTGAACTTGTAAGCCAGCCCCAATTAAATGTCGTCCTTTATACGACTTGCCTGGGTCATGATATCTGTTCACAGGAGTAAAATCCTAACTAAGACACCAAGCATGTAACTAACTGATACCAGAGGAACCTAAATACACCACTGAGAAACGTGGAGGCTGCTACTCAAGAGCTCAGAGGGAGGTAGGACTGGAGGGTGGGGATAGGCGATGTGGAGGGTTCCAGTTTTTCATAAAGCTCGTCCTAGTATTTAATTTTTTAAATTTTCTCTCTATATATTATGTTTTGAAAAGAATAAAAATTATTCTAAAAAGAAAAAATTAGCTGCCAGAGATGATAGTAACTCCTTGCTGTATCTCTGCATTTTACTGTACTTGTTTTTATTGAAACATCATCTAATTTCCTTGTACTTTTTATCTAACATATTCAGCTAGACACAATGGTATTTTTTAAAACAGGAGAAACACAAACCTTTTCTAACCCCAAGACTTAGTGATTTTTCTCCCTCACAATAATATCTTCTCCATAATCAAAGTGCATAAAGCCTTTTGTTAAGTAGAAACAAAATGAAAGCAAGCAAACAAGATGCAAACCAGTCCTTAGAAACGAAGGGAAATGAATACTCTCCATACTTGGCACCGACAATAGTGGTTCACAAATATGATTCCAACATTCAGAAGGCTGACGCAGGAAGATTATAAGTTCAAGGCCAGCCAGGACTAGAGTTAAGATTCTGTCTTATAATATCGAGTGATGGAGTTGTTGAATACCTCAACTTCTGATCTGCCATTAGGAAGCTCTTTGATTTCAACTTGTATTTTGCAGTAAAACTCTGTAGCTACAATTATATCTTGATCCTCAGATGTGCAGGCTAACAGTGTCAGCAATCATGGATCATGCTGACCCTTCCACACCCTGAACTCAAATATGCAGAGCTTTCTCTTCATTCATGTGATAACTGTATTCTGGGTTAGTTTGGGAGTTGCCCCTGCTCTCTCCATCGTACTGGCTTTGGCTCTGGTAAACACGCAATGTGCAAGTTGTGCAGGCTAATCCAGGCAGCAGCATCTGTTCTCTGAAGAAAAGAATTGCTTCAGGGATGTGTATATAATTCAAGTTAGGTTAGGGGCAAGAGATAGAGAGATTATTTTCCTGCTGCATTTCAAGATGGGAGGTTAACTGTCATTGGCTGTCTTGAGATGATGAATCTGGTAAGGACAACAGCTAAAAAGGCATAATGAACAGAAGAAGAGTAGAGTTTGGTGTTAACTATCAAGTCATGCAAGATGCTCCACACCCACACTTTCTGATTCTGTGATATAGCCAGTCCCTTTTCCTAGGCCAGCGTGAGCTGGCTATATTGTTAACTGTTACACTATGATTACCAAGTGCAGTCATCAAGAAGCTTTGCAAGCACACAATTTGTATTCTAAGACTTTCTTTCCAATAATATATTAATAAAATATATAATAAAAAGCTACAGAAAGATAAAAATTTGTAGTAGTCCCAAACTAGAATTCACACAGATGACCACTATGGTGGCTTAAATAGGTGTGCCCTCTCATAGACTCACATGTTTCAATATTTGCCCCATAGGGAGTAGCATTATTAGGAGGTGTGTTTTGTTGAAGGAAGTGTGTCACCGTGGAGGTAGGTTCAAGATACGCCCAGTGTAGCTCAAGGTGTAGCACAGTCTCACTGTGCTGCCTCAGGATCAAGATATAGAACTTTCAGCAACTTCTCCAGCACCATGTCTTCCTGGACACTGTCATGCTTCCCACCATGATGATAATGGACTAAACCTCTAAAGGTGTAAGCCAGCCCCAATGAAATGTTTTCCTTTGTAAGAGTTGCCTTGGTCATGTTGTCTCTTCACAACAATGAAACCCTAAGACAATCATCAATAGTAAAATGACCACTAAGTACATGGAGACATGGTTACAGAGCAGGATGAGCTATAGTTACATATCACAACCATACGAAAGTAACTGACAGAAATAATATCCTGTGGGGAAATAAAGTGTACTGCCACTGCAAAGAGACTACAGTGATTCTACAAAGAAATGCCTTTGAGCAACTCATCCCACTGTAGGGTATGTACTTCAATAAAATAAAATAAAAATAAAATAAAAACAGGAATGCAATCACTGTTGTCTGATATAAAATGACTCCTACCATCTATCTGAGGAATCATTAGAATCATTGGAGTCATTAGAATCATAGGAAAGGAAGGAAGGAAAGAAGGAAGAAAGGAAGGAAGGGAGGGAGGGAGGGAGGAAGGAGGGAGAAAGGGAACATGAATGGTCATATCTAGAGGCCAGCAGTTAAGATGTTAAGTTAATGTTTTATGGTCTGGAGTCACAGCTGGAGAAGAGGAGAATGTTCTGGAAATGGGTAGTGTTGATGGTTTTACAACAAGGTGAAGATATTTTATATTGCAGAATTGTGTGTTTATAAAGAAGTAGGTCAAATGAAAATTTCTTGCTACCATATTTTGCCACAGTTTAAAAAGGGAAATAAGGAAAAGGAAAGTGCAGCTGTCTATCATTCTACTCTTATATCAGGATTGGCAATGAACGTGGGGGTGGAGAGGGAGACCTGGTGGCAGACGCTGGTGGCAGACATCTATGGTGTATCTTTTCTTCTTTTCCTTCTAAGTGCTGGTTACATGGACATGCCACGGTGTTTGTGAATTTGGGGATTTCATAAGCCTCAAGCTACTTCTCTCCTAAGAGCAAAGAACCTACTTGTGAGCTCTTTGAGCCTCCAGGCTTCTCTTGCACGCCTCTTTCTTTATAACATTTATATTAAACACCATCCTGTCCAGACATAGGTGTGGTATAAGAATGCATACATATGCTAAATCAACATAAGAAGCAGCATGGAAGTAAATGTAAATTAACACTAACAGCGGTAAAGCAGAAGGGGAAAACACAAGGTCTAGATATATAGAAAATGTAGATACCCAAAGGAGTATATGGAACGTGATGTCTATGGCTAACATAAGTATACTTTTCCAATATTATAAGTGCATAAACTTGCACTTGAGATTTTTTTCTCTTTATATGTTGCAGTCTTTCTACTACAAGATAATAGTTTTTCTAGATCACAGCATAGACATGTCATGTTTGACAAATTGACTCCAGGAGAATCCGTCTATGTGGCACATATGATGTATTTAATTCAAGCCAAGATATTTACTTTTAGTAACACTTGGAAGTGAATGGAGTTAAGGATGGACTAGAGAGATGATCCAGAGGGTAAGCAATACGTCTGTGGAAGAACTCTGAATGCTACAGACAGGGTACTTCTGAAATCCTTCAAAAAGTGCCAACCATCTTTTAGAGGTTAGAAGTGGTTTTTAAAAAAGTGCTTCTACCCTAGACTCTATGGCAGAATGGCCAACTCCTGTTCTCACAGATTAGCAAAGCTGTGGTAGATAATTTCCATTTTTGTTGGATGCCTTGTTACAAGCGGTTCCATCCATTATAGCCACTCTGTGTACTCTGTGACAGAGCACACGATGTTGTATGAAAACTCTCAACAGCCAGGCAATACAAAGCAATGGCAGACTGTTCTAAACGTGCTGTCTTCATATCTTCCATCTGCATGTCATAAAGTGTTGCTATTAAGCCCAAACGATAGTAGCTGAGTGACTGACCTTCATTAGGAAAAGGGGGACCCTCAAACAGGTTATCTTCATAACAGTTATCAATTATTTTAGCTGTTTGGGTTTTGAATCATACAAGGGCATTTTAAAAACTGTCTGATGATCAGTGAGAATTTGTCAAAAGTAACTGTAAAACTGCCCAGCCTCTAGGACCATGAGTACAGAACACAGAACGGCTCTCTTCTCTTCCCAGCCTGCCCCTGATCTCTAAGCATGTCATGTCTGTTCTTCATGGTCGAGGCACCTATTCTGAACCTTTCACTTTGGAGACGCTCGTGGAACTGATTAGCAATGAGAAGGAATAGCCATGTGCCAAAGTTAACCTACTGAGAGAGTGTCATCTGTAACATTTACGGACACTGGATTTCCAAAGCTGGGAAGGACAGCACGTAAGAAACCACATTACCTCTGAGAAGCTGTACTATAAAACTCATCTTTCTGCAACTCTTCTCCCTTAATATCCCACAGAATTCCAAATCAGCCATAAATACCATGGTGACCTGACAACCTATATTAAATAACATGTCCATGTGTACTTTTGTTTGAAGCCAAGGAAAATAAAAATGCCAGACTTCCCTGATTAGATGCCATCCATGCCATGGAGACTAGAAAAGCAATGGAAAAAAACACAAACGTCATTTAGTATTGTTATTATTATTATATTGCATGCTGGCTAACCATCATTCTTTTACCAAGGATCATGGGTACCACTGCATGCCAAATACTAAAACAATAAAGCTTAGCATTTCCCAGTTAAAAAAAAAAAAAGGTTTTCTTTGCTATATTCTGGAGAAATGAAAGGGGGAGGGAAGAAACTAGAGGCAAAGTTGGCCGAAAACTCATTTGCCTTAATCACAATTTCTGGTTAAACTCTTATCCTTTGCTTCCAAGTCCTATTGAACAGAAATCTGAAGACAGCAAAGAACAACACTTACACGCTGTACTCAACGACAGGACAGATGATCCTGCATGGAGGTGACACTCAACAGTCAGGCAATACAAGGCAATGGCAAGCTGTTCTAAATGTGCTATCTTCACATCTTCATCTGCATACATTTCAAAGTTTTTGAGAAAACTATGCGGTATCTTCTCCATCTTCCTGATAGTCAAACGTGTTGTAACAGCTACTTCACATGTACAGAGGTAAGCTGGGCTCTTTTGGCATCACAAACACAAAGAAAAAGGCTCCTAAGAAAACATGACCACAAATAATGACTTTCTAATGAGTGGTTACTCATTCAATTTCCATTTCTCCAGAAACAGCAAAGTGAAATCAGAATCTTCCCATGCAAACATTTCTTCTTCTTGGGAACGCAGGAAAACATTAAAATAACAATCTTGCCAAACCTACAGGAACTGGATATCACCACATTTCCAGTCGCCAATGAAGCACAAATAGGAAGAGATGATTAAATTCACCTTGTACAAGGATGCTGAAAAGCACATGTTGATTTATCAATTTTTCCTGAGCAGAATATCAAATATTTTTAAATTTATAATATATGAGAGGCTATTGATTATCCTCTAATTACATTTTAATTTTGCAGTCAAACTTTATTCAGGAAAATGTTACTTATGAAATTTGTGCTTTGTAGGATTTATCTTAACACCTATAATTTCTATGATCGTGCTAGAATGACTCCTCCTTCCTTTAGCTTTTCTCCCAACTTCAGCTACTCAAACCCATGAGCATTATCTCTACTTTAAAGTAGGAGAAATGATAGAGAACTTACTAGTCCAAGATCAATCAACCAGGACAAGATTTTTTTTTTTTTTTTTTTGTTTTTTTTTTTTTTTGAGACATGGTCTCATAGATCTCGGTTGGCCTCAGACTTTCTACATCACATATGTTGATCTGTTAATCTTGTATTTCTGATTCTCTCACTTCCATCTCCTGAGTGCTGGGATTACAGGTACCCCTGGTTTTTAGATGAGAACTTTCTAATGCATGCTTAGTTGTTAATATTCCTGGAGTAATGACACATCCAGAGATCTTACCCTTCTGGCTGACTGAAATCTATGAGGTTGTAATGTCTTTCATAATCGATGACACCAGAAAAGGCATGCCTTGGACAGATGATTGAAATTGCTTTCTCTAGTCTAAGTGGACCAATTGATCAATCATCTTAAGTAAGGAAGGTGTGATAGAAAAACCAAAGCCTACATCTGCAATGAATACCACCAAGTACAGATCCACACACATCTATGGCTTTATTATTTCTGTTCTGAGAATAAAGGGCACACTTGTGGAGATCTGACACCACACCTGCACATTTCTGGCACATTCTCTAATATGATGACTTACTCTCACGTTGAAAATATGAACTCAGTGAGGAGAGGAGAGGAAGGAGTAAGGAGAGGAAGAGGAGAAGGAGAGGAGGAGCTAGGAGTTGGGGTGGGGAGCGGAACATGGAGGCGGATGTTCACATGTCTCCACCAGTCAAAGATAGTTGGTATATCTAGGTTGAGTATTGGGTTACACTTCTGATTGTATGGGCATCTTGTTATTGAGCATTGCCAAACATATAAAGCCTTTGATTAACATGTTTTTTTTAAAGTTACTAATAAAAAATAAAAAGAAAAAAAAGAAAAGAAAATATGAACTCAGATATTATACCTTTATTCTTTATGGGTACATTTGTGTCCACACCCTATCATTTCCTTCTTCAACTACTCTACCATAAGACTTAGTGATAATCCTCAACCTTCTTCCTTTTATCATGGATTATGATATATGCACATTTTTACATATTTTCACTCATCAATATTAGAAATATCTAAAGTTTGTTGTTTGATCAGGCGTGTGTGTGTGTGTGTGTGTGTGTGTGTGTATGTATGTATGTTGTATGTGTGTATGTATGTATGTATTCATTCTCCAGCTTATGGAGTGCTCTGGAGGAAAGGGATGCTCCTGTTGAGAAGGGCTGGGATGCTTAGCAGGGGCTTTGGGCATCAAGAAAACGCAAAGAGGCAGGATTGTAAAATGTCCATTTTGATGCTTGTATAACCAAATAGCAGCCATCTACTCAAAAATGATCTGGGTTCCATTTCCCAGAATTTGAATGTGATTATACTAATACTCTGTTTTTTTTCTCAGATCATCTCAAACTTGAAATAAGATCACCTATCTTAACATGATCTAATACAACTCAGACTTTGATCCTTGTAGTGGTTTGAATATGCTTGGTCCAGGAAGTGGCACTATTTGGGGGTATGCCCTTGTTGAAGTAGGGGTGGCCTTGTTGGAGGAAGTGTGTCACTGTGGGCACTGGCTTTAAGACCCTCGTCATAGCTGCCTGGAAGCCAGTTTGCTCCTAGTAGCCTTCAGATGAAGATGTAGAACTCTCAGCTCCTCCTGCAACACATCTGCCTGGATGCTGCCAAATCCTCTTGCCTGGATGATAATGGACTGAGAACCTCTGAACCTGTAAGTGAACACCAATTAAATGTTGTCCTTGACAGAGTTGCTTTGGTCATGGTGTCTGTTCACAGCAGTATAACCCAAGGACAGCCCCATAACAGGAAACTCAACTCAGAATCAGCCACAGGTTCTCACTCTATCCTTGTCTTTCCTCTCTATCTGCCCAGGCTGTTTGGGAAGCCATTGTTGGGCTTGCTTAGACTTAAATCTTATGAGCCACCAGGCTCCTTTATTACCCAACTGCTTTCTTTACTCACATGAATAGGGATGGAACAGGGCCTGTGACATTTGGCTATTACTTACATACAGTGACTCTCAACCTGTGGGTTGTGACCCCCTTTTAGGGGTTGCATATCAGATATTCTGTGTATCAGATATTCATATTATGATTCATAAAAGTAGTGAAATAACATTTATGAAGTAGCAACAAAATAATTTTAAGGTTGGGGAGGGGTGTCACCACAATATGAGGAATTGTATTAAATGGTCACAGCATTAGGAAGGTCAAGGACCACTGGCTTAAAGGAATGACCTTCTATATATGAGAACCTTGCTGTTTTGATTATATATATATATATTTGCATTTTAGATGAAAGATACATTAGAGTTTACTAAGTCTCTAGACCACATGCGAGTTGAATGAGTATTAAAATGTATTTTTACCAAACCTTCATGTTGCATCCCCACATCACAGATCATATATCACAAACTATCAAGTCTAAATAAGAATTCCTAAGCTGTATTAGAATTTTCTAGATAGCTGAGGCTAGTCTTGAACTCTTGATCCTTCTGCTTCAGTAACTCAAGTGTGGGGATTATAGACATGCATTCTGGAGATCTGACAGTAAGCACTAAAACCTATCCATGATCTAAAATCTACAGTACAATTAGACTGCCTTTCCAATGGAGTCTAGGCATATTTTCTCTTCATTTGCTTTCTTTTGCTTTGAGGAACACCATGGCTAAAAGGAATTTGGAGAGGAAAGGGTTTATTTCATCTCGCAAGTTACAATCATTCACTGAAGGAAGTCAGGGCAGGAGCATGAAGCAGAAACCAACGAGAACTGCTGCTTACTGACTTGCTACTACACTCACCTTCAATTATTGTTCTCTCCATCCCTGCCTAGGAATGACACTGCCCATGGTGGACGGGGCTCTTCTGAATTAATTAGCAACAAAAAAAAATATGCTCCCAAAATATGTCCACAAGGCAAGCCACTTGAAGGCAAGTCTTCACTTGAGGTTCCCTCTTCTAAATTGATAATGAAGATTAGCTATCCCACAGTCCAACTAGGATTTGTTCATGCTTACCGCACTTCGAGGGTTAGTCAACCTCTTGATGCAGGAAATGCTTTGCAGGATGAGCAAGGATTAGAGTCTTAACTATGAACAGCTCACAATAATAGAATTTCTAGAATGAAAAGTTATCAGGGAAAACACAGTGCTGAGTAGTTAAACTGAGATGCAGGCTAACTTCCTTTGTGTAGAGGAAAAAGCAAAAACTAATCCTTGTACTCTAACTAGTCACAGAACACTTAACTCATTCCACTGTGCTATTATCAGAAGATGGTCTTGGAAGTGAGCTGGCTTATAAGAAATGAAAAGGGAGAGATGCTGACATGTTTTCCTTTGTGGGAAGATAGGCACATTATACAAAGGAAACAGAAAAGCAAGGCTCCTATGACACGTCAGACTCTGGCAGCCACCAGGGTTTGATCTGAACTCTACAGGGACCATAAGCACCATCCAGGAATACACACACACACACACACACACACACACGCACACGACACGCACACACACAACACACACACACACACACACACACATTTTCCAGAATTCCCCTTTTTCAGGGACAGAAGCAACAATAAAGAATCTAGAGGTGCAAAGAATTAGTGCATCATAAAAAATAGAAAAGAAAAAAGCCCACTCTGCATTGACTGGCCCTGAGAGAATTTACTCACGCGCTTAAATTTATGCACCGAGTTACCAGAAGCCTCATAAATACTGGACCCATAATGAAGCTGTAATCATTCATTTTATTTACATTTCATTAGGGGGCACTAAGGTAATGATCTCCAGAAGATTTCACATGCAGCCAATGAAACACGAAGTGGACCTCCAAAGGGGTGGGCATAAAAAGCCAATGTCCCTTTGTCCCAAAGGCAGGAATTATTAAAAACAATCTGTTTTTAAAAGTTACTGCATGCTTTCTTTAGCGCATCCTCGACTAGTAATTGCATTCTGAATTATTTCCTCTCTACATGTTACACGTGAGGTAAGACCTGAGTCTCTGACTAAAGAGTTTAGGCGGAACCTTCCAGCGTTACACAGGAGACAGACTTGCATGAAATGGACACCACAACAGAAATTTCCAGAACACCTATAGCATTCACTGTATACCAATGCTTGTCATTTACGGTGGGCAAAAATCCATGACAATCTTTCAGGCTCTTCCATAGCAATCTGAATAGCCACACAAAGGACAGAGCAGGGATACGCTGAATAAAACATCCTGTGCCTGCATTACTCCTTTGAGGCTGTCAGCCATACATTTTGAATAACCTGAAATGAAGATCAAAGGGAAGGGGACTTATTTATTTATTTATTTAACCGAGGCAGTGGATGAGAAGAAAGTGAAATTTAGGATTTTGGAGGTGGGGGGTAGGTTTCTAAATTTAGATCAACATCAACATCTTATTCATAAGTCTATAAAGAAATCCAACAGTCAATCACAAAGTAGGCCTGTGATGTACAAAACTAAGGCCAAAGGAATGAATGGTGACATGTCAAGGGTAATAAAGAGGGTACCCCTTCCTCTCACTGTCTACCTTCCTGGTCACCCTTCACTCCCCCCACCCCCCAAACACAGCTCCAGGTCAGAACCAGAAGCAAGCGGTCCCTCATTTCTTTTTCTCTCTTTTTAAAAAAACTATATTTAATTTTTTTGTACAATATGTTCTTATCATATCTTTCCCTTCCCTCTGACCCCTTTCAGCTCCCTCTTTCTCTCCTCTGTCTCTTCTCTCTCTCTCTCCTCTCAAAAAAAAAAAAGAATTAAAAACAGGAAAAAACAAAACACAAAAAATCAAAATCAAAATAGACAAACAGATATTCCCTCTCTGAGCAGGTATCAGTTGCAAACAGCATTTTGGATAGGGATGGGACGAGAATTCTCTTTCTGTTTGAGATCCGATACACTTTCTACAGGGATCCCCTCTGAGTTGTTTACATTTCTCTATCTTTTCCCAGAAATGTTTTAAATATGGCAAGATTGTGCCAGAACTGAAGACAATAAGTGGAACAAAGAGAGTGAGCTGTCTTGAGACTTCTGCCTAGCATTCGAGATCACTGGTGGGTTCAGGTGAGCCTTCCATGTGATATCCTGGAAGAAGTATTTAACGAGAACTGAAGGAACTGTTAGTCCAGTAGAGTAGCAGTAACCTGCGTGTGAGCATGTCAGGCATGACTTGAAAGCATTCTATGAGTAGGTAACAATACACTCAGTGTAGTATAGTTACGAAGTAATGAAGTCAATCTGATCCTGTGCTCAACGCAGAGACGGTTTGCTACTGAAACAGGAGTGGACACTGAAAGGGTAAGGCGTGGGCATCTGCTTTGCCCAGTCCCTGGGTAAACAAAGCCTTGTGTCTTAGTTTTTCTTCCCCCCTGTTTATTGAGACAGGGTTCCCAGACTGTCCTGGAACTTGCTCTGTAGTCCAGGTTGGCTACAAACTCAGAGATCTGGAATTAAAGGTGTGCGCTACCACACCTGGCTTGGTTAGGGTTTTATTGAGACACCAAAGCATGGGAAACTCTTAAAAAGGAAAACATTTAATTAAGGCTGGCTTATAGTTTCAGAGGTTTAGTCAATATTGTCATGGAGGAGCATGGTGACATGCAGACCTACATGGTGCTGGAGAAGGAGCTAAGAGTTCTATATCTTGCTCCACAGGCAGCAGGGAGAGACTGTGTTCAACACTGGGTGTAGCTTGAGCAGAGGAGAACTCGAAGGCCGCCCTACAGTGACACACTTCTTCCAACAAGGCCACACCTCCTAAGAGCACCACTCCCTATGAGCTAAGCATTCCCATACACGAGTCTATGGGGCCATTTCTATTCAAACTACCGTATCTTGTGATTTCCACCTTCTAGGAGCTGTCCTGCAAGCAATCATAGCTTCCTTTAGCTTCATAGGGATTAAGTGCCCAAGGACGTACACATTCCCCTAAGACATCATCCCTGGGAGGCTGGGTTGGGCTAGGTGTTTTTTTTTTTTGAGACAGGGTTTCTCTGTGTAGCTCAGGCTGTCCTGGAACTCACTCTGTAGACCAGGCTGGCCTTGAACTCAGAAATCCGCCTGCCTCTGCCTCCCAAGTGCTAGGATTAAAGGCGTGCGCCACCACCGCCTGGCTAGGCTAGGTTTCTTAAAAAGAATGGGAACCTGCCTCTCTTATGTTACCTACCTTCTTGGGGGAAATGAATTCATACTTTTTCCATAACCACTCGAAGTGAGAACTGAGTAAAAAGAATTTATTTGAAATCTGTGACTATCCTTGACTAAAACAAAAAATAACCTAAACTAAAAATGAAAGCCTTACTTAACTGATTATTTTTTCTCTATTTTCACTTAGCCTTTTATGTTGGTGAGACTTCAAGGCATTTAGTCTGAGGTAACATCTCTGTGAGTCTAACCTTTATTCATTTATTATATTTTTAAAATATTTTATTTATTTTAAGTTTTGTATGTAGGGGTGTTTTCCCTGCATGTCTGTCTGTGCACCATGTGTATGCAGTACCTAGACTGGCCAGAAGGGGTGTCATATCCTCGGGAACTGGAGCTACAGAGGCTGTAAACTGCCAAGTGGGTGCTGGGAACCCAACTCAGGTCCTCTAGAACCATTGAGCCACCTCTCTAGCTCTACCTTTATTCATTTATAAAAATAAATGCTTACAACATTGGGCACAGCAAATAGCATATAATGTATTTATTTTATTTGAAAGCCAAGTAGAGCAAACAGAATTCTCAGAAACTCGAATGTCCAGCATTCAGAGGTCAGGATAGAACCTATGAAACAAAATGGCTTCCAAGAAGTTCTGAATCTGTAAGTACCCACTTAACCCCAAAGCAGTTTTCCTTGGATGGCTCCTTTAAACCAATCTGAAGCACCAGGAACTGCTTTTCTCAGCCTCAAAGACCAGGCAACTACCACGAGTTCCATACTTGCAAGAAACTAAATTCTGCCAGCTACTGGGAGAGCTTGGAAGAGGATCCTGCTGTCGGGCTTCTGATCTGCAGAACTGTGAGACTAGCACTGGAACACATGATAATTTGCTATAGTGAAATGAAATACTAATACAGAATACAGCATATATTTATGTGTTTATACACCTCAGGAAAGTAAGATATCAGACAAAATTCAATATATACACAGTAGCAAGAGAGAAGAGGGAGAGGAAACTCTGGGAGCAGCTTTCCAAATATCTTTTATAAAAAATCCTTTATTTGGAAAGATAGGGTAGCACCTTCTGTTGCTGTAGTGCAATTGATTGAAGTGACCAGTTTACAAGTTTTGGATTCTTTCATTGAAATTCTAACTTTCTTATCACGATAGAAACTCCTAAAATGAACAAAAGAACAACATCCAAGATGGTCTTGAGGATTTAAAATGTAAAAGCACAGACAACAAAAGTTGGGAACTGTGATTTGGAAGGAGCTATACAAGCTTCCTGGCTTGTCACAAAGGACATTCAGGAACAGTCTTCTCAACTGGAGAGAAATGGATGTGTTACTTTAGAAACGCATGCCACATAGTTCACGTCGTATCAAAGGAAGCAGTTAGCAGCACCAAAGACACTCAGGAGAGATGTGACTAGTGAGCTGGATTTCTTAAAAGAGCAAAATTGAGATTTTTTTTTTTTTAAAGCAGATGTACATACAAACTTTTAAAAAATCAATGAAGCAAAAAGAGAGGGGTCTGCCAAGAGTCTAAAGACTCTTGACCTTGACATAAGGCACATTAACATTACAGCATCCCAAGGGCGCCCTAAAAGCTGGCCTTGATATATTTTTTTTAAAGACCAATGAATGCAAAACATACATTTGCTACTTCAGGATCACTTTGTAATTTCTACCATTTATCATGTTCTAACTTTGATTCTTTAAAATCAGCCATGTACATCAGTCAATGCCTCAAAACGTTTCAGAACACCACCGCAGGGAAAATCAATCCCTATTTTCTGTAAGTATGTATTTCTCAGTACTGTAATGGACACCCCCGTGTTCCTGGAGACAGAAGGAAAATATTCAAATAAGTACCACTAAGTTTTAAGTGCTGCTGCAATAATTTCCACTTAAAGACAGAAAAGACTGGAAGAAATGCGCTTGCATGTGATTCCATAAAACAAATGAATCTCTCGGAATGGGCTCGGACTCACAACTCGATAACAACATATTTCACTCAATGACAGGAGATATAACAAGTACTACTTCCTATGTGAAACCCTCTTCAGGCAATGTTTGCTTCTAAAAAGCAGGAACTTTAGGAAATAAACCAGAACCTTTAACTATTCTTTCGTGTCAGAGTCTGCTCTTTGTATGTGGGAGCTGACAGTTCAGCAGTCTAGCTCCAGTGTGAGCAGGCTGCCTCTCATAAAAGCCAACCACAAGCTTTCCCTCGCTCTGACTAGCACTTCATATACTCACATTGAGTCCTGGGATGGATACTATCTGCAGCCTCATTTCACTAGTAAAGAAATTGGGACCTAGAAAGTTTATCTAGCTTGTCTAAAAAGTTAAGTGGGAGGTGAGAGACAGAAGTGGAAGGTTAGCATCACGTCTGACTGCTGATGTGCTAATAAAATCCTTATGATAAAACGCAACCCAAGGCTTTACCATTCCCAATGGTAAATATAATACACATGTACACATGCTTGCATCCATGTCCGGAGCATTGACATGACTACGGAGCTGGAGAGATGGCTTACAGTTAAAAGCACTGCTACTCTTCCATAGGATTTAATGTGATTCCCCAGTACCTACAGGTTCTTCAC
The DNA here is from genome assembly GCA_021653895.1 of Mastomys natalensis. Taxonomy (NCBI): domain Eukaryota; kingdom Metazoa; phylum Chordata; class Mammalia; order Rodentia; family Muridae; genus Mastomys; species Mastomys natalensis. The sequence goes on from JAJTUV010000036.1 coordinate 687,865, forward strand.
AAACTGTAACTCCAGTTTCATGGAGAATCAACGGCCTCCTCTGGCCTCTATGGGCACTGCATGCATATGGTACATATATATTCGTGTGCTACTCATAAAATAAAAATAAAGTTTTTTTTTTTTTTTTTTTGTTTAAGAAGAAAAGAACAACTTCATATTTGTCAGTGTGGTTTAGGATAGGATGTGAAAGCCAATCTTGTCTGTATATAGACTTTCAGTATGTTTTCAGCAAACAAATATTTCCAGACATTTTCCACCATAAAATAAAGAGTATTTATAATCAATGTTTTATAATAGATCTAGAAAATACACTCAAATAGAGATGATAAAAGATTACATATATATAATGAATATGTCCACATATATAATGTTTACAACTAAATATGGAAAAATACAAATGACCTCAGGAAATACTGTGACAAATATATTCTCTACATATTCTATCTACATCTATACCTATATCTGTATCTATCCACATTTATATATACATACTGTGGCATGTATTTATATATATATATGCATGTATGTGTATATGTATGTATCTATGATTATATAATTATCAAAAAATCTAAAGATGAAGATGGAAAGTTTCTACAAAGTTTTGATAGAGTGAAATAAAATTTATGTCAACAATGAAACATCATGGGGCTGGAAAGACAGCTCAGAGGTTAACACTGACTGCTCTTCTACAGGTCACGAGTTCAACAACATGGTGGCTCACAGCCATCTGTTATGAGATATGGTACCCTCTTATAGTGTGCAAGCATACACACAAGAAGAACAATAATAAATAAATAAATACATAAACAAACAAACAAACACCATTCGACACTGGAAACTGGCACCTCGCCAGCACATCGTCTCTGTTTGGCAGGGATGAAGAGAAGAGGTTGCTAATGCAATGCAGACCTGTGCACATATTTCTTTGTCAATCGTTTGGCTACTTCTCTCCAGCAGGGTTCTAGTTTACAACTCCTGTCTCTGCTGTATCTAATCAACTCTTACACAAGTCCACCAATTCTTCAACTATCAATGTTTACATTTGCTTCCTTTTTCATAAGACCCAACTCGCTGGCGAGATTTTTCCAACTTTCCATCTATTTGTCTTTAACGTATTAAGGACATGATTTTTAAGCTGCGTTGTTCTCCTATCTCTGAAGAAAATGAGTAGCTATAACTTAATAAGCCGCTTTCTCCTCCTGTGATCTGGTCATATGGTCCTGTCTCTTAGCACACTTAATCACTTTTGTGTATGTCTCTCTGTGTGTAAATGCATATAGAGGCCAGAGGTCAACGTCAGGGCTTTCCTCAGTCACTTCCACGTTATTATTTTGAAACACAGTCTTTATTCACAGTGACAATCTCTTTGGTGAGACTTCACTCAATTTCTTTATAAGTTTAGAACTCGAACATGGCCACTTATTTTCTCATTAAATAACCAACGGATATCCTAATACTAGAAAGAGATAGACTCTTTCAACTCTGGCAACTTTGAATATATTTTTTCTAGACAGCAAACAATATTCACTTAAATATGTGACAAAATTGTTATATAACTTAAAAAAACTCTGCTCAGCTATATGATTTTTAAACATATTTCTTACACTGAGTATACTTTTTTAAAAATTTATTTTATGTATATGAGTACACTGTTGCTGTCTTCAGCCACACCAGAAGAGAGCATCGGATCTCATTACAGATGGTTGTGAGCCACCATGTGGTTGCTGGAGATTGAACTCAGGACCTCTGGAAGAGCAGTCAGTGCTCTTAACCACTAAGCCATCTCTCCTGTCACGGGTACAATTTATACCAATAGATTACACTCATCTTACAGGAACATGTCACCTGCCATCACCATTCTGAGTGGTGGATTGAAAATGGCCTTCAGAAGATATGACAGCTTATTGGGAAAAATATTAAAAATAAAAATTATCCTTATTTGTACATCATGCATTTTTATATCTGGAAAGCCAACTGGAGTCAATGGAAAAGCTGCTGAAATTGAATGTATTTAATTATCTATTAAATATGTAAACCCTAACAATTTGTTATCAATGACAAAAGATGTTGTAATAATGCGGCCATCTTTGTGTGAAATAAAATAAAACACAATGTGGAACCATTTTGAGTAAAATTTGTAACAGCTTGACATTATTGTACAAAGTGGGCTTCATAAGATGTTATTCTACAAGCGTACCGTCTGTTTTTGCATGTGGTCCCTCTATTTCCTCTTCTGTCCTCTTTACATGTCTTCCCTGCCTTTCCAGATAGGCTCCATTCTATTTTCACGTCATATGTATGTATTATACATGTATAATATGCATGACATATTTTATATGTGATAATATATATATATATATATAATATATAACCTAGGTTCTACATATGAAAGAAAAATGTGATTTTTTGGAAGGGGGCAGTTTGGCTTATTTTGCTTGATATAATACGGTAAAATTTTAATAAGGAATGTGTGTTACTTACAAGAGATGAAAACAAAAATATGTGTCAAGGAAAATCTAAAATCAGTATAATTAGATTAAATGTAAAGTCTCCACAGAAGGAAACACTGGGCGCCTTAGGAGAGACCTTCTTCCTAATGCAGTAAGCATGGTTTGGTTTGAAGTGTGGAGACTAACCACTGCACTGAGCCAGCATGTGCCTCTGAACTATGTCCACAGACACAGACATATGTCATGTGGGGGAAATGCAGCATGGTGGGGGAGCCCCAACTATGATTGTCTCATTTATCCTGGAAAATTGCCTTAAAGAGAGATAAACCTGAAAATCAGGAGCAATTATGGAAACAGAAGTCATCTATCATCACACAACGCAGGGTGGGACTTGTTAAAGGAAATTCAGATCACAAAACGGGCAGCATCTTAAGTATAATAGGACAAAATAAATCAGCAGGGAAAGGAGGATTTTCCAAAACTGGAAAGAGAAAGCGACTGGTTACAAATGGAAGAAAATTTTATCCAAATACGCACTAACAGAAATTACAAATGTATTAGGCTGTAGACGTTTATTTTGTCCTATAGGACACCAGATCCCACGAAGCCTTAGTTTCAACTGTGCAGATCAGTCTAGTATAATCAAATAGTTCAGGCAGGCACACACAGAGGAGGCACCCACCAACCCTGCTGGTAACTCATACTGTGACCCAGTACAGAGCTGTTGGGGAATTTAGGAGGGGCTGGAGATGGCCAGGTCACTGTGCCTCTTTAATGCCTTTCTACCAAATGTAAAGCAAGCCACTATGACTTGTCATTTGCTGGAATGGGGGGGTGGGAATTCAAGACAAACTGAGGTGAGGGAAAGGGAGGCATGGGAACAGTGACTGGGCAGTCAGGGAATGGGTTAGGGGAAAGGAGAGGGACGCAGTATTTATTCTAGGTAGCAAGGATGGAGGGCATAAAACCAAGCACTCGACCACGTCAGTTCTGGGACTTTCTAAAAGCAAGGACTGGCAGCTATCATCTCTGAGTGGAAAATAGCTTAACAAAAACCACATTTCCAAGAACAGAAATGAAGACTTTACCATTGCCTTATGATTTAAGGCCAGCTTGTTTGGTGTGTTGAATACATCTGCAAAATGCTTAACACATCCAGGAAATGCTCAAGAAGCTTTTACAGCCATGTTTCATCTATCTTCCTAAAATCCACGAGTCAGCCATCGTTATGACTCCTTGTGTGGTAGGTGAGGAAATGGGGCCTGAGAGGCTATGTAACTCATCTATTAGCATGTTACTAGCAGGTAGATTTGAACCCAGGGTGGGCCAGATGCTCTCTAGTTGATTCCCTTCATCCTAAGCATTCCAAATAAACACATTCTAATTCGAAACTAGAACAGAGACTGATAAACAACAGGGGAGGTCAAGGACAGACAGAGACTGAAAGTGGATCATCTTCCTTTCAATGGCTAGCTGTGAGACACAGAACAAAGTTGAATGCCGCTCTCCAGCCTTGGTTTTCACGTGGGCTCTGCAGAGATAACGCAACCTAATCTCAGAATTAGAGAAACCTATGTTGAAGAAGGAGAACCTGGAATCTGCAGAATGTAGAGCTAGAACCACAGTGGTATTGGCTCGCAACTGGCCAAGTTTGACTCAGGATCTCTGTGATGTAAACAGAAGGCCTGAGTGAGAGGGACAGCTCAGGGGGTTTGAGGGAATGAAGGATGGGTAGGCCAGAAAAAGGCAAGAGTATAGACTCGGTGGGTAGTAATGAAGTTTCAGGATTACATGTAATTGTCTTCCATCAGCTCCTTGGAAAATGATAATCTGCCTCATGAAAGAGCCAGTCACAGTAATACACCAACTTGTATGATACCAATGTCATGCCACAAAGCATCAAGATCTAATGACTAAAGACAGACTGAGAACTGGGCTGGCTGTGCTGGACAGCTGTGTGGCCCCTCTGCATATGAAGTTATTGGAGAGGATAATGACTGTGAATGTTTTCTTGCAATCCTAGCAGTGCACACTCATTGGCACCTAGCCTGTGCCACGCACAAGCACAGCGATCACATGACTCACGGTGACTTCTGTCATTCCATTTCAGCAGAGAAAAGTCACAAATCAGCCGTGGCAGACCTAGCCTGCAAAGGCAGCCTTCTCTTTTGAGAATAAAGGGATACAATCTCGCAAATATGAAGTCTCTTAGAAAGCTCTTTAGGAAGAGAATGGAATCTCCACTGCCTGGAGATGCTCCCACAGTTTACTGATCTGGGGGTTTCTGGACTCCCCAGCACAGCACTTGGATCTCACTCTTGGTTTTAGCTTAGTTCATTTACAGCAGACGGCACAGGCCCAAGCAAGTCTGGTTTCACACCAGGAAACCAAAAAACTGAATACAAATAAAAAAAAATATCAGCTGTGATTCAAATAATTGTTTCAATAAAGAGCAAGAAGATAAATATCAATCAAGTCCAGGCTAACCTACTTAAAGTATAAATATTACACAGTCTATGCATAAGTCACATTATATCCAATTAATCCATTAAAAGTAAATTTACTCCAATTCTGGTCTTTCATATATTCTGAACCATTTTTGTTTTTCCAAACCAGAGCCTGAGGGAAATTTTAAAAGACTACGAATAGCACACACTTAGCAGTTCTTGTGGCCATTTCATTGGAAGTCTTTACAAATAGAAAGAATGTGATGACTACCCTTAATTTCAGTCAGCCCATAATCTCATTGCTGCAATCCCATATGTACTAATGGGCAAGCTGGTCAAGTGTGACTACCTCAATTGCCCTGAGCTAATGAGAAAAGACCAGAGGCCTAATAATCATGAAGACTGAACGGTATCATGGGGCACTGTGCAGTCATCACCCATGGCTTTCCATCAGCGATGCTACCAGAGGAATGAACTTCACACTGAGGAGGAGAAAAATAGCAAACTAAAATCAACAGCAAACTGCGAGGCCTGCACCAAGCAGTCAGCAGTGTGCCCAGACTGTGACTGTTCTGGCAAAGTCACATTAATGCCGAAGACTACACTGGCATTGTTTTCAATTTTGCTCTCTTAAAAATTTCTTGTTACGCTTGTTTTAATTTATTTTCATAGTACACAGTTAAACACAGAAGTTTATGCCTGATCTTCTTCTTTGTACGTAACACAGTAGTAAATTATTTATGTCAGTGTTGCGGGGTGGGATAAGGGGTGGGTATGAAGAAATCTTTCTTTTAGGGTTTTAAAAATTCATACATTATTCAAACTTGAGGAACAGCCTCTACGTCTTCGGAGTTGGGCGGCAAACATGACTGGTTGCTTGGTTTGGCAAGCATGGATCCAGCTTCAGTAGCCAGATGCCTTATCAGCTGTTCTATCTTTATAATGCTCAAACGCAAGAAACAAAGCACGCAAGCAAAATAAACATCAAGAAAAAAAAAAAACAAACTCTCCAAACCAAAACAACAACAAAAAGCCTAAAGTCAAAAACAAACAAGCAAGCAAAACAAAAACAAAATCAAAGAAGGAAGAAGTCCTCATATCAGCCTAGATATTCTATAACTGATGAATGAATACAGAAAAGGTTACATATAAACAATTGTACTCATTTAGTCATCGAGAATGAAATGTTGTCATTTTTAGGAAAATGGATAGTCCTGGGGACCACCAAGTTGAACAAAATAATCCAGACATAGAAAGACAAACGTTGCACTTGTATGTGGAATCTAGGGGTAACGTATGTAAGTACAGCATGAAATGAGAAGGGGGGGCCCTTTGGGAGGAGGAAGGGCCCCAGCAGGGAGCACTGCTGGGAAGGGAAGGGAGGACAGTGACTATGAGCAAAGAGCATGAGGATGTGTGTGAGGCTGTCAAAACAAACCCACCTGTTGTACAATTAATATATGCTAATTAAAAAGGGAAGCATGAGCCAGAGGGTTGAACCCCAAAGGACTTAAAATTTGGGCAAAGAAAAAAAAATCCACAAAGAGGAATACAGTGATTCTTAATTGCCTGTGGTCAAGGACACTGTCAGATTTATGAGAAAGCCACAGAAGGACAAAGTATCTAAACCCTAGAAAGTGTCCCAGCAAGCCCAAGGAAAACACGTAACTAATGAGAGAGTGGTATGAAGTGGATTATTTTATGCATCTCCTAAGTGGACGTGAGATGGTGACATGCTGCATCAGGAAAGGACCAAGGGACATCTGGGCTGATGAAAACGTAAATACACGCACACGACTTTAACCCTCAGCATCGCAGTGAGTCAAACTAAACAAATTCCTCGTCAACAATATTTTTTTTTTTAATTTTTTTCTTTTCCAAGGCAGGGTCTCTCACATAGCCCATGTTGTCTTTGAACTCTCTCTATAGAAGAGACCAGCCCTGAACTTGTGATCGATCTTTCTGCTTCTACCTCCCAAGTGTAAAGACGGCAGAGCTGCAGCACAAATAGTTTATATGAGGCTCGGGATCCAACCTGGAGCCTCATGCATGCCAGGGAAGCCCTCTACCAACTAAATCACTTCCCGGCCACCAGTGAGAATGTTTATTTATGTGAAAATTTTCTATGCAATAGGGTCAAAAAAGTGCAATACAGACTTTGGTACTTATGAGAGATATAAACTTTTAGTTTATTCCAATTAAAGAGACAAAACAGAATCTGTGTGTTGCAGGATGCAGCAATAAATGGTAAGATATATAAAATGCCAGTTATATCACATTTGAAAGGGCCAGAAAGGGCTTTCCAGGATCTATTAGCTACGAAATACGATTCTGTCTAGAGGAGAATTAAGACAAAGCAAAGCAAAGCAAACCAAACCAAACCAAAAAAACTCCAGGAGATTAGAAAAGAAGTGTTCTAACCTGTGTTTACCGGTTAGAAGCAAGGAGTACTATTTTGAAACGCTCAACACAACGTTTTGTGGGGACTTACTTAAACCAAATGAAGACTATGAATAAATGAAAGATTTAATTGCTAAATTTCATGGTTTGTCACAGAGAAAATAGCAAATTTCACTCTGCCCAAGATTAATAGAAAAGCTGGGGGTGGGAGGGTGGGGAGGAAAAGAAAACCTGTGCAAATTATTTACATAGCCTAAGTAGATATCAAAGATCGCAGACATGCTCTGCGAAACAGAACTAATCGGCAGCCTGTGACCCACGCATAGCTAATTACCGAGCCCAAGGTGAGAAAACCATCAGAGCAGCATGCAGACTGCCCTTCATTATCTCTATTGTAAACAAGAAGCTGCCATGCAGAGCATTTTGCTGCAAGTGTAGTCCTGACACAAGTTCATTTCCCTTTCTCTGCCTTACCTCCTTGATGCTTATGAGATAACAGTGTTGCTCCCTGACAGTCATGACCTGTGGGGTCGACGCAGAGTTCTCGCCCCTTCGCTGGGACCAAATAACGCACCTAAAGTCTGAAGTCTTTTACCGGAAAGAGACCTTATGAGATCACTCCTTTATTAAGTAAATGAGGAGAGAAAACAGGACAGTTCTTTCTAGGGTTGAACTCCACTCTGTGCCATGCTCCAGTTTTCCCAAAGCTGACATCACAGAAGCTGATGACGCTTTTGGATCTTTCTGGTGAACGTGAAGAGCTTTTCTCTGTGCGACTTCCCATGCTCTTCCACAGAAGCCTTTCAAGCAATTCACCTTGCAGGCTGACAAACAGGCTTGTCTGTAAAAAGCCTGCCTTGGTTGAAGATGTGAGACAACTGAGAAGGGACAGTCAATTGAAGGATACTCATGTTACATATCTTAGACATGAGGGCATTAAAGATGTCATTGTGCCTCCTCATTGTTCCCCTTGAAACAAAATGATGGAGGTGATCCCCGTTTTACAGAGTTTCCACAATTCCCTGAAGATAACATGGCTTCAGAGGCCCCTCTACATTCTTTTAAAACTTCAGTGAGACTATCCAAAGGGATTGTTGGGGTCAATGTTCCCATTTTGATTTCGACTTCAATGGGGAGAGCTCACGGCCCTGTGCTTGGCTGTCTCTTCCACAGCATGTATAATAATCCCCTGGCTTCAGGGAGGCGGCTCCTCTTTCAGTATGATCTGCAGATCAAGAGGGGCAGAGGCAATGAAGAACACAGACAAGAAAGCCCAAATGAGCTTTGGAGTATCTAGATTGCTGAAAAATTGGTAAAAGTCATTAATAAATGGAACCCATTGTATGGTGAGTCCAATCCCATTTTACTGACTACATACAACTCTGATAGCTTTCTCAGTAACGTGCTAAGCAGATTGAATCCAAGCTGGCTATGAACCTCATGCCATCCAGTGTACTCTCCACCAAGAAATACGGTACATAGGAAACAGGGTACACTTCTAGCAAACCTGCAGAGAAATTTCTTCCTTGGCACAGATAATCTGGGTCCCTAGTAAGTACCAAGAAAGTTTACTTACAATTGCCAAAGTTGACATTTATGGGAGCAAAACTAGGGAGACAGGAATGGAGGCTAGGATATAAAGTTAAACAGTGAGGGATATGATATTCTTTATAACACAGGTAAGTATGTATAGCACATATTAATTGCCACATCAGTGATCTAAGCAGGAGATACTGGGTAAGGGAATCACATAACCACACTCTCAATGTCACTCTTAGGAACTGACTGCCTTGTTACAGATAAAATAATTTCTATGAAGCTCCATTTTCCCTAAATCTTGTCCTCGTGAAATTGTTCATCTCTGGGGAATAGCTGTGCATCCAAAGACACAGAAAAGCATGAATAATTCAAGATGAGTAGGGATGCTTCGAGTAACCTTTATTTACCCTAAGCGGCTGTGTGGAGAGGGTCCCCCTCCACAAAGTAGAATACGACCTCAGGCCTGACAGAACAGTTTTGTACTCCAGCATCTTTCTCACCACAGCCCCCTCCCGCCAGCACTGCTACACAACAGCCCTGCTTCTCCTGGTTCCCTCACCGGGTCCTATAGCCTCAGAGAGCATCACTTTGGTGCTAAAAAGGAGCCCAGATGTGGCTACACAGGGGCAGTGCTTTCCTGCCTTAAACATTCTAAACACATTTAAAAAAAAAAGATGCAAATGTTTATCTTCAGAGGTTTTGTTCCTTGAAAAGATTGAAGTTTCACAATTATTCCTCATTTATTTTTCTATTCATAGTCTCTTCTCTCCTCTCTCTCCCTCCTCCCTCCTTCCCTCCTCCCCCTCCCTCCCTCCCTCCCTCCCTCTCTCTCTCTCTCTCCACCCCTGCCTCTTACACCACAACACACACACACACACACACACCACAAAACACACACACACTTTACTGGCCTAAATGCAATGAACACACAATTTAATACAAGGACAAGTCTTTTTTGGCAAGCAAAATCCCCATGGGGTCAGCTGAATGGAGCTCATGACAAACGCTCTTCTTGGCTGATAACAGCCAGTGAGATTCTCCATCTTGTTCTCAGCTCTGTGAGCTAATGATAGAAAACAGTGGCACGTTCTCCACAGTGCTATCCTTGCCAACAGGCTGCTGCTGTCACAACTCGATGTTTTCTGGCAGGAAGTGGCCATGCCAACACCATTTATGGTGGTGGGAAACAGAGTTAGGATACAAAACATGAGCAGCTAAGAAGGACACAGCCTCAGAGTGTTCTCCAACTTACAGAAAAGATGCTTTGGGGAAGAGAGCCAAGGAGCACAGCAGCCCAGGCCTTTATCTGGTCCTAGGCAGAAGTTTCTTCCCATGTGGTAAGGATTTCTCTGTGAGGTAGGTACATAGAATAAACTGATCATCCTAGTGCACGATTTTTAAATAGACCATTGCTTTCTTATGTAAGAGAGATTCAGAAGCGCCTAGACAGTCCAGGGATATGTTGGCAGCTACCAAGTCATCCCATTCAAAAGATCTTCTTCACCTTTCAGTCAACTATTCTTAACAGTGCAATCTACTTCTCATGCTCACTTCCTGGGACTACCTGGCTGCTGGGGCTCAGCCAACACAAATGTATTCCCTGACAGGAAGAAGAAGGAAGGAAGGAAGGAAGGAAGGAAGGAAGGAAGGAAGGAAGGAAGGAAGGAAGGAAGGAAGGAGAGGGAGGAGGAAAGGAGGAAAGGAAAGAAGGAAGAAAGGAAGGAAGGGAGGAAGGGGGTCTTGTTAGCTGGTTCTCCAGCCAAGGCTTGTCTCTCATGATCCAGAATACAGTACATATGTTCTGACTATAGGCTAAATAATTGTATAGCTGAGAATGGAGCCTAGAAGATATAGTCCCTTAGCTAAGTACATTAGTATATATAAAACTTTAGAGTTTATCACAAACACAGAAGGGAAGACAGAAGACCCTCAGTGTATTATTGGATGTATCTACCAATCAGCCATCACTTCTGCCTTGGAAACAGTTGAAGCAGGAGAGCGTCTTGACTCATTTACCAAGGAGACACCACCAGTACATAAGATGATTGCATTCTAGTAGGAAAGAGTATGCTTGCTTAGAGGGTACCTCTATTGCTTTCCCTGTGTGCCCTAGATGGAGGAATGCTCAGACTCCTGTAACAGTAGCTCTGTCTGACAGTTTCCAAAGCTCTTCTCAGCAACATGTGTGGCTGTGCTCTCCAGGGAAGCTCTAAGCTGAAAGTCCCATACTCATTCTCCAAGCAGCATTATAAGCATAGAGACTTCCAGGCATACCCGCAGCAGTACTGCACAGGCAATGTAGAACAAGTCATATTCATTCGCCATCATCTAAGGTGGAATTGACTGGATTTCAATAGATCCGTATTTTGCTCTAATGAGGTGTAGAGAAAGGCCCAGATAGAAGGAGAAAGAAATTGCATCACAGACCAACTCATGATGGTTGGTTGTTTTGTTACCTGGCAAATGCCCTTACAACTCTCTTCTCCTCAGGTAGTTTGGTTTATCCACGTCATTCACAGCCTTTGCACTGGCTATTAGCAGGACAGTGGAGCCCATCCCAAAGCATTTAGTGAGAAAAGGCAAGGGCACTCTAATGGCAAGGAATAAGTCACACTGGGAACGCATGCTGGTATGCAGACTCTGCCTTCACCATTTAAACTGTGTTCCTTCAATGCTGGTAAATTGCTAACTCTCAAGCACTTTGCTTGAAGGCCTAACTTGAACGCAGTCTTTGAAGATGGACTTAGAATGGAGTCATTAGGGTGACTCCAAATCAGTATCACTGTGTCCTTATTTTTAAAAAAGAGAAACTGGACGTAGACAGGGATGTACCATGAGTAAAGCTATGCAAAGGTGGAGCCAAGGAGAGCCAGTTACTACGGGCAAGCTACCAGGAACAAAGTTTTATATAATTCCCCTACTATTGTTAGTGGGTTTTGCAGCTGCAGTGATGGCTAGAGAGGTATGCCAGAGATTTTCTGGCCCATCCTCAGAGGCAACTTCCTGAGTGATCCCATGAGTCGAGATGTCTACGTGCTAGAATGGAAAACAATGCATTTCTATTGCTTAAGTCACCTGCTTTGCCACTGTGCTAGAACCCAAGGACATAACAGTGTGTGGATGGAGTAGAGGAACATCTTCACTGTTCTCTCTGGGTCTAGCACAAAGTTTCCTTTTCTTTCAAGTGACCAAATCTTTACATGTCTCTCCATCTCTTACAAGATCCCTTCCATCTCTATCTCTTCTCAAGCTACTTCTTGGACTGAATCATTTTGGCCACCATCACTTCTATGCATAGGGCTTTGTCATATAGGGTCCAGGGTGGGTCCAAAAAAAAAATCTACTGATTGTCAGCCAGTAGTAACGGGAAGATGTGGAGCTTTCTACCACAACAGTGATCTTCTTCTTTTACAATCGAGATGATCAGAAGCCAGATGCTAAGTGTTACCTGTGTTTCATAGCCTATACCTATGCTATCACATAGATACCAACAGCTTATGTCGAAACAAACTACACGGATGCACAAAGAATTAAATACAAATGGTTATGCATCAGCCGTACAGTAACTGTTCACTGGATTCAACCAGCTCAATAATGCTCATGCATTCTATGCAGCAGTGACTCCTGAAGGTGATTTTCTGTGTCTACAGCACCTCATTCACTCCTCCTGCTCCTTGTCCTGCATGCTGCAGCTGCCTGGCCAAGGCTGGAAGAGCTGGAAATGCAATCAATATTCTTTAATGAGCCCTATCAATGGACCTGGGAAACACCACTTCCTTGCATATCCACTCTTCCTCACTGTTTGCGTAATAGAAACCCTAAAAAAGAGAGTGGCATGACGAAGGCCTTTCTGTACATCAATAACCCAGCTTAACAACTCAAATATGAATAGAACTGAAAGCCCACCGTTCTCTCTCCTGGGCTCCCTTCTCTTACCCCAGAGATAAATGCTAACATGAATTTGGTGCATACTGTACCCAAGTATGTTTTTATACTTTCCCTAGAAAACCAATCCACCTCAAATGACACTGGTTGGAGGCCCCAGGCTCAGCAGCTACTTCTCCATCCACTCAATCCTGCTTCTTTCTCTTATCTAGAAAACCAGATGAGATCAGATCAGCTAACGCTATTTTCAGCTATGTAACCCTCAGCTCCAATGAAGTGGTGAGGCAGGAAGTTCAAGCCTGTTAAACAGGAAATGCACTTTGAATAGCACATAGTTCTGCACTATTCAATTCATACCTATGCTTCCTAGGCGGAGAATGTGGAGCAACAACCTCAGGCTGGGCAAACTGAATGTAAGATAGCAATGAAATTAAATCAGTCTCTTTTATATGGAGGCTAGGAAGGACAATCGATAATGAATCCATCATTATTTTCCTAAACTTTTATAGATTGACTGATTTACTGTGTAACAGATGAGATAGAGAGAGAGATAGAGATAGAGATAGAGATAGAGATAGAGATAGAGATAGAGATAGAGATAGAGATAGAGTAGAGATGAGATAGATAGATAGATAGATAGATAGATGAGATAGATAGTAGAATGCATGCTGAAGTCAGCAATTTGCTGTAGTTCTATCCTTCCATCACACAGGGTCAGGGTACCAAACTTAACTCATTAGGCTTGACAGTAAGTACCTTTGCACACTGAAACATCTCGTTGGACCCCTCCCTATACTTTTTCATTTAAACATTTTTATTTTATATAAATGGGTATTTTGCCTGTATGTATGCCCATCTATGCACCTTGTACATGCTCACTACCTACAAAGGGCAGAAGACATGACAGCTCCTAGAACTGGGGTTATAAACAGTTGGGAACTGTCATGTAGATGCTGGGAATTTAACATAGCTCCTCTTGAAAAGCAGCCAGTATCACTCCAGCCCTCACTTTAAATTTTTTTTTTTTTTAAAGAAAATCCATCAATCTTCTTTGTTCCCAGAGAAGATTTGAGATTAAATAATAAACTATCCCTGGAAATGTGTTAAGTGGAAGACTCAAAGTCCACCATTGTGTCTGGAGTACGCACATTGTCCATAAAGTTAGAATGAGTGTGCAGGAATTCCAATTATTAATCAGTCAAGTAATGGATGGGTTTTTACCATGAAACTGCCGAAAGGTAAATATGACTTCAATTCATATAAAACAATATTCTATAGGTATCTTCAGGACACCCGTTAGTTGCTAGGCACCATTCAAGGTATAAAGACTATTGCAAAGACACTGCTCTTGGGGAAATCTCTACCCTGCTACTCTTGGAAGCTCTCACAGAATTAGTGTTGCAGCCAAACAAAGACAATTGGTTCTAGTTTCTGAAAGGACACAGAGTCTCTGCTGACTCCTGGAACCTACTGAAATGTGTTGCTTACAGTGATTTTCAGTACATAAGACACAAAGCTTTTTTGGAACCAACAGTTCCAAACCATCAACAGTTGAGGAAAAGTCGTTCCTTGATATTTCATGAAGCAAATCTCTTAAAGTAAGCACTGTCCACAGTGTCCTCAACAGTGCTTTATGACATCTGGAAGCATCCAACCCACAACTTTGCTGCCTATTTCTATCCAGAGGTAGCAAATGTATGGGCAAATGGAACACCTGCTTCATTGACAACTAGTCAACCCAGAAAGTACTCACTAGCTGGAAGGAAAATGTATAGCAAGAATAAAAGGTCATCAGATTAGAAGAATAAAGAACACAAACACATGGAAAATGTCTGAAAATGTGTGTGGGAGCACACATGGTTAGATAATGAATAAAAGCCATCTTACTCCATTTTACTACTGTCTTTTCCTATGTGAGAAAAGGAAAATCAACATTTTCTTATCTGTGAGAATTCACCATGAAAAATTTCATAGAAAAGTAAAATGCTCATGGCAGCTTCTCCCATCCCAGGTCTCCAGCTTGTCCCAGAGATGCCCTCCATTTCTGTTCTTTCTCCCAGCCCCTCCTGCCCTCTTCTCCCCAAACTTGATCTCTATCTGTTCAACTCCTCACTCCCCTCCCACCCAGTTCCCTCTCTCCATCCATCCTCCTCTGATGTCTATTTTATTCCCTCTGAGTAAGACTCAAGCATTAGTCCTTAAACCCTCCTTGTTACTTAGCTTCTTTGGGTCTGTGGATTGTAGCGTGGTTACCCTGTACCTTATGGCACTTTAAAATGAGTACATATCATGTGTGTCTTTTCTGGGTCTGAGTTACCTCACTCAGGATGACATTTTCTAGTTCGATCCATTTGTCTGCAAATTTTATGTCTTTATTTTTAATAGCTAAGTAGTACTCCATTGTATATATGTACCAAATTTTCCTTATCCTTTCTTCAGTTGAGAGACTTCTAGGTTGTTTCCAGTTTCTGGCTATTATGAATAAAGCTGCTATGAAAATGTTAAGCAAGTGTCTTTGTGGGACAGTGGAGCATCTTTTGGGTATATGCCTAGGAACAGTATAGCTGGGTGTTGAGGTAGAAATATTCTTAATTTTCTGAGAAACTGCCAAATTGATTTCCAAAGTGGTTGCACAAGTGTGCACTTCCACCAACAATGGAGGAGTGTTCTCCTTGTTTCACATCCTCACTAGTATGTGCTGTCAATTGAGTTTTTGATCTTAGACATTCTGATGAGTGTAAGATGGATTCTCACAGCCATTTTGATTTGCTTTTCCCTAGCTGAGACTCCTAGCAGCTGAGTATATGAAGACTGGAAGTGGCCACGTCCTATAGCCAGGCAGGACATCCAGTGGAGAGAGGATGACCACAACCTACCCACAAAACCTTCAACCCAAAATCTGTCCTGCCTATAAGGTGTGTAGAGTTAAAGGTGGAACATTAATTTAGTGAATGACAAACTAATGACTGGCCCATGGGAGACACAACCCATGGGAGAGAAGCCAATCCCTGGTGCTATAAATGATATTCTGCTATGATTGCTGACAGGAGCCTAGCATTAACTGTCTTCTGAGAGGCTTCTCCAGAACCTGATGGAAACAGATGCTGAGACCCACAGCCACATTAGGCAGAGTTTGGGAAATCTTCTGGGAGAGTAGAAGATAGGATTGAGGGAGCCAGAGGGGTCAAGGATACCACACAACTAACCTGGGCCCATGGTGCGCTCACAAGACTTGAACGCCAACTAAAGAGCAAGCAGGGGCTAGACCTAGGCCCCTACACATTTTAGTAGATATTCAGACTGGTCTTTTTTTTTTCTTTCTTTTGGTTTTTTGAGACAGGTTTTTCTGTGATAGCCCTGGCTGTCCTGGAACTCACTCTGTAGACCGTCTGGGCTCAAACTCAGAAATCCACCTGCCAAAGCTCCCAGAGTGGCTGGACTAAAGGCGTGCGCCACACCGTGGCAATGTCCACCTGGTCTTTTTATTGGTATTTCTATCAATTGGAACAAGGATGTCCCTGACCTTTGCCTGACTTTGGATCTCCTTCCCACTAGTTGGGCTGCCTTGTCTGTCTCAAGTGCTAAGAGAATGCACTTAGTGCTGCTGAGACCTGATGTGCTAGGTTGGGTTGGTACCCATGAGGGCTTCCCTTTCTCTGCAGGAGAGGGGAGAGATAATGGGGGAGGACCTTGTGGGGGTGGGATTGGAGGGAGAGGAGGGAGGGGGTTAGTTTGAGATGTAAAGTGAATGAATGAATGAATGAATGAATGGAATACTATCTCATTTCCTAAATTTAGACAGAATTTAGATCAGAAGAAACCAAAAGGAAGCATTACTTAATGCAACAAAACACAGTAGTGAAAGCTACACCTCTGCTTTAATTATTTTTTATTAATTTATTATTTTATATGTATGAGCTTGCCTAGATAGATGTCAATGTACCATGGGCATGCCTGGTGCCCACAGAGGCTAAATGTCGGAGACAGTTGTGCACAGAGCAGCCAGCGTTTTTAGCCACTGAGCCTTCCTTCCAGCCCCACGTGTTTGCTTTTAAAACTTTCTTTACCCCCAAATGATAAGATAAGTAATTCTAAATGCATTTCTGCCTGCCTCCCTTTATTTTCTAGGTTCTCTATACTAATCACCTGTAAGATTGACAAAAAAAATCATTTAAATTAATTTTAATTTAAAAATTTCTACAAAGGACAATTAGTCCTCATTAAAATAGTACCTATGCTCTATTTCCACTCAAAAGACATGCCACGATAACTATTATATACATATCCACTCACTCTCCAAAATTGTTCTTAGAAATGCTTCCAGGTTGAAATTGCTTTCCTCTTTGAAAGGATCAGAAGAGTTCAGAGGTCAAATCATACAAATCTTCTGGAATTAGCTATTTCAACCAACTAGCCAGGTGCTGGGTCTTCAGCCACCTCCGCTGTGTCTGCTCATCAGCCTCACATCAAGTGAGGCAGGGCGAGAGGCAGCCACAGGGAGACAGCAGAAGGACCAGGTGGCGTGGGTTTTAAACCCCTGTCACACACTGTTCATTGCAGGATTAAAGGGCTTCTTGGTGATAGAAAAACAGCTAGCTCTTTTCTGATAGGCTTTTGCTCCCTTTGGCTGCTGGTGGGTTGGAGAGTCAAAGAGTAATTCCTCTGACTCTAAGGCCAACGTTTACCAGCCCCCACTGAGCCACTTGAAATATATGACTGTGTCCCCAGGTGCGGAGGCCAGTGGGCAAGGTCACACACCTTGACAGTGATTTCCATAGCAGCCACAAATGTGTAAGAGTATCTGAGCCCAGTTCACCATCATTCACACCACACAGGGATGCACAAGCATCGGGTACCATTAGAGGTAACACATGGAACCTTTGGGGTTTCAGGATGATGCAGATCCAGCACCTCAATTAGAAGCTTATGGGGTAACAGCTTGATGCAAGTTCCTACTTGAGAAAGAATCCACAGCCCACGAAGTACTACCTCCTTGGCCATTCCTTTCCTCTAGAACCCCCCCCCCCCCGCCCCAATAGCCTGCATTTCCAAGGCTCTTGCTGCCAGTACCTGGCCCTATTGTCTTTGGTTGACCCCTGAAGAGGCAAAAGTGAGATTCCCTAACATTAATGCACCCCAAGAGAACAATTCTTTGTGCCAGGCTCATGTTGAGTATGGAAACCTTCAATTCCCTGGCATTTCTTTTAATCAGTGGTCCTGCTCTGGGGATCATTTTCCAAAGCCATCTGGCTTTGCAGACATCAATGCAAGGACCATGAAAACCCCATTTTTTTTTTTTTACTGTGGCCCTCAATGGGGAGCAATGCACTTCAAAGTGTGCTACGCTCCCATGGTTCTGGTGCCCAGAATAGCTAGCTCAAACTCTCATTGTTCAGGTTTCCGGGAGACCTGGCCATGCAGGAGATAAAAGGATACTTCTGAAAGCTCCTTGTGAAAGAAAATATTTGTTCACTCAGAGTGTCCCCACAAATGTGATCTTACTTCCACAGCTGGAAGCCCAAGAAGATGAAAATGTGGGGGCCTTTACAGATGTGGTGAGAACCTGGTCAGATAAATGGGAGGTTGGGGATATGTGGCATCGTAAATTGGACGATGCTGAGGTACCCTCCCTTCTGGTGAATATTCTACTCATTCTTACACATTTTCCCACACTTCAGGATGGTATTATAGAGAAATGCTTTGACTTTTTTTTTTTTGTTCACCACTGAATACAACTGCAATTATATTTAAAATATCTTTACTTTCTATCTCTTTGACACATTCACTTTTGAAGTCTTCTATTCATACATTTCAATAGCCCTATCTCTTCTTGGCGACAGCATATTGGCCTTTAACAAACGGAACACAGAGATGGGAACTCTCTCTTGCTATTTTTTTTTTCCCCTGCAAGTAGTTCTTTTAGTCATTAGAATTTGAATGCTAGCAGAAATGACAGGAGAAAACAGAGGAGACTGACATTTAAACATTCACACGGATAAAGATATTGTGACGATTAATAGTGAGAGATCAAATTTGAAGTGTCATTTAAAAACTTGGTCCTTTGACATGGCTGAACCTAAATGCTAAATGCAGCTGGAGACACATGTCACCAGTTCACAATGGGTTTCCCAAATGACGGAGGCAGCTATTCTGCCTTAAGGCACAGAGAATAAGGGTCACCAACTACTGACCCAGTGGCTTCATCCAAATAAATGGAGCAGTCTGGACTCATTTCTTAGTGGCCAGAAGACCTGCCAGCAGGCAAGACAAGCATTCAGATGACAATTACAGCTGATTTACAGTTTCCTCCATTGAGCCAAGAGACAGGGGAGGTCCCTGCTCTTGAAAGAACTGATCTCTCGGGGGGGGGGGGGGGGGAAATGCCATTGAACTCCAGCTCAACACAGCTGTTTAAAATGCAGGCAATATGGAAGTCAACACTGTTGCGTCAATAATTTTGACCTCCTGTGTATAGGAGGCTTAGCATTTTCTTGTAGTGTACTAAGATGAAATAAAATAGGAGGATGGTGGCATTTCATTTCGAAGCATTTTAAGATGGTACCAAACACATGAATGCAATAGTTAACAAAGGAAGCATTTTGTAACAAGAACAGAGCAATTGGATTTGATTAAAGCCATGTTAAGTGAAGTCACAGTTATAGGCAACCATTGCAAATTCTAACCTGGTAACTAATGCATGTAAGCTTTGTGTCTTAGTTTTGTTTTGCTTATTTTATTTCATTTCTTTTCACTTTATTTTATTTGCTTTTGAAAGTACAATGCCACATGGATTATTTCCATTCAACTACATCTAGGTTAAGAATGCTTATGAATGGAGGCAGAAGAGATGGCTCAGTGGTTAAGGAGTATAGCCCCTCTTACAGATCCCAAGGGTTCAATTGCCAGCACCCACAGCACTGATAGCAGTTTGTATCTTCATTTCTAATGGATCCACCTCCATATTGTGTCCTCTTCAGACACGGCACACATATGATACACAGGCACACATGCAAGCAAATCACCTGTGCACATCAATAAAAAGTTTTAAAAATGCCTATAAATGAAGTAGTTCTGATTGCTCTTCAGTTCAGAAAGATTCTCCTAGCCTTAGGATATTGCTTTGAACACAACACCTAAAAGGCTTTGGAGAGACAGTTCCATCTTCTGGTCAGCAACAATCTCATTTGCTTAGTGTCTGTATGCTAAACTCTGAGGCTGTAACAGAGAACCTTAGCTGATTTGTCTCAATCGGCATACAGGGCTGGAGACGTAGCTCAGTTGGTAGAGTACTTGCCTAGTGCACATGAAGCCTGTGCGTGATGATGAGGGGCATGGGAACTGATGCCTGTAATCCTGGCACTCAGGTGGAGGAGGAGGCAAGGGATCAAAAGTTTAAGGTCATGCTCAGTTACATAATAGCAAGTCCGAGGTCAGTCTGGACTATAACCTTGCCAGAAGTAAAGAAAGTAAGGACCAGAAAGATGGTCCTTAAGCAGATAAATGTGCTTGCTCACGAAGCCTGGCAACCTCAGGCCAATCTGAGATCCCACTAAAGGTGGACAGAGAGAACAGACTCCACTGAGATTTCTCTGATTTCACACACACACACACACACACACACACACACACACACACAATGGCATTTGCACGCTTGCATGCACGCATACACACACACACACATGTGCACACAGATAAAAACATTATTATGTATATGAGTACACTATTGCTCTCTTCTCTTCAGACACACAATAAGAGGGCACTGGATCTCATTACAGATGGTTGACA
The DNA here is from genome assembly GCA_021653895.1 of Mastomys natalensis. NCBI lineage: Eukaryota > Metazoa > Chordata > Mammalia > Rodentia > Muridae > Mastomys > Mastomys natalensis. Next base: position 708,371 of record JAJTUV010000036.1, read on the forward strand.
GCCACCATGGTTGCCGGGAATTGAACTCAGGACCTCTGGAAGAACAGTCAGTGATCTTAACCACTGAGCTATTTCTCCAGCCCATAAATAAACACATTTTCAAGTGAAGTCAAATAAAATAAATTGATCAGTGTGCATGATCCTTCGTACTCATTGCTACAGTTTAAGATCACTAATAATTTTCCTAATTCTCATGGGCATTATGTCTTGTCTTTTCTTTTTTTTTTTTTATTGGAAATTTTATTTACATTTCAGATGTTCTCCCCTTACCTCATTTCCCCCCTCCCTCCCAGGAACTCCCTATCCCTTCCCCTCTCCTCTTGCTTCTATGATGGTGTACCCCCACCTACCCTCCCCCATACCTCACCTCCCCCCTCAAATACCCCCCCAAGACATCCAGCCTTCATGAGACCAAGGATCTCTTCTCCCACTTATATATAGCTCCCTTGCATATATAGCTGGAGCCATGGGTCCCTCCTTAAGGGCTCCCAGGCTGGTGGTTTAGACCCTGGGGGCTCTGGTTGGTTGATATTGGTTGATAAAATTCCTCATGGTGTCGCGAATCCTTTCAACTCCTTCAGTCTTCACTCTATTGGGAACCCCATGATCAGTTTGATGGTTAGCTGTGAGCATCTGCCTCTGAGTATGTCAGATTCTTGCAGACTTCTAAGGAGACAGCTATATCAGGCTCCTGTCAGCATGTACTTCCTGACATCCACATCAACGTATACCTTTGGTGACTGCACATGGGATGGATATCCAGGTGGAATGGTCTGTAGAGATGGCCCCTCCTTCAGTTTCTGTCCTGCACTGTGTCTCCATATTTGCTCCCTTGAGTATTTTGTTACTCCTTCTAAGAAGGACTGAAGCCCCCACCCCCACACACACACTTGGTCGTCATTCTTCATGAGCTTTATGTGGCATTATGTCTTTTCATTACTCAGCTGTGTATATCTTTCCAAACAATCATTTCATATGCAGTCATCGTTAAGTGACTTGTGACACCTTGTGCCACTGCAACAAGTACAGTTTTGTGCCTTTAGCAATTAAGTTGTCTCAGCCGCAACAATGCCTGGGCCTCCTACAGCCGTGCCAAGCCCAGGTCACAGGTGATTTTTCAGGTCTGCTTAAAACAGATGTCCCCTGCCCTAGTTTAAATGTTCCTATCTCTCAGTGACTGGGTATCCCTGGGACAAACTGAAGACTAAAGTACTTAAATTGTCAGGAAGGAAACTTGTCTTCATTGTAGTTAATCTTAGGTCCTTTATCGTTGTTTTGAAACTAAGATTTTCAATTTCTGAGATTCTGTCTACATCCTAAATGGGATTCTACTTTAAGACAATAATGTAGATTTTCTGCAGATACACATATAATTACATCTGACATCCACTCTAATTATCTTTTTTATTTACCACTATCATCTCTGTCAGTTGGATGCTGATTGTTACCTGAGAGTGGAGGAGAATAGTTTATACAGAACATGGTGAGTCTTTAATTTAGCACTGTTTGTATCATTTGTCAGTCTTTGCATATTTCATGGCTGACTCTTGGCTTTCGAGAGGCTCGTTTTGCTTTTCTGTCTTATAAATACCATTTCCTTGATGCTGGTTATGATTTCACTACTACCCAGCAGAAAATCTTATTCATTTTGGTCCATCTGTCCTTTAAATCTCAATTGCCACACATCACTGAAAGCATTCTTACTCTTTAGCAAAAACAAACTGAAACAAACAAGAAAACAAAACAACAAAAACAAAACTGTTCTGAAAACAACATTCTGCCTAACTCAACCATGACATCGGGTTACATTAGAAAAAGGAGCCCCGTGTTCCTCTGCTCATTGCTAACTAATGGAGAATAAAACTGTAGGGATAAGTATGGAGAAAACAAACTGCCATCTGGAGGGTTCCAAAGAAGCCATGGAAAGGAAGAAATAACCTAATTGCCTTCTTTAGAATAAATGGTTTCTTTTTATCAAAGATCATAGAGAAGGTTCCAACTTTTACCATCTATGGGTCTTCCTCTGAATAACTTAACAGCCATCTCTTTTCTAAATTGCCATCTGTATTACTTAAACATACATGCAGAAGTGTCTTCCTAATCCATTGTTTAAAATCAAACTACCATTAAAATTAACTCAGACTTGGATTATATCTATTATAAAACCTGATGCTTATAATACATGGATTATTTCATCCTTTTAATAATGGCTATGACAAACTTAATGATATTTTGTATTTAATCAAGTTAACACAAAGAGAAGCTACCTGGGTATGTTCCTCTCCTTTCATAAAAACAGTACAGATTTTATCCTTATTTGCATATGCATTAAAGTATGAGCTAATATTACCATTATTTTAATAACAGGTAAATTTTTTTGTTTGTATTTTTCCCCCTTAAATATGGTTTCCCTCTGTAGTTGTAGAGGGCCTGGAACTCTGTGTAGATGAGGCTGCCATCAAACTCATAGAGATTCATCTGCTTCTGCCTCTCTGCCTCTCTTGTCTCTCTCTCTGCCCCTCTCTGCCCCTCTCTGCCCCTCTCTGCCCCTCTCTGCCCCTCTCTGCCCCTCTCTGCCTCTGCCCTCCAAATACTGGAATTGAAAGGTGTATGCCACCATACTTAGAAATAATAGGCAACTTTAATGTCTAACTCTAGCATTTAAAATGCTTTTAAGATTTTAAAAATGTTTTTATGTGCGTATGTATGTATACACATGGACATGAGTGCCCGGAGACGTCGGAGGAGAGCATCGGTCTTTTGAAGCTGCAGTTACAGGCATCTGTGACCAACTGACTTGGGTGTTGGGACCTGAAAATTGCTTTCACCTTGAAGCAGCAAATGCTCTTTAACTACTGAGCTACTTCTTATGCTCCTCAAGTTCTTTTTAAAAGCAAAAAGTATTTATTACCTTAACATGGTGCTAACAAAAGTTTTCAAAATGCGATTAAGAATGTCAGTGAATGCATTAAGCCAATATCATAGAACTATAAAAGTCAAAAACTGTCTTAACTAACTCAAATATTTAGACAATTTTCCTCAAAACTTCTAGGATGAGAGTTTACAGAATCCACAAAATGTTCCATGTGAAGCTTTAAAAAACCCGAATGATCAAATATTCTAAGAAAACTGGTTTTTTAGGCACTTCAGAGGTTGCTCATTACCCTCAGCATTAAGGCTACAATCTGCAGGTAGGTGAAGCACAAACAGTGGTTTGTATGAAATGCCAATCATTTATAAACTGCAGGCACTAAAAGCTTTCAACACACGAGTTTTAATGCAATGATCTAATTCTCTGATGGATTAAAATGTTCTGTCTCCCTATTTTTTGCAACTTGGAGGGATTGAGAATCTATTATGGAAAAAACAAAATCACATTTAAAGAATCAAAAAGGACAGAAGAAATAATTTGCAGTTTGTTGGAAGATACAATTCCATTTAACATCAAGTAAATTAACCCCCTATACTGAGAAGTATTATTTTTGATGCTATCCACTGTGTTTTAATACCTTTCAGATTTAGAACATTTATGAGTTGGGCATGGGGACACACACCTTTAATCCTAGCACTCTTGGATCTCTGTGAGTTCAAAGTCAGCCTGGTCTACATAGTAAGCTCTAGGCTAGTCAGAACTACAGAGTGAGAACCTGTCTCAAAAAAAAAAAAAAAAAAAAAAAAGTAGGTAGGTAAATAAATACATAAAAATTAAAAATAAACAAAAGAAATACTCAAACATTTATGATACAATTTCTTCTCAATTTTAAATTATAATTTAACCAGAATAGAAAATTCAAAACAGTTGTAATACATATGAATATGAGGGTAGTTAAAGATAACTTACCATATATTACCAGTCCCTTGAGATCCACAGAACAGTGGTGTTGGTACAGACAGAGAGAAATCAGAAAAGGCAGACCAGAGGTTGGTCCAAACACAATCCCTCTTTGTGACAAGTGAAACATGTCAGCCCCATGAAAAGTCAACTAGAACTTAGGTCATGGGTCATGAGAAACAAAAACAACAGGATCCTACCTCATATCACATGCAACATTGAAAATTAGAGTAAGATTTGAATTTTTTTAAATGAAGTAAAAATATTTAAGACAGTTTCTTATGATCTTGAGGTAAGCACACCAGGCTGAGCAGAACAGAAATCTCAGAAGTCAAAAAGAGAAAGAGATATTTGATTTAATAATTAACAATTTTCATTTGACAAAAGACATTATACATAGGGGGAAAAACCACAGAGATATTTTCACACATGTAACAAACTTTAACACCTTTAAAAACTGAGCTCCTAGAATGTGAAGATGGAAAGATGGGCTATGGATATGAAATGAAGACAAAAGAAACTCAAACAGACATCGGACACACGAGAGCACACTCAGCATTAGTGGCAGAAGAGAAAATGAAAAATCAATTATCAGAGACAGGGAGGCTGGTAAGAATTCAGGAGGGGCATCCAGTGTTGGAGAGAAGGCAGGAAATGGGAGGTGGCTTGCTATTCCTTTGAGAAATCAGGCAATATCTATTAAAATTAAAAAAAAACACACATACCGTTTGACCAAGCAATTCCACTTCTGGGAATCTATCCTATAGGGAAAAAAGGACCAGTATGTAAGTGTGTTAAGTACACAGACGTTCACTGAAGCATTGTTGCTGGGCACTAGGGCTGGCAAAAGCAGTACTGAATATAATATGAATGTCCATCAACAGAGAAAGGAAACTGCCCAACGTCTATCATGCTTAATAGTATATACTCATTCAAATGAGTGGGATAGATTTGTCTCGATCAAGTTGAAAGACTGATAAAGTGAGAAACATGGACAGGAGAGTAAATGCCTTGCTGAGGCGGGGGGCAGTGCATGTGAACACACTTTCCTGGGTTTAAAGTGAGGAACAGAAGCACACAGCACAACCTGACATGAGCCACATGAGTGGTGAATGGAGACAGGCTTCGGTTTGGGGGTGGGCGTTGGGAGGGTTTGCTGGTTAGGATGAACACAGTTACGACATAGCAGTCTACATTAGAAGAAGTATTCCAGGGCATTTGTGTTTGGTAAACTGTCACTGAAGGAACCAATGACTCCTTGTTGGCTCACTCTCATCTCACTTGTATTAATTCTTGATGGCTTGCCAAAGTCTACCTTTTCCATATGTATGTATGTTCCATAGTTCCACTATATTCCATTTCCAGGAACTCTTAGTCCATTTCTAAAGCACCACTCTATGGGAAACAATTCCAAGTCACACAACACAGTGACAAGTCTTCCAGTAGTTACGGTTTTTCAAAATTTAAAAAATAAGAAGTGTATGTAATTACCTAATAATTCTAAGATTTAAAAGAAATATATATCCAAGGTAAGACCTAAACTGCATTCTCGAGACATTGGCTTTCTGGGTATGCTCATGTGGATGGGAGGGTACAAACATGTACACATACACACATAGGGTACAATCATGTACACACATGCATGTCAGGTACAAACATGTACACGCATGTATGCGGAGGCCAGAGGCAATGTTGGGTGTCTTCTCCAATTGTTTCCCATCTATATTTTTGAGAAAAGCTCTCTCACTGAATCTTGTGTTCACTGATTGGCTAGACTGGCTGACAACTGAACCCCTAGGGATTCTCTTGTCTTCTTCTCTCCACCACTGGGATTTTGGCCACTCTGCCTTCTACATGAATGCTAGGCATTTGAACTCAGGCCCTCATGTTTGGGTCGTCAGCACTTTACAGACTTGAGACATCCTTCTAGCTCGGTAAACTTAATTTTAATATCTTTGTTTTCATCAGACAGATGATGCCCCCAAGTTCTTTTATTTCAATGTGACACTAAAGAACCGTGAATGAGAAAATCTACATTCTTTTATATTTCCACTCATACTAGCCTAATGGCAAGAGCCTGACATATTCATGGTAATGTTCAGGATTTAATGTGGACTAATCAAAGGGGAACTATCATGACAGGTGAATCAAAGTTATCCCCTAGGTACAAATGAACAAGGAGAAAAGTATCCTGGGACCCGTTGGACTGCTGGGATAAGAACCCAGGCATCTACAACCAACACTGACCCCTGGCTATAGTTGGTGTGAAGCCTGGGCTTTCCAGTCATCTGAGCCAGTCAGCTTGCTTTATGTCATTGAGACACTTTGGGTTAGGTTTTCTATTAGTTGCAATCAAATCTACCAATCAATGAAATCCTCAATGGATACTATCATGTCCGTGCAGAACTGTTTTCTGGAAGGAACTAACTCAAATGTCCCAAATTTCTATTATTTATTCAAGGTACCCTCATGTTCAATTTTCTTTATTTAGTAACATTTGGGAGAATTTTCTGAAAAAATCCTTAATGGAACTCCTCCAGCTAACACTTGGTCACCCAGGGTAAGTTCCTAGTGACAATTGAAGAGCGATTCATCTAGAGGCATCAGACTCATGAAATCTCAGATCAGCCAACATCCCTCACTACCTTTCCACTTCATCCTTCTCTATGTCCCTTTTCCCAACACGTTGGGCAAGCAACTGTTAAGGGTTAGGGATAGTGGTCTTTATGTACAATGTAGGACATTCAACTTTATTCTTGGCTCTTCTTTACTAGAAAAGAAAATCCCTGTCCACCTCCAATGAGTAGGACGACCAAAGATATCTCCAGATATCAAATGTCTCCAGTGTGTACTGCAGCACAACTTTTCTGGGTCTCTTCTAGGCTAGTGATCTCTGTCTGGCCAATCTTCCTCTCTCACCATCCCTTAGCATGGAGGCTGAACTTTCTTGCTGTCTTTTCTGGAAAAAAAATGGCTGCTTCCTTCTGATTGTAGATTCTAATCATTGCTTGAGCTGTTCCAAGAACTTCTCTCCAATGTACTCCCTTTGTACTTCTCTGAAAGTGATTTTCTGATGAAGTATGTGCTCATGTCTGTCACTGACTCCCTAGCTGAGGCTCTAGATCCTGGGTCACTGGTTTCATCCATACCATGTGAAGGCAGTTCCATCCCCACCTCTCCATGACAACATGTAATTCTTTCTAATCTATATCTAGGAGTAAACTTACTTATTACAGACCCATTCCAGCTCCTCAAATTTACCTATAGTCTCCATAAAATTTCAGGAAGAACAAAACAAAACAAAAACAAAAAACACCTCTTTGGTTTTCTTGTAGAAGTGGAAAAACTTCCTCTAAAGTTTAAGAACCCCAAGCCATTAAAAACAACTTAGAAATGCATAAAGTTGAAGGATCAGCAAAAATATCAACAAAATTCACTATCAAGCCATGATCAAGGCAACGTGGCACTGACATAAGGACAAACAGATCAATGAAACAAAGCAGAAAGCCTGTCAACAGACACTCACATGCAGGGACAATGAAGCTTTCACAGAAATACACAGATGTCAATGGACAAAGGATAGTCTGTTTAACAAATGGCACCACAAGTGTTAGATGTTTATACGGAAAAACAGGGACTTTCATTCACATCTCACTCGACGTGTACAAATCAACTCAAAATTAAGCAGAGATCTAAACATAAAAGTTCTGGAAAAGAGAGGGAGATGTTTGTTACCTTGGATTATGAAGACTTCTTAGACTCAACACCAAATCAATCAAAAACAACTTAACAGGCCATCAGAATTCAAAGTTACTCTTCTGATTATAAAGAGAATGAAAACCTATAGGCTGGGAGACTACATTTACAGGCTCTATGTCTCGTACCCAAAGTGTTTTCAACTTGAGATGTTTCAGATTGCTGACTATTTTAGGTTTGGGGTTTCTAGATCAGAGACGTAGCAGACTTATTTATAAAGGTCAAAATTTTTCAACTTCAGGAGGGGCATCCAGTGTTGGAGAGAAGGCAGGAAATGGGAGGTGTCATCTGGAAGTGAATGGATAATCAGATACGAAACAGAATATTACCTAGCAATATAAAGAATTAGTAGTAACATTTGCAACATCTGTTAGAACACGGATGAACTATAAAATAGCCATATTAAGTGAAAAAAGTCAACCAAAAAGGGGAGGTGGAGGAGGGATGTTATTTACAGTATCATTCCAGTTAACATTTTAAAAGTGAACCTACTCTCTAGGGATGGGAAGCATCTATCGTGGCCTGGGGTACATGGGTGGTTGGAGTAATACAGACAGAAGGAACCTCACAGGGAAGATGGGAGGTCCACACTCTTCCTGCTGCTGGTGGTTGTATTTTGCATGCTTCATTTCTGTACTTTTAATTTTGCAGTAGCTACAGAATCTCATGCATGGAAGGCAAAACACACCATCACCGAGCATCCATACAACCCCAAATGTGGACTAGAAACTATGTGCACTTTCTTGCCTATGAACTAGGTCTCAGTACAACTGCCTTCATAGTGGGAGTATGTAAAAGTAACTTTTATTGTCCTGTAGTAATTGTTGCCTCTGAGGCTTACTGGCTCCATGTGCTAACCTGGGCCTAGTCCTAGAAGCTTCTAGCCTCAGTACAATCTAATCTACAGCTAGATGTTTTCAGCATCTGAAACTTACTGCTGAATAAACTCATCCTTTCTAGCCCTTTCTGAACTCTTGTTGCTGGCAGGTTCAACTCAGCTGTGTGGCTCAAAACTCGTCTCTATGCTGACTTATTCAAATTGGATTCTCTTAGATTCTGACTGAATTGCTCTGCTTAGCTGCATACTAACTTTGGCAATATTTTCTAATCTTCTGGTTACTTCTCATTCTCTGTCTCTATCTTCATCTGTGTCTAGCTTGTTCTCTCTCTGCAACCTGTCTCTGTACAACTGTCTCAGTAAACCTGCCTCCTCCTTTTTCCTCTCCTTCTGCCCCACTACCTCTTATGTTGCCACCTTCCTATTTCTCTTCTTGTGAGAGTTGGGTAGATACTATTCTGTCAAATCTTTCTCTGATTCATCATTTTATCTTCCACTCAATTAGATATCACTTTCAAATACGGGTGCTCCTTTTTACAATCTAACTTTATCTTCACCGTTTGAGATTAAAGATGTAGACTAAGGGTATGTCTGCATTCCATCCAGAGGAGTCACAAGTTGTTGGATTAACATTCCTCTACAGAGCAAAATTGTAATGTTAGTTGGTAGATCACTATGGGTAGAAGACCACGTAGTGGTAACCCTGTTAGGTAACCATATTTTTTTGGAACAGCTGAAGTTGGCTCATGCTACATGGGATTCCAGGAAGGAAGCAATTGGAGGGATGGCTGTTTTAAAATTCTGCTAATGGCTTCACTGAAATAGAACTCCCAGTTCGTTGGTGTGTTGACATAATGCAGTCTAGATGTCCTCTAGCAGTAGATGTGGTATGCACTAGTGTGTGGACTCATTTGGCAGAGCCTCTGGAAGTGCTGAGTAAAGATATTTGCTATGATACTTCTCTTAGAAATCTGCAGAGATGAGCTAGGTGTAGTGGCATACACCTTTAATCCCAGCACACGGGAAGCAGAGAGGCAAGCAAATCTCTTAGTACAAGGCCAGCCTGATCTAGAGAGTGAGTTCCAGGACATCGAGGGCTGTTACACAGAGAAACCCTTTCTTCAAAAGAGAAGCTGGTAATGGGGAAAGGGGAGAAGATTTGTAAAGCTGGGACTGAGTGGGGGGGGGCATTGGGATGTGGGATATAAAGCGAATAAATAAATAAATTTGCAAGGACAACCACTGTTATTTCTATTCTATGTTCCTCACAATGTATAATGCAGGCACCTGGAGCAAAATACACAGAGAAAGAACGACAGGAGGAAAGATGGAAACAAACTGAAACAGACCTGGTATAAAAATAAGGAGCCTGAATTCTCAAAGATAATAATTAAGTTATGTGCCCTACCCAAAGTTTATGACAATATTTGTCCATGATTCTACCAGAATCAACTACATTAACATACAAATAATATCCTAGAATGCCAGCATTGTTCCCCAAGACAGGAATTCTGTGTAGCAATCTATTAATTCATCTCAGCACGTGATGTCAAGAGCGGTTTTCAAACACCCTTCAGCTCTTCCAAGTGTTCTGTGGCATTTAACATTTAAACTAATTTACCCTAGACATAGAAAGCAAAAAAGAAAACCTTTTGCTTATTCTTTCACATGGCTGACTCTTGATTTGTTATGATCCTAAAGACTGTGCTTTATACCCCGAACTACAACCCCCCCTCCCCCGTGAACACATTCACGTGATGATGTAAATAAATATGAGCACTTGTAGCTTCAGCAAGGAGGTCAAGAGGAACAGAGATAAGGAGACACACAACTCTCATTCCTCCAACCTCCCACTCACCCTCCTACCATCCTGTGCCCACCCAGAGGGTAGGTGACCACTTCCTGAAAATACACATGATCACTTATTCACAACAGCTACACTCGTGGAAGTCACACAGTACCGAGTGCTTAAAAACCAATGCCCTCTTCAGTTGCTTAAAAACTAAAATCTCAATGCTAACCCCTGCCTCTACTCTGGCTTGTCTCATTAAAGGCTCCATGGGCATGCCCTACATTCTAATGTGTAAGTAGAGGGACATCCTCAGTTTGACCCAGAAGAAGTGTCTTTACATAACAATAGGTAAAAGATAAAGCAGGTATAGTCTTATAAAAAAAAAAAAAAAAAAATCCCAGCCAAATCTCAGAGGAGACTGCAGAAGAGAGAGAAGGAAACCACCAAAGTACTTGATTTTTCCAGGCCACCAGAATAAGGAATGAGGTTTAAGGCCAAAAAAGGGGAAAAAAAAGGGGGCCCCTTTTTCCCCCGGCTCCCCCCAAAAAATTTTTTCCCCAAAATTGGGGGAAAAAAAAAATTAAAAACCCGAATTTTTTTTTATTAATTTTAAAAAACCCTTTTTTTTCCCCCCTTTTTTTTTTTTTTTTTTCTTTTTTGGTTTTTTCCTTTTTTTGGGGGGTTTTTTTTATTTTTTTTTCCCCTTTTTTTTTGGGGTTTTTTTTTTAAATTTTTTTTAATTTTTTTTTTTGTTTTTTTTTTTTAAAATTTTTTTTAAAAAATTTTTTTTTTTTTTTTTAATTTTTTTTTTTTTAAAAACCCCTTTTTTTTAAAAAACTTTTGGTTTTTTTTTTTCCCCCTTTTTTTTTTATTTTTTCCCTTTTTTTTTTTTTTTCCCCTTTTTTTTTTTTCCCTTTTTTTTTTTTTTTCTTTTTTTTTTTTTAAAAAAAAGGTTTTTCCCCCCTTTTTTTTCCCTTTTTTTTTTTAATTTTTTTTTTTTTCCCCTTTTTTTTTTAAAATTTTTTTTTTTTTTAAATTTGGGTTTTTTTTTTTTTTTTTCCACTTTTTTGGGTTTTTTTTTCCCCTTTTTTTTTTTTTTTTCCCCCCTTTTTTTTTTTTTTTAAAATTTTTTTTTTAAATTTTTTTTTAAAAAAACCCCCTTTTTTTCCCCCCCCCCTTTTTTTTTCCCCCCCCCCGAATTTTTTTAAAAAATTTTTTTTTTTTTCCCCCCTTTTTTTTTTTCCCTTTTTTTTTTTTTTAAAATTTTTTTTCCCAAAAAGGGTTTTTTTTGTTTTTTTTGGGTTTTATTTTTTTTTTTTAAAAAAACCTTTTTTGGGGTTTTTAAACCCTTTTTTTTTTTTTTTTAAAAAAAAATTTTTTTTTAAAAAAAAAAGGGGGGGGGGAAAATTTTTTTTTCTTTTTCCTTTTTTTTTTTTTTTTTTAAAATTTTTTTTTTTTTTTTTTTTAATTTTTTTTTTTTTTAATTTTCCAAATTTTTTTTTTCCAAAATTTTTTTTATTTTTTTCCCCCTTTTTTTTGGGGTTTTTTTTTTTTTTTTTTAAAATTTTTTTTTGGGGAAAAAAAACCCCCCCCAATTTTTTTAAAAATTTTTTTTTTTCCCCCCCCTTTTTTTTTTTTTTTTTTGGGGAAAAAATTTTTTTTTTTAAAAAAATTTTTTTTTTTTTACCTTTTTTTTTAAAAATTTTTTTTTTTTTTCCCTTTTAAAATTTTTTTTTTTTCCCTTTTTTTTTTCCCCCAAAAAAAATTTTTTTTTTTTTAAATTAAAAAATTTTTTTTTTTTCCCCCCCTTTTCCCCCTTTTTTTTTTTTTTTTTTTCCCCTTTTTTTTAAAAATTTTTTTTTTTCCCACCCCTTAATTTTTTTCCTTTTTTTTTTTCTTTTTTTTCCCCCTTTAATTTTTAATTTTGGGGGGGTTTTTTTTTTTTTTTTTTTTTTTTTTTTTTCCCCTTAAAAACCCCCCTTTTTTAAAAAAAAAAAAACCCCCCCCCCCCCAAAACCCCCCAAACCCAAAAAATTTTTGGGGTTTGGTTTTCCCCTTTTTTTTTTTTTAACCCCTTTTCCCCCCCAAAATTTTTTTTTTTTTTTTTTTTTTCCCCCCCCTTTTTTTCCCCTTTTTTTTAAAAAATTTTTCCGGTTTTCCCCCCCTAAAAAGGGGGGGGGGGGTTTTTTTTCCCCCTTTTTTTTTTTTTTTTTTTTTAACCCCTTTTTTTAAAATTTTTTTTTTTTCCCCCCCCTTTTTTTTTTTAAAAATTTAAAAACCAATTTTTCCCAAAATTAAATTTTTTTTCCCCCTTTTTTTTAAACCCCCGGTTTTAAAAAAAATTTTTAAAAATTTTAAAAAAAAATTTTAAAAAAAGTTTTTTTAAAAAAAAATTTTTTAAAAAACCTTTTTTTAAAAATTTTAAAACCCTTTTTTCCCCAAAAGGTTTTTTTTTTCTAAAACCCCTTTTTTTAAAAAAAATTTTTTTTTAAAAAAAAAACCCCCCCTTTTAAAAAATTTTTTAAAAAAAAATTTTTTTTTAAAAATTACCTTTTTTTTGGGTTTTTTTTTCCAAAAATTTTTTTTAAAAAAAATTTAAAAATTTTCCCCCCCCTTTTTCCCCCTTTTCCCCAAAAGGGTTTTTAAATTTTAAAATTTTTTTCCCCCCCCCCCAAAAAAAAAAAAAGGGGGGGGCCCCCCCCCAAAAAATTTTTTTTTTTTTTGGGGGTTTTAAAATTGGGTTTTCCCTTTTTCCCCCTTTGGGGGGGCCCCTTTTGGCCCCCTGAAACCCCCCAATTTTTTGGGAAAGGGGGAAAGGGGCAAGGAAATTTAAAATTTGGGGGGGAAAAAAAAACAATTTTTTAAAAAAAAGGGGGGGGGGGGGGAAAAAAAAGGGTTAAAAAAAAAAAAACCCCCTTTTTTTTAAAAATTTTTTTTTTTTTTTTCCCCCCCCCCCCCTTTTTTTTTTTCCAAAAAAAAAGGGAAAATTTTTTTTTTTAAAAAAAATTTTTTTATAAAATTTTTTTTAAAAATTTTTTTAAAAAAAAAGGCCCCAAAAAAGGAAAATTTTTTTGGGGGGGGGCCATTTTTTCCCTTAATCCCCCCCCAAAAAAAAAAGGGCCCTTTTTTAAAAAAAAAAGGAAAAAAGGAAATTTTCCCTTTTTTTAAAAGCCCCCAAAAAAAGGAAAACCCCCCCCCCTTTTTTTTTAAAAACCCCCCCCCTTTTTTGGGGGGGGAAAAAAAAATTTTCCCCAAAACCCCAAAAACCCCCCTTTTTTCCCCCCCAAAAAAAAAATTTAAAAAAGGGCCCCCCTTTAAAAAAGGGGGGGTTAAATTTTTGGGTTAAAACCCCCCGGGGGAAAAAAAACCAAAAAAAAATTTTTAAAAAAAGGGGGGGGGGGGGAAATTTAAAAAAAAATTTTTCCCCTTTTTTTTTTTTAAAAAAAAAAAAAAAAAAAAAAAGGGTGGGGGGGGAAAACCCCCCCCTTTCCCGGGAAACCTTTAAAACAAAAAAAAAAAAAAGAGAGAAAAATGAAGTTGGTAAGATGCCATGTTGTTGCTACATCAAGAACGTAAAATAGAACAAGGCACTGCACCTTACTCTCTGGTGCCATTCTTCGGCATGTGCACACCCCCCTCTAGAGCCTCAGTGTACGTTGGGAGCTGCTTCTACTTCGGGTCCCTGCTGCTGGGTACCCCTAAAACCCATCTCTAAAGGTTGTGTGGCCAAAGAATACAAAGTTGAAAAACCATCCAAGTATCCTCCATTGCTTCTACAAGAATAAAGGGGTCAGTGTAATGATTTTATGGATTCGCAGGCCCACAAGGCCCACAAGGGCAGAAACACGACAAGGCTCACAATTAGACAATGGTACAGGGAAGAGCATGTTCGGTAGGGAGAACCTATAGCTAAGAGCAGATAGTACAGTTTCATTTGCTTTGAGGAAAAATCTGAAAGCCCATTTAAAAACTAGGAGGAAATGGGGTTGGAAGAACTGGCTCTAGCCAATTTCCTGCTCCTCTCTCCAGGGCATAACACTACAGAGACACTCTAGGGAATTCCATAAAAAAATAAATAAAAATAAAATAAAATAAAATCCTCTGTCCTGGGGAGCTGTTTATTTAAGCAATGAACAAAGCACAAAGGGGCCTTTAGGAATACGTGGTAACTGTCAGGGGTGTCTACCTTTTCTTCCTAGCTATCCATCCGTTCATCTTTACCTTTTCCACTTTTTCTCCTTTCTTTGCCTAAAAGCAAACTCCCTAGGGGCTGTTTTCTATTTTAAAATGCCAGGCAAGTCCTCAATAGGAGACCAGCAATGCCAACAGAGAGAGAGGTGACCAGCCAAATAAAAATCATGTCAGGAGAGTCTCTGTGTCTCGGGCTGAATTGATGACACCAAGGATATAGAGTCTGCCACTCTGCCAGAGGATCTCTGTCCCAGCAGACAGGCTGGGTCCCTGTATTCTGTAAGAGGCTAGCTGACAAGTGGGAGGAAGGCTTGGGTCTATTCCACAAACAGCATACTGGAGACATTCCTACATCAGGCATTCTGCTTGACAGGGAGAACAGCCAGAATCCAAGTTCTGAAGCTCAAAGTTATAATTCATCACCGAAAGCACAATGATCTCATTTTTCCTCTTTGCCTACCTGCTGGCAGCATATCAGAAGCAGTTTTAAGAACCCTGAAACCTCTGCACACAATTTAGTGTATGCTCTGTCATTAGCTCATAGGGTTCAACACAGGGACCATCCAAGTATTATAAAACTGCAGTCATTTGTGGCGATCTTCATCAAGAGATCAAAAAACTATCAAGAAACAAACTACAGTTATGATCCATCCTCATATTTGAAATAGAGTTTTAGAAGATCTATTTAAGTTATTTTTACCCCTGGGTAAGGGTTTGGTTCAAAGCTTGAATTGCACTTTCATACAATCAAGAAAATTAAGTCATAGATGTAATATCTTCTATGTATACCTACATACTTAGCACCACAGTCCCATTAGTGATACACAAAGCTCCTCCCTGTAAGAGCCACATGAATGCCGTCTCTGGCATTTTCTATAGCTGCTTCCTATGCACGCCTCACACTTCTACAGTAAGAGTGTTCGGAAACAGGGAATTTTGTTGCATCCCTTTCCATTTCATAATGGAAATGTTGCTTTCTCTCTGGGACTTGTTCATCAACATATTGGTCTCAATATTTAACCTTCTATATAGTATTCCTTTGCATAGCTCTAACAATACCATGATTCTGATAGACTGCAGGAGAGATGGAACAGAGAGTGAGATAACTTAAGCTCCGAAGAAACGGAAGGAAAAGACTGCTCCGAGAATCAGAGACCCAAAGCCTTCGTTGAATGGAAAAGTGAAGCTAAAATCCACCTAATGCAGCAAGCTGGCACAGAGATAAGATTTGAGGCCTTAAAGAAGATTAGAGAACTGGGAAGCCTCAGGGGAGACTTAGCTGAGGTCATATTTTATCTAGTAACATCTTGCCTAGAAGGCAGTTCCCTTGGCTTTTCTTGCCTCTTGTTCTTTGCACTACAGGATAAAGGTCTTCATCAACTCTGGCACCTTTTTGACTTTATATAAGACCACAGAGTCTTCATGTGAGCACCCTTCAAAATGACTGCAAAAAGTTAGAAAACGAAATTATATTGTCTAGAAATTATCGTTTGCTTTCATAATCTCTCAATCATAAGAAGGCATATTTTTTCTCCTTTTTATTTATGAAAATTTTATTTTTAAATGTGGCATATGTGTGTTTTTTGGACTGCACATACAAAAGTTATTTTTAGCATATTCAAAACAAAACTCAAAAATCTCAAACAAGGCTAACAGATTCTATAAGTTTCAAAGTAACAGAAATGCGATTCTAAAATAAAAACTTCAGGATGCACAAATTAGAAGCAGCAGATACATCAAGCCAAAGTGACTCCCTCGGAGGCACAATCCCTCTGACAAGTTCAGTCTTGCGACTTTGGGAGCAAGGACAGTAAGGCCTGAACTGTGCCCTGAGCAGTTGCTCACTGCTAACCTGGAAAGTGAAAAGACTTAACCCAACAGCAGGGGCCGAGCCATGGTCCAGACTTCCTGCAAAAGAGCAGGGAGTTGAAAGCCTTTGCTAGGAGACATCTTCGCAGCACACAAGGTGAGAGAGTGGTAGTGAAACAGTCATGTACTGTGACACTGGCTGAAGCCAGCACCCAAAAAGCTATGCGTCTTCTTCCATTAGGTTTGTGTTAAAATGAACCTGCCACTGGTTTTAAACGCATTTTCTTTTTCTTGGTGTCATGAAGGACTGCACATGCAGAGAATAATTACTGGCTCTCTGTGTGGCATTCACTGAGGATGCTTCAGGCTGTGGGGTTGTGCACAGCTTTATCATCAGACATTGTTAATTCTTTGAGGGTGACTGTAGTCAATATAAAACTGTGTTTATTTGGGGGCTGATTCATTTGGAATTACTAATTTTCATCAAATTCACTGAAATCCGAGGTCTCGTGTTAACCTCCACCACCTGTTTCATTCTGCCACCCAATAAATCAATTGTTTGTTATTAGAGAAGGGACCTTAAATGCTCTGTATAATTCAAGGTGCAGGCTCCAAATACATTTCATTATCCTTTTTTAAAAATAGAAAACAAAACAAAAAACAATGATTCTATCTTTCTCAAGTGAAGGAATCTATGTATTTTTTCCCCTCTATCATGTGTTTTCACATGGATTCATGGCTATCAGCTAAAATGAACAGAACTCAGACCTCACCGTGAAAGCAATACTTAGCTCTTAAATAGATATGACAAATTTAATTCCTTAATGCGTATGAGCTTTTGAAAGTTGTTGGAAATAGACTAACCAGTCTATGGAAAACTACTATAAAGGCTAAAACAAAATCTGACCAAATTTCTAAGATTTTCAAATAAAGTATCAGAGAACAATTCAGGCTGCTTAAGATCTAAATAAAAAGTATAGAGAAAGTCAGCCTGCTGGTCTGCAAAGGGCTCTCATGCAGTTTTTCTACTTTTCTCACCTCTGATTTCTCATTGTGATGAGAAATATCACAAGTTTGAGTTTGGGGAGCAGGGTCCTAACCATGACCCAGAAAGGGAAAGCATTTAATCCCAAGGGTACTTCTGAATGAAGGATGGGTCCTTCATCTCCGCTAGGAAGTGAGGCCAGGAGCTGGAGTCAGTCGAGGCAAAAGTGATGAAAACACTTGGCAGTCTAAGCTTGCAGTCTAAGAAATAAAATGGTTTAGAAAGCCCAGGACAGCTGAGGCTACACAGAGAAACTGTGTCTCAAAAACAAACAAACAAACAAGAAAAAAAACCAACCAAAACAAATGAAAGTAAACAACAAAAAAAGTTTTAAGACGTTCATAAATTATGCTGTTTAAGTTTTATCAAAAGATGAAGATAGTCAACATATAGTTTTTTATTCATCCACAGTGAGATTAGCTAGTCTTATCTTAAATACTCATTTTAAGAGGAACTGTACCACAGACTTCAACACAAACCTGATAGAAACCCCAAAAGTTCAAATTCAGTCCTATAGAGTGCTGACAGTAAGAAAGCTATCCTATAGGTAGTAAAGCATTAAGGGACAAGTTCTCTCTAGAAATGGCTGGTAATGAAACCATGATCTGCACAAGCATAGAATTAGCCTTAAAAATGAGAGGTGGAGACACAGTACAAAGAATCAAGTCAAGGTCTGCAAATCTGCCATTTTAATACAAGGGTGTTATATGCATCATTTCAACAAGAGTGGGTATAACAGCAGGAAGCGTGGCTCACTCTAAGACTTCAAGTGTCAAAAAATCTGTAACAAAGAACCACCACAGATTTCACGAATATATGGAAATGTGTTAACTCCTGTTTCAGGATACTTTGAGTTAGCTGCAGATCAAATCACATTTTTGCTTGACTATATAACTGAATTTTTAAGATCCTCCTAGGAGTTAGTAAGAGTTTACAATGCCCACACACAGATCCAGCAAATTATAATGAAATCATTACTCTTTGCCTTTTATAAATAAATTCATGTTGTTTGGTTGATTCATTAATCTTTCAATCACTATCAAATGACCACGTTACCATTGTCAATAATGATCATATTACACACAAAGGCAAAAAGAATTGAGGAAAGAGAGTCTTTGTACTTACAGACTTCCTCTTCGGGGAGGCTCAGCTCCTTCTGCAAAAGAAAAGAGAAAACACACATGGGAGATGCCACACCAGCCAAAGTCACCGGGACATTAAGTAATACAAATGGACATTATCAGACTCAATTTGTCCTTGTCAAGACACCAAATACTTCGATGACATAGTTTTAGGTTGGATCCCTCCCAACACCACTCTTGCTGTGGAAAAGAAGTCTGAAGGGGAAGTTTATACTACAAACAGCTGATCTGATTCAGAAGCCTAAAACCATTTGATCAAGGCCACTTGATTGAAATACTGAGCTGAGTTGTACTGTCCCATAACTGAGGAATGTCTGAAGGACCAGGGGGCCAATTTAGACCATCAATAGACAGAAGCAGGAGAGATTTCAGAGCATTATAATTAACTGAAAGGTGATATGAAAAGGGCAGTTAGATTATTAAGTCAGGCTGACTTACCCTCCAAGGAAACAAATGCAGGTAAAACACTACACATACCAAACATCACACTCTGTTATTTGGAAGGGAGCCTGCAACTGGATTTTCTTCTGGAATTACTTCTCAAAACGAGTGCTATTTCTTTCTTAGGTATTGAAAAGTAGGTTAATGAACCCCTAAAAGGTAACCAGACAGCCACAATTACCCAGAGTGTTTATGGTTCTAAAGTGCGCTCTCAGACTTACCTCAAATTAAGATCATTATCTACAGAATCACAGAGAGGCAAGAAACAACAAAAACCCCTCACAACCACCCAAGCAAGCAAACAAACCACACACAAAGTCCTGACACAGACATATTCCATCCACTACAGATGTTCCAGAGGCCCTGCTCCTGACGGATTACCTGATGACAGTAATTAAAGAACCCAGAGCCATGAGTCCGAGCCCACCTTAAACTCAAAATTCAGTACACTACAAATTCCAAAGAGGCTGAATTTGAGCACTCATCCCAGAATGCCCATTTTTGGTGTTTTCTAGAAGCTACAGCATCATCTTTGGAAAGTTGTCCCCACCCCCACCCCATCCCCAGTTTCACACTCACCTTGCCTGCCCTCTATTTTTGTTGGATCTGAATGTTTGTCATGCCCCAGACATCACTTCTAAACAGTGCAATTTACTCTAGCACAGCTTATAGAAAATGGCCTTGAGAGCATCTGAGGAGAGGCAAGGAAGATATGTGGCAAGGGCTTGAGACATAAAGATACCTCCCCGCCAACTTATAAATATGTCCCATACGGAGTTACCATAATGTGTCACTGGTTAGTGCTTGGGGAGAACAATCAGTAATTTAAGAAATGAAGCACCCTCCTCCCCCAGAGAACATCTTCTTTGTTTGCTTTTACATTTCCCCCTTGAATCTTTGATTATCTGCCAAGAAATTACAGTGCTTGCTAATGCTGGTTTCCTGATTCTAAAGCAGAAATGCACCTTTATCCGCTGATGACAAGAAGACAGTCTTTAACCAGGATAGTCTCCTCAGGGGCTGAAATGCACACAGAAAACCAATGAACAATTTTCTGTATATGAATCTTTGATTAAGCAAACACTAGAAATTAGTTTTGTATTTGGCCTTTTTTTTTTTTTTTTTAAAAAAAAAAAAAAAACAATTCCCTAAAAGTCATAACTCATTAGGTTGTGTCTTCCAGGAAAGAACTGACATTCTTTGTTCAGCAAAAGGTCTACAGCCTAAAAGGTTATCATTGTTCTGGCAGAAACTTGATCAGACAGCAGCATAGATAATACTAGAAGTATCAAATGTGTGTGTGTGTGTTTAGCAAGTAATAAATAAATAAATAAATAAATAAATAAATAAATAATAAAATACCAGATGTATCAAATATATAAATATATATAGTGAGTAATAAATCCGATGCTATATCAACTATATATGCAAATAGGGAAGTCAGAAGACAGGAGAGGGAAAGGCTAAGTGGACTGATGGCTCAATCAATCATATTTCTCGAAACAACCCAATCATAAACTGGCTGTTTTGCTCCCGGAAAAAGCTGCTGAAAAAGCAAGATAAGGGGATAAGAACCGACTGTTTTTAATCAGAAGCCTTTCCAGTAGGCCTAGAGTTACGAGTTCTAAATAAGGAGAAAGGTTGCAGTGGTTCGCACGGCTCCCCTGCACCCCAGGACGGCACCTGAGCTTCCAGGGTGAGGAGCAGAGGACATTTAATAGGGCCACTGTCAGCTGAACTGGAGCCACCATGCTAACCAAGCTGAGGAGCTAATCCACCTGACGTCGTGAATGTCAGGCTCAGGATGGGAACCTCAATTTGGTAGCAAATTGGAATCAGATGTGATGGTAATAAAGTGAGAGAAATGAATGTGCCGTGGCCAAGACCTTGTGAACAGTATCTGCCCGAGTCTGCAAATACCAGGGGTCAGCAGTTGCAGGCCGAGCAGGCGGTGGCTACTGCCCTAACGTATGGAGACCACATGCTAATAAATCAGCACAGGTCAGACACAAATGAACAGCATCGGGCGTTTTACAGCCGATGCCCCCATGGTACTCCATGTGTGTGTCTTCATTTGCTTTCCTTACTGCCGGGATAAGGTCACTAACGCAGACTCAGATAATTAGGTAAGATGTGTGTGTTGGCCCAGGTCATAAACCAAAGCTAGCATTTGGTATATAGGGCATATGTGTTAAAGGCTATATTAGGCAAGAACTGGAGGTGGGTCAGGGAACGGGATACAAAGGAAATGAAGGGGCAAGAAGCATCTATATGAACTAAATATGCTTATTATTTCCAGATTAAGAATATATTTAAGAAGATTAAAGTATTACGTTTATGGAGACTGAAATGTCACTGAATTACTCAGTGACATATATTTATTTATTTATTGGTGGGGGAGGTTGTTGTTATTTTAGTTTTTGCTTTTGTTTTGAAACAGAGTCTCAGGTTGTAGCCTAGATTGGCGAGGTCTTACCTCAGTCTCTCAAGTGCTATGAGCCAATGTATTTGTTCTCAGTGGCTTAATATATTTTAGACTGTTTATTTATCATTATTTTCTTAATATATACTTTGTTCCATTTCTAAGAATTTAAATTGTTAACTTGAAAATTCGTATGAAGTATAAATAATATTTTTTGAGACTTGTCTTTTTTTTTTTTTTTTTTTGAGATCTCTCAGTAAGACTGAGCATGGCTTGAACAGTGTGCTCACACATAACCCCATTACCAAGGAGGCTGAGGCAGGAGGGTTTCTTAATCCCAAGAGATGGAAGCCACTCTGGGCTATATATAGCAAAAGCCATAGCTAAAAAAAAAAAAAAAAAAAAAAAAAAAAAAAAAAAAAAAAACTAAGCAGAGGGACTGAGGATATTTTGTTAAAAGTTTTTTTTTTTTTCCTCAAATTTAAGAAGAAAACTCATGCAGAGTTCAGGATGACAAGAGAAATTCAACAGGTGTGAGCTTTTACCAGCGAGCCTCAGCCTCAAAATGGGGGAAAATGGCTTGTAAGGAAGACGGCATGAGGTACTTCCACATGCAGAATGTGTCTGTCTACACTGTATTAAGAGCTAGGTGTGGGACACAGAGCATAAAGAAAACTCACAGAGGAGTCAACATTAGGAACCCGAGTACTTGGATTGATGGAACAGAGTTCTGCTGACAGCATGCACTATCATGTGAATTTGCACGGGTAGATGGATGTATGAATTTGGGTTTAAGAACAGGGCTGGGGCTCCAGAGAGACTGGAAGCCTCAGCATGTAGGATGGGAGGAGAGTAGTGAAGCCTGGAGGGTAGGAAGAGAGAAGAGTTGGAAGGAGATGAAAACAGCCAGGACAAGATCCCGGAGAAGCATTCACGGAAGGATCTGAGCGCTGAGGAGCAGCAGAAGAGACCGGGTCTCCTCAAAGCATAGAAACTTAAGCAGCCTGACCTTATTTTGTAGGCTCGAACCAACACTTTCTATGGTAAACGACGATTATGTCAGAAACTGGTCAGAACCAGGAAATTTAAATCGAGAACACTACGTACTCTGCACAAGCACCCTTAGTGTACCTTAAAAGGGAAACGTGTCAGAGAGCGCCTCCTACCGGTTGTACTTTTAACTGTCTCCCTGTCTTTATCTCATGGCTCCTAGCAGGTTCCTAAGGCAGGTATTGCTTCTGGATCTCTTGATCCAGCTGCCAACAGGGCAATCAGAAGCAATATGAGCTTTCCTTATGAGTACAAAGAGAAGTAGGGCAAAAGCCACCAAATTCATACACGGGGAACTGCGCAGCTTGCCTCCCCTAAAACCTGAAAACAAACAGCAGGGCAGAAACCAGAACTACCCCCAAGTACTTTCCAGAAAGGAGTAGGTCGAGTGGTCCTGTGCTTCCCTGTAGCTCTTCCCTTAGACACTGGCATCTTTATCTTCTCACTGATAGTTATGACATGTGCTGGCCACTCTCCCTGTTCAGAGAGTTCAAAGAGCCAGGTGTATACCCAGTAGGGAATATCTGGACATGGACGGGAACCATGAGGTAGAGAACAGAACAAAATAAAACCTATTTAAAGGCCACTCAGGAAACAGATCCAGACTCTCAATGAACCAAGAGGTATCAGCGAGTGCAAGACTGGGCAGTCTATAAACCACCAACCAAAGAATACACATGGAGGTTTCCATGGCTCCAGCTGCATATGTAGCAGAGGATGGCCTTATCTGGCATCCATGGAGGGGAGGCCTTTGGTTCTGTGAAGGCTTAATGGCCCAGCATTGGGGAATTCTAGAGTGGTGAGGTGGGAGTGAGTGGGTGGGTGGGTGAGCCCCCTCATAGCATAGAAACAGGGGAGAGTGGGGTGGGATAGGGGGTTTGTGGAGGGGAAACCAGGAAGCGGGATAACATTTGAAATATAAATAAATAAAATAACCAATAAAATTTTTTTAAAAAAGATCTTGCTGTCTAACCTGGATGTGTAAATGCTAACCGGGGGAGAAAATGATGGGGATGTAACTGCTCAAGCAGAAGTTCTGAGCACTGGTTGATCTGGCTGAAGTAGTGATTCTGAAACCTGACCACACATTAATGTCACTCAGGGAGCTTTAAGGAAATCTAGTGCCTAAGTGAGACCCCTAGAGAGCCAGAGAGAGAGGAAACACTGTTTGCAGCAACTGTTTATTAGAGGTTAGTTATTTCAAATCCCTTTAAAGACTACTGGTTTGCATAAACTTTTTACCTTAAGCTTTTTTCTTCTCTTTAGGGAATAGTAATTTCCTAGGCTGTCATATGAGCAGCAAGGGCTAAGCTGTGATGTTATTTCCTGTGTGGGTGGGAAGTGATATAGGTGAAGGATCCATAGCATCCCCGTGCACGTGGCACCATTCCACAGCAGAATGCTCCCTGCCGAACACACTGGGAAAGCAGCCAGGGGTGGGTTCATCCAGAGACCAGCTCTCCTACAGGAATGCCACTTTCTTGACTGTGTCACCAAGAGTTAGGTGACAGTAGAGGCAGAGGATAGTAAGGCTTGTATCAAAGATCTGGATCTACATAGTACTTCCTGATGAACCAGAGCAGAAGGCAAGCTTGGATCTTAAACCCTCGAAAGCTTCAGGTAACTGCCCTGAAAGCATAAACAAAGAAGAACTGAGATACCAAGACCACAGCAGTGAGATCTGAATTGAGTACAGGATACCAAGCAGCCCCTCATTTCTTGCAGGATTTATTTTTCTTTCTCTGCCTAAAATCATAAAGCCATTGCCTGTCTGGACAGGTTACCAAGCATCCCCAGTAAAAGTCCACAGAAGACCAGCAATTGACTAGAGTAACAAGCTTATCAGATAACAGTATTAAACCAAGGGCTGGGAGACGGCTTGTTTGGGTATCAATATTTGCTACATACTCGTAAGAACCTGACTTCAGATCCCCAGTATTCACCTAAAAAGTCAGGTGTGGTCATATAACCTGAGAACCCAGCACTATGGGGGTGGAGACAGTAGAATTACTGGGGTTTGTTGGCTGCTAGCTTAGCTCCAGGCTCAATGAGAGACCCTGTTTCCAGAGATAAGGGTGGTGATAGAGCAGGACACCCAGTGTCCTCCTCTGGTCTCAGCTCACATGCATAGGTGCACATACACCCCTCCACATATAAACCACATGCACGTAACATGTAACATATCACACACACAAACACACACACACACACACACACACACTTTGTCACCACCACCACCACCACCACCACCACCAGCACAGCAGCAGCAGCAGCAGCAGCAGCATTATCCTTATCTGATATCATTTTCCCCCATCTAACCATTGTGAAAATAAGATAAGGTCCCATAAGAAATGCAGAAAATCCTCTTGCAGATGGCATCCTGCGTATGGCTACATCACTCTGAACACACCTTATCCCCCATGAAGATGGCATCCCTGATGACCTAATTACTTCCCAGTAGGTTCTATCTCATAAAGGTCTCCTGTCCATGCCCAGGGCCAAGCATTCAAGACAAGAACCTTTCAGGGGAACACAGAGAGGTGACATGAGAAGCTGAGTGACGGGGCTGGTGAAAATACAATTGGGGGGGGAGTTGTCAATGATGGTGATAATGGTGAGATGAGGAGGACAAAGGACACCAGCTTTGCCCCTAGCACAACCGAAACAGACACATTTTAAAGGCAAAACTGAAGTTATTCACTTGAGCTTCTATAAATTCGGTTACTGAGAAGGCAAAGAATCTTCTGCCAAGGGTGAAGACAAGGGCACATTTGGGATTAAAGCAAGCGAAATGGGTTTTCTTTATTCAATCACACACTTTTTAGTAAAGGTTGACATGGCAGAGACCATGCCAGCTCTGGGGATAAAGGACTTCACTCAGTGGAAAATGCAGTGTGAAAGGGTCTGGGATGGAGGAGGATTCTTCAATGTATTCAACAGCAAAGGATAAGGATGCTGGGTTTCCTTTGAGGAAGGCCAGCACTGTTTCTTGCCCACAGATCACTGATAAGCACAAAGGCAACTTGTGATAGAACCAACACAAGTCTTAGCCTCGAGAACGGTGGTTGTCAACCTGGGGGGGTCACAACTCCTTTGGGGGGGTCGAAGGATTCTTTTATAGGGGTTGCTTAAGGCCATTTAAAAAAACACAGATATTTACATTATGGTTCCTAACAGTAGCAAAATTACAGTTATGAAGTACCAATGAAAATAATTTTATGGTTGGGGTCACCACAACGTGAGAAACTGTATTAAAGGGTCAAAGCATTAGAATGGTGGAGAACCACTGCACCAGAGAAAGCTCTGAACTAGTTAAGCAAGTAACAAAGCTTATTTTCCTGGGCCATAGAAATGAGTTGAGAGATAGCAAGTGGCCCAATCTGAGCAAAGCAGATGTAAAGTTGTAGGAGGAGCTAAGGTGGGAGGAGTAAGGAGAGGAAGAGGAGGAGTAAGGAGGAGAGGAGGAGAAGGAAGAGGAGGAGCTAGGAGGGAGGAACAGAGAGAGAAGAAAGAGAGAGAGAGAGAGAGAGAGAGAGATGGGTCATGGAGGCAGATGTCCACATATCTGTAGCAGTCAAAGGTAGTTGGTATATCTAGGTTGGGTATTGGGTTACACTTCTGATTGTATGAACATCTTGTTACTGATTATCACCAAATATTCAAGCTTTTGGATATTTAAGCATTAGAGTCTCATTTTCCTACTGGGCCTGCATGGTTGGGGATGGTCTGGGCAATGCCCAGCCTTGTGGAGACAGCGTGGAAGATTGGCAGAGCCATCTCCCACGCCGACGTCTCATGGGTGGCAGGTCTGGTTTTCTGGCTGTTTCTAGCTGCAGCACGCACGTGGCTTCCAGTCGAGAAACATGGCGGCTGAGCTAGGCAGAGCTGCCGCAGCTTAGATAGTCAGTCGGCTTGAACCATGTCAATTTTAAATAATTACTTCAACACAAAGTGATTCTCGCTTGGGGAGCCCAGGAAAGAGTTCCATACGCCTCATCCAAGAGGTAGGAAGCATATGATAGACACCAAAGGTGGATGGGGGTGGAGAGAAATAAGGCCCAGGGTAACCCTTGTAAAGCAATGGATCCTATCTTGAGTATTTCCAGACATTTGGGACATGTGAACCAAAGATGTCTGTTGTTGTTTAAACCAGTTGTGTTTTGTTTGTATAATTCAAAAGTTCCCAAGTGACAGATGCTCTGTTTGTGCCTGCTCCTACTACTGTAAGGTCTGGGCACTGGCCAGGCAACCTCAGGGCAGGCTGGGCGAGCACTGCAGGGAGGGAAGGTGGATTGCAGGATGGGTGGATTGAAGCCTTACAATGGCTCGGAAGTAGAGAACAAAGAAAACTCAATACGACAGATAGCAAAGGCAAGGATGCAGCCGTATCACGGGCTGTGTTCAAAGAGTCTGCACTTCTCCTGTAGGCAATGGGGACGCCATGGAGCACTTCAGCAGGATAACTCAGCCAGGTAACAAGATAAAAAAGCTTCACTCCAGCATTAGGGTGTTGCATGGCTCACGGACAGCAAATGAGTGGGAAAGGTCTTAGAGGCCTGTTCTAGCATCCTGAGAGCATGGCTGAGTGCCAGGACCAAGGATGAGGCAGAGAAAGGCAGAGTGCAGAGAGGTCAGCTGAACACAGGACCAAGCACATAGCATCTCAGGGTTTGAGAAGACATGTTTGGCTTTTGGGAAAGTCAGAACCATGATGGGTAAGGACAGGGTGCTACCCGAGATGAGGGTAGGGGATGTTAAGATGCTAAAAGCACAAAGGGCTTTTAGAAGGGAACAGGTGGAAATGTGAAATGGACAAGGGAGAAGTAAAATAAGTACATTATCAAGAGAGTTCCAGAGTATGGGACCAGGGATAAAGTTGCCAAGTCAGGGTCCCAGGCTTGTAGGAAAAGTTAGCATCCAGCAATGACAAACCTCCTTTCCACGCCACACTTCTCATGGAAATGATAGGGACTGTGTGTCTATAAAATTCATCTATATCAAAGATATAGTGATGGACTCTGAGCTTAACTGTGTGTTAACAAACACTGGCTCATTTAATCTTCACCATTATTCCTGTTTCACCCATGAAGGAATGACAGCAAAGGTCTTAGCGTGTTCTAAACTTCACACCTGCCCAATCCAGGGAACTGTAAGTGTCTTTCCTCACCAGGTCACAGCTGGTTGGATTTGTACCAGTCTCCCCACACGTCACCTTCCAAGGGGTTTCAGAGTGGCTAACACCTGCCAGTTACATCTCTCCACAATGAGGCACTACTGACTTGGACAGCTTCTTCTAAGCAAATTTCACACTAAATTGTTTTTACAGACGTTTTATTTGAAGCGCAGTCCTGAGAGCACGTTACTTTTAACACGGACTTTTCTCCAGCAGAAAAGGCGTAACAAGCCAGATAATCAGCTAACCCTAAGTAAATGAGCAAGTAAGACAAGTTTCCTTTCCAGTCCATTACTGGGGCTTGGGATACTTCCTAGCACGTTATGCCCTTGATCTCAAAACATCAAGCTTGGGAATCAGACATGTGTGTTCTCAGTATTACCAAAGAGATGTCCACTGCACGTCTGAGATCGCACATCTCTGAGGGGATTTGAGACATCTGTGACTAACAGGCCATTTCACTGAGTGTTTATAATGTACCAAGAAACGTGCACACGCTCCCTCAAGGTTAACAGCTTCTAGCCCAGAGTCATATTGCATTTTCTCATGCTCACTTCCCCCAAGGTCATATTGAACAATCTAGGTTTTTTTTTTTTCTTGAAACAAAAGAAGCTATAATAGGAAAAAAACCAAACCCAGATCCATTGAGGTTAAGGCCTAAACATTATATTTATTGTGTTGAAGAGATGGCTCATTGAAGCACAAGGACTTGAGCTCAAGCCTCAGAACTCATGAAAAAAACCCTGCTGTAATTTACTTATAACCCCAGTCCCAAGCAGGTAGATACAGGGAAAGAAATCTCCAGGGCTCACTGACCAATCAGCCTAGCTTCCTGGCAAGTTCCAGGCCAATAAGAGGTCCTGTCTTAAGGGAAAAAAAAAAGTGGTATCCAAAGAACATCATCTGAAGCTATCTTCAGATTCCATAAGCCATAAACCAAACCACACACACACACACACACAAGGGCATATACTACACAAACAAAAAAAAACTATAAACCAATCATATATAAAAAGACAAACTTAATGCCACAGCTTTAGCTCAACCCAAGGTGATGCTATAGTGTCCTAAAGAACCTCTTCTACCCCACAAAATCAGGCTCATATCGCCATGGCACACTCAGAATCACAACCGTGTTCTTGTGACGCTCGGTTCTGACAGCTTCCAAAACCCTAGGTGCCAGCATTTTCCACCCAAATATATTGCTCCAACTCAATGAGGAAGGCAGGCAGGCAGAAGGGGCCTAGATAATACAGCTCAAGTTCACTAGGAACAGACCTCCACCCTGCCTCTTGAACTTCCCCATGAGTTGTCAAAGGCTCCAGCTGAGACACATTCAACTATTCTATTAAGAGAGACAGCCTTCTGTCTGGACATAAAATGCCAACATAAGATATTGAACTTAATTGCCTTTAAGACTATGCAAATTGGAAGTTCCTTCAGCATCTGTATAAAATTAAGGTCACTGTGAACAAGGTCTGACTTCTCTTTCTGTCATTAGAACAAACTCATGAAGCCTTTTGATAAATAAGCGTATCAACCCTGCCACTTAACTATGTTTCTTGGTCCTGGGGCAAGCCCATGACCCACAGTGATTGGAGATAAAATGGCGGCACTGCACAGCTGTGCCCCACAAGGCCCTGCAATGCTTTCAGTTCTCCCATTTATTACCAGCAAATTACAGTAAATTCAAAATATTGATCTGCAAACCCCTATATGGGAAGAAAGTTACCATGACTTTTATTGCTTACTGTTGGGTCCAATTCTCTAGAATCAATAAAAGCTACAATGTTCATAAGCTTCTAAGAAGAGAGTTAATATAGTGGATATGAGACACCTCTTAGAATCATTATAAATCTATAGAATTCTCCATCAGCACCATGGCAAGCATCTTCAGTGTTCAAAAGCCTTATTTGATTTCGAAGTCTTCTCATTACCCAGGAAAATGCCCTGGGAAAGAAGTGAATATCGAAGCTAGGAAGGAAAGCAAGCAATTAGAAAAAACCCTGCCAGGCCGACAGCTCTCTCCCCCTCACAACTCTCATTCATTCAAATGCAAATCACTGCCCCGCCCACAGTGAATTATTAATCAGCATGGTCACTTTTTAAACAGCAGTATCTGAGTCAGACTTCAGAGGAGTTTTCTTGACACTGGCTTCTAACCCACTAGGAGAGACCAGTTTGCTTATAACCAACACAACTGCCCCTAATGTAAAGAGTCAATATCTTTTATGAACCAATTTTAAAAATCAGATAGTAATTCAAGGGTTCCATTAAAATTACAGACAACCTTAATACAAAGGGCAAAAGGCTTTTTATAGAACCAGGAAACAGGGTAGGATGAGATTGTCGACTAGGGATGGACGTTTGCTCTGGTAAGATGAATCATTTTTATTTACTAAGGATACCTCACGGTTTATCCAAGCTGTCACTAGTACTGAAGGCCTATTTTAGTGTAGAAATTTATTGTCAGATCAGCTCAAGGGAGCACTTGAGAAACTAAATGAAGCTAATACCCACAAGTCTACTTTCTTCAGGCTATTCCTCTCTATCTAAATGCAAAAGACAACACAAAATATACATGCAAAATGAATGCAGGCCATGGAGATTAATGGCTCACATATTCAAATAATCGATAATGTGAATGTAAGCCTCTAACAGTGCAAAATTTATTGTAAAGAGATGGCTCAGTAAATAAACAATTGACTTGGATGTATTTCACCAAGGAAGTAATAGATCCTATTGTGACAGAGTAAAGAATCTGACATTTTTATGTTATTTTTAAGACTTATTTTATTTCTAAGTGAGTGTGTGTGTGTGCTTGTATGTGGTGTGTGTAGTATCTATGTGTGTGATGTGTGTGTATGGGATATGTGCATATATATATGGGGTGTGTGTGTGTGTGGTATGTGTATATGTATGTGGTACGTATGTGTGTGTGTGTGAGAGAGAGAGATTGTGTACCTATGAATATAGATGCACTCAGAACCCAGAAGTAGCAGACTGCCTTGGAGCTGGAATTTCAGGTGATTGTAAGCTCCTCCCCCCATGTGGGTGCTAGAAAGTCAACTCAAGTCCTGTGAAAAAGCACTCTGTAGTTTTAACTGTTGAGCCACTCTCTAGGTCCAGACCTTGATTTTTTCCCTTTTCTTCTCTTTATATTTAGTGTTTCCTCCAATGTAAAGCTGGAGGCATGCTAGAATTGGGACCTGTGAGAAAGATGGACACCCTGTTTCCTACTTCACATCTTCATCCCAGCACCACTGGCAAAAATGGTGCTGCCATGGCTGCTATCATGTGTGCTCTCACAGCTGCCTGGAAGCCTTACCAACACCCTGTAGTAAGGTAAGATTACTAGTACTTTCCAAATAGGGCAGTTGAGTCCAATTCTATGCTTCCGGGCAATGGTGGTTTATGCCTTTAATCCCAGCACTTGAGAAGCAGGAGGATGTCTCTCTGAGTTGGGGGCTAGCCTGGTCTACAAGAGTTTTAGGAAGCTACAGCTACAAAGAGAAACCCTGTCTTGAAAAACAAAACAAATATAGAAAAGAAAGAAAGAAAGAAAGGAGGGAGGGAGGGAGGGAGGGAGGGAGGGAGGGAGGGAGGAGAAAGGAGGGAGGGAGGGGAAAAGGGAGAGAGGAGGAAAGGAAAGGAAAAGAAAACTATATGTCGATTTTCCCAATGCCCAAAGCATTACATTAAGTGGAGAGAAGACCAGAGGAGCCCTGTCCTGGATGATGCTGTCTTATTAGGACACATTCACCATGGACATTCTGCCACAAACATTTCCAGGTCGAAAAAGAAATCTCCATTTAAGTGGCTCATTTTTGTTCTTTGCAGCTAAGTACATTCCCGGTAGAAACCCAGAAGTCCTTCCCAGGGACTTCCACTAACCTTACACCTCTGGCTCCTAATGCATGGCGCATGTCAAGATAACCCAGATACCTCAAGTGAGGGCGACTCCATCTTTCCCAGAGAGTATGGCACAGAGTCTGTAAACCAGGCCTAGGTTCCATCAGAAACAAGTCTTGGAAACATTGATTACAGATCTGTCAATTTGTTTCCCTTCCCTAACATAAATTTGGGAGAGCTTCACAGTGTGCACTAATGACTTTGAAGTTAACCAAAGAGACTCTAAGCCTAATGGCATCACATTTGTGACAGTTAATTAGCAGAAAATATTTCAGTGCGGGGATGTTTTGCCTTTTTTTTTTCCCATCAAAAGCAATAAAAGGCTTTGGGGTTTTAATTGCTTCTTCCCCAAGCCTGGTTTCTGGTTCTCTCCCTGTGAAGATACAATTCTCTCTTCGAAGTCAAAATGGTCCCTTGTGACTTCCGTAACCACAAGGACCCTGCCTGGGGTAGACATTTAAATTGGATCCCTAAGAAGATTTTCATAACATAACTTATTGTTGTTATCCAAATTATAGAAAGATTTCAAGTCACTACATCCCTACACCTAACCTACGTGAACACAGCCATCTATAACACCCGTGAGTGGAAGGTCCACTCTGGTTTCCATGAAACCACACCTATTAGATTCTTTCAAAAAAAAATTAATGAGCACACTAGACAATATCCAATTGATATGTACACTGTACTGAAGATAAGGTGTGCATCCTTGTGCTGAATTCCTGGAATGCCTTGGAAGCATGAAATGGACCACAGAGTACGGATTCCTTTCTCATAGAACGCTGTGGGAAAAAACACGCGTGGCGGTTGCCCCGCCAGCGGTCCCACAGACACGAGAAAGTCCAAGGTTCCAGAGGCTGGAAGCTTGGCGGCAGCAGGCCCCAGAAGACATGTGGAGTCCGTGGGCTTAAGAAGTTTATTGTTCATGGCGTGATAGTTGGGTCTGGATGTGCGTGGTGCCGCCCCTCCCCCCCCAAAAAAAACCAGGGGGAGGGGGAGTTAGCTTAAATAGTGAGTGGGAAAGAGGAGGAACTGGGGGGGGGTAACTTAATTAGCTACACCCCCCCTTAGGTAACTTATGAATATGGAAATCTCTATAAGTCACACCCTCTACCTGGTTGGTGATGCAAAACCTCTCTGGGAGGAGCAACTTTGAGCCAAACATGTCTGCTAGGTGCAGGTTAATGGAGATGTAGGCCACATGTGGGAGGAATCTGGAATCCGGGAGCGTGGGGAGATATGTGCCGTCCCTGACAGGCCATGTCTCTGTTGGGTCTCTGGCTATCTCTAACCCAGTGCTCTACCGGAGAGACCAAACCATCCCTTTGTAGCCCCACAGAACACAGCTAAAAATTCAATGACAAAACCACGAAATACTGTACAAAAATTTCAACAAGCGGGGGAAACACACTTTGGAGAGAACTCTGAGCTGAACAGAGGTTAGGGATCCTACAAGGTCACTCAAAAAAATCTCATTATTTACACACAATGACAAATTTGTACCCTTTTTTTTTTTTTTTAATTTTCTGTCATTTTTTAATGTTAGCTTTTAAACAGAAAAAGACAAAGCAAGCAGAAAGCACTGAGTTTAACTGCTTATCAATTAAAAAAAAAGTCTAAAAATAATGGCTAAATTGCACTATGAAAGACTCATTGAGAAATACACATTTATGACTGAGAAATAAATATGCATATCCTACATGTTAAATCCTATATGCCAACGCATGCATCGTTAGGATTGCCAGGATGAACATGGAAGGGCACAGCCTCAGAGAAGCTGCAAGGTACAGTGGATTAAAAGACTTAGGAGTCTCCTCTGCAGAGTGAGTGCCAGCCCCATTTTGCCTATGGCTTTGGGCAACTTCTGTGCCCTGTCTCTGACTTTCTTTCATCAGTGGAAATTGCAGTCCCTGTTAGGAGGATTCAATAAAAGGCATAAAATGCCTAGAAACGGAGCTGGAGCATAGCAAGTCCTTTCCTATTGTTATTATTCTGTCTTAAATATGTATGCACAAATCTGACACCACAACCCTAGGGTTTTGCCTTTTCAAAATACCAAGTATTCAGCCACATAATAAGTTATTATGCTAATATATATATATATATATATATATATATATATGCGCACCAAAAGACAGATTAAAAAGTAGTAACAAATTTAAATAGACTCTAAGCCTACTTCAATGAAAGCTTAGAGAATCTATTCTATTCTTGTATTATTGATAGGATTCTCAGGTGCTTTCCAAATAGCTCTATTTAAACCAAAATGGATTATCTAGCCACTTGAAATTGCCATTTATCAAGCATGAAGTCCACCTATTAATGAAAAGCAAACTTCTTAAAGGGCTCCAATTTCATCTGAACACACGCCACACATACCAGTGTATGTCCCAAAGCAGACGATAGCCATATATTTTAAGCAGCACCCATTTTTAAAATTTCATGTAGCTTTCATTAAATTATAAGAGAAAAAAATATTGCTTACTATGGCCAGGAACACTATGCTAGATTCCTTGTGTGCAATTCTGCATTTTTCTGAGTCCACTTTTCATCAATAAATAACAGTGTTGCTTTAACTCAAAAGTGTGGAAAATTCTGATTGAATTTTCCACTTCAAAGTACACAAAATCATTTCATCTAACATGCTGTGTTAGAAAAGCTATGCTCCATCCTGACCTCCTGTAGCAGCCTATTTTGGGACTAGTGATACACCGTAGCACCCGGCATGGCTGGCGATGTGGAGTAAACATATTGGCTGCAAAATGTTTTGAAAACCCCCTACTCCACAGAGATCCCAGCTACTATCAAGAAAATCACAAACATGTTTCTATTCTGTCTGTGCAAAAGCATGACAGAGCTGTAAGAGAAATTCCCACAATAAATAAAAGCAGAGACATGCAGAACACACCATCTAAATAAAGGAAGGCTGTCCTAGGCTTGCAGAGAGAAGGAACGGAAAGCAAGACTTGGCCCCAGTGATACATCCAGAGGCGGATGACAAAAGACATTAACTGTGTCCTTTTTTAACCCATTTGCAAGCTTAAAATAGAATGTAGACAAGATCACTACCACTAGCTATGAGGCACAATACATGGTACTATGACCTTGGCATGCACAGAAAGGAAGGGAACGCGTTGATTGACTTTCCCTTTCCTTTGCCGTTTAGGTAGTTTGATGTCTTTCTCTCACACTTTCCTTTCTTCCTTCCTTCCTCACTTCCTTTCTTTCTCTCTTCATTTGACGGGGTGTATGATATCCAGCTTATTTTCCTGGATGGGAAACTAGGACTGTCCTTGTTAGGCAGTGGAGGGCTGTATAAATAAAGTATAAAAAACAGTATAAACTACAATAAAGAGCATTCCTAAGTAAGAGGTTCTAACTAGAGCAGCTTCTAGGTTAGAGCACTTCCTCTGAGCCCAAACTTCCTGGTCCTCACTAGATGTTCTGAAAAAGATGCATTTCAGGTCCACGGAATGGCCACCCAATCGGGATTTTTCATGTTTTCTGAAATTAAAAAAAAAAAAGGATGGAATCCATTTAATTTTACATTTCTACAGACTGTTTGGAACTTTAAAAATTGCTATTATTATCTGATGTGAAAAAATGTAAAGTCCATTGTGAAAAAAATCATGTTCAAATAATACCTTTCAAAGACTATTACCATCATCAGTCCTGACTTGCTAGGAGCAGGGGCATAATCTGTAGGGCTTGTCCTATTGGCTGGGATGAGGAGACATCAGGATGAGGGCAAACACTGCTCAGACTCACAAATGCTGAGGTTTAACTGAGTCCTACTTTTAGTACATTGCTAGAATAACTGCAAAGAAGACAAACCAGATTAATGCAACACTATGTGCTCACTACCGTGCTCAGTAATTTTAAATCACAGTCTTGAATCACACCATGAGGAAAAAGGTCAGTAGCCTATGCGGTAACTCAGCAAGGGGTTATATACAACTCACAAGACTACGGCAACAAATCCAAGCAAAGACTGACAACAGGGACCACAGGAGCAAAGGCCTTGTGCAAACCACAGTGATCAGCTCAGTAAAGAAGTAAACCAACACACACAAGCACGCAACCACCATGAGGGCTCTACGGTCCATGTAAAGGATAACCACAGTAATTACGGACTACTGCCACCCCAGTGTGTTTCTACCAGGGACAGGAATACAGGCTGTGTTCTATTTATCAATGGCCACGGCATGTCTTTATTCTCCTTTCTCTACTAACTAATTTCCTCTAAGACTTCTATTGTAACTTGGAGAACTACAATGGGCCATTGCTCACAGTAATATGACCAACGCTTAGATGCTTAGAAGCAATGTTCAAAAGGAAGCATACAGGCTTGGCTGGTTCCTCTTTGCCCCACCCATGGCCAATGCCTCTGCCTGTCACTCCTCCAAGGTTGGGAGTGGCCATGGGCCTTTCCTTTAAAGAGATTTATTACAACTCAAAACTTTTCATGCCTCTAGCTTCAGTGTTGTGGTTTTGTTTTAAGACAGGGTCTCACTCTAATGTCAGGGTCTTGGTGTTATCAGATGAGGCTGGAAACAATTAAGCTCCAGGATACAGGGGCGAATACATGACGACAGAAAATTTCTACAGATAGAACTAAAAATAGGAACAAAGAAGTGAAAAGCTAGAATTCAAAATCCATGAGAATGAAATGGGCTTATTCCCCGGAAGAGCAAAGCAAAGGACTGACGCTGAAGTACAAATGGGTCCCAATTACCAAGAGAAAGAAAAAAAAAACCAAGGCAAGAGTTTTGAGGGTCAGTGGGACAAATCATACTACACAATATGGCCTGAGATGGAATTTTCAAAAGAGGAAAGCCAGTAAATCATGGCCGACAAGTTTCAGAACTATATAAAGGCCATTAGTCCAGAGATACAGTGAAGCCAGGGAGAACACAGACAATGAAAACCATATTTAGCCAGTTTGTTCAAATTGCTTTTTCAAGTCAGAGATGTGCCAACATGTGGGAGGTAATGAGGAAAGGGGATTTATCAAAATCACACATGCACACACACACACATACACACACATATACATATACACACATGCACATACACACACATATACATATATACACATGCACATACATACACACACACAACACACACACACACACGAAACAAATGATGAGAATTCTGCTGCAAGCCTATCTTTCTCAGTACTTGGGAGGCAGAGGCAGGAGGATTGTGACCTTGACACTAGCCTGGGTCACATGTAGTTGCAGATCTGCTAACATTATGATGAGATCCTCTGTCAACAATACTAAATAAGTGAATCTGGTAGAGGATGTGCCAAGATGCTGAATCAATTACAGAAAGATCAGCATTCTGGCTTCTGCGCTGGGGCCAGCAAGTGCCTCTGAGCTGACCAGCTGCTCCCCTCAAGCACTGCTGGGAAATGTTCCTTCTAAAACTCACTCTACCAGAATATACAGAAGCAAGAAAAGACTCAACCAGACCTGCCTGGTCACAAAAAAATCTCTTCTTCAAAGTTGTTTGCCATGTTTTGAAGTGATTTGCGTTTTTGCCTGTGGGATGGGTGGACACAGAGAGACACAGGACTCAGAAACCATAATGAATAACCATTATCCTTAACCTATTTTCTGATCTTTTCACCTCTGAATTAAATTTTTTTATTCTCACGCTGCCAAATTTCCTGTCATGTGGGTTTTGGGTGGGCCTATCTCTGATGACCCTGAACAAAGTGAACAACTGCAAGTCACCACTGACTTTTAAGACGTAGAAAAACTTCCCCTAAGAAGAAGCAAGGTTGGGCAGTAACAACTTACCCACGTATACTAGACCATTTGTCAGCAATATGGATAAGTAAAGGGCACAGTACAGCTGAAGTCTTAAAGGTACCCAACCTCAACAGATATCCAACAATAAGCATGGCAGGGGTAAGTTAGTAACTTGTTGGGAACTGGTTTGGGATCACTGGATGCTGCAAACAGGAGTGTGAGTAAGAAAGAGGTTCAATAAGAAGGAACACACGACATCCTTACATTAGGAAAGAAACAGCCCCACTGAAGGAATCTCTCCTCTCCACCTTTCATCATAGGATTCAAGTGGAGTCGATGTAGAAATTCCAGTGATTAAAATATTAAAATCCAATATGACTGTACTCTTTGTACTATTTCATCATTGTACCTTGTAACCCAGTTACAGCCTTTCCTTGGACACAAAAGGAAACAGAAACAACTGCCATTTTATTGGAGAATAAATTAGGATGGGGGTACTTATATTTCTAATTATCTCTATTAGATGTTACGTGATGATCTTGCACATGTGTATAACACGATGGTAGAAGCTAGGTAATTAGCATCTCTCCTTAAACATTTGTTATTTGCTTGTGCTGGGAGCCCCTGAATGTCTTTTTCCTATTTCTTTATGAAACAAGTAATAAATTCTCGTAAACTACAGCTAACTTCCTATGTTATCGAACATGAGAACTTATGCCTCCTATCTAACATGATTATGGTAGCCATTGTTTCAAGTAACAGCATGAAACACAAAGACTTTGAAAAGTCGGTAGAAAATTGCTCAAAAATATTCCAAGGGGAAGCTCTGCCTGTTGGTGCCTCTCTTTTGTTTATACGGGTGCTGCTCACCATTGGTCTGTGAAGGTTTACTGACACTTGTGTTCTTCTGGGTGTGTTTTACTTGGCAGAATCAGCAGTGTCTCAATTTTGGGATAGTATCAAACTTGAAATATCTAGCATGTGAGTACAAGAGAGAGAAGGAGAAAAGAGACAGGGATGGGTAGGGAAAGTGGGGAGAGGAGAGAGGAGAAAGAGGAGGAGGAGAAAGTGATTCAAAAGAAAGCTGACTATAATCACCTTCAAGTTCAAAGTTCCAGGAATCAGCCACAAAATGGATGCTCAGTACACTTTAATGGAACTGAATTCCAAAGATATTTTCTACTTTGTCATTTTGAAGGGCTCTGGTACTGGGTTTACACATGTCTCACAGACAGCATCATGGAAAGCAAGTGGGATCTACTTTCTACAGAATGTCTGAATGGATTAAGTAAACAAGACATTAAGCTGGAAAACAACGGGTAAATTATGGCCCTTTCTTCTCTATGTTGTCCTGAAGTATATGCTACCCTTTGTTATAATAAAGCTTGGTAAATGTGGGCCGACAAGATGGCTCCATGGGTAAAACTGGTGGTCGTACAAGCCTGATGACCTTTGTTGACAGATCATAGTAAAAAGCCAGATGGCATGGCACAGATCTGTAATCCCAGAACTCTTAAACTGAGAAGAGAGGCAGAGTGAGGACAATGGCCCGGGTGCCCACACGCTAGTTAGCAGGGAATATGAAGTGGAGCAGAATCAAGAATCACCTTTTCACAGGGTGGGCAGTAGGAACTGACGCCTGAAAACTTATCCTCTATCCTCCACACATGCGCCAAGGTGCTCATGCCCTCTCGCAATAATAATTAGAAAAAGGCATTAACACTTAAAGATAAGTAGATGTGTTCTATTTATTGTTTTTTTTTTTTTTTTTTTTTTTTTTTTTTTCGAGTCAGGAGTTCTCTGTGTAGCCCTGGCTGTCCTGGAACTCACTCTGTAGACCAGGCTGGACTGGAACTCAGAGATCTGCCTGTTTCTGCCTCTTGAGTGCTGGGATTAAAGGTGTGCCTCACCACTGCTCCAGCTTAATGGGTGTGCTTTAATGGCCCATTGTTAGAAGGATCCAGTAGAAGTCAGAAGTGACCAGGTATCTATGGGATATTTGAAAATAACTCAGGAAAAGAAGAAAGTCTGAGCTAGAAGATTCTGAGTTTCTTTTTTTCTTAAAATAAATTATCTAGTTTCGTGTGTATGTGTAGTGTGTGTGTGTGTGTGTGTGTGTGTGTGTGTGTGTGTGTTTCTTTCTTTGTATATATACCATATGTGCCCATGGCGGCCAGAAGATGGTATGAGATGCCCTGAAACTGGACTTACAGATGATTGTGGGTCTCCTGATAAAGATGCTAGGAGCCAAACCCAGGTCCTCTTTAAGAACAGCAAGTCCTCATGACCACTGAGCCACACCTACAAGCCTTGGTTTCTCTATCTTTCCTTTTAAGCAGCATCTTACCATGTAGCACGACTATCCTGGACCCTGTAATTCTCCTGTCTTTTCCTTTTCAGTTCACAGGGTTTTTTTGTTGTTACATTAAAAACAAACAAACCAGAATTTGATGGATATGTTCCTTTGTTACACATGTTTATAATAGTAAAATAGTTATGCTAGTAATACATTATACTGTATGGAGATGGATATATATACCTGTAGCACCAAGATGTAAACCATACACATCTGTGTGTATAAAAATATCATACATAGTAAACTTACCATACATAGTACACTTAACCATACATAGTAAACTTTAATTAAAACTTGCTTTGAATCTGTAATATGTTCATATGTATAAAGAGATTATTTAAGACCATTCTATCCAGCTCCTAGTTCCCCTCCCAGACAGAACTAATGTTTAAAAGAAGCACATTGGCCCTCTCCCCTTTGATTGTTTTCTTTGATCAAATCTCCATTATGAAAAGAATATTTGCTTTCTCTCACAGCTATGTGGCTTCTGTGTACAAGTAAACTACGGTTTGTCCACTCAGTTAATTTCTGAAGGCCGTTTGGGTTATTTTCACTGTTTTTACTGTTTATAATTTATGCTCTAATGAATAATCTTGTCCTTGAATCCTTTCATAGGTATGCTGGAGCATCTTATGGTTACTCTCTCACCAAAAACCCAGTGTACCCAGTGGACTGGTACCTGTGCATACACTTCAGGTTACTATTGCTAAAATCTCTCCAAAGAGCTTATACTAACTCATGCCATCAGTAATGTTAGTAAAATAGTACATATAATTATATATATAAATGTATAAATATATAAAATGACATATTTATGGTTATAAACTATATAGTTATATATAAAGTAATATACATATAACCATATATATGTATATGCATATATACAAATACATATGTATATAAGCATATATAAATAATATATGTATGTGCATATACACACATACATATATTTATTTATTTATTTATTTCCCCAGGAACATTATTAAACTTTTAAATTTCTTAGAACTTTTAAATATCTTAGAACATGTTTTAATTTGCACTTCTTAGGGCAGTATACTTGA
This sequence comes from Mastomys natalensis, assembly GCA_021653895.1. Lineage (NCBI taxonomy): Eukaryota > Metazoa > Chordata > Mammalia > Rodentia > Muridae > Mastomys > Mastomys natalensis. The sequence continues at coordinate 748,950 of JAJTUV010000036.1, forward strand.
GATTTATTTCTTATGCATAAGGTCATTAGTTATACTGGCTTTTCTTTAGTTTTCATGTGTATATGTGAATGCGTGCACGTATCTATACAGTTGCACATATGTGTGTATGTGAAGGTGAACTGTGTGCAGCAGTCAAAGATCATGTGTTCCTTAAGAGCTACTTATCATGTGTGTGTGTCTGTGTGTATGAGAGGGAGAGGGAGGGGGAGGGGGAGGGGAGAGGGAGGAGGAAGAGGGAGAAACAGAGAGACACGGAGGCAGAGAGAGAATTCACAAGTGTGTGTATATGGTATATTCACGCTTGTGTGCATGGGTGCACATGCACAGAGGCCGGCAGAGGGTAGCAGATGTCTTGTTCTATTACTCGACACTTTGTTCCTTTGAGACAGCATCTCTCACAGCCCAGATGTTAGGATGCTCTTGGCAAGCCCCAGTGATCCACCCATCTCTGCTTCACATAGAGCTGGGGTTGCAGGGGCACACATTCATGCCCAGAGTTTTATGTGGATTCTTCTCGGATCTTCATGCTGAACAGCAAGTGCTCTTACCTATGCAGCCATCTCTCCAACCTCACATCTGGCTTCTCACATTAGTGCTGGGGGTCAAACTTGGTCTCCATGCTTGCTGTCTTCCTGTCCCCAATTTGCTTTTCTGAGACTCCTCTACCTATGCTTCTTGTCTCTTCATCAGTGTGTATGAAGGTCTTTTTAATGCCAACAGAAACAAACTTTATAAGCTGAGATAGACATACATCTGACCTATAATAGGAATACAGATTTTTCTAGAAGCCTTGTAGCATTACCTAAGGTCTGCATCAGAAGAGCCTTACCTATGCCAAAGGACTTCTGTGGCACATGAAGTAAAAGGAACGTACAGCAAGTGCTTTTGAACACTGAAAGAGCCCTGCTTCTCTTTGTATATGGCATAAGACACATGATGGCTGAAGACAGAAATCACTCACTCTGACCCTGGCCTCTCTTTCTTCTTCTTTGCTGCTTCTTGGGTTTCAAGGGCAGGCAACTGAACTCATGCAGTGAATCCTTGCTGAACTGTTTGCTACAGGTTTCTAAGGAAGGCAGTAGACATTCAAAATAGAACATGGTCTGGATGCAGAGGGATCTCATCACCTGAGAGACAGGAAAACACTTTCCTTGTGGTGTGTCTTTGTCATACAAACTGACAACTATGTCTCAGGAGTTCACATGAGAGTTGCCCCACAGATGTGAATAACAGCCAGCGGAGAGAACAAGTGCTGTGTGCTGACCACCGCAAGGTTTTCCCTCTGATCTAAACCGTGGCAGGTATTTACTGATCTGGTTATTTGTATCTAACTAATGTTGAACACACCAAATGGCTGTAACTATGAAAACAGGTGGCCTCCTGCTCACCAAGAGACTCTACTCTCCCTCCCAAGTTCACAACTCTCAGAATGAAAGGGACGGACTCAGGTAAAATCAAGAGAAGGCAACCCTGCAGCAATTTCTGTCATTTTTCACTTTGAAACCCCATCTTTTACAGGGTGCTGCTCTTCGGGAACATGAGCTGTTGTCCAGAGAAAAGAAGAGTGGTCTGGTCTCCTATGTTTTTCAGGGGTGCAGTCATTTTGTTTCATGACTTGGATGCTGTTATCATAGAATTTCTCTGTACAGGATGCTCTGTTATCATAGAATTTCTCTGTACAGGATGCTCCAGTTTGTCAAAATTTCTCAAGCTGTAGCCTTATAAAACTATATTATATTTATCTGGGAGTCCTGTATACACACACACATACACACACGCGCACGCACACATACACATACATGGAATATAGTTGTTACTGCCAGAGATGCCAAGGGCACCATCTATGCAGAGCCTCTCTCTTCACTAGCTAGTAATGGCCATCAGGAGGTAGCAAAGTGGATAAGAACAGGCTAGAGAGATGGCTCAGTAGTTAAACGCATTTGCTCTTTCAAAGAACCTAGGTTCAGTTCCCAGTACCCACACCATAGTTCACAACCATCTGTAACTTCAGTTCCAAGGAATCTAACTCCCTTTTCTGACCTCTGTAGTCACGAAGAACACACAGTATATATACATATAGTTGGACAAACAATCATAAATATAAAATTAATATACACACATGTGCATGTGTGTGTATGTATGTATGTATTTATGTAAGTATGTGTGTAATCTTAAGGGGAAAAAGCCAAGGACTTAACGTTAGATATGCTGGCTTATATCTGTATGAGGCTCATGCATGTAGGAATCTGGGGCTGGAGGTCAACCTGAATTAACAAGGCTACATAGCAAGAATCTGTCTCAAAAAGCCTAAAGAACAGGAAGGAAGGAGATAAGGTGGGAGAGGGAGGGGAGGGGAGGAGAATGAGTAGAGGGAAGAATCACTACATGAAGAGACGACTACAAGGAGATTAAAAATACTTCTAGTTTCCTCCCCTCAACAGCTTATCTGCTCTTACTGAGAAAGAAGGTATTACTGTTGCTTTGCACTGGTGAGGGGGCTCAGGGAGTCAAGGAGAGAACCCTAGAGTTAACTAGCCCTTCTTTGGCTTTAGAGCTAGTACACAAAATCTGAAAATAGTTCTTTGTGATTTCAAAGCTGGAGTGCAACTACCATAAGGAAACATACCAAGAGGATGATGCCTCCATCTCGGCTGGTATCATACCCCTGTGACTGAGAGCTACTGCAGATACTCATGTAACACACATGCCCGACACTGATGCTGTTTAAATGTTCCCAACCCTCGAAGTCTTTTCTGACCAGAACTATGGATCTGTCCCTGTTCAAGATCAGAGTCCTGCTGGTACTGCCAACCATGTAGTTTATTATCATCTCTGCTTTATTTATTTGCCAATTAAACTATGTGTTTGAAGGTACTGAGTTAAATCCTGCAGGTTATAATATTTCATGCCTAACATACTGGTAGACTAATAAAAATCCATTGTACTATATATTCATTCTCAAAGACACAATATCTTAAGCCCCTATTTTGCAGAATAAGGGGGAAAATCCAAGAAAACATAAACCACATTTACCTAATGTGATGGTTAATGTCGTTTATCAATTCAATAGGATCTACAATTACCTATGAGATAACCCTCCAAGCATTTCAGTAGAACTGTCTAGATTCCATTTCTTGATGTGGGACGAGCCACCCTAAAAGTCATGGATGCACTTCACGGGCTAGAGTCCTGGGCTGCATTAAAATGAGAACGTGGGCATTCATTGCTTTCTGCTCCCTGACTGCAGATGCAGAACGCCTAACCACTTTGTAATCTTGCTGGCATGCCTTCTCTACCATGATGGACAACACCCTTAAACCATAAGCCATAGTAAACCCTTCTCTAAGTTCCTTCTATCTGGTACTTTGTCACTGTAATAAGAATTTACCTGATAACTATGATTTACCTAATAACTATTTAATTAATCATTTACCTAATAACAAGTGATGACAGTAAGCCCAATTTAAAAGACTTTTACAATTTGGTACTGATAACTGCTTTAACCACAAAATCACTATCTCACCAAACCCTCAAAGGCAACCTGAGGTGACTGACACCGTTTTGTGAATGAGAAGACGAAAGCTAACCTGCAGTGATTAAGTGATTGGCTTCAGGTCACAGTTAATAAGTCTCAGAAATGAGATTCATGCTCATTTTAGTTGGGACCAAAGATCACTGATAGATGGCGGAGGTAGAGAGGTGCACACAACAGAAATTATAACCTCCCTCCAAGATTTCTATTAGAAATTTATGAGCCCTAAAGTCCTTTATTTAAAAAAAAAAAAAAGTTCCCACAGTGCAACATTTTATGTTGTTTTCTTAAAAAAAAAATTCCCAGAATAATTATGGCAACCAACTTCTATCCCCTCCTTGTCTGTCTATGTCCTTAAATATAGTAACGAGTATTGCATCCTCCAAAAAAGAAGAAATTATTCTTTAACACTTGAAATTCCCAGGACTAGGAAGGTGTTAATTATCATCAAGAAACTCCATGCATAATAAGGATCCAAACTAGATAATTTAAAACCCATCCCTTCTATGCTTTAAAAAAAAAAAATCAATCTACTTTCTTTTGACATGACAGAACGAAACACAGTCCTATGATCTCCCACCGTCTATTCACGCCATCTCTGTAACTCTGAATTCGGGTCCCTTCTCAACAGTGGGTTCTAAGGTCTCAGAGATGTTTACTCTTCAGGTAGGCAAGGATGAAAAAGGATCAATTCTAAAAGGTTTACACTAAGCGAAAAGAGAAGACCATCTGCTCTGAGATAGCTCCGGGCTGATTTTCCCAGCAGGGGAGCCCAAGTTTTATAAACCTCATTCTCATTAGAGAAAAGGAGAGAAATTGCTGAGAATTCATAGAAAGAATTTTCAAGCCCTGCAGCAGGTTCAAATGATGTATCTTCCACAGGCAGGTTTGGGTTGCTGGATTATCTGTGTGTTGGGGGAGTCTGGGGTTTGTTTTATAAGGAAGGAGAGAATGTTTCAATACTTTCTGATCTTGAAATGTATTCAATGCTCTGCCTCCCACCATTTGCCCTCACCTGCTTGAATTTTCAATACAATGTTTACGAACTTATTTATTCTGGATCAGCAAAGCCTCCGATGTAAAAATGACACCTCATGGAGAATAAATCTTCATCATCCTTTTGTGCTGAAATGTCAGGAGATTTGAAAGCTAATCCTCTGTGTACCTCCCGTCCTCTTCTGCCCACCGGATCATGTCCCTGATGCTCCTGTATCAAATTGATTTTTATTTAACCGAAGCCTTTAGCCGCTCCCACAAATAACAGCGCCGTAGTCTTTGAACTATCATTCCTACTGGCACGTTGCTGCATTCTTTGTTCATTTGCTGTGTTAACAGCCTTCCCAACTGGGGGACAGACAGGTAAGCATATTCTCAAAGTGGAAGATGCTTCTGATGGTCCTAGTGGACAGGCTTAGCCAATGTGAGGAGCATTGCTTGCCTTTGATCTTCCCTGAACCCTTTATTTCTATTCAAATAAAAACAGATTTAAAAGCTTGTTTTTCTATACCCAAAGCACAAAAGGCTTTCTAAGTTTCTCAGGCAATGTAAAAATCCAGGCTGGGGGGAAAAGCCAATTCTTTGAGCAGAAAATGAGCTTCCTATTTTCTGGACTATATTTCCTCAATAGTATGAAAGTCATTTTTCTCTTTTTTAAAAATTAGCTTCCACTGGAGACCCTGATAGAAGTCTACCTAACAATAAGACCGTAAGATGCTGTGAGGAGTAGAGAATGAAGGGATTCATAGAGGGATTCTAGACCTAAGACTTACTTGCCTTTCAAAATTCCCAGTAAATGGTAAAATGGATAGTTTCAGGTAGGCTCGATGGAGGAGACATCTGATTTCATACACTGATTAAGAGAACATTTTACATGTTCTCATCAGGTCAAAGAGGATGCTTAGGACAATGGAGCTCAGAGTTAAATGACTAAGCAAGGCCACAGAGCTGGCTCATGAAAAAGCCTGCAGTACAACCAAGCCAATGTATTTTTTGTACCATGCCTTTCTGTTAATGGGAAGCTGTTATACCTGACTACACTTCTTCCCGAATTACGCAAGTCAAGACATTCACAATCAAATCAGTATTCTCAAATATCTGCCAGTAGGCTCTCCTCACATTGTCCCTGACTGACCCCTGGAACATGGAAGCCTGCAATTTGTATGAATTTTTATAACAGCTCAGGTCACCCAGTTAAAATGACACAGTTCAGATTAAAATCAAGTGTGCTTACAATAAAAGGTCACTGGTTACATAGACACACATTTCTGTTTCTCATTTATTGTTCAAGTAATTTATCCATGGACCAAACAGTGGCTTTCTCCAAATCTCCTTAATAATTAGGGGAATAATTCTCAGATTTCCATTTCTGCACTGTTTTGGAAAGGGAAGGATCTGACCTTTCAAATCTATTTGGTAACAGGCTGACCCAATTCACACAGCACATTAAGGCACCAGTCACCATCTTCATTGCACTTTAATGAGTTCTTCTAAAAGTTTCTGTAGATAAGAAGCCATGATTCTTACTCTAAATGGAAAAAAAAAAAAAAAAAGGCCCTTTGCCACAAATAGAAGAAAATTAGCTAATTTCTAGCTGGGTATATTGTTGTGTTAGAGTCGTGGCTTGTGTCCAGTCAGACTATACCAGGCCATTGCAGTTCCATGTGGCAGAGGTTTATTGTGGGGCAGGGGCAAAGAGGGGGTGACAGAGACAAAGGGGGAAAGAGAGAGAAGAAAGGGGCAAAGGTCAGGAAGGGTCTGCCTTCTATTTAGGCTGTGACAATAATAGATGATGACCTGGAGTATGGATAACATGTGGGTCCCTGTTGCCTATAGGTGACGTCATTGGGTTCTGAGTCAATCTGCTAAGCTGGTTCCTGATACCACATATATTACACAATGCATGTAAGACATGGTATCTCTCAAAATGCTAAGATGGAGAGAAATGAATTTAGACAATACTAAGATGTACCCTTTGAACATCAAAGATCAAGAAGTGATGTGTGTGTGTGGTTGTGTGTTTTGTGTGTGTGTAACGGATGTGTTTAATTTATACAATATTTTAGCTACAGTAATTATAGCTCATAAGTCGGTAGGAAGAAGCTGCTGCATTCTAACCTGTCATCTACAATAGGAAAATATACCTTTGTCTTTTAAAAATTATTTTAGTTTATTGTGTGTGACTGTGTTGTGTGTGTGTGTGTTATGTGCTCCATGTTGTGTGACACCAGAAAAGGGTGTCTGATCCCTAGGGCTGGAGCAGGAGTGACAGACTGCTGTGAGTTCTTGGGTATGGGTCCTGGGAACAATCCTTTGGAAGAGCACAGAGGCTCTAATCGCTGAGGCATCCATGTAGCCATGAAAATGCACTTCTTACACTGCGAGGCTATCAGGCTTAATTAAAGCTAGTTTATTTTTCCTTAAACATATCAGGCTGGGAGCTAGGGGAACATTCTAGGCCCTTAGTAACATGGAAAGAATTTTAAATAGACAATGTAGTATTAATTTAACATGGATTAAAATGATAGACAATACAAAGTGAGATGCTCTATTCAGAGTTCACTTGCCCAGAGTGTTGGCCATCATATGTTGGAAATGCCTATGACTTAGTCTATACCACAAAGTATGGCATAATGAAGGGGCAGTTTGTTGGTGAAATAAAAATTGACAAGGCTGATGCTTAAGGTAGACTTCTGTTTTTCAAATTAGCAATATTTAAATAAACCTGCAAATTGGCAAAATTATTACAGAAGCCACAAAACTCCAGGAACTCTGTAACTTTTCCCCTCAGATGTGGCACCTGAGGTTCTGCCTGCTGTAAATGCCCTTAAGTCTGGTAAGTGAGGGAGAAGAGCCCTATGTGTGTGACACCCACTACAGAGCCCTGTGTGTAACACCCACTACAGAAACCTGTGTGTGACACCCACTACACAGGGGAGGTAATTTGGTCCCAGAATACTCATTTGTTTGACCCTGGGCAAAACTTTGTAAAAAGATTTGAGTGGAGAACTTTAAAGGCCAGCTGAATCCTCACTAAGTCACAGGACCATTTATGAATGTGTTCTTCTGCTGGCCAGTAAATGTAAGCTTAATTAAATGCTATGTAACTTGGACCCCTTAAATTGCTGACTTTAAACCTCAGCCACTTTCTGTGGCTCCCGCTATCTTTGCTATCTGTTAGATAGCTCAGGAGAAGCAGATTGTTACAGATGTAGTCGGGCCCTGGAAGCAATGCCCTCCCAAAGATGGAAGCGATGGCCTGGGATGGCCTCTAAAGAATTATAAAACCCCCAGGAGATCCAAGCTGGGAGCCAGAGAGGATGGAAGCCTGGGAGCACCTGAAAAGAGAGATTCGCTTGGCAGAGGGAGATTCAGAGTTCTAACAACTTATCTCACAGAGGCATCTCCATATGCACAGTCCCTGGCTTTTGTTTCAACTTTTCTAAACTTTGTAAGGCCAACCTACAAGAAAAAAATGGAGAGAAGCTAACAGCTTTTTTTTTTTTTCTCCCCAGCTCTGAATAGACATGTCAATCAACCTATCTCTATTTTCCAGTTCCCATCCCCCACTTTTCTTTGGGTGTACTGATGAGCTGAGGACCTCACATTCCAGTTTCTGCTAACAGATGGGCTTCAGAAGACTTCACAATATCTATAGTGCTGAAGCCAACCAACCCACTCTCAGTAAACTTTCAGTATGTTTGTAAGTCAACTGCTTTTGTCTGCTTATAGCACCAGAAATCAAGCCTAGGTTGGAATCGATGCTAGGCAAGAACTCTACTGAGGACCCATACTCCTAGTCTCTTACAAACAGGCTCTGACAGACAATTATAAATGTAAAATGTTTAAACATACAAGTAAGTACATTCATGACAATTAATTTTGACTATCATCTTGGTTGGATTAATAAACATGTAGGGTGTTACTGAGGCACAACTCTGGGTATGCCTGTGATGGCATTTCCAGTAAGTTTTTTAAGAGGGAAGGAAGCCAAAGCTGTGCCCAGCACCATTCCACGGGTTGCAATAGCAAACTGAATCAGAAGGTGAAGGAGAAAGTGACCTCAGCAGCAGGTTCATTGCTATCGGCTTCCTGATCTGCCCAGGTGGCAACAGCTCTCACAAGCATGGCTATAAGCTGCTCCTGCTACTATACATTCCCCACCATGAAGGTCAAGTACCAACTCAACAGAAGTACCAATCACCAGAGAAATGGACCTCTGAGCACACCTGGTCCACTATGGGTGGCATAACTCCCTAGGCTGGGTATCCTGCCTGTACAGGAGTAGAGAAGGCAAGTTGAGAGCTACCATGTATACATTCATTGTTTGCTTCTCAGCAGCGTTGTCTGATCAACTGTTTCAGGTTCTGGTTGTCATTGCAGTCCTGCTATAAAGGACTATATTTTGAGCTAAAATAAATCCTTTTTCTTTATGTAGACAAAAATCCATGCCCTCAAATCATAACCCAAAACAAATCTTTCTTCCTTTACATGGTATAAGCAGGGTATTTTTTAATTAAAAGGAGGGGAAAGTAACTAAGACAACACAGAGACTACAAGGTCAGCAGACACTTAGAACTAGTTCACTTTCTGAGCTTTGGGCAGTGATATCTGCTGTGGGGATATCACTAATGTGACTGCCCAGCTAGTGCTCGAGTGGCATCTCGTCCCAGCTCTGAGTTCAGGGTCCTTGACATGGGCCATTCTCACCAGAAGACACATGCTGGAAAAACAGCTCATGCTATAAGCCATGGTCTTGTTTGGGTTCAAGACTGGCAGTTAAGTGTTTATTGGAACGCCACTGGTATGTACAGTCTTGCGTAGAGAAGAGGTGGCCTCCTCTACATACGACACGACACAAGCCCACTATCACAGAGGGACTACACTGTCATGCACATGAGCTGCCCAAGGTGGCAGGACACACTCACTTTTGAAGCAGCTGGGTCCACTAGTCTCTGTCGATGTCGAGCTGAGTTGAAATGGCTCTTCGGAGGCTGCCCTTCCTGACAGTGAATGGAAGATGGGAAATGGACGAAAGGTGGGAAGGGGGAAAGTGGGCATGGGATGATGGGAGAATGGCCAGAAAAGGAGAGGGACAGAGTTTAACACTACTGTTCTTTGTTTAAGCTGAACATCCAATAAGCATGCATGCATACACACATGCATATGCACAGACACACACACATGTTACAGCCCCCCCCAATCACATAACCCATGCAAGTCATTATGTTAAAAACAGCCAATATATATGTTTATGTAATACTGCCACAAACCCAGCCCAGGAGTCAGACTTTTTTAATAGCAATTTTTTTTTCCTGTCAGCTGATCATACTAAGGAATATTAGAATACTATTTTCCTGAACCCAAAGTCCACCTTCCTAAGAAGATGACTTTATAGAGTTTGTTAGGACTTCAACTTGGCTGATACTACCTAAATATCATAGGGAATCACAGTCACACACACATATAACACACACACACACACACTGCACAGACAACAGACACACCACAGAGAAACATAAAGACAGATACATACAGACATACAGACACATACACTTCACACAGAGACAGACACACACAAACACTACACACCTGTTTTATAAGCATCTCTACTGTCATCCAGTAGAATTCATCATTTCTGACAACCATCAATAACTTCCCCTAAATGTGTATTATATTAGTTTAAGCTGGGAACTTAAGTTTATTCTGTAAGTATACTGAAGAGTGGTTTCTCCTTTACACCAACTGTTAAGGGCCATATACAGAGAAAGAAAGAAGGAAAGGAAGGAAGGAAGGGAGGAGGGAGGGGGAGGGAGGGAGGGAGGGAGGGAGGAGGGAGGGAAAAAAGAAAAAGAAGAGAGAGAGAGAGAGAGAGAGAGAGAGAGAGAGAGAGAGAGCACATACACAAATGGGACACACAGAAAGCTTAAGGTTTCCCACCCCTCATCATGTAACAGTGATATATCACATAACATCATATAACACAAACATACAACTCACAGTACTATATTTGAAAGAAAAATTTGGGAATAGGGGCCCCCATAACTGATATAAATCCCACTTTCATCTTTCAAAGCTGTATAACAAATAGTAAATATAAATTTAATAAGGAGATGCTACCCCCAACTTGAGTATCAACTCCAGGGATGGCACGATGAACACCAACAGAGAGATGGTCTCACAGAACCTGGGGAAGGGGCATGGTGGTAAAGTCACTTGCTTGGCATGTGCTAAAACCTCAGTTCTTGGCCAAACAGAAAGAAATACCTCTGGCTTCCAAGACTCAGTTTGTGGGTCAGAACAAAGAGGCAGCAAAATGACCCTGAGATGAAAAATAATATTTACTCAACCATATTTTAAAAAGAAAGCAGAAGGAGAAAAAAAAAAAAAGGTAGGCCTTTAATCCCAGCACTCTAGAGACGAGACAGGAGGATCTCTGTGAATTAAAGCTAAGATGGTTTGTACAGTGAGTTCTAGACCATCCAGGACTGAAAATAAAGACTCTGTCTCAAAAAATAAATAAATAAATAAATAAAATAAATCAAATTAAAGAAAGGTTAAAGACTTGTGGATATAATGGGTGGTGTCACATTTACTATTTCTCTCTCTCTCTCTCTCTCTCTCTCTCTCTTCTCTCTCTCTCTCTCTCTCTTTCTTTTTCTTAATTTTTCTTCTGGCAGTAATTTCCTTCTGATAATAGTTCTATTACTTTGAAGTCACGCATCAATCACGCCCACTTGAATTGTCAGCTATCCCTGCCAATATCCAGTTTGCAGAACAGCACTTACCATTCTGAAAGGACATTCAGGTCAGGATTGTTATCTTTGATTTCTAGAGCCCACCCTACTGATATACATCTTCTCATTATCCTTTTCTTAACAAACGAAAAAAAAAAAGTGGTAAAATAGTCTTGGACCCATCTGGCCCAGGATTTCCCCCAAAGCTTTGATAGCAGAACTGATACTCACAAATACTGTTTAGCAAAACAAGAAGCTGAATATGGCTTCTCCTCTCAACAGAATCAATAGCTTTTTTAGAGGAAGAAAAGTTTTTTAAAATGCATAGCAGATTACTTAGTTTGATAACTTCAAGATTATCATTTAGACTTGGTAGTTTATGAAATGGCATTTCAATGCTCTCTCTCTTCTGTCCGGATAGAAGAAGTTATCAAATAAATAGTTCTCTGCATTAATACATCTGGAGAACCCCCAACCCCGACTGACCTCCCTGTGGAGTGATTATGGCTGATTTAAGATTCCAGTGCACAGTGTCTGCCTCCCCTACATCAGGGGAAAAATTAATCTTAGCGTTAAATATACAATTACAGTCAATGTGCAAATTAACTAAATCCTGAGCCCCGTGGTTTATTGCTCTTCTTCTGACTCCGAGGTGAAAATGTTATCTTTTTTTAATTAGCTAATTGTACCATGAACTCAGCAGGAGGCAGACATTGATATTAAACCTGAGGTCTGAATCCTTAAACTCCCGCTTGGTGGAAGGCTGGTTTAGAAGGAGCACACACTTTCCTTTGGGAGGTGAAGGCTTGTGGCTTCTGTCCTCATTTATCATCAAGACAATGAATCTGTAACAGCAGACAGCTTGCAAGGAACAAATAGGTGTATGAAATAATCAATGTAGTTACATAGAGATTCCAGTCATACATCTTAATAGAAGCCAGGGAGCCTGCAGGATTAATGCCATTTTAATGAATTGCATAGAGAGTGAAAAAAGAATTGTGGACCACTCCCAGCAAGTTTTCCTCCACGTGATTCTTAGATTTTACTGTTAATTTTCAATAAAAGAGTCGCACAGTGTTTTCTTGGGAGTGGGGCAGGGGCCAGGGGGTGGCTAAGCTGTTCCTAGGCTCCAGAATCAGTCTGGTGCTCTTGAGACCCTGGGGAATCTGCAGGCATTAGGCCCTAGACCCTAGGTGGAAAGCCTTGAGAAGGACTTTGTTCAGTAAGAAGGGAGGTGTGCCTTCCTCCTTCGTTTTCAGGGATCCTAACTGAACTCCTTTTCCTTCCTTTTTTACTACTTAGAATATAGGGGAGTGGCTTAAACAAGGCACTGCCTAGCCCAGTCAAGGAAACAAAATGGTATCACTTCGGCTATGCAGTTGCGTGTGCGTATGTGGCACACGCACACACATGCATGTCGGTGCTGGGGATGGAAACGAAGGCTGTATGTACACAAGCCAAGCGTTTTACCACTAAGCCACATCACCAGCCTGTACGCCACACATCTTTTTAAAAAAGCAAATAAAGCTCAAACAGTTCCCAGAAAATCAACTTCCTACGTGCTATGGGTTAAAGGCCACAAAGTGTGGATATCGGAAACCTTGTTCCTAAATTACCATATCCATGATATTTCAAGGCAGAGTTTTCTGGAAGGACTTATGATTGGATGGAATTATCAGGGGTGGACCCCCATGATGGCACTGGTGACTTTATATTACAGGAAGAAAGATCTGGGCTGCTATGTTTGCCCTGTCTCACTATGGGATGGGCTCACCAGGTGACAAGGTAGCAACAAAAGCATCAGAAGCTAAGGAGCAGAGGGCAATACCATGCTCTGACCTGCCAGCTTTCAGATGCTGAGCTAACAAATAAACAAATAAATATTAACAAAAGCCATGTATTCTCTATAAATTATCTGGTCTCAGCTATTTTCTTATAGCAACAGTAAACAAACTTATTTGCTTGATAGTTTCCTATATTCAAGAAAAACATTAAACTCTATCACTTGCACCAACACTAAAGGCCAAATCTGTGTCGATATTTTTCCCTTCATTTGCTAAATCCCAAAAACTGGCTTCTCTTCCTAAACAGTAGCCCTCAGAGACCTGGTATCTGTCACTCCAGACTGAGACATCAATCTCTGGATACCATTTACCTCCTGCCTAATGACATCAACATCAGCAAACTAACAGATTGGATCTGGGTGGGCCCCTCAGGGTTCTCTGAATTAAATGGCTTATTTACATATGCAAATCAAAGGTCTTCACTGCAAAGAGCTGGGGAGGGAGGCTTGGGGAGTAGAATTCCTCTCGCTATTAGCTTCAAGAACCAAGCGCCTTCCAAATTTGCTTAGGTAGGCTCAACCAAAATAACTCTGCTATGATAACCACTAGTAACAAGAGTAGCGATCCTCAATTATGTAAATAAACCATTAAAATGACAAAAGAAAGAGTTGATATGTGCATAATGTAGAAATTTAATGAGACATATTTCACTTGGTGGTAAATGCTCCCACCAAGCTTTTGCCCGTTCGATAAATTGTTTTAGAAATTATTAACATCCCTTAACACTACACATCATACTTCTTAAAGAAATTATTGTTCCCTTGACATCACAGATCTGATAGCTTAGTACTTTAGCCTAATGTGCAACACATAAACATATTTACAAGAACGCTTTGTGGAAAACAATACATCAGGTGTGGAGTAATGGGTGCCCAGTGATTTAGTTGCTTACAGCCAACTATTTATAAAAGTCTAATTCTTTAAATCACATGTAAGTTACTCTTTTGGAAAAATAAGAGCCTCAAGGAAAATTTAAAATTAAGTGTACCTATAACTTTGGCATGAGCCTCATTTTTCAAAGGAACCTATCCTTAGCTATTTCCAGCCTTGAGATTTAAAATACGGAAGGTAGAGAGCAGAAAACCACATAATAGATCATAAGTTGTTCAGGGACTCTTCAGCTGCTTCTTAAAAGTCTATTCAAAGGAGTTTTCATTAAAAAAAAAAATTGAGTTCATTCTAAGAGGGAAGTAAACTTCCCCACCCAGGTTCGAGATGGTCTTTGTCTGTGATAAAATCACTTTATCAAAGTTCTTATTAAACACTCTATGTAAGTACAACAAAGCTTATTTCAAATAGATTCCACTAAAGAGGCCCTGAACGTCAATAAAGCAATCTAGATAGGACCTCGCAAAGTAAGACTACTCCATGAAAATAAACTGATTGGTGGGATTTATAAGCCAGGAAGATTGAATGATTACCAAGCATATCAAATAGGGATCAGGAAACCAGAACACCAAAGGAACGGATCACCTAAAAGATAGGACACATTTTCCACACACTATGGCATCATGGAACTCATCACAAAAATAATTTATGAAAACTTCTAACATTAATAATATTATGAAGAAAAGAACAATTCTTTTATACTCTTTTAAAGTCAAGTTTTCAAATTAGGTTGAGAGATGAGAAACCAGGACGTGGAAAGGGCTACTCATAATACAATAGCAGACCAAGACAAGGCAGACAAGGCCATCTGGGGTCTTTCTGCCACCCCCTCCGCCGCCGCTGCCACCGCAGCCGCCACCGCCACCACCACCACCCCCCACCACCACCACCACCCTTTTCTTCCTCTTTAGTACATAAATTAATTTCTCAGCACTAGCACTCAGATCAGCAATGCTCTGTCTTTCCTCATCTACTTTTATTCTCTTTAAAACAAATGCTGGCCTCTATCAGTTAAATTGATGAAGTGACTGGCAGATAAAATCAGTGGAAGACTGCCTACTGAAGAGAGATGCCCTGGGTTCAATACCCAGCATGAAACTACAAAACCAAAGGCCATAAAAACCTCACAAAAGGAGTGGTTCTTAAGGTGTTTTGAGACAGGAGTCACTTTGTAAAAGGACTTATTAATAATACTGTAGGTTGTATCCCAAGTCTCTGGTCATTTTTTGGTTTTGTTTTTTTGGATTCATATATGTCTTGTATTATTAAATCTTCTACATATACTCTTATTTTAAAATAGTTATATTTGAGAAAAATGATTCCTTTTAAAATAAATCAGTATTGTGTCAGGTGCATGCCTTTAATGCAAGGACTCGGGAGATGCCTGAGTTTGCAGTCAGCCTGCATAAAGCAAGTTCCAGGACAGCCAGGGCTACACAGAGAAATTCTGTCTCAACACACACACACACACACACACACACACCACACACACACAAATCTTGAAATCATGGCTTTGTTGTACTAGACACATTTTGTTCCTAATGCATATTAAAAACGTATACTAAACACTAAATCAAAAGCATCTGTGCCATGACTGGTGTTATCCTAAATAAGGTCACTTTAATAGTGTCTATTGAAATCAGTTCACTGTATTTCATGTTTAATAAATGTATTAACTACTTTTCTTATTGTTACAAAATACCTGGAAAAAAAATCTGAGAGAAGAAAGTGTTTCTGTTGGCTCAGAACTGGACATGTCACTCCCCGGGCATGGTGGTAGGAGCATGAGACAGCTGGTCTCATCGTATCCATAGTGAACAATGAAGATTTGTGGTGACCTTAAATGCTCCTATTTCTTCAGGCCAGGATCCCAGACCACATTTAAAGCAGTCTTGAAACATACATGCTTTGCTCTGGCCAAACTGGCCGTTGTGTTGTTCCCAGGGTTGTCCAACTGCTTCCAGGAATCCTAGGACAGCACTTACTGGAAAAGTCTCCTTTACATGTTTGGTTTAATTCAGGGAGACTCATATATGTCCCTCCTTAAAGAAGATCACCCCACCCCCTCCTCCTCTATCTTTACTTTATAACATAGCTGACACAGTATAGCAGTGGTTCTCAAACCTGTGGGTCATGACCCCTTTGGGGGGGGTCCATCAACTCTTTCACAGGGATCACCTAAAACCATCAGAAAACATAGATATTTATAATTCATAACACTGCCAAAATTACGGTTATTAAGAAGCAATGAAATAATTTTATGGTTGCAGGGTCACCCCAACATAACTGTATTAAAGGTTACAACATTAGGGAGGTTGAGAACCACTGCAATATCTTATTCCATGTGCTTGCTGGTCTACGCTTTCCCTAAGCATCACAAAAGCAGAAAATATCTCTCATTCGTTCTCTACCCCGTCCATTGGATGTCCATAAATAGTTTCTAAATCAGTGAGTGAAGCAAAATTTTATATATCTAGGACAGAGTTGCATGCTATGAATTGAACCACACCTAGGATTCCGATCAGAATTCTGCAGGATAGAGAACGCAGTGTTGGGTTTGGAGGCAGGGTCCGAAAAGCATTTGACAGAGTGCTTCCACGGGACTGCTGGCTGCCTCTCTAAGGGAGAGAGTTGCTTCCAAAATCTGAAGTGGAGAGCTGGGAAAGGGGGTTTTGTAGGACAGCATTGGGGTGACCTGGGTCAGTGCCACAAGCAGGTGGAGGGGCAATGACTGTGCTCTTACTTTCTGTTCTTCTTGCTTCCCTCCAGTATCCTGCTGGGCTCTCCACACTGGGCCAAAGCCAACCAGGCACCCAAAGGCCAAGCTGCCTGGCAGACAGTAGCTGAGGTAGGAAGAGAGGAAAGACAGGAAGAGAAGGAAGAGTAAGAAATGAGGGAAAGAGGAGCGTGAAACAAGCACAGAGACAGAGAGATTAAAAAAAAAAAAACGTCCAAGGGAAACTGAGGGAGCAACCGGGGTTCTGCTCCTTCTGTCCTCTGCCCAGTCATAGCTGCTGAGCCCTCAGGCCTTGTTTCAAGTTCAAAACTGTTGTGCTGCTTCAGGAAAAAGTCACAGGGCTGTGGGCCGGCCTGTGCATCTGCTGGGAAGAGAGGAAACAATTGGGGTAGAAAAGCCACCTAGTGCTTTTCCCCCATGGCTTTCACTTTCCAAAACTGCTGAGGATGCAAACTAGAGATTATGCATGAAGCCCGTATCTAATCACAGGATTTCTCTTTTGTCAAGGTTTCACAATAATGTGACTCTCCTATGTCTGCAGTTGCAAGCCAAAAGAAAACCCTGGGATTGAATTCCTGATGAAACCCTTACTTTGAATTCAAATTTGCTTCACAATCTTGGTGCACTTCAATTTACCTTTAAAGTTATTCAACATTAAGAAAGGAGAAAAGCCAGTCTGCATAGAATCTGCTCATATCGGAGGCATCAGGAGCTGTCCTTCTCTAAAGGAGAGTGAGAACAGTCTGTCTCCTCCAGGCCACCACCTAATGACAGAGGGCCACCCTGGACATCCAACATTCCTGCATCTCTAGGCATGCTGATGAGAGGTCTGGAATTCCAAGATCTAGTCTAGAAGCCAGCACAACAATGTAAAGTTTATAAAGGAGCAAATTCAGTTATTGAGTTCATGTCATAGTTCAATTCTCTTACAGGCTTCAAAGTATGTGTGTTTGGGGATTCACAGTATTGACAACCACTTAGAAAATATTACTGCTTACAGTTGTCCATAGAGAAACATGGCTTATCCCACCTTCTACCCGTCAGTCAATGATCCTTTGGTAGAGCATTTCAGAACATTATATATTGATTCAAATTAATGAATTTTATGTCAAAGGCCAGTTAACATATTTTACCATAGACAATAAGTTTATGGATGTAATTACTGACTGACGTTCCAAAAACAGCACAATTATGCTCAGCGCATATGTCAACCCACTTACGTCACTTCAATTTAGGGAAAAAAAAAAAAAACTAATGAAATCACATGCCACACATTTTTAATGAGAAAAATTACAAGATACCTAAATTAAAAGAACCAATTTTCCACAGGGAAATCTGGGGGGAAAATGTTTTAGGTAAACCAATTTTCTGAAGGCAAAATAAAAATTTCAACACCGCTCCGAGTTGTACCCAAAGCAAATTACTGCCAGCAAGCAATAAGGCTCTGATAATGAGACCTGATTAGGGCTGAAATTAAGCAGGAGATCAGCAGACTCTTCAGAGCTGTCTTGACGGAGTTCATCAGTTGAGCAGGCATGAGGTGAATGACCAGGGTCCCAGGAAAGGGCAGCAGCCCAGCTTTGCACACTGGAAGAGGAGGCTGTTTAAACGGCCTCACGTCATGACATGGGGGCATTTATAAAAGGGACTACCCACCCCCACACATACACCCCACCGGAACTACACCGCTGAGTACCTGACACGGGGCTGAGCTGCAGCATCATGGCCACCGACTCTTCTACCAGGAGCCTAGGCAGTGTGTGCACTCACACGGGGGACATGAAGGGTCTTCTTGTCTCTCCCACTTATAAATGAGGCTCCAGTATTTAGAAGATGGCAAACCCCACACACATTAAACAAATACATGGAGAATTACATGCATGCTCAGAGAACACTTTTAAGCATTTTGGTCTGTAGGCTTTTGTTAAAATCCATTTTGACTGGAGACTGGAAAAGAAAACAGAAACAATATTTTGGCTTCCCCGAGAGAGTTCTTTATGGGTAGATAGAGAGTGCATGTGGAAGGTGCTGAGGCAGAGAAAAGAACGTCTGGGGGATCCATGGTGAGTTCCAGAGTTACCGTGTGTTCCTAGCAGAGCCCCAGTTTCTCCATGTGTAAACTGGGGCCATGACAGCTGCCCCAAAGGGTTATGGGACAAAAATAAGACATGCACCATGCCTAGCTTGACTCAACATGTAACTCATGATGGTTAGTCGTGGTGCAGAGGCACCTGTCTCTGATTCTAACTTATACTACCCTAATATTGGCTCAGTTCACTTCCCTTTACAAAGGCCACATAACTGTGTCTATGAAGTTTTGAACACTTCCTACATTTTTCCCTAAACAGCAGCAGAACCTCCACAGGCCCTTAGACCCAGGCTTTGTGGGGACCACCAACATCTCCCATGCCCCGTTTTCACCCAAGCAACTACACCTAACATAGAAACATTCAACAAGTATTCCTTATCACCCACCTAAAGTAAAACCCAGGCCAACCCTTGCAAACCAATGAGCAGACTTCAGGAAGCAGATGGCCACAGAGCTACCTGCGAACACCTGACAGAACAAGGCTTTCTCTTCTCTTCCAGCCTTGTATCCTAGCCACAGGCTGCCAGAGCATCCCCCACCCCACCCCCAACCCGCCAGGGCCTGCAGAATAGGAAGGAAACATGCTGTATAACCAATGACCACAATTCTGTTGTTCTTTTTAAAAGTCAGAGGGTGGGAAGCGGCAGGAGGGATCTGCCCCAGCCTGGGAATCCAGTAAGTGCAGATGACAGAGAGAGAGGCACAGGAAATGTGGGCAAAGAAAAAACAAGAAAGGCTGCTTACTAAAGAGACTCAGCTAAAAAGGAAAAGGTGTTCTTTGCCAAGAGAAATGTGCTAATCTTATGCAGCTGAATGATGTATTTAAAGACACATTGTAGGACTTTTGTCTTTAACTCCTTAACTCTTAATCCTGACTCTTCCCTAGAACAATGAAATGTACCACCCCAGGGCTCAGGCTCTGAGCATCACCTGGCTCAACACGAACTTCATATTCAGGGAAACAATAAAATGAACAGGATGATGCATTTTGTCATTTCAACAAACTTGAAAGATCCTTAGAGGAAATTAAAGGTTCTTGCATATATATGAGCGTATGTGCACTCTCGTGCGTGCATACACACACACACACACACACACCAATCATCATGTGCTAGGATCGGCACTACCCTCTATACACTGACTAATTTTGTAACACCCCTATTACATGGGCACTGTTGTTAAACCCATTTCACAAAAGAGGAAAAAAAAATACATCTATGAAGAGGTTTGAAAATGGGAAGAAGGCCAGGAGGTTGGGAAAAACTGGAACATTGCAGGGTTTGGCTCGTGGGTGCGTGGGCGTGGGTCCTGTTGGGCTGAGTTGTGTTTCCTGCGTGTCTGCCATAGCTCAGGGAGGCTAGCTCAGAGAGGCAGAAGGCGGGGAATCTGATTGAGTTCCCTCCACTCGGTGCAGGGCAGACACTGGGCTATGAGAAGCTGCCAAGGCTCCGCCTGGGCATGGAGAGATCTCAGCCTGAAGTCCCTGGGGGCAGGGCTTCTGAGTGGGGGTCTCCGGGCTGAGGCAGCTGACCCGGAGGCCAATGGTCTCTGTCCTTAGGCTCCCAGATATTGGGAGCTGTGGGAGAACTGACTGGGGGCGTATGGGCTGGACTGGCCCACAGTCGAGAGGGATGAGAGAGAGAGAGAGAGAGAGAGAGGAGAGAGAGAGAGAGGAGGGAGGAGGGAGGGAGGGAGGGAGGGAGGGAGGGAGGAGGGAGGGAGGGAGGGAGGGGGAGGAGGGAGGAGAGAGAGAGAGAGAGAGAGAGAGAGAGAGAGAAGCCCTAGCAGCACCCTGCAGGTAGAGACTCTTGGTTAGCAGGACTAGCTTGGCTGGATCAAAGGCCCCCTCTATGCTTCTCCACAGCAGGCCCCAAAGACTGAGGAAGTCCATGGTTTTAAAAGGTTTATTGTCATGGTGGAAAGTGGATAAAGATGTACCGCCCTCCCCCATATCTCAGGGCAGCCCTGAGGTGAGTAGGGAGGGAGGAGGGTCTAATAAGGAATGCTTAACTGGCTACACTCTCTGGCCTTTAGGTATCTCATTAATATGGAAATCTCTTGAGGCTGAGGCCTGCAGTCATGCCCTCTACCTGTGCTAGGTGACACAAGCCTCTCTTTGGGAGGGGCTATAGGACCATTGTCCTATTCAACTGAAAGATGCAGATCAATGGAGGTCTTGGCCACGTGTCAAGAGTCTGGAGTCTGGGAGCGTGGCAAAATGTATGCTGTCCCTTGTAGGTATGGATACCTGTTGGGTCTCCGGCCATCTCTAGCCAGTGCTCCACCAGAAACCAAGCTATCCTTTCATGGTCCTACAGGACCCAAAGAGGGAAAGAAAAGGAACTCACTCAAGAATAAACAGACTGGGCAACCAGAGAACCCAAACCAGCCCTTCACATTGATGGGAATACATCATGGCAGAGACAGTGCAGCACACTTGAAGGAAAGACATGATTAACCAGGGGATGATGCAGCAAAAATTCACTTTGGCCCTAG
The DNA here is from genome assembly GCA_021653895.1 of Mastomys natalensis. Lineage (NCBI taxonomy): Eukaryota > Metazoa > Chordata > Mammalia > Rodentia > Muridae > Mastomys > Mastomys natalensis. Next base: position 770,269 of record JAJTUV010000036.1, read on the forward strand.
GAAGATATATATACATATATATATGCATATATCATATGTTGTGTGTGTGTGTGTGTGTGTGTGTATATATATATATATATATATACATTATATATAATATAGATGGATATAAAATAATCATATATATATGACTACTATTCCATAACATACTGCCCTATAAAAATCAGATAAATAAAAACTAATTTTGAAACAAAATCTTGAATTGGATATGTAGCTCAGTGGTACTACAGGCGTTAGCAGACACAAGGTCCTAAGTTCAATCCCCAACATTAATAAAAACATGTATATAAGTCAAGGTAAAATCAACAAATCAATTTCATACTCATCACAAGAGTGAAGACTAAGGACACGCAAAATACCACGGCTGGTGATCACGAGCGGATTCTGTGATCTGCTGGCAGAATATAGTGGCTCAAGAACTTTGCCAAATTCATTGGCCATATTGATTAGGGTTAAAAATATATATGCTGGTGCCAGGTATGGTGGTACAGGCCTTTCATTCAAATACTTGGGAGGCAGAAGTAGGTGGATTTCTGTGAGTTCAAAGCCAGCCTGGTCTATATGCCCAGTCAAGGCTACATAGCAAGACCCTATTCAAAACAAAACATCAACAAAATGTATATACCAGGAATTCAGCAATCCTGCTTCTTGCCCCATATCCTAGAATACTCCTTATGACTTGCTATATTTTGACTGGTCTCCCAGAAGCCCCAGTTGGAGGCACTGTTTGTGGAGACTGTGGAGCCTCCAGGTGGGGCTTGCCTTGAGGAAGTGGGTCACGGGGAGCAAACTTTAGGAGTTATAGCCTGCCCCACTTAGGGCTCAAGCTCTGAACTTCCTGTTGCCACTTGCTCATTCCACCATAGAACAAGTTCCTTACATCGCCATGCCTTCTCAAACAAAATGGACTACGAGGTATATCCAACCTTTTACTATAACAAACAACTCTGTCATCTACAAGTCCACCAATGAAACCATGTACTTGAATTACAACCCAGCCCTCCTCACATAAATCACAACGAAATCTTACCATGTTTTAAGTAGGTTTTAGGTTTTGTGTTGGACTACCTTCATAGAAATCCACGTGGGTCACAGGCTAGAAGCACCTGGGCCTATACCTTCTAAGCCAGGAGCCAGAATAAGCCTTTCCTCCTGTAGGTAGGTCCTGTTAGGCATTTGCCACAGGGACAAGGAAGGGAACTGTACACTGATGGATGGCAAGGAACCCCCACGTGAATGTCCTCTGGGCCACTGCTTGCAATGGAAAACGACAAACAAGGAACCTGAGAAACACCTAGTTTTATTGTGAGAAAGGATAAGAGAAGTCAGGGTATATTCATATGAAGAAAAGTTCAGCAGTACTTAAAAATGAATACACTAAGTCATATGAAATGAATACACACATATGCACACACACATACATGTAGATGAGAATATACACATTCACTTATATACAGATATATGAACAAATTTTCAGTGACCAAAAAAACCAAGTTGCCCAACATGCGTGAATGGATAAGAATATAGACAAGATATATACACGCATACTGAATGGTGTGCCTAGTGGTAGTTGATTCTGACTGGAAGAGCAGAGAAAGGAATACCATACTGGGGGAAGTTTCTCAGCAACTTTCATCTCTGCTCTGTTGCAAAATCTAACTTCATCCGTTAAAAATGCTATCCAAAAAAATAATCATAATAACTATTTGTAAACATTTCTTATGTTTGGATACCAGCTGTAGAAGTGACTGTTACCTCATTCTCTGAAGTTTTCAGCATTTTGTGAATTTTTCAAAACTGTTTTATAAGCCACCTTTATAACTAGGTTACCTAACTGGGTAGCAGATGTAACTCTTATCTAGGATGATATTTTAAACAAAACATTCCAACTTAATAAATAGCATGATCAAAAGATTACCCTATCGTAATAGCACAAAAGCCGTCTTTGTGCAAATGCACAACATTTGATTCCAGTGAGATAACAACAGAATCAGAATCGAGATCAGGAGGGCCATCAGTCAGGGTGTTCCTTCCGGATGGAGACAACACACACGGCTCTCTAATCTTTCTCTCAAACAGCACTGACATTGATTGGCAAGTGTGAGGGCAATTAAGAATTCTTCAAGCGGAGATCTGTATCTTGCTTTTCTTCTTGTTCAAGTGCAAATAGTAAAGTAAAACAGCACAAAACTTCCAGAAACTCCTGCAGGAAGGATTTATTCATTGAAAGTCTAGGGCTTCTCTGTGCCTCCCTCTCCCTTCCTGACTATCAGGTCCTACCTGTGAACCAGTCTTTGGTCCCTTTCTGTACCTGAGCACAGGTGGTCCCACATAATCCAGGTATCGCCCTTTTGCCCCAAAGAGATGTATATAGGAGCCTTAGGAGGAATTTAGATTAACCTGGCTAACCTGGTACCCTGAAGGTTCTCTAAGATCATGGGCATCTTCCAGGCCACAGTGAGAAGCTAATTCCTGTAGGACAGCTATCAATTGCGGCACAGAAGCCAGAGGTAGAATTAATGGGTCAGCTTTCCTAGAAGTGTTCAGATGGAGCATCCTCAAGGTTCCTTCGATGTTCTTAGAGGTCCTGGGGCAAAGGCATCTTCACTGCTTACTGCAGTGACCTTCTATTGCTTTTCCATTACCCTCCTCCTTGCCTTTGCACATCTCTTCCTGAAGCTACCATGTGGCAACCTCTCCAACAACACACGCCCTCAAATCCTTCTCTCATACCTGCCTTTAGAACTCTAGTGGGGAGAACGAACTTCATTCAGTTCAGGTCTAAAAGTAACCTTTTCTAATTCATAAAATTAAGATTTTCTTTTTCCATATTTCAGTACCAAATAGCAAGTGGACTTTAGACACAAAAATGGAGCAAACCCAATCTGCCATGTACAACATAGACACATTAAAAAAAAAAAAAAAAAAAAAAAAAAAAAAAAGTCTGACTTCACAGTTTGGGATAAGAGACGTCTCACACACACACACACACATTCTGTGGTTCTAGCTAATACCAGCACACAAACATGAAACAACACTGCCATGAGGGAGAGACAATGGCTCCTGCCTGTGGCCATCTCCCAGGTTGTTAGTTCTTTGATTTCTCCCCAACTCTGGCAACTCCACTCACAAACCTGGCATCTATCTCTTTGTAAACTCTCCATGAGTAGGATTTAGTGATTCACTTCTAACAATCAAAGCTGATGATGTAAGGCTGTGACTATGTTAGGAAAGTCCGTGACTTCTGGGCCATGGATCCTCTCTTGCACATGGTTATCTTATGTGAGCCTCGTTTTGGAAAAGCCAATAAACAAGAAGTAGAAGGTAGATGATGTTAGATAACACCTTTACTGGGGCTGCAGACCTTAGTCCAGCAACCTACCCTGGCCAATACCTCTCCAAGGTGCATGAAGCAAGTCTCCCAGCCTGGATGATGGCATCCTCAGCCAGTATCTAATGCTAGCTAGATAAGAGACCTTCATCTATGTTATTTATCTCAAAATATAATCAACAGTATGAGCGAAGGCTACATGGAGCACAGCTGGAATCTAGTCTCTTCTGTTGTGCTCTTACTCAATATATTATGTTAGGCAGCCAACACAAAAGTCATCTTTTAAAAATCTCATCGTTGGCCTGAGGAGTTGATTTAGTGATTGACAGCACATTGCCGCTCTTGCAGAGGACCGGATCCATTCTTAGCATTCCTATCCAGCAGCTCACAACTGCTCTTAACTTGTTCCAAAGCATCTGAGCCCTCTTCTGGCTCCCCAGGCACCTCCACCACACACGGTGCTTATGTCTACACTTAGGCCCATACACATGCCCATATGCATAAAGTAAAAAATAACAATAAAAATAAACTAAATAGACCTGGCATTGTGGTGCATGCTTTTAATCCCAGCACTCAAGAGGCTGAGGAAGACCATTTCTCTGTGAGTTTGAGGCCAGCCTGGTCTACATAGTAAGTTCTAGGATAGCTAGGGCTTCATATTGAAAACCTGTCTCAAACAACAAGCAAACAAACAATGAATGAATAAATAATAAAATGACATGATTCTACTTTTTGCGGAAAATGTTAAGTTTGGTAGATAACATATTTACATAACTTCAGTCATTTTAAATTATGACTTATCCCGGATGCCTAGTTTATACTGACCCTAGAAGTAAAAGTATAACTAAAATATGCTGTACCAATACAACACATTTTATGCTCAAAGCAAGGAATTTTAAGGTTTCTTCCATCTGCTCAGGACACAAGTATATGTTGAGAAAATAATTTTGATTTTCTTCTCCATGAAACATCCCTACAGGAATCAGGCCTTTTCCTCTTATACATTCAATGAACTAGTCCCACAGGGAAAAAAATGCATGAAGCATTGAGCTGGAAGACGTCATGTCCAAACACTCTGTAAGAGTTTCCAAATCATCTGCATGGAAGTCTACATTTTTTCCTTCTGGTGGGACTGTGTAGTCTTTGTCCAAACTCAGTAATATCTAAGATAAACATACTATAAACATAGATGTGACTGATGAGATTACTTCCCGCCTTTGTGAAGAGAGAAAGGACGCACTGAACAGGCAAGCTCTTTTCATTTGTTCAACAAATACTTTGTCAGCCTTTATTAATTTTACTTTAGTTTTAAAACTTTATTATACAAAAATTGCAAAAAAAAGCAAAACCCAACAACAATAAAATCACATGACAAAATGAACCAGACTCAAACACTGTTTTGTTTAATTTGAGGAATTTAAACATCACACACACACACACATAACATACACACAGAGAGAGACACACACACACTCATACCAAGATTACTAGAATAGGTATGTGTACCCAAGGCATATGATATAGAATCATAACTGTATTACAGACTAGGACTTCTGAAACCTCTCTCTTAACCTCCCCCAAGGAAATCCACTTCAACAAACATGACTTGAGTAGAGGCCACGCTCCTGAGAAGCAACATCTTGACTCTGTCTCTCATGACACAGGGCCCGTGATCAAGGAATACAGACACCAGGATATGCAGAGTAATAATCACAAAAAACCTGGAGATTAATCTTTATGTTTCCTGTTTACTTGTCTGTTTACTTATTTGTGAGGTCACACTGCATTGCCCAGGCTGGCCTTGAATGCTTCGCTCCACCCTAATGAGCAAGTAGGAATGCATGAGCCTGCTATGGCATCCAGCCCGTTACTGCCCAACCTTTAACTCTAGGTCTCACTTTGAGTTTCAAACAAGGGACTTCAGCCACTCATAACTAGCACCCCATCTGCATTTCTTCTGCATTTCTCTATGTAGTATTATACACTTCCAACTCATTTCACACTGTCTGCATGCCCCTTTCTCTATTCATAAATATATAGATAAAATGAGGACTCTCCTTAGGGAGGAAAGGGAGTTTATGCCTTATTGGGTTGATCTTTGAAGATGAGTGAGAGATACCTCTGTACATTTTCTTCTCAATATACACAAGCAAGCTTGGAGAGTTTGTACTGCAGTTAGAATTTCTATGTAAAAGACTGATTTTTCTAATTAGTCTTCTAATTTGGGGAGGAGGATGTAGTCCATAATCTACATGGATCTTAGTTGTGTGAATATAAATCTCTTTCATCTCAACCCTTCTCTCAAAATCTCTAGGGCCAGAACAGAGTGTAAGCCATAAGTACAACTACAACAGCTTAGCAGGTCTGGATTCAGACAGACATACCCCACGATGTTCAGGGATTGCCATCTCTGATCCTCAGCTCTCCATTCTAGAAAATGGGATTAAAAATACCCAACAAGATTATTCTGAATGTCAGCCCAAATGCATACAGTTCCTAGAAAAGACTAATATTTCAAAGTCACACATCAATATAGAAAACTACTGTCCATTTTCAAAATACTTTACCACACTTAGCCCAATACTGTAACTCAGGGGAAATTACTATTCATTAAAAATAGTAAGGGGTTAGTTTCCTTGACTTACAGAAGAAGATTCAAACTAAACAAATTTCCAGAGCCTTTCTGTCTCTAAAATAAATACCACAAGGAAACCCACACCACTTAGCCAGTCAGAAAACAGTCGGGAGGAAGGGCATAGATAGAAACTGTTCTCAAAAAGAATTACTCCACAATTAGCTCCTGCTCATTTCAGAAGCAAAACTGCACTCAGGAAACACTGGGACAAATGGAGACTCAAGAGAGAAACTGCATACACTGTAATAACCCAGTGATATGTAACCGCTATTAAAACAAAAGGGGGTTAGATATGTGGCCCAGGTTTTTAAAACATTAAGGAAATGGTAACTCTGAAGAGTCACTTCCCAAGGAATGAAAAAGACAATAAGCAGGAACAGTAGCTCACACAAATTAAACTGTCCGGTAAGAGCAATGGCCAGTGTGCAAAGAATGCATCTGAGGCCACTTGCGGCATCCTCGCGGCTCTTGCTGCGGGTGTTAAATTTCCCGTAACAAAAACTGGTAACTAACAGGTTGACTCAAATTGCCTTGTGGCCTCATCAATTAGAAGGCAGCTCCTGCCCACTCTCCTATTAAACATCCTTAAGAAGTAGTCCATGCTTTGTGCTGTATCTTTGCATAGAAGGACATAAATATCACATATACATCATAATTATATATAATTATGAATAGCAAATTCCCTTGAGTTACAGGATTGGGCTAAGTATGGTAAAGTATTTTGAAAATAGACAATAGTTTTCTATATTGATGGACTGCTTTGAAATTGTAGAGTCTTTCCTGGAAAGTGTATGCATTGGCCTAATATTCAGAATAATCTTGTTGGGTATTTTTAATCCCATTTTCTAGAATGGAGAACTGAGGGTCAGAGATGGCAAACTCCTTGAACATTGTGGCGTATGTCTGTCTGAATCCAGACCTGCTAACCTGCTATGGTTGTGCTTATTGCTTATACCCAGGTCTGGCCCCAGTGATTTTGAGAGAAAGGTTGAGATGAAAGACATTTATTTGAATGCATCTCTACCGAATAGAAGAAAATCAGTATTTAATGAAATCTAACGCAGTAGAACTCAGCTTATGTGTAATGAGAAGAAAAATACGGAGGTATGTAGTCTCTTCAAAGGGCACCATAGGTATAATTTTCTCTAGAGATCTCATATTATTCTATGAATGAGAAAGGGGCAGATATAGATACAGATATATAATGATTGATAGATAGATAGATAGATAGATAGATAGATAGATAGATAGATAGATAGAAGAAAGGGGCAGATATAGATACAGATATATGATAGATAGATAGATAGATAGATAGATAGATAGATAGATAGATAGATAGATAGATAGATAGATAGATAGACAGACACACATATACATGCCTAGACAGACAGGTTTGGATAACAGTTCTTACATACAAAAACTCAACGTGAGGTTGGGATATTGTGCTAAAATCACGTTTATTTGTAGGATGACGCAAAGGTGTCTTAAACATACAGACTGAGGTTGTCACCGATGGGAAATGTTAGTGACTCACGCCAGGATAATGGACACTGAGCACCAGCCTCAGCGGGAAATACCATTTTCCATTCCAAAAGAAGGTGCCTCCTACCGGTGTACAATTTTTTTTAAGGCTTAAAGTTGTTTCCATGTTTTTTTTTTTTTTTTAAATTAAGATAGTTAAGGTACAGCTTTGTAGTGGAACAAATGTTTAGCATGCATGCATAAGGCCTTCAGTTAAATCTCAGTTTAGCATGCATAGGCCTTCAGTTAATCAGCACCCCAAAATTGCTGGCAAGAATTACAAACACAAGGATGGTATATATATATAATTACAACACACACACACACACATGTACATACATGTATGTATATACATATATATGTACACACACATATATACTTGTTGTGGCTTGAGTTTGCCAGATACAAATGGACTTTGAATGTTTCTAGGCAGAATATAAGAACCCCAGTTCCTCCATGAACCCCATCATTCCCTGATTTTGATTGCCCGCCACAGATTTTTACATATATATTTTTAGGTCTAGTCCTGGGGATATTCTGGATTACCCTCACCCTCCAAAATATAAAGAGGAATGGTTTAGAAACACCGGCAAACTCACATTCTAGAAAGTGAACTGAAGCAATAACTTGGGACAGGCTTTAGAATTCGCAAAATTTGAAAATACGTCAGGATATAAAACTTTCTGAAATGGTATAACCCTGGTAGGGACTCATCTCTTACTCAAAACCTAATCACAGGCAGGCAAGGTGGCTCATGCCTGTAAACACAGCACCTCAGAGGCTGAGATAGGAGTACTGCCGAGTCTGAGGCCAGCCTGGGCCACACAGTGGGAGTTCTAGGCCAACCACAACCACAGAACAAGGCCCCGTCACAAAACAAAGCAAAAAAAATCAAATAAAATCCTAAAGTAACTGCTTAGTGTGACTGCACAAAAGGACAAAGATTAGCCCTGTGCAGGAGGACCAGCCCTGTGCAGGAGGACCTGCCCTGTGCAGGAGGACCAGCCCTATGCAGGAGGACCAGCCTGTGCAGGAGGACCTGCCCTGTGCAGGAGGACCAGCCCTGTGCAGGAGGACCTGCCCTGTGCAGGAGGACCAGCCCTGTACAGGAGGACCAGCCCTGTGCAGGAGGACCAGCCCTGTGCAGGAGGACCTGCCCTGTGCAGGAGGACCTGCCCTGTGCAGGAGGACGCCCCGTGCAGGAGGACCAGCCCTGTACAGGAGGACCAGCCCTGTGCAGGAGGACCAGCCCTGTACAGGAGGACCAGCCCTGTGCAGGAGGACCAGCCCTGTGCAGGAGGACCAGCCCTGTGCAGGAGGACCAGCCCTGTGCAGGAGGACCTGCCCTGTGCAGGAGGACCAGCCCTGTGCAGGAGGACCTGCCCTGTGCAGGAGGACCAGCCTGTGCAGGAGGACCAGCCCTGTGCAGGAGGACCAGCCCTGTGCAGGAGGACCAGCCCTGTGCAGGAGGACCAGCCCTGTACAAGAGGACCAGCCCTATGCAGGGGACCAGCCCTGTGCAGGAGGACCTGCCCTGTGCAGGAGGACCAGCCCTGTGCAGGAGGACCGCCCTGTGCAGGAGGACCAGCCCTGTGCAGGAGGACCTGCCTGTGCAGAGGACCAGCCCTGTGCAGGGGACCTGCCCTGTGCAGGAGGACCAGCCTGTGCAGAGGACCAGCCCTGTGCAGGAGGACAGCCTGTGAGGAGGACTGCCTGTGCGAGGACCAGCCTGTGAGGAGGACTGCCTGTGCAGGAAGCCCAGTGGTCACCTACACGGACACTTGAGGACCAGAATGACCACACATCAATCCTGACCTTCACCATTCACAACCTGGGCTCCCTCAGACCATTTCTCTGAAATTTAGTATTCTTAGCCAATAGATGAACTAATTAAGTTAGACTGAGATTTTTCTCCTAGCCTTAAAGTCCTATGATTCTTTAATTCTAAAGCAGCCCAGGCTGCACCTGCTGAGGAGAAAAAATAACTTTTTTCCCTTCTGTATTTGGATTTTGTTGTTTTTTACAGTAAAGATCTTAAACTGTGCCCTGAACGGGTAAGAGAGGCAGTGGAAGACAGATGGGGCAAATTCTTCAGCTGAAATCCTTTAGGGAGCCAGGATGTGCTGAGGCAAGAGTCCAGAATTTATCATCTTTATTCTGGCTGATGTAACCACCACAAACAATTGCCTCATGCTCATGAGGTAATGTACTTTGCCAAGGACCCCATTACACTGTGAGCAGCCCTTCAGGCTCTCCTGTGTTTCATACATAACCTTTTATCAAATTACACTTCTTTTTAAACTTTCTTCCTGATCATAAAATAATCTAGGATATACTATCACAAATGAATGGCCCAACAACACAAAGAGAATTAAAATCACCCCAAATCCTAACAATTGAAAATGACAGGCATTATCTAGTCATTTCTCACATGCATGACCATACGGTGGACACAAAAGGATAAAGCCAGTCTTCTTTATCTCAGGAAGTGGAAAAGCAGAAGAAAGAAAATGAGACCAAGAAGTTATGATGAAGCCAGGGGTTAGAACCATCAATGAGTGTGCTGTCCCTGGCTTGGGCAGTGGGGTCAGATTGGGCAACTGTTGCTTTGAACAAAAATACACAAATGAATTCTAGGAGAAAAGAGGTGAAGTGGGAAGGAAAGAAAAAGTAAAGAATAGAGTCATAGAAAAGGAAGATGAGTAGCAAAGAGAGGGAGGAGTAAAGGAGAGAGACAGAGAAGGAGAGACAGAGAGAAAGAAACACACAGAGAGAGACAGAGTGAGACACAGAGACACACAGAGAACAGAAAAGACAAGGGTAATAAAGAAGGAAGAGAATGGTAGAGGAGGAAGCATAGAAAAAGGAGATCGCATGCCAAGAGGGAGAGGCAGGCTGTCCGACGAGAACAGAGTGCTCCTGGGCAGTCTTGGTGGATTTCGGCTGTTGCCAGTCCCTTCCTCTCCTGCTAGGACATGAAGCAGAACAAAACAAACGGGGTGAAACTAGACAGAAGCCTCAAATCTCCAAGTCTGCAAACGCATTTCAATTCATCTAGGTCATCGAGCCTAGTCTGCTGGTGATGCCCTCATCATAAATCAAAGATGCCCCAAAGAACCAAGAAAGCCTATAACAAGGGGCCCTCAGTTAGCCGTGACTGGGGTTGGGTGTGTAATTATTTCACTTGCTCTGCGAGGTTCTTGATGTTAAGTTCCATCACATCAGTGAGGGCGAGGGCAGAGCAGGCTGCTGAGTATACCCCACAGAAGAGCAAGTTCTGTTCATATGACACTCAGAGGTACAGCGGCCACCTGTCCATGGCCAGCCTCAGACCTCTTATGTGACATGGTCTATAAGAGAGACTGTGGAAAGTGAGCAGCAGCCTATAATTCTGAGAACATCTCACAAAGTACAAGTGTTGGGCCCAGGGAAGAAAACTGGGAAGAAAAGGAGAAAGAACAAACAAACAAAAACCAACAGCATAGCACCCAGGCAGGGTTCCCTTCACTATGTGTTCTAATCCCCACGTGAAGTATCTGATAGCTGCGGGATGGATGTGAGCCATACCTGGTAGATCTTTACTTACCAAGCAAACAGAAACCTGCTGGCATTTAAAAAGCGGAGTTATAACACAAGCACACTGATTCCTCAACGAGAAAAGGTCTTGAGATGGATGTAATTGACAGTAACAGACTCGCAGCCTGTGACTGTGTCCGTTTTTTATTCTCTTCCGACCCATTCAGAAACCAACTGTCTTGTGTAAGACATATTTAGATCATGCAATCACAAGGATAAATAGACAGGCTCACCAAGAGAAATACAAGAAATTTCATTTTCAGGCCACCAGAGTGGCCACATGAACTATATAACAATTCAGAAGTATTAAGTATTAAAAGGGAAAACTTCTATCATTAAGGAAATACTAAGCACATTAAAACATCAAACTTAAAAGGTGCATTCTCTTCAAGTGACAAACTGTTTGAGTCTCATTGATGAAAGGATTTGCTTTTCAAGACTGTAAAGGACTTACCCACTGGTGTAACTGTGTGTCAGGCCAGGGTGACATAGCAGCCTCTGGCTGACTCCCAAGCTCTGCCTGGTTTCCCCTCCTGGCTGTCCTTTTCAGCTGTACTGTCAGCTTCCCAGAGAAGGCTGTCTCCATAGGAGCAGCTCTGTGTTACTGACACTGCTCTGTGTTTCCTTGAAAAACCCAGCAAGAAGAAGTATCTTACTCAGGTAGAAACCAGGCTCTAAGAAGGTGACCAAGAGAATGAGTGCCCAGGAGATGTTCAAAACCTGTGCAACACATCTGTTAATACAAGCTCTCAGTGTGGTAGGTACAGCCATGCAAAGGCAGAACTCTAAATCAAAATCACTTTCCATAAGGAAATTAATAAACTTTCCCACATGGGCCCCTCTCTCACCAGTGCTAAAGTTAGTTCAAACAGCAATGACAACTTTAAGTCTTCTCTTTTTGCCTTAGTCATCTCTCTTTACCAGAATGGTTTTCTATCTCCCAACTGCTTCCTGAAAGCCTTCCAGACTCCAAGAAAATGTTCTAGGAATTTTATACCGAGATGTAACTTCTGCTGTTGTAATTATGGAATCTATTTCTTTGAATTGTGAATTGGACCTATTTTCTCTAGGTCCGAGTTAGTTAGCTCTAGAAACAAACTAACTTCACTTCCACAGACCAAAAGAGCTTCTCTCTATTCACAAGACTAAATGTCTACTTCATCCCCCTTCATGAATAAATGTCCACAGCTGCAATCTCCCCTTCAAGCCTACACTTGGAAAACTGCAATGTAGCTTAAACTTTTCAAGGCCGTTGGGGAAGAAAAGATGAAAAAACCCATGACCATTACTCAACCTGGCTACACACAGACACTATGCCACATTTATCTCTGGATTTCGGGGTTGCCTTGATCAGTCTTGTCACTACAACGAAGGAAGGCTACTTATGGCGAAAACATGTTTATTTAGCTCTAGGTTCTAGAGATTTAAGGACGGTATGTGGACATCAGACAGGCTCTAGCAAGAGCCTCATAGGAGAGTATTTTCAACAATGAGGAGTTTTTGGCAAGGTGGGAAGCAGAAAAGAAGAGGGAATGGGACCAGTCTCAGCTAACTCAGAACAACTAACTGGATATTGAAATACCTTGAACCCTTCCAGGATATTCCCCAAAGACCCTAAAGACTTCTTCCCATGGGGCTCTAGCTCTGAAAGATTCCATTAGCCCTCACATCTACAAACCTCAGGCCAACCTCCAGACACATGGACACTTGAACAGATTTGAACCATAGTATACACTATTCTGCATGAGACTTTTAGTGACCTTGTCACGGTGGGCCATTCTGTTGACCTCAGAGAGGCAAGTAGTACACCGTCATCAAAAATGAGGTCAGACCACTCTGATTTTTAATCCAGACATCTTGGTTTGCAGCTAGTTGCTGTCACTTGCTGATCCTATGAATTCATGACAGGTTAGCCAACTCTGCGCTTCCTCTCCTGAGGACAGAGAAGAGCATTTCCCCAGGGGCCACTGGAGAGAACGAGATGACACGGTAAAACACTGAGGATGTTGCCATGCACATAGTAACTCCATCAAATTAATATTCAGGACTGCTACATAGGATGCTCATTTTCAACAGTATCTCTGAAGCCCGATATACACTGTCCAATGCATAACTGTATTTACTAATTTACCTATCCCTTCATGAAGTGTCATTGAACAGTGGAGCTACTGTTCATCACTTAATACTAGTCTTTCTTCTCTGCTTGTGGCCATAAGCTTCAGAATACCGTTTCCAGTTGTGTTTGTCCTTAGAGTCTCTATCCAGCACATGGTCAAGACCAGAGACCACCAATGCATGGAGGTCCTCCGCCCTTACTTCCCCTGCCTCATGTGCTTACTGCAGGACTTCCGCCATTCTACTGACATTAGAAAGTGAGTCCAACCACAAGAATTTCTGCAAATTCTGAACTCTGAAAATGGGCACGAATGCACCCTGGTCTACGTATCAAAACTCCCATGAATATTTTTCCCTCTGAGAAACCAGCCCTTCCTGGAAATAAAAGAATCTTCCAGAGTACAGGAAAAGCTGATAAGGTCACCTTTGATGCTGTTCCCATGGTTTTATTAATACCTGTATGATAATGCCACCTGTATCTCTGCTGCTGAGCTGGTTTTGGTCTCATCTCTTCAGAGTTATACATAACCTTCTTGTCTACCACATATCTCTTCTCAAATGTTCCATTGAGACCCAAAGTTTAACAAGAACAGGGTAGAAATGCTACCACTCTCTACCTTTCAATCTCTACCTTTCCAATCTCTATCTTTGTGTTTGTTTCCCATAACCCTGTCACTGCACAAACATCCTTTAAGCGCTCTCAGAGCATCCTGGCAGGTCCACCCATTTACTGAGGGCTTACTATGTGGCTGACAAACCATCTCAGCACACAGCTGTGTGTGGGATTAGTCTTTCTTCTCCATTTCTGGCCATAAACTCCCAGCAGACAAAAGGAATCCAGACCTACATGACCTTATATCTCCAGTCTAGCAAATCCAAACTTGCAAAGCAAATACCTGTGGGGTGAATGGCTGACTGTTCCCATGAGATGGGCCTAGTAATGATGCCACAGAACCAAAGTACTCTGCACAGACCACAAATTAATTCCAGGAAGGGCTGGGATGCAGACAAGAATGTAACTGATCAGTTTGATTTTTTGTTTGTTTTTGTTTTGTTTTTGGCAGAGCTAAAACAGATATAATCCAAAAATGCTTCCTCAAATCAAATCAACATGATCCTGTATCCCTAAAGTAAGGACTGTTTTTTTCTGGGTAGGAATAGCATCAAGTCAGTGTATGTCTATGTCTGAAAGTTTAAGGCATAATAAAAGTTGAGGGGTGAGGAGCCCAGGGTGGGAGGACAGCTCTGCAGAAGTGGGGAACCAACCATTCATAACCTTCATGCACACACACGCCCAGCCACAACACACACACACACACACACACACAGATACACACAGATACACACGCACACATACAGAGGAGTCTGGACTGGCTGAGACCAGCTGTTTGAGGTGAATGCCAGACTTCACACCAGCTTCCAGTTTAGAACAAGCTAAGGAAAGTGTCTGACAATGACAGGAAGGACTAATATGATGTAAGACACCCTTCGAGTGAGGAGGCAGGAAACGATGCTGTGCAGCCAGCCACTGCTCAGTGTAGCTGCTACCAGGCTTCCAGCTCTCCACTTTAACAATCTGAAGGGGGTTGGGGGACACAAATGGAGCTAACTCAGAAAAGTTAGTACGAGTTCAACCTTGGCCACTTCTAAAACACTTCCGTGTTCTAAGGAGGGGCGCAGGCACATCCTGGTCCACACATCAAAATTCCTATGGAGGCTTGTTATTTTCTCTGAGCAATCAGCCCTTCCAAGAAATGACAGAACCTTTCAGGGTACAAAAAGAGCTGACAAACTTCCTCCTGACATGGCCCTCACAGAGGGACAGAATGTTTAATTCAGATGATTACAAATGTTCCTCCCCAGAAATGCAACATTTAACAAAGAATTCCACTTAACCCTGTGTTCTTTTACCAAACCAGGTGTGGAGGAGTAAGTAGGTCTGGATCAGGTAAGAAACCATTCTCCCTTCTTGTAAGTGAAGTGGCCACGGCTGGGGATAGAGGGCCCTGGAAGACAGTGATTGTTTGGGGGCCGGGGTGGAATTGTAGAGCAGATCGAATAGCAGTGGAGCCATGTTACTGACATACAATGTTCTCTCCAAGGCACCTGACAAACGGAAGTCATACAGAACTTGAAGACACAGGTGAACGACATAGCAGGGAAGAACATTCCTTTCAGGACCACTAATCACACAAAAGAAAAGGAGCTTTGACATCAAAGCTCCATCCACAAAAGTCTTTTAAGTGTCACATACAAAAGGGGCAAAACAGCATCAAGTCATTTTTGACTCCTTACCCCTTTCACAGGGAGGGGATTTAACGATAGCATCAGTGAGGGCAGACCGGGAGTAGGTATATATGCACATATGTGGACAAATGCAGGAGGATACTTAAACCCTAAATTTCAAGTTATCTTGACTGCTTAAAGTTCACTAGGCTAATGAGGTGTTAGAGATGTAGAGTTTCCCTCATGAAATTTTAAATAATAGTAATGGGATTTATCTAGACACACAGGCAGAACCTAACTATAAAGCACATGAATAAAGACTGTGCATGAATTTTGAATGCTTATTTTTCAGAAGAAAACAAAGAACCAAATGTCTGACTTCTTGGAGTCTCTAAGCGGTAGCCTGGATTTGCATTTCAATAGCTTCCAAGGTAAGCGCTGTGAAATTGGTCAAATGTATACACTTGCATCTCGCCTCCAAACCAAATCAGCCAATTAGTTTCTAGAAAAGTAGCATAGTGAAGTTGCTATCCAGGAGCTCAAAACCTATTCCCACAAATGCACATCAAAGTCATCTCAAAGCAAATATATTGAGAACACAGGTTTTCGATGGAACAAATTCCAGAGTGGAAACACAAAGTGCAGGCACAGCTTGTATGACCAGGAAACACACCACACACACACACACACACACACAACACACACACACATATAGTAACAGACAAGTAACATTAAAATAAGAAGACTGAGGCCCAGTAGTCTGGTAGAAAGGTAAGCCTGTCCATCTGTGTCTCTAAAACTAAACTAGTTTCAATGCAATCACCACTACATACATCAGGTTAATAGGGGTAAGCTGTACACAGGGGTACCATGGGACACATCCCCTCAACTCTGCCCTGGTTGCCTAGTGCCATGGGTGAGTCTGATGTGGTGGGGTGATTTGATGGACTCCAGGACAGTTTCCCTTGACTCCTCCTGAGTTCCCTTATTTTTTTACTAATTTTGGAAAGCCCAGAGAGGCCCATTGCTAGGTATTTTGAATAACCTTCTCAGTCTGGGCCCTTCCAAGTGGCGCCATGGTTCTTCCCTTCCTCCCTTCCCTTGTCCTTTTTACTTCCTTTTAATTAAAACGGGGTTATTAGATACCAAGAAGCCCAAAGGATGAGGTGTAAGGTTTGGCTCATAGCAAGTACCTAAGAACTAAAAAAAATAGTTGAAAGAAATGAGAATATATCAGGAACATGGGGATGTACGAATAGTAAACATAATAAACCTCCTTTTATTAGACGTCCACTCCCATGCCATGGTTAGCGCTGTGGTCTAACTGTGTGTATCCCCTTCGTCATCCCAGACACTTGCATGCCAAAGCCTTTACTCCCAGCGTGGTATGTATAGGTGGGCCTCTGAGTGGTAATTAAGGCTGAGTTTGATAATGGGTGGGATGTTGAGGATGTGCCCAGTGCCTTTACTGAAATGAAAGCCAGAGTATCTCTCTCCTCAGCATCTGGCCAGGTAAGTAGAAAGAGACGGCAGACACAGAATCTGTAGGCACCTTGATTTCAGACTCTCCATCAGCCTGAGAGAAATGACAGCACTGCTAAACCCTCTCAACTGTCATTTTCTCTCGGCAGCCCAGAGTGCTAGCACAGAAAGTCGCCTGCTTTAAGTCCTCATAATCACCTGGCTAATAAACGTCAGCAGAGGAAACAGATTCCCAACACACGGAAGCCGTGCATGTGTGAGGCAAGTATGGGAGCCTGCACAGCCACAACTCAAGAACTTAGAATGTCCTCCCGATGTCCTTGACACCGCCCAAGGTGATTTACGGATGGACGCACATCACGCTTGATTTTACAACACCCTTCTGAGTTAAGAACTATATCTTGCTGATAACAAAAGCAAAGCTTCAGAGGCGCACCGTGTCTAAGGGGGTGGAGCTAATACGTGGCAGCAACACGCAGATGGGAGCCTGGTAGACCTTGCAGCCGCTGCTCTTAACAACACAGAAGCCTGGCCGGCGCATTAATCTCTACTGCTATCATACACTGCAAACCAGACTGCAGAAGTCACAACTTACGTTTGTAATCTGCAAGGACCACGCGAGCCGCCTAGCTTTGACTCCAGGCTTTTGGGCGCAGGCTTAATGGGCAGTGGATGCTCTGGTCATGCTCACCTCAGGGTAAGTCCCCAGAGACAACTCTGTGAAATGGGCCAAGCGAGCATGCTCCAGGACCTCAGCTGTGACACATAGATGGTCGCAAATGATACAGGAGAAATGATACTTTCTCCTGGTTGAGAGTCCAGCCAGGAGAAAGTACCCCTGCTGACCATGAGGCCACATGAAGGGAATGCATACTGAATTCTACCTACAGGGGGAGATATATGTGTGTGTGTGTGTGTGTGTGTGTGTGTGTGTGTGTGTGTGTGTGTATAAAATAATCTACTCTCACACATCATCAGACTTGACTCATCTTATCAAAATGTGTCTCACAGTTGGGTTACCATACACCCTAAGAAAGGAATCATGAACTTCACTATTAATATAAAGAACAAGCTTTTAATGGAAAACTGCAAACAATGTCATCAGTAGTATTATTCAATTTATCTTCACAGTAATGCTAAGACTGACAGAATATGTCATGAGAAGCTGTGAAACTCTTATTGTTTCATTAACACATCATATGATAAAAATCACAAAATGAAATAAATCTAGGCTTATTTCTTTGTAAAAATATTTTATTTGTAATTATGCATCTCTGTGTGACTGGATGTGGGTGTGTGCACATGGATGCAGGCACCTGTGGAGGCCAGAAGAGGCAATCAGAATTCCTGGAGCTGGAGTTACAGGTAGTGAGTGTAAGCGACCAGATGTGGGTGCTGGGAACCAAACTGGGGTCCTGTACAAGAACAGTAAGCTCTCTTAACTACTGAGCCAACTCTCCAGTCTCCCATCCAGACCTAATTTTAACTTGGAGCATCAAGTTTTCAAAATTATTAGTCTGCTAATGTTTTTTTTTTTTTTTCAGTCATTTTGAACTTCTGACAAAATCTGTGAGTTCCTACAACTTCCCTGAGGATTTGGTTGTTCTCAACAAATGAAACTGGCAAGTATTACTAATAAAATAAAGCCAGTATTCACATATATTGACCTCTAAAAAAAGAGTTTAATATTTGTATTATCAATATGACTTAATGGCTTTGTTACACAATTCACAGGTGCCCAAGAAATTGGGAAAGAGTGTCAGAAAACTGATTAAAATGGTCCCATGTATCCAGTGCCTTTTTAAGGTGAATCCTTTATCTTCAATTACAGATAGTCCATTCAAATGGAAGAAGAATTTCAGCTGAATTTGAAGTAATCTCACTTAGGTTTAAAATTCACTCACTGTTTCAGGCAATATGGTGCCTGCCTCATCATCTTCATTTAAGAATGAATTGCTTTTTCCATTATAGCCTCTCTCATCTGAGGTGTTTCGCTCTGCTTTTCAAAATTGTATTGGAATGAAACTTGTAGGCAAGTTGTCAAAGTTGGAAGCAATTTTCAAAATGAAAGAAAAGAAAACAAAAAAAAAATACATATCTTCTGGATACATTATTTCCAAGGTGCACCACTAAAACCATTAAACTACTCTGTATGCTCCAATTTTAACCATCCAGGCAAAATATGCATTAAGATACTCACTGTGGTATAATTCTCAAAACTATTCTAACATAAATCTGTTAATCTGGGGAATCTGCCTTCTCCCCTTAATCGTGGTCTAGACCAATAATTCATTATGGCTGATCATGTCAGACTCTAATCTAGACACCTCTGGAAAAGACAAACTACACACATGACTGGTCCCTGCATACAGCCTCTAGGTGGTGCTCACAAGTGCCGTGTCTTTTCTCAACATTCAAGCCACTTCCGCTTCCGCTTCCTGTTATGAGTCTCTGCTCCATAGCCCCAGCCCAGGAGTCACCTCCAGTCTCCTCCATCCTTCCATTCTTCACCAGCGTCAGTCACTACATCCTGTTGATGTCAGCCCTAAATTGCTGTTTTTGTACTTCCTCGATCAGCAGCTCCATCCCACAGAGCAACTCACCTCACTCTCAACCTGACCGCACTTTATCTAGCTTCTGCTTCACCAAGCATTTTCCATGAACGGCTGATAGCTGCTAAGACATTTCTGTGCTCTACCTGAAATCCTGTAATGGGCTCCTCATACAATGTCCAGCGCTTCGGTATAACACCGTTACTAGGACTTGGTTCTTTGCTTCCTCTTACAACTGTTTGAAGCTCCTTATAAAAAGGGCGGATGTGTCTGTCAGCTATGCCTTGCACTCACTGTGTGTACAACCTGCCTAGAGAGACTTTATTACCTGCTCGATACTCATTTGGCTTCCACTATTTGACAGAGAGATTCAACCACCATAAAGTCATGACTGACATGGCCTGGAACTCATGATGCTTGAAAATTTTGGTCTCTCCCATGTCAGTTCCACATTCTACTCTTTTTGCCCTGTTAGAGTCTAAATGAAAAATATGCAGTATATATTGGAGACAAAACACAGTTTTCTGACATAGATCTGTTCAATACAACTATCATCACCACCACCATCACCACCACCACCCTCATCATCAACCCATATCAATGTTGTTTTTGTTGTTAAACATCTCTGGAAAGGAAGGACAAAGGATAAGTAAGGGCTGTTATTCGCTGCCTAACGGAAAAGCAGAACCACTCACAACCCATGTAAAATAATAACTATGAGAACTAAAGTAGGTTTGCTTTCCATGAGAAGAGTTCCAGTCAAAACTGTGGGCATCTGTTATCTCTGGCACTAGGAGGAAGCTTGCAGGAACAAGACAATCGTCCCAGTATGCCCCTGAGGTGGTTTTCTGATGTACATACACCATGGAGTATGTTGGCAACAATTCTGAAAAGGTAAAATTGCACGTCCATGCTTTGGGGTAATGATCTAGCGCTGCCTCTAGCCATCCCCACTATAACAAGCATGCTCCCAAGTGGGTTGCTAAATGGTTTGTGCACTCTCATTACTGTCATTGATGCTATCTGGGAACTCGACACATAATACAAAGAGTTTACACACCCTCCCCTTACACGCCCTCCCCCTACCTGTTCATTCAGAAAACACAATGCACATCCTACTGAAGAGGGAGGTCAGACACAGCACTTCCAGTGATACACGGCTGTGTGTGTCATGGCTTAAGGAACAGTACATTTCAGCCATAGCTGTGCAGCCCTGCCAAATGGTACCGGAATCCCTGTGTGACATGTCCAGAGCACAGGCAACAGGAAGCTCACTGACAGCAACAGGGACTTCCAAAGTCTCTCTTAAACAGTGAAGAAATAAAACCAGTCCTTACAATTCTTCTCTTTTATTGACAATAACAAAGCATATCATGTTTGCTATAAAGGGAATGGAGACAGACACGATGTTCTCATACCACTCAGACATGAAGGGGTTAATCTGTCGATGTATTTTCTTCTTATCTGGATGATATGAAGAAAAGCAAAATAGATTTTAGATGTTGGCTATGATGAGTGGTTTTCAGACCTTTTATACCTCGTTGTGATCCATCTTTAAGAACTCTGCAAATAAGTGCTATTTGCTTACTGGTGAAGAATCAAACGGCGGCTGAAATCACACAGTACATGGTAGAGAAGAGATGATTTCAACACTCTAAAACACGTGCAGGTTCCTGCCTTCTGTCCCATTAGGCAGGCACAGACACTCATGTGTGGCATGCACACAATTACAACACACACACACACACACACACACACACACTTACACTTACCGCTGCTCCATGTATGTGTTTGCATGTGTGGTTGGTACACATTTTAAATAAGCTTACATGTTAACATTAGCTAGCAACCTGCTCTCTTAATCATTTGATGCACTGTCAGCTTTCTGACATCACCAAACACATTTCAAAACCATGATGTTAATGGCAGTGCTGCCCTCTACCACGTGTACCGCATGTTATCTGCCAATCTCCCTGTTTATGGTTGGTGCCAAGAAAAATATGTAATTCCAAGATAAGTTGGTACGGTCTACTTGTATTTTATAATTTATCTGAAATAAGTTTCTAGTAAATTCAAGCAGCCTATTTGCTTTTGTTAGGTTCTCGTGCTAACAATAAAATGATTGGTTGCTTCATGCATATTGATTTTTCTAAGTTCATGTGATTCTCAATTTTTATAGTTTATTGATCAGTTTGTCTATTATCTGCTGCACTCTGCTCACATTCTTTTAAGTAATTTCATTGTTTGGAGTGCAACATTATCAAAGTTTAGGACCTATCTACTCTAAGGCATTTTTTTTCAGGCAACTTAAAAATTTTAAAGGCATAATAAATAAAACCACGAGACACTTCAAAGAAGCAAGTGAAAACTAAAGAATAAAGAGCAGTCTGCTACATATGTAGTCAATTCTGAGCAGCTAGGGCACACATGAGAAGACAGGATGGGGAGCATAGGGTGCTCATGACTGGAATAAAAGATGCCAACTAGCTCACCCAGAAACCGAGGACAGGCTTGCTCGCGGGCCATTTTATCCTATGGGTCTAACATAAGGACAGCACCCAGCATCATGGGGAGAGCTTCCAGGGTCGGGGTGGATTACAAAAAATGGAGAACTGTTTCTCAGTCATTTTCCTCATCAGCCCTCAACAAAAGGACTTAGTATTAGGCAGCAATTCTGCAAAAAGGGGCCTCTCTGGACAGACAGATGGATGAGGCAGAGGTTGTGGATTCTATGCTGGGCCCTGCTCGAGGGCAGTCTAGCAGATGTATCAGAAGAGTTCTCCTGGGTTAGTCCCCTCACATAATGCTGGGTGCCTGAGTCGCTGAGCCCCTCTTCCCCCTAGCTCCTGATCATGCTATATTCATAGGGATAAAGGGAAAATACAGATGAGGTAGCTGAGGCAGTGGTCCTCAGCCTTCCTAATGCTGTGGCCCTTTAATACAGTTCCTCATGTTGTGGTGACCCCAGCCATAAAACTGTTTTCATTGCTACTGTGATTTTGATATTGTTATGAATTGCAATGAAAATAGTTGTTATGTAGATGTTGATATGTGACCTCCAACAGGGGTCTTGGTAATCCAGGAGGGAAGAATGTTAGACCTAAACTCTACATATGTTCATGGAGATCAACATGGCATAGTAAGAGGATGCAAGTGGTGGAGAAATCAAACTTGGGAATGAGGGTGACACAGAGAATGATTACAAAGATAGATGACATACTGAGTCCTTAACAATGAAAAATAGGATCTAGTATCGATTGATGATTGATTGATTGATTGATTGATTGACAGATGGTTTTATGAAACAGGGTTTCTCTGTGTAGTCCCAGAACTCACACTATAGACCAGACTAGCCTCAAACTCAGAGATCCACTTACCTCTGCCTCCTGAGTGGTGGGATTAAAGGCAGACTCCACCATGCATGGATTCCAATTTACTTATTTTTACGTCATTAACATTTTTATTATTAAGATTATTGATCCGTAGAGTATAAATGAGTTAATTTCTTTCTGAACTCAAAGACATATCAGCATGAACCATCAGCAAGCTACAGAGTCGTGCCGGTCTCCAAGCAGAAAGCAAACAGTTCCTCCAAAGCATAAGAAGCACCGTTCACGTGTGCTTCTAATCTGTCTAACAGATGAGGTGGCCATTCACAGCAAAAGCTCACTTATGCCCCAGGGAAGTTCATCCTGCCTCAGTGAAACCTACAGGGTTTTCTAGAATTGCGGGAGAAGACAAGTACCTCATCCCATGAGGAATTTATGACCCGAGTGTGTCTACTGTGTTCTTCTAACTAGATGACTCTAACTAGCCACCCTGAATGGACAGGGGCTGAGTGGTACCCTCACATAAGGAGAGCGCTGTTCAATCTCAGATAAGGTGTAAGCACACCTCTAATTACATTAACGTTGGCACAGAAGGACACTGAAATGTTATGAGTGGAATGACCTACACTCAAGCACAGGTAGAGGTGACCGGATACTCAGATCAAACATAAAGTCTTGGTCCGCTTCTCTCTATCTAAATTTGAATTCTAGACCCATGTCAGAGGAAAATCAGACAAAAGGTTCGTATGGGCTCTTTATTAGTTTTTTTCCCTAAGGTGTGTATTGGGAAGGGAGATGAGATCAGGCAACGAAAGAAAATCAGACAAAGCCCTCGCATACTGGGGGTCTGAAGGATGAGCGTCTAGTTACTTGGTTGTTCTGCATCACACGAGCAACTAAGGAAATACTGTGTCAACAGCCTAACAGTACATGCTGCCTTGGAAGTAGACTGGCAATGGAATATTTAATGGGAGAAGATGATGCCTAACAGGTCACAGCTCAACAAGATTGCAGGAGGAGAACTGTAGAAGCCTTCCTCAGATGCCTCACCCCTCTCACACTAGCCTTAATGATGGCGGGCACTCAGTGTTCTCCTGCCTCGGAATCCATCACTGGAGATAGGGACACTCTCATTAAAACAAATAAGAGGGAAACATATAATGGAAATCACTAAAACAATTAATTTCCCTGACAGTTAAAAAATATGACCCAGAGATGAGGGATATTAGGTCTGAAAGGAGCCAGTTATCCACTGACAAATTAGACCTGTCTAGAAATTCAAATTGCCCGAAGTCCAAGGTCTGCCCGAGTCCATCAGTCAGTTTCCCTCCTGTTTTGAGATGCTGTCTGAGAAGTTTCCAGAATCTAACAGTGAAAGCCTCTGGGGGCTCCTGTTCACACTCTCACTTCAAAAGCAGTGACTGAAGTACCACCGGTGGCACTGGAGACACTAACACATGAGACAGAAAGGTACAGTCACTTAAGACGAGCAGCTCAGGGAGGCTGCCACTGATGAGGTAGCCATGCTCTGAGGAATTATATGTTCTGACTAAAATAGTTTTCCTTTTCTTTTTTCAAAATCCAAATTTTAAAGACATCACCAGTATGCCTTTCTGAAGAGCTAGAGGTACCGAGATCTTAAAATAAGTTCCAAACACACACTGTAGGATTCTGCACTGAACACATATTGCATTATTGTAAAATTAGATTTTAGAAAATTAGAATACTGTGCACTTCAGATTTCTGACACTAGGCTTTAAGTTATTTAAAGATCTGGTTAGTTCCGCACACTGTTCGTTTATTCAATGCATAGACTCTTATTCTCTCTTGTACATAGCACCCTGTATATTTACAACTGTCATGATCTCTCTAATCAATGTTTACTGGCTTTCCTAATGATGGCTCTAACTTTAAGATAATATAATATCTAATATTGATTGTATTAGGTAACTTTTAACTTTAAAAACTCAAATATACCAGCATCTTGATTTTAAAAATGCAAGAGTCCTGTGTCAAAGCATGCCATATTACAGAAAAAGAAGGAGAGCTCAATGGAGCTGTGGATCGCTCAGGATTCCCTGTACACTGAGTGTCAGAGGCAGGATAAAGAGATGGAGGTTTGCTCTTGGTTCTGCTACTTCAGATGTATCTCATCAGCACCTTGACTCCTAACCTCACTAGGTGGCGTTCCTCTTACAAGTTCTACAGTAATGTCTGCTGTAATGCAAATGCAGAGTTTTTATTGTGTCCTTTACTTACAGTGGAATTTCTTGAAACAGCTGCTCTGTGTCTGTGATGTCTTTTAAAATATGAATTGCCTTGGAGACAAGTCGAATGAAGCAAATAGGGGCATGTGCGGGGCTGTAACTGAGGAACTTTTAAACACTTCTGCGATGTTATTTCTTATAACGTGAAGAAGACTCAGTTTCTCACTCACAATAGAAACTGTTCACTCTTGAGCCGGATACACTGGAGGATCAGGTGCCTGAGAGCAGGCTCGCTACAACAGAGATTGTGCACTCTAATTCCACATTAGCAAGTGAAGTTCCTTTGTTTTGTTATACATCTTTTTAGAAAGATGCAGCTCTAAACTTTAAGTTCCAAAAACGACTCCTTCTCTATTTCTAAATTAAAACTCACTGAAACCAACAACCTCGGTAAGCAACCATCTCTGATGTCATTATAAAGAAAAATTACAGAATGAAAAAAACACCCACAATTTTTTTTCTCAAAATATATTTAAAAACCATTAAGTTAAAAATTACAGGGGAGAAAACACTGACACATTGCTATCAATTAATAGTAATCGGCACTACTGGAAGTTCGACAGCACATCTCCGTTTTAACAAAGAGCTTTTCCATATTTAACCAGTGACTCCGAAGGGGGCAGGAAGACACACAAACAGCTGTGCATTACCAGAACTTTATGGAGAGGACGAAAACAAAGAAGAGGAAGTCCACAGCAGTGACTGTACATTCAAAAACAATGACCACAGGACTCTCAAAGGAGGTCATCTGTTTACTTAGGTCTGGAACAATGGATAGCACTGAACCCCAACTTTTTCAATCCCTCTCTTGTCTACCCACAAATAATCCTCTGACTTGCCCACAGCACTGTGATGTTAACTGAACATAAAGAATGTCACTATTAGTAACTGACGACACCCAAAGCAGCCGGCTAAGGGACAATGACTCAAAGGGTCACCGAATAAGCATTTCTAAACATGTCTAATCTGGACCCTCGAGCAGGCATGTTGTCTTAATTTCAAAAATAATGAGCAAGAGCTCAATAATGGCCAGATTCTTTCCTAAAGGAAAACAAAACAAACTAACAAACAACAAACACACACACACACCCAAAAAACTTTATACAGCAAACAGAGCCACGGGTAGGTAAATACTAATTTGAATACACTTAAGTGGTGGCTTTCTTAAACTCAGCAACTGCCAGGCTGCCAGGCAGATGTGGGGTTTTTGTTGTTTTTAAGTTTTCATATTTGCTAAGTTTTCACTTGGCATACATTTGTACACTAAGAGAGAGATAGAGAGTAAATTAGACAAAGTTGAACACAGAAAAGTCAGGCAGGGATGGGGTGGGGTGGGGGCACACATCTTTCCTAGTCTCTTAAGCACAGACAACTCTGATCCAATTGCCAGTAGAAACTTTGATTTCACTGACAGGTAGATGTCTGACAGCTGCAGACAACTGCCTGGCAATCACACAGATGCCACCAGGAGGAGGTAACCCCTGTGCAAAACTCAGTCCTGTGTTCCCATTACTAGACGGAGTTGCTACTGCCTCAGACTTCCCTGACATTTGATAAAACACCCAAGCTTCTTATCAGCTGCCGCCACCACCACCCCAGACTGAACTATTCCTGAACAACCATGCCCAAAGTGTCAAACTAAAAGTCCTGTCTATTGTCTTTGACAAAAGACCCTTCCCTCATTGAACCCCATTCATGTGTCAGACCTGTAACGACTGCCCCAGCAGATCTCAGTGCCAAGTAGATATTAAGAACTGAGCACACAGCTATGCCCCGTGAAGGAATGTCACAGTAACTTTGAAATCCTCAATGGCTAGCCACTGACAAGGCTGTATGTCAAGAATGGAAGGTTCGCCTACCTGGAGCCCTCTCCGTCTCAGAATGCTGGACTCATCCATCTCCCTCTCTGCTTTCTCTGAGCCTGTCGCCACAGTCTGGCCATGCTGTACTACCTCTACTTGGCCACGCTAATTCAGAGCCCCCGCAGCTGCTAAACACTTACATCACGCTCTAGCTGATTGGAGCCTGAAGTCAGCTGGTCCTGCTTAGTTATTCACTCCACCAACTTCGGAGATCACGGATGCTCTCGCAGTTCGCCCGCCCGGGAGAGCGCAGCAAGTGGGCTCCGGCACCTAATGTATTTCCCCCAGCAGGCAGGCAGAGGAGGGAGGCTTTCGCTATCAGACTGGAAATCGTGGGATCCCTGTTTTGTTCTTCTAAATGCCGACTGGTGGTTTTCCAGGCAAGCAGGTAAATGGCTTTCAGCAGCGACTTTGGGTCAAGCCCCTTCAGAGGTCCAGAGTAAATCAGCGCGGATACACACCTCTGTCAAAGCAGCCTTTGATTGGGAAGGTGAAAAAAAAAAAGAAGAAGAAAAGAAAAGAAAAACAGGAAAAACGGGGCCAGCTGGACACATCCAGCGGCACCACCACTCACTCCTGGTGCTTGTCTTTTCAACCGCTATCAAAGGAAATAAATTGTAGCAGAACAGGAGAGCTCAGGGCGCGGCTGGTCCTCAGCCATCCTCCAAGGACACTTCCCACTGGGAGATCTCCATTCCTTTACACAAACATCTCTCTCCGGGTCAGTTCCCAACCTTAAGACACAGAGTAGGGGTTTTAATTTCCCCCACCCAGAACTTCGTTCTGCTGATATCTGACCAACATGTAAAAAGAAGGAAAAAAATTTCTAAGACCCATCATTAGCTGGGATGTTAACCTATTCATAGAGCCGTAAAAGCTGTGGGGGTGGGGTGGTGGTAGATTCCCATCATGTGCAATTTCACAGTTTGTTTCGGCTTGTTTACTCCGCTCATCTTCACTTATTGCCATTCAAAGCAACTACCAGATGAATATTAGGTTTCATTACTGCCATGGCACAGGAGTAACAATATACGATACTATCAATTTATAGTAAATAATTCCTCCTGTGTCTGCTCTAAAGATATTTAAATTGGGGGAATTGCTTGGTCCTCGGGGAGGCAGGCACTCAGTGGTGTGTCTGAGAGCCACCTCCACAGCCACTATAGTTATAGATATAGTTATAGATTGGTCTTCTCGAAAACCAGCCCTAAAATTATTTAAAATATATCAGTGATTCTTGGATTCTTACCTATTCCAGAGATCTAAAGATTTCCAAATGATGAGAGGGGAGAAGAAAGAAATGTCTGGGAGGTCTTTACAGACTCCACCCCCAACCCCTTCACTTCTGCTCCTTTCCTGGCTGTCAGCATGCTGGTAGCCATGCTATCAATTGATTAGATTATGTCATTAAAAATAGCTTTGGGATTTATGAATCTAAGCACTGAGCCAAATTGATTGCATTTTACACCGCCAGTCCTTGCACACATCTCTAGACACTCAAAAGAAGTCCAGTTGGACGGTCCCTAGCTGAGGCTCAGCAGAGAGGGGTGTCAGAGGATTCTCCACTTAGATTTGTTCATTTGATGCCACTTAAGGCAGAAAGCCCCAGAGAGTTTTTAGCTCTTGCTTATATGTGGAGAGATGATGCTACTACGTCCAGAGAAGTGGGGTGGGCACACGGTGGGGGGAGGGGGGGTTGCGGGAGAGCACAAAACTGGTCATCACACAACTCAAAACACACCAATAAACTTGGGCTTAAGCCACAGTTTGAAAAAAGATTCCTTCAAAACTGTATATTCCTGTTTAAAATTGAAGGTGTAAAAATAGTCTGTTCCTTTTTCCTTTATAGAAAGAAAAGCCCAATTAAAGACAGCCAAATGGGCTGTAAAGGTACCGGGGGAAATAGTGCCTGTTCTCACTGCCCCCGGGCACTTCCAACTCTTCCTGGGAAATGAAGACCAAGAGGTCTTTCTGATGGCAACCACAGGAGTGGGAACTCATGGGCCATTCACTTTCCAGTAGTCCTCAAAGAAGCATCAAAAACTTTCCGGAATTATAAGAGCCCTCTTAGACAAAGCCTGGACAGCCATATAGCCCATATCTATGTCTTTGAAATTAGTCTTGTTCACAGACTAAGAAGGAAGGCATACTGATTTTAGGGGAAGACAGTTTTTTTGTTTGTTTGTTTGTTTGTTTTTTAAACCAAAAGTTCAACTTTGGAAAGCAAAAGCCATTCATAGTTTTTTTTTTTTTTTGTTGTTGTTCTATAAAGATGTACACACACACACACACACACACACACACACACACACACAGAGTAGCTGTTTTCAGAAGAGGGCATCAGATCCCATTACACATGGTTGTGAGCCACCATATGGTTGCTGGGAATTGAACTCAAGACCTCTGGAAGAGCAGCCAGTGCTCTTAAGTGTTGAGCCATCTTTCTAGCCCCACTCATGGTTCTTTTACTTAAAAAACAAAAACAAACAAACAAACAAAAAACCTATTGTATTTACTTGTGCATGAATGGAGGGCAGAGAACTCTGAAGACTTCTCTCCTATCATCTGTGTTAGGGGAATTGAACTTGGGTCCACCGGCTTGGAGACAAGCATCTTTACCTGCTGAGCCTTCTCCAACCCCCCCACCCCCCGCCATGGTTCTTTTGTATATATGCCTTTGTTTTGAAGACTATCATCTGCAGCCTGCTAGTACTTCTGGAAAAAGTAAAGCTCTCACTTAAAAAGAGAAAATGGAAAACTCCTTTGCTCTGAAAATAAAGATCACACTTTCCTGGGAGGCGGGCGGGGTGGTTGGAAGCATCTTTTCTGTGACTGATGGTGGAAGCTGTCTGGAACTGCCACCAGAAGATGCTCTGGGAATACACTGTCAGAAAGGTAGCTGATGTGTGTCTCTGATAAGCAGAACCAATGCAGCAGGCACCTTGGAGGTAGAACCGCCTTGATGCACAGGTCTGAAAGGACTGTGGCTGAGGACAAAAAGTATGTCTCCTAACAAAGGGATATTTTGAGATAAAAATCTAGGTTAGCAGTCCACCTTTAACTAAGTCTAAGATGAAGATTATAACCATCAAATCTAGTATGAAAAAAAATATCGATTACCTGTCAAAATGTATCACTTTGAGAAGTGATACACATACATTTTAAAGAAACAAAACAAGCCAGAGGCAAAAACATTCGGGACAAAAATGAAAGGCTGCTGAAAAAAAAAAAAATATCAGGCAATAATGGCTGAGCGGAGGGAATAGTAAAGGGAAATTGCTACATTTACCCTTTGCTATATATTTTCTCATCAAGATAAGCCATGTGTTAAAATGCAATAAAAACCTCAAATGATGACACTATTCACAGGTAATAATTGGGATCCAGGCTAATTTCCATTAATAAACTCATTTTTTCCCTGTGATTTTATACCTTCCCAGAATATGTTCACAATATTGAGAGTTAGTTCACAAAACACTAACTTCAATACGCATCACCTTTACATTTGTATTCAAATAAGGAAACCCAGTGGGCTTTGTCATGCATTGTAGTCTAAATCAAGGAGCTTTGTAATATTTGGTTTAAAAATATTTACATGGGTACCTCACGAGCCCATCTACTCTTGGCATTGTTTAGGTCATGAGACATTCCAAATCCATGGTCACAAGGATAGAAGTCCAAATTACATTTCAATAATTATTGCAGGTCAGTGCCTCCCAGAGAGAAAAACAATTCCAAATTCCAATCAGGAAAAGGAGTCTTTGGCTGCTTTTCACAAAGAGGCAATGGAGATTTGTAGTCACGGGCACAGTGTTGATGTGTGCCCTAAGAATTCAGGTCTGTCTCTTCTCAGGTGTCTGCCTATACTACCTATTTGGAACCCTGTCTCCAGCAGATCTGTGTGGGTTACTTTGAGTCAAGGTTTCTTTGGATCGTATCCATCCTCTGCAGCTGAATGCTTACTGAGTTTGTTTGTATGCATGTTTTTGTTGTTGTTGTTTTTTAAATAAATATTTATTTGATTAATGTATATAGTACACTGTCACTCTCTTCAGACACACCAGAAGAGGGCATCAGATCCCATTACAGATGGTTGTGAGTCACCATGCGCTTGCTGGGAATTGAACTCAGGTCCTCTGGAAGAGCAGTCAGTGCTCTTAACCTCTGAGCCATCTCCCTAGCCCTGCATGTTTGTTTCTTATAAAGCAAAGGTACTTGAGGTTTTCAGATCTACTCTCTGCACCCCAGTCCACTGGCTCCATCTTCCCCTCCCAGCAAACTCAACCTTTTCTTCTGAACATCTGTTCTCCCAGAGGCCCAGTGTCAAGGGAGGGAGAGGATCTCATCTACCCCCACAGAAGGCTCGCTCTCCCTTGACCTTCTACCTGACCCAGGAGCAGCAATGACAGAGGAATGTCCGTTTGCTGACCCCCATGCCCAGACTCTCAGAGCTTATAGAGTGCTCTGTAAGCTTTCTAGAATTCATCACAGCTCACGGGGATACCCTAAATGTGCTCATGCATTAAGTGTGGTGATGACAGCTACTTCTCAAAGATAGCTACAGATAATGACAAAATATGTCCCATCATTGTATCCCGATAGCCACCTGAAAGAGAGAGAAGGCTTCAATGTCTTATCTAGTCATTCCCCAGGGAAGTCAATATTGCCAAATGGATTCATCCCCCCATTAAACCACCAATTATGTTTTCCATTCATAAAATTACTACTGGTAACCAATGAATGTGTTTGCTGCCTTTTTAATTAAAAACTTAGAGTCATATGGGGCACAAAGGAGATGATCATTCATGAGAAGGCATGCAAAGATCTACTGTGGTAACAATCATGTCCCTGTGTCTCTCTGAATGGGACAGGGACCCAGAATGGCAGTGGGAGCATGTCATGAGCTTTGCTCAAGAGCTTTGTTCAAATGTCTATTTCTGTGCTTGTATTTTGATCCTTTCTTAATGTTTGTACTTTATTTTCACTCCTTTCACTTATAAATAATAATGATTGACCTTTTTTTTTGGTCATATACTATGTGCCAACCAGTCATCTCACTGAATACTGAACAGCAACAGTGCACGAATCAGGTAAGCCGCCTTCCCCACAATAGATGAGGAAACTGGCACTCTGAGGGATTATGTATCTCCTAAGACACGCAGAATCAAGCCACCAACTTAGACCAGGCTGGAGTCTACATCCCTACCTCCATCCTTTCCTCTCCTATAGTGGTTAAACCAAGGAGGGAAAGAGAGACAGAGATGTGAAAGGCACTAGATTCTTTAGCCCCTAAGGGGGAATTATCAAAAAGATCAGTGATCAGAATATACCAGCAAGGGCACGGGAATCCCAAGTGATCTCTATATGCTTTGGGCTTCTAACAGAAAAGGAGCATTGCAGGAGAAGCGAAAGCCCCCGAACAGGATTGGCAGAGAGAGAGCGAGGATCCAGAGACAGGCTAGACAGAGCAGCTCCTGGTCTCCTCTCAGTCTGAGCAACCCTTGGGTCTCTGCCTTCTCAATTACACACTTCCAAATACAACCAGCACTTAGTTACAATCACACTACCAACGCAAAGCCAAGGGCATTCTCTCAGTAGCTGTGCCAGGCACGGCATATGTCCCGGGGGCGGGACAGTGCTGGCAGCTCTTTATTTCCTAGTCCAATAACTTTTCTGGAACTTACCACCAAGGGAATGCTCCTTAAATCCCCCTCCTTCTTCAGCAAGTGACTCAGAGCAAGACCGTTCGACTCTGAGCAGTGCTGGGAAGGAGAGGGGAAATCCCAGTTATGATGTCACAGTCCATTCCCAGAAGCCGCCCTGCATGGCCAGCCAGCATAATCCAGGCTCTGCCACAAACAAGTGCACAGGCTGTGGCAAATTCCCCTTCTGTGGAGCTTCCTCTTTCTTAGGTGTCAAGGTATCATGGGCTTGGGGAAGAGGAAAGAGGAGGGAATGTCCTGATGGGAAATGT
This sequence comes from Mastomys natalensis, assembly GCA_021653895.1. NCBI lineage: Eukaryota > Metazoa > Chordata > Mammalia > Rodentia > Muridae > Mastomys > Mastomys natalensis. The sequence goes on from JAJTUV010000036.1 coordinate 803,139, forward strand.
GGAAACCAGCACCATGTGCTCAGCAGAAGCCCAGCACAGCCCTGTATGGGAACTGGTGGCCTTCCTCAGTGGCACACAAGCAGGACGTCACTGTGTTCTTCCTCCTTCCACTCAGAGCCTCTCACAGAGCCTCTGGCTCCCAAGGCCCTTGGGCCACAGTCCTGGCTTCTAGAGTCTTCTGTTTAGGAATTCACTTAGGGATGAGGAGAGGGCCGAGGCCTCACTCAGGAAACACTGGGGAGCTGGAGCATGCATGCCCAAGGCACACTCTATTGTTACTGTTGTGATGACAGCAGATGACGCTCTAGACGAAGTTGGACACTCACCCTTATTTCTGTCCAAAATGCACACTGAGTTATTATGATAATATGTCCTAATTATCACTATTGAATCCCTGGAAATATTTACAGCTTATTAAAAGAACACACAAAATAACGAGATCTTAATAACTACCGTGCCATCAATGGTCAGAGGTAAACAGACCCTAGAAATGGGTCTCCTTTGTCTAAAGTCCCAGCAGATGCCACCCAGGGACCAGCACTGTAGCCACTAATGACCTTTTCTTGTATTTTAGGATAGTCATTGGAAATGGCACAATTCTAACCTCTAAGGAGAGAGTGGGTTTGTTTATACACGCATAAATCGCATGCTCTCACCAAGCATAGCATATATATCTGCATCCTGAAACGATTTAAAAATCCATCAGGAAGAAGACTCCAACAAAGGGCAGGATGCCCTTCCAGCTTTCAAGAGACAGGCATAATCCTCCTCACTCACACAGAATTTGAGGGCTAACACCTTTCCACTGACAAAACTCCCAGAGTAGCATTTTCAAAAATATATTTAATTTGGTTCAAATTGCAGGTGGGGTCAGTAGCAAGCACATGCCTATGAAATCTGCTGCTGCCCACACTTCTCACACCGAGCTCTCTTCCATCCCCTGCCAACCGAAGACCGTCTCAACACATGCAACCTGTGATTCCTACTCTGAAACATGCATGACGTCGCTTAAGGCTTTTTCATGAGAAAGCTACATTGTCTTGACATCTGCATCACCATTTTTTATCTAATTATTTCTGGCATATTAGCCATCAAATCACTGCTGACAACATGATAGGAATCACGGGATTGAAAAAAAAATTACATCCTGGGAGGAAATAATAAAATATAAATCACATACATAATTTTCTTTTGAACATTTTAACAATGACACCCTCATATACATATGAAATATAGCAGACTATCCTCATAAATGCTCCAAACATCAATCACAGCGGGGAAAATATCCTCCACTTTGCGAATACACGAAACCAACAAAATGTAGCATTTCTAATAAAACGGGTAATACAACTTCATTTTTTTCATACGACATTTATGAAGAACTGACAATTGGAAAGAGCACCGATATATTTCTTCAATTATGTCCATGTGTCTCTAAATGGCGCATAGCTAACAATGGGACAGTGAACTGGTACTTATGAAAACTCTGTGTTTCACATTCATAGATCATGGGAATGGGTGTGTGAAGTGACATGGGTAGTATCACTGTGACATGCCTATCAAACACACAAGCTTCAGACAGTCCTATGTCGACACAGTGATGATACGAAAGGTGCCTGAATCAACTGAGGATTTTATCAAGCTTATAAAACAGGTAGTCCTAAAATGAATGATATGAATAAGATAAACTTTGCGATAAAATACAAAGGCTGCTTGGTTTTTAATCTTCTGAATGGTATTCCTATCAATAATAGATTTATTGGTTCAGAGATTATAAAAAGCACTGTCAGGCTATATACACTCAACATAACATATATGTCTGTCTGCCTGTCTGTCTGTCTGCATGAGAGCCTCTGGATTTGGAGTTCTAGGCAATTTGAGCCACCAGGTATGGGTAATAGTAACTGAACTGGGGTCATCTGGAAGCACTTAACTACTGAACTATCTCTCCAGTCACACATCTACTCTTTTTTTTTTTTTTTAATCCTATGGTGACAAAAGGCTAATTATAAGTTAAATGAACCTAGGTGAACTTCTTGAAAATATCAAACACAAAGTATAAAAACCATCTAAGGAAATAAATCCAAAATTGTTTTTAATTAAAATCATTTTTTTTTTTTAACCTTAGAATTTAAAAGCCAAGTGGGTCAGATGGCTCAGTGGGTAAAGGTGTTTGCCACACAACTCTGGTGATCTGAGTTGAATCTCTGGCATCCACCATTAAGGTGGGAAGAGAACAAATTTCACAAAGTTGTTCTTTGACATCCATATGTGTATTGTGGCACATATTGTCACACATATACATCATTCACACACACACATGTGAACACACACACACACACACATACATACACACACAATCTAGGGCTTTTCTTCAGGCAGGAATGGAAAGCTTTAGAAGGTCCCCCTGGATCGTCTTCCTCATTCGAGATATCTCACATTTTCTGTGACCCTTCTTCAACCTGCAGTTACACAGCATCCAATTCAGATGCTAGTAGGAACAGGGGTGCCATCTGCCAACTGGTTCATGGCTGAAAGAGAAACAAGTCCTTCCGGGACTCTCTCGAATTGCACAGCGAGCACCATGTGCCCACTTCTCCACTGCATTAGCCCTGTCTTCCAGCATCACATAAATGGACTCTTCGAAGAAACACAAAATGGGCTCTGGATTCCACCTCATCAATCCTCATCGGCTTCCTGTGAGCTGCTGAGAAGGGAAGAAGCCGGTTCAATTTAACCAATGTGGAAAGTGAGACAGAGAGGCTTGAAGAAGCGCCCAAGGTCATGAAAATAAAAAACAGGTGAAGTTAACAAGAAATTCCAGCTTCTTCTAGCCAGGACCCGGGTCCAGGCAGTGAACTGACTCCAAGATAAAACTTTGTCCCCTTCCACTTTTTCCATCCACTTACTAGGACGACAAAGGCCACTCAAGGGCAGAAAGTGCCCTGTAAAACTCTCAGGCAGTTACGCAAACAAATGGAAGACCAAATATATGCAGAGCCACAAACACTAGTGCAGGGAGAGGAAGAAGCCAGCCCCGGGTAAAGATCAGGCAGGATATGCACATAAGAAGAACTCACATTAAGACCACCCAAGGACACAATATGTAAATCCGACAAGTTGGGGGAAGATACAGAAAACACAGTGCTTATATCATAAGTGGGCAGAATACAGCAAAGTCAGCTCTGGGTTTCACTGTTAGTATCTCCCTACATTGTAAACACACAGCCTTCACTACAAAAATATTCCATGGGGTGTTCTGTCCATTTCATCCTCCACTCTGTCTGAGACCTTAATCAGTGGTCTTGTTCTTTTTTGTTCAAGGAAAATCAACACTTTTCTAGATTTTTCAAATAGTGTTTTTGAAATTGTGATGTTATAGATGACTACTGTAAACATCTATGATATATAAGAACGCAAGTAAGCCACATCTAATTTTAAGGAGGATTGATTTATGATCCTTATTTTTAATACACCAAAACCTAGATGTACTTTTACACATATAGGACCTAGAAATTCCTATGGAAAGTTCCCTTAACAACCACTCTTAAACGAAGATGGCTTGTCTTTAGCCAAAGCCAATTCACGATGATCTTCTGAAACAATGACAATAAATATTTTTTTTTAAAAAACTTTAATCACTGGGGTTGGCAATTTAATTTCTTACATTTGTTTTCTCTCTAGTGAATACATGAATTCAGAAGGAGTGACAGCACACTGTCCTTAAGGATCAAGGAATCTATCCTCTAGTTTTATTCACTGATACAAAGTCACTATGTTCTATTCGAAATCCCTAGCTCATTCATTTATATTCATTAATCTTAATGATATCATTAATGCACAATGTGTTTCACAGAAACTAATCGTATTTTGCCAGAATCAAACATTAACAATTATGCCTCCCATTATCACCTAATAAAATAAAATAAAATGTAAAATGTCCCAGGCACACCAGTGAATATTTTGATACGGTAACTGATTTGCATTTTTAATGCTACAATAAATTGGCCAGATTATCATCAATTAGATAAATTAATATTCTCTGGGTAAAGCATTGTGAGTGCTGGAGACCCACACCATTCTCTGTTCAGTCCCTTTCTTGATCTTTATTGAATGGAGGTTTAGCCCTCCTTGGACCCCTTATCTAAAGCTGGCTTTTGTGACTCAGGCTAATACCACCCAGCTCAGCCCATATTCCTCTTTAATTTTATGTACTTATCACTGCTTTAAGGAAAGACAGGAGATTAGGGAATCTGTGCTCTTCACGTAAAGGAGAAGTAGCCACCAAGGCGATGAAGATTCCTAAGTCAGAAGTGAATGAATCGATTTCTTGAAATCATAGTATTAGTATGTTTTTATCCCCTCAATTCAGAAACCAATCACTAGGCATCTGCTAAGCATTAGACATCGGGATGGATTTTGAGACTAGGGAGGGGAGAGACTCAGTCTCCAGTTCTCAGACACTGAATACATAAATGAAAGAGAGGAAGTGAGTAGACAGGTCAGGGTTGCAGGGTGCACTGCTTCTGAAATCTGGAGGGAGGATGTTGGGCAAACAGGCTGAGGGCAAGGAAGGGTTTGGCATGAGAGGTAATTCAGTCAGCAGTAGAGATTCCCAACCACAGAAGCATCTTTTATAAATCCACAAGGCTAAGGCCACACCCAGGCCAGGCCAACTGAGTCACAAGCTTCCAGGGAAGGACCAAGCATTAGCAGTTTCTGAAACTCCTGAGGAGAATGTAGAGTATATATAGGTCAGGAACCATAGGAAAAGGAATTCTTAGTGAGGCAGAAAGGATGTGGGGAGGTTCTGGAAGCATGCCACACCAGCAGAACAGTGGTCCAGAAGGAGGGTGGTAATAAAATGTAACAAGCAGGTAGGGCACAGTGGGTCATAATCTCTAACTACAGGTCACCCTGAACGTGGATACACTTACAAGGCCCACAGAACTAAAGCTTACATTATTCAGCCATTCTCCCGCTGGCTGAATTTGTAGAGAACAACGTTCTTCTACTTTTTATACTTCTACAGATTGAGCTTCAATGCCTTCAAGACCCTCTCTCTACTATCTGTCAATCACTTTCTTCAGGAATGACTGGTAAAACTTGAGAAAAGGGGCGTGGCTGAGAGAAGCAGCAAGGAGGAGGAGCATGGAGTCTTGTGGCCACAGGAAAATGTGGCTCTAATCTCCAGAAGACTAGCATTGCTACAGGAAGGCAAGACTTTCTCTGCACGTTTCTTCCTTTCGGATCCAAGGTCACTGGAGTGGGGCCACACTGCCCTGTCTGACCCTTCCTACCCACATTACACAGCTCAATTATTAAAAGTAAACAGGATCCTTCATCTTTCCTTTCTCTGGGTCTCTCCAATGCCACCAAACTCTGGTGACAATTTCATACCTCTCCTGACAACCTTGAAATCCTGTCAGAGCTCTCCTCTGAGACGGCAGGTAAGGCTATCTGTGAGCGGCCTGTTAATTGTATTCTTTAACTGTCCTCTGCAGAATACAGGACACAACTGGATGTGGAGATCTTGGCTGTTTTACCTGAGGATAATACTAACAGATTAAATCAGATTCTATGGTAGATTCTTTCACCCTGAATCATCAAGAAAAATGCAGGTTTCTTTCCAGAAAAAAATATAACAAAATATAAAAATTAACAAGAAATGAGACTAAGGGGGAAAAAATCCTTATTTGGGTCCGAAGCACAAGTTTTAAAATGCATGCCACTGATTTTACTACTCCATTTCCAGGAGGGACACTTGCAGGAAGAAATGTAAATATCTACTTCTTCTGCTTGCTTCTAATGAAACATCTTTGACCATTTTTATTTAAAAACCACAACTAATACACTCTCAGCGTGGTGGAGTTAAATTTAGCTGTGGTGTTTATGCATGCAGTGAGTTATTGATAATGCACCCAGTGACGTGACGTCTACCCTTCAAAAGGAATTACGCCTAACAGCTTCCATCAGTTCCTTTTAAGTTACTGGACGAGATTTCTCCAGCACAAATATCACCTTGTGGCGATAATTCAAACATGGAAACCCAGGATACAAAGGCATTGCCCACACATTATTCCCCAAAGCTCAAAATACTATCAAGACTGAACACATTTTCTCCTTTGCAGCAGTGATCTCAAGCCAACTACTGTGGAGAAAATCTCCATGTGACGTCAGAATGCGTTTTAATCTCAGATTATCCACTGGCTTTCATACGAATAGTTTCGTGTGCTCTCACTGTTTTTCCTCAGATGGCCTGTGAGTCACAGTGCCTCGGTGAGTCACCTTGCCCACAGAGTGCACCTTTCTTTCACATGCATTATAGATGCATCCTTTAAAAGGGAAATCAACAGTTTGGCTTGTAGCCACTGCAAAGGCCATTTGCTGATGTGCCACCTGGTGGACAAAAGTAACAACTGCATCGGTTGACTTCACAGTGGCTCTTTTTCCCCAAACACTTTTTACAAATGCTTGGCTAAATGAGTTAATAGAGATGAAAAGAGGTGAAAATTCAGTTCAGGTCCTTAAAGACCCACAAGAGGGCAGAGCACCTTGAGACTAGGACAGAAGTGACTGTCTCTTCCTACTTATGGCACACGGATCTCACAGCATTAAGACATAGTTATCACCTCTTAGCTTTTCCCAAGGGCTATACTGTCGGTGAGGTACAAGACTATCAGGACCAGGTTCTGTGACTGCAAAATTTGTCTGTAGATCTGATAACATTTCACAACTCTAAGAATCTATGTGAGATCCTCTTGTCTGAGAGATCTTGTCAAGAGAGACTGACAGGAGTGGAGGCCAGCATCATGGTCTGTCACTGTAGAACAACACCCATTTACCCATCTTAACCCACAGGTCTGGCATCAGAATGTAGAGATCTGTTTATAGTGGAAACAGGCCAGGAAGGCAGATTAAGACCCTCCAACATTCTGTCTAATGTTCCCCATGTCCTTCCAGCAGAGCACTTGCTGGCAGAAGCAATGCAGGAGTATGATGTTCAATACCTACTGTGTGTCCATCATATGCATGTGCACCTGATATTCCTTCTAAACACTGCATACCATGGACACACACACACACTGCCCCCTGTGCTACTTGATTCACAGAGACTGTTCAATTGGTTGGATTTGAGATGTGCATGTGCAGGTGTGTGTGTGTGTGTGTGTGTGTGTGTGTGTGTGTGTGTGTGTGTACACGCTAAGCACTGAATCCAGGGCTTGGTAAAGGCAAAGAAGGAGTTGTACCACAGAGCCACCCTCTAAAGCCCAAATTAATAGTTTCATAAAGGGTATACTTAGGCTCTGATCTCTGGTATCTTTTACTTTGTAAATTAGAAGCAGAAACACAGAAGAGTGCTGCAAGGTTCTGCAGTAGGACCAAAGTAAAGTCTTTTCTTTACCTGCCTTTCCTTTAGGGAGCCGAAATAGCACAAAAAATCCAAGGAGGAGGCTGGGGGATGGCTCAGCCTATGAAGTGCTTACTGTGCAAGTCTGTGAACTTGAGTTCAGATCCCCAGATGCATAGCTCACTTCTGGCATCCTGGGAGCTTGCTGGCCAGCTAACCCCAGGTTCAGTGAGACTGTCTCAAAAATTAAGGCAGACAGTGATCAAGAGAGACACAGATGTCAACTTCTGGCCTCTGTAATACATGCAGGAATGAGTGCACTCTTTCTCTCTCTCTCTCTCTCTCTCTCTCTCTCTCTCTCTCTCTCTCTCTCTCAACACACACACACACATCACACACACACACATACAGAGAAAGAGAGCAACAGGGACAGAGAGACAGAGGCAGATAGAGACAGGGGTTGGGGAGGGAGGACATCTGAACCCCAGTTCTTCCGCACACCACTCGGTGCCCTTGGGAAGGCATTCTAATTAATTGCTTCCTTTGATTTCTCTTAGCTTCCTTAAGGGAAGAGAAAACACATTTGCCTGTGTTTACTTCCAATGTTTTAGTTCTTATGGTTTTTCCAAAACTACAGTGTGTAAGAATAGAATTTCCCCCCAGATATCCACCAATTGTGTACGTTTTTTCTACAATACTGTAGGTAGTTGAGAAAATGCATACATTTTCTAAACAGAAATGGTTTTTCAATTTTATAATACATTTGAGATAAAAAGTTCCCCCCACAAGGTGTAAAAGGTCAATAAATGCATTCTGAGAAAAAGACCCTAGAACAGTCTTTTAGAGATTGCACTTCCATTAAAGAAAAAGAAAAACTCACTTTAAATGTCAAAAATAAATAAACGAACAAATAAATAAAATCTCCAGGAAATGCTTTTTTATGTCTGTTCCAGCTGACAGCATCCTTCTGTTTCAGAGCTTAGAGTCAGGCACTTCCAGCCCTTTATGCAGAGATGTATCAGCTTAGCCCTTACCATGCATAGCACCAACACTGTACCAAAAATACACTTCTTCACCATGATAGAAAGGGGAGAAAGGGAAAGACAAGTCCTGGAGAGAGGACCAGGAAGCAGCAAGCATGGTCAATAAATTCCACAGCAGACAGCCTTCTGTGCTCCACCCAAGGCCAACACAGAAAAGCTGCCCTCATAGCAAACTTTCTATTCCAAGGTCTCAGGATTCCTCTTCTACCCACTCTGACACTCTTAGGTCAGACTTGACTCCTATCTTGCAAACATTTCTATATTCTCTTAGCAACTTAGGCTGTTCATCTTCTGACAGCAGAAGAATCACAGTGTTTCAGAGCAAAGATCTGACAGACCAGACCAGACCAAAAAACGTCTTACTTACGGCGTAAGGCTATGATAACCAACTCTTTAGCAAACTCTGGCAGGCTCCACTGAGACTATATGTTCGAGTTCTGCATTTCACAAACCATCTCTTAAGAGTTTTTGCTGTTTGTAACAGGGTCACACGGAGGAGCCCAGGACTGGCCTCCAGCCTGCCGTGTGATGATGATAGCCTTGAATTCCCCATCTTCCTGCTTCTACCACCCAAGTGTTAGGATTACAGGCACGTGCTACCATGCCTATTTAGGTCTCAAGGTTATGTTAAGGATGGGGTTTCTTCTGTTCGTCCTATTCAAGAAACAGAAAGGCTTTTATAAAAAGCTTGTTCTAGTGGTAGTCTCTGCAACCCTAACTACACAAAGATGCTGAGGAGAAAGATGACAATTTTAGTCTGGCAGCTTACTGAGACCCTGTCTCAGATATAAATAAATAAGTAAAGGGTTGGGGAACTAGCTCAGAGATGGAGACTTATCTATCCAGCAGGAAGTCTTAGGTTCAACCCCAATATAGACATATCCAAGTCTCTTACAAAAAACAGAATCTCAATGCTCAGTAACACTTCCGAGCAATTACGGCCCTGGCACAGGGTACTCAGCAATCAGCTCAAGACCCACTGGCTCTGTTGTAAGAATATCTAGACATGTTGTTCTAATATGAAAGACCACACATTTTCTGACTGGCTGTATCAATACTTAAAAAAACCATTTAATTATTAACATGTTGATAGTGTGTGTGTGTGTGTGTGTGTGTGTGTGTGTGTGTGTTGTGTGTGTTGTGTGTGTCCATGCATGTCCCGTTAAGAGAAACTTGTATTCAGTTCTCTCCCTTTGTCATGTGAGTTCCAGAGATGGAACTCAGGGCCTCACGACTGGCAGCAGGCACTTTATCCACTGTGCCACCTTATGCCATGCCCACTACCCTTCTGCAGCTTTTACAATACAGGTTGCTGCTGTATGCTTCCTGCTCCACGAGAGGCCCTGGGCAGTGGATAAAACTCAAGTTTACTGCTAGCTTCGCTTGTAAATCAGGGTAGCCATGGACTCCTCTGACCAACACATTGAGATGCTTTGATAAATTATAGCCAAGACACAAACTGCAGTATTGATTCCTAAAGTCACCAGGTCCTCTGTCAGTTGCTGCCACATTGGTAGCTATCTTCTTAATATCTTTTCTCCTTTCTGAGAAAAGTGTCCAAAATCCTGGCAGGTACCATTACTTAAAGAACATGTACTGCCATCGTCATTTGGGAGTATCAAGTCTTTAAATATCCACTCCCCCAGACACACAAACTCGCTTGCCCCAGATTTAGCCACTCAACAGATGGCTAAATCATGATGCTCACCAGATTATACTTTTTACATGACCAGTCACCAAAATGCTTAAGATAACAGATGTTAATCTATCTGGATGTATTATATTTTCTATCAAGACATCAGGAATACTCCGTGGCTTTCACAAACTATGAAGCGCATCCAAGTTATCTGGATAAAGTGAAGGGAGGGGGGATGTAGAAGACAAAGGACCTATTTTTCCAAGTTTCCAGGATCATTTCTGCAAAGTTTTATGTTTTAGTTGAGCCTGTCTCTTAGGCCTTTATTTCTCCGGTTGAAAACATATCCATGGATCAAGAATATGGCTCATTTTAAATTTTTCCACTCCCAATGGTGCTATTGAGAAATAAAAGTCAAGAGTACTGATGCAAGGTGACACATAATCTTCACTAATTCTTAAATGAACAAGCTGCATGTGGCCCGTGAGCCGTTTATCCTGTGCCACAGCCAGGATGGGATTCCTCTGCAGCACAGCCAAGGGCAGCAGAGCGTTACTGACATCTCTCTCTCCTAAGTTCAGAGACCAACCATGCAGAAGCCCAGGTGGTGGCTCAGAAAGGCCAACACAAGCCCCAATGCCTGGCAGATTCTCTGGGCCTCTGGCCAGGGTCTGTGCAGATTTGGCTTTCGCAGAAAGCACCATCTGGAAAGGCCCCAGTGATGTTTTTCCTGTAAATAGTGACACACAGAGGAGTTGAGGGAACAGGCAGACCCTTAGTTCTTCTAGACAAGAGAAAGTGGTGTTGCTATAACCTAAGCTTGCAGAGCAGGGTCCAGGGTCATCATCAGAAAGCCCCTCCTCCTCGTTATAACTACCCCTCTTTTCCTCAAGCCCAGTCACACATTGATATGAAGACCCTTGCATATGGCTGGTTTCCTACCACAATCACCACAGAACTCTGCACGTGGAGAGGAGAGGCACAGAAGGAGAAGGAATTCAGGGGAGAACACCCCCTACCCCCATACAACATAGCAACCCCCAAAGAGAATGCAGGCATCCCTTGGGCGCCATGTCTGTTGACATCTCATGATTGGTTAGCACTCAGAATCACGTCTTTGTCCATGTTAACTGGCCATTTACTTATTCACCAATCCCTTTTCCTGTTATTTCTGGGCAGGACACATTTCTCAGCTCCCTGTGCCCATAGGTGTAGTTAGACAATAAAATCTGGTCATTATGTGCCAGTCCTCAAGATTTGACCCATTAATACTTCTAATGGAGGCTAGACTTTTATATTAACCATTTTTCTTCTGTACAGATCCCCCTCACACACACACAAAAGACCACCGAGACACACACGGTGACAGGAAGACAATGACTCTTCTGTCTGCCTGAGTTCCTGAATGATTGTGTGGAGCGGAGCATGGCCAACCAAAGCAGCAGGGAGGCAAGAAAGGAATAAATTTAGCAGACCAGAGAGAACCCTGAGTGGATCTAGTCTGCATCAGTACAACAGAGAGCACACTGAGGCATCCTGACTACACACTGGGAGAAGACTTACCTCACCAAGGGCCACACTCACACACCAACTAAAAAGAATTATCTTCCATACAGTCTCACACCAGATACCAGATATGTCACCGTAAGGCTTCAATGCTATGGTTTTAGAGTTTAAACCCAGGGGGTGGGGCCTCACTGGCAGGTGATGGCCTATATTACTGCTATTCAAAAGGACACTGCAGAATTGCATGTGTTACTATGAGCAAGCTTCAGATTAAGACAGAAACAAAATAGTTAACGCTGTATTAAAATGTTAGGACTCGAGGTAGCAGGATGGTTTAGAGGATAAAAGCACACACTGTCCTTGCAGAGGACCAAAGTCTGGTTCCCAGCATCCACATGAGATTTCCTATAATCTAACTCCAGGAGAGCTAACACCACTGGCCTCCTCCATAGATATGTACCTACATACTTAGTGAATAGATGGATGAATGGATGGATGGATAGATGGATGAATGGATGGGTAGATGGATAAATGGATGGATGGATAGATGGGTGGATGGGTAGATGGATGAATGGATGGATGAACAAATGAACTCTGTGTGTGTGTGTGTGTGTGTGTGTGTGTGTGTGTGTGTGTGTGTGTGTGTGTTTCTGGACCAAATAACAAGAAGCTAACAGCAACAATATGTCTGAGGAGAAGGATGAAGAGAAATACATAAATTACTTTTTATTTTCTACCATTTGGTATTCAACAGCAAGGAAGCAATCACAGCAACAAAGTGATGTCACTTCCTTCTCTCCTCCCAGAGAGAATGACTTTCAAACAAGGAACCTAGGAGGTTGCAGATCAATGGAGCTATAACAGATCAATCGGAACTATAAGCCCTGAGTCTGTATGGCATCAAGGTCACCCCTAATGACTTATACCAGCTACAAACACAATCACACTTCCACTGAAAAATAATGGATCCCACACAGTCTTACACCACATAGGTGCCACAAGGCTTTAAAGCTGTAGCTTGGGAAACCAGACCCAGGGAAATTGTTCACCAATTCGTGGAATGCTATTTCCATATAAACAAAGGTTCCCCGATTGTTTATGAGAAAGGTGACCAGTAGGTGACCAATGGCAAGGGCATTTCTGATGTCTGTGGCCTGGGGAAGTGTCTTAAAGCCTGCCCTGAGTAAGCTCTCTCTAAGATAATCACATGTCTCTCCTCCAAGTCCAGAGGCCACCAGTCAATCTATACATGACATTTAATGAGTGACACTTCAGTTTCAAACTATGAAAAAGGCATCAAGAAAAAAAAGAGTGGGGTGAAGGGGACGCAGAGATGCTGGCACAGAAGCATTTTAATAATTCTGTAGTGAGGGGGGAAAGCCTCTGGATTTGGGATGAATTCAGAGTCTCATTAAAGTATTCTTCAGCACAGACATCCATCTCTCTTCAACCTGCTCAGCTCCCAACAATGCATAAAAGTGCCTCTTAGAAAAATGAAATCATTGAATTTGCAGGAAAGTGGATGGGCCTGGAGAATATTATATTGAGTGAGGTACTCCAGGGCCAGAAAGACAAACACTGCATGTTCCCTCTTACCTGTAGTTCCTAGGTCTGAACTCTCAGATGTGAGTTTATAACAGAGTAACCACAGAAGTAAGAAAAGCACAGAGAGCCCATAGGTGTGTTAGGGGAAACTTAGAGAGAGGAATAGCAGGATGCAGGTGAGAGGAAGTGGGAAAAGGAATAGCGGGGAGGAAGCTTCAACTGCAGAAGAGGAAGGGTGGGCAATGCAGAAGGAGAGGGAGGAGGGAAGAAGGAGGAGGAAGGGAAAAGGGAGGACAGACAAATAACACAAAGGTTGTTTGGTAAAGCCTCAAGGAATTATACTGTTTTATATTGTCCTAATATTATATATATTATGTATACATGTATGTGTACACACACACACACATACAACACACACACACACACACACACACACACACACACACACAGAGTCTGAAAAGAAATTAAGGCACTTGTGCTGATGATGTTTTTCCACAAGAACCACAGACTAATAAAACCTCTAGTACCAGACACGGGAAACCTCCTTTCAAAGGGTTGGGCAGGATAATCCAAATGATTCCCCCAAACAATATAGATTATAGATGTAGCCCTTCGTTGCCTCTCAGAGGTTATGAGTGGGGCCCTATTGTTGAAGACATCACACACTTAGGCCACACAGCTTGGATGGCTCAAGATGGATCTGACCTGAAAGTCTCTTTACTGTGGTCTAAACATGGGTCCAAAACACACAATGCAAACTGCCAAAGGAAGGAAGCAATTAAACAGTCCTACTCAGCTGTAACACCTATGAACCATGACAATTACTATTATGGCAAGAGATGCATAAAGATTCAATAGCACCCACATTAGTGGGTTAGTGGCAACCAGCAACTGTCACATTGGACTTAAGTCCCATTCAACAGGAAGGAAATCATGCCTGGTACTAGAGACTTAGCCAGCTTCCCAGGGCTAGTAAGGTCACGGAATCTACTACAACCACATTGATAGACCAGAATCATTCCTTTCTACATCTAAACTTTAACCTTACACCCACAGATAATGTACTACCCGTCAACAGAGAATCTTCTCTTATAGCAGATGGAGACCATCACAGAAAATCACAATTGGACACACTGGATCAGTGGATTGTAGGGACCTCGGCCCAAACATAACTTACAACCCAGCTCCTCCATCTACGCTTAGGAGCACTGTAGAAGGGGGAAGGGTGAAGAAGATTGCGGGAGCTGAAATACCAGGAAGTCTGCTGAAGTCTCTCTTAGAGAGAGTTGCTTAAGGGGTTGGAGAGATGGCTCAGTGGTTAAGAGCACTGGCTGTTCTTCCAGAGGTCCTGAGTTCAAGTCCCATTAACCACATGGTGGCTCATTGACTATCTATCTATAATGGGATCTGATGCCCTCTTCTGGCATCTTGGTGTTTATGCAGTCAGACCACTCACACCTACATACTCCACACCTACATACTCCTTCTTGAAAAAAGAAACATCTGCATAAACAGGCAAGACTGGAACAATAGTAATATCAATGGACATGTTAATGTAGACATGGGGAAGTTTCATGGGATTCCACCCCTAAAAAAAAGAATAATAGACAACTACCAACTCCTAGAAAGAAGTTTCTACCAGGTATGAGCCTCTTAATTGGTTGTTTAATGCAGAGTAGTCAGTCTTGATATCATATACACACAAACATCAAAAATAGATTTAGAAGGTTAGACACACACACTCACACACATATACACATACACACAGAGACACACATATACACAGACACATACACACAGAGACACACAGAAAGACACACACATACACACACGCATAGACAACACACACACACATTCGTGCATACAGATATAACAAAAAAGAGACTATCAACTTGAGAGTAGAGAGTATAGGAAGGTTCAAAGGAGGGTAACTGGGAGGGTCAAGATGAAAGCAAGGAGGGAAAATTTTAATTCAATTTCAATTAAAAAACATGTATATGTGTATACACACACATACATGCACATATAAAATAAAACAACAACAACAACAAAAAGAAGTGCTTCTTAGAATTCAGAGTATAGCCCATTTCTTTTGCCTGGGTTTCAATTCCACAGCAGAGGAGAAAAGGCTGACCCAGAGCACGGCATGAATCTAGAGCAGTGGTACCCACAGAGCTACTCGGTATGTGAGTCAAGAGGACACCGTTTCATCAACACACACTTGCTAAGGCACAGGAAGTGTTCAGTCATACTATGAGACGCATGTTAATGGGGCAGTATGAAGAGCAGTGAAGAGCAGAGCACGGAGCTGTGGGTGAAGGTACCCAGCACCTTCCCAGGCGTAGCCTGGCTCTCACAGCAAGGCTTTGAGGAGTGTGATGTTTCATGGGGAAGCAGCCTGCTAAACAAATAAAAGGGCTAGAGATATAGCCCAGGGTTGAAGCTTGCCAGACAAGCTCTCAGCTCTGGGATAGATATTCTGTACCTAATGAATTGATAAGTAAATGAGAGAAAGGAAGGAAGGAATAAAAAATGCAACATCTTGGTCAAATGCTGTCACATAATAAACTACTTAAAAAGAGCCGAACCTTCTTATACATTTGATTTGCTTAATTTTATTTTGAGACAGGTTCTTAGGTATCCCAGGCTGGTTTCAGATTTCCTATGTCATAAAGACAACCTTAAACCTCTGATTCTCCTGCCTCCAGCTTCCCAGTACTATGACTTCAGGCACGCACCCCACATCTTTCTGAATGAAAAATATATTTGATTATTTGATTCATGGCTATGAATATTTGATATCATTTTATGCTTTTATTAGCAAGTATTAATTAGACAATAATAGTGTAGACACATACACACACATATCACTCCCCCCCACTCACTCCCATGCGCGCGCGCACATGCATAACCTCCCACATACAGCCACTCCCCCCCCACATGCATAGCCTTCCACATATGCACACTCACTCCCACACACACACACACATACATGCATGCATAGCCTCCCATCAACTTTAAGTTGAAATGCTCAAGGAACAAACAGCTGCATACTCCACAGCAAACCAAGTAGCCCACAATGGATGCGGCTCAGGAAGAGACCAGGCCACTGTACATCACTCCAGCAGGCAGCACTGCACACAAGGACTAGCGAGCAGTCCTTTGGAAATTGCTAGCCCAAACCCTCAGGCTGTTACACTTTAAAGCAATGCTTTTCACAATAAAGCCCCTCTGGACTGAAGACACTAACTGAAAAAGAGATTCCCAACTCTGGCTTGGCAAATTAAAGACAGTGATAGGGACACCAGGGAAAGGATGGATTTCCCCTTGGTGATTTTCTCCCCGCTTAAAATGCACCCGGAAACAAAAGAAAGTGCAAGGGAGATGTGTGTGGCAGACACCCAGGGCAACAGTCAACTCTGTTTTTCCTCTGTTGCCTCTAGGCAGAGTGAGGTAGATGCTGCCATCTAGAGATGTCTAGGGATACGGCTTTGATAGCAGTGTGGCTGACAAGGGAAAGGCAGACGGACGGATTGGGGTGGAAGTGGAGGACCTCAGCCTGAGGATGGCATTTTTTTTTAGATGATTCTGCCCCGCTTAAAGAAGTATCGAAAAGTCCACAGCTCCCACGAGTGCACGGATGTAAATTTCCCGGGAGGAGCAAAACGGGAATGAAGAATTAGAGAGGCAAGAGATCAAACAGATGAGATTTGTTTGTGGTAACGAGGAAAAGAAGACGGTGGGTAGCCATGACGAGACATGTCACCAGGGACCAAAGGATTAGCACCTCTGGAAACCACTGGACTTCCAGAATTATGAACTACAGACAAGGAAAATGAGGTTAGAGAGAAAGCCACAGGGAAGAATTAAAATCAGATAGGCAAGAAAACGAGCCAATATAAAACCCAGCCAAAGAGCGGCATTCTGGGAAAACAAGAGACGTGAGTAATGAAAAAGTATGTATTTGCTATCACAGGGTACCAAAGCGCACAGAAAGATAAAGGAATCCCTCTATGTACAGAAAAGAGGCTGAAAGCAACTGGATATCTACACTATTTCTAGCCTTGTGTTTAAATAAAATTCTCAAAATCTACTATTAGAATTTATCATATTGTAACAGAAATAGCTAAATTGTAAACTTTTAAAAATGCAAAATGATATAGTTATTAACCCTGGATTCCGGAATGACAAACTTGATCTAACATCCTGAGATGGAAACTAGAGTAAGTTCTACCTGATCAAAGATTTGCTCTGATAACGGTTCCCAATCTGCCGCTCTAATGAGAAGCTTTCTGTGTTGATGGGGATCAGACTGTGGTCGTCATCCCATGCCAGTCTGTGCCACCTGTCAGCCGCTGGGACAGGCGATGAGTTCCCACCGTAAACACGAGCAACTTCAGCTGCATCACTTAATTCATATCAGAGCAGATTGGTTTAAATGCCAGATAAGTGGGGACCATTCAGTGACAGCCAAGCCCTCCTGTTCTCATGGGATGAGAAATCCAAGGGCTGTCAACATGATGGATGAGGGGAATTACCTCTGTGGCTGTCAGTGCCCAACCCCCTCTGAGCCAGCTTCTCATCAGCACCACAGCCCAGAGATGTTCTGAACAAGTCAGGATAGAGGAGGTTTGGGAAAACAGCTCGCTGGGCCCACAGAGTAGAGCATGCCTAATCTTTGCATGTATTGGTTGGTTCATAGATACTGTATCAGTGAAGTTTCCATAGAAAGTTTCCATCAGTAAAGTGAGTGTGACTGTGACACTTGATAGCATTTACACATTTGTGACTACAAATTGCAAGGTAGCCTAATCTCTCCCTTCAGCAGAGCACAGAGAAGCCAGTCCCTACCCACCCACCCCTGCAATGGACAAAAGAAACGCAGATGACAGATTGGCCTCACACATCCAACTCTGATTCTTGGAAATAGCCTCAGTCTTTGGAGACAAGATCCTTTATTACCCAGTCTCTCAGCCTGGTGTGAGCAGGAATCAGTGGGCACCACCCAGGGAGTAACAAGTCACAAACTCCATGAGGACCAGTTACACAAGCACCATGGCCCAGCACAATGCACCGCTTAGGAGGTAAACAGAATCCCTCCCACTGATGCAGAGTCCAAGGACCTTGGCTACATGAAAGTAGCTGCTGTTCAGTATTTCACATGGGTGTGTTTTCCTCACGACTTTCAAAGATGATGATGATGATGTTATTTAAAGGGATAGGAAAAGGTTTAAAGTGAAGGAAGGTCTTTACAATATAACTGGGAATAAATTCAACTCTAAAACTTCTGAGGCTCCCCTACCAACCACACTAGATGGTACACATGGCAGGAACCAACAGAAATTGGGTGATGTGGTATAAATACAGGAAGACATCTAAATCAAAGGAATGACAGCCAAGACACACACCTTTTATATATTTGTGGATTTAGTATAGACTAAAAGTGGTTTTACAGATCACAGAGGAAAAGAGCTGTTGAATAATTATGCTGGAGTAATTGGCTGACCACTTGGAAGAAGAGTAAAAAGTGGAAATGTTCTTTATTCCTTTAAAGCTACATAAGTCCTAAATACTAAAAATCAACCAGATAGATAAAATTCTAAGAATCAAGAAAGAATGAAAAAAAAAAAAAAAACCATTTTAAGTCTCACATCAAGCCAGAGGCCATAAGAAATGAACAGAATAACCTAAGAAAACAAGTAAAAACATTACAGAAAAGATAATAGGTAACATTAAGAATAGAAAAAGAACCCAGCCACTTGGTAGTGCATACTGTTAATCCCAGCACTATGGAGGCAGTGACAGACAGAGCTCTGTGAGTTCGAGGCCAGCCTATCTACTCATCAAGTTTCCGGGTAGCCAGGGCTTAATACCCGACTCAAACCAAACAAAACAAAAAGACTGGAAAAGGCCTCAAAAATAAGATACTACCCAGAATACAGATTTGAAAATAATATAAACTATAATGTACCCTACAGAAACACAAATTATTAAACTTAATCAAGAAGAGAAGTTAAAATCCAAACAGTCTTATTATTTGAAATGTGGATTCGTCAAAATTCCCTGATAAATAAAATACTAAATTTGACAACTCTGAACAACATTCAGAGGACAAGAAAAAAGTGAGTCTATTCACAACATTAGCTTTACCAAACATAAAAATAAGGGAACTTACTCTGTGGAAGATAAAATTATTGTTCATAAATACCCATGCCCCCTCCATCCTCACTCTACTGATATTTGACTGTTGACCTGCTTTGGTCATTAGGTAAAATAACATCATATCAACTCCAGGTCTGGTAGCCATGTAAGAGTTGTCTACCTCCTGCATATGATGAGTATACATGGATCATAACTGTTCTTCAATCAGGATCATAGTGAGATGCATACATAGACACAACTAACCTGCAATATGGACACCAGGCAGCCCAGGCCACAGGTACAGAGCTCAAAGCCCAGCCAGATGCAGCCATTGTGCCCAGACATAGCCACAGATACTGAGGCCTGTCTCCAAGAAACTGACTTGTTATCCAACAATATGGCCAAGAGAGCTAGATGACACACATTCCCAATTTACTTCACTGAGTTTGCCTTAATATTAAAGCCAAAAAAGTGCAAGGTGTTATCATTTGCAAACACAGATGGAAAAATCCTAAACAAAAATGCTTAATTTGTCACGATAACATAGAATTTTTTCTCGAGAATGTGAAATTAATACCTTTTAGCATTTTTCAAAAAAAAAAAAAAAAAAGCATTTTATAGCTTCAAATAACTGTATTTTTATACTGGGCATTGAACCCAAGGTCCTGAGCATACTAAGCAGTGTTCTCCAACTGAGCCACGCCCTCAGTCTAGAATTTGATGTATTTTTTAAAAAATCAACGTAAACAGGAAGAGTGGATTCTCTACATGGTAAAGCCCTTCCACAGACCACAGCACTTACCACTGTTGGTCTGAAATGATGAAGGTATTTTGTTTATAATAGAGACAAGGATATGCTCTACCACTGTTCCTGTTAAACTGGATCAAGCAGGCCATAATTAGAAAAAGGAGAAGAATCTATAAAGACTGCAGAAATATAAGAGTAAAGCTGTTACTTTTTGTGGGTTATCATTGTCTACAACTCCCAACCAAAGCTACAGATAAGACTAAAAGTTAGGACGCTTAATTGACTTCAGAACCAGCATCTAGAAGTTGATTACATTACCCTCATGCTTGAGAAACAGGTAAACATATTTATTTGTAAGGGATATTATTTAAAGTCCCCAAGGGCAAGCCTAACAAAGAGTATACAGATTCTAGGGGGAAAAAATAACGTATTGAAAACCACTAAAGAAGTCTTTAGTTAATAGGGCAATATACCATGTTCTAGAATAGTAAAACTCAACATCATAAAAATGTCAATTTCCCCAAACTGATCTACGGATTTAATGTAATTTTAATCAAAATCTCAATCAGTGTGCAGAATTTCATGAGGAAATTTATACAGAAAATAAAAGTGCCACAAGGACCCATACTCCAAGGAGCCACTGTGACCTAGGAACTCTCTTGAACAGTCATTAACTTGTCATGAGATCCTGGTAATTAAAAAAACAGTGTGACACAGGGACAGACAGAGGGACCAGCCACAGGACAGACTACCCGAAAAGCCAAGTTTACTGAGTGCTACATAGGGAATGCCAGCACTTGGCAGCACGTTTTGATATGATTTATTCCGTCATGGATGATGATGTTGTCAAGATGATCCATATCCAAACCAGAAGGCCATGAGGGTAAGTGGGAATTCTCCAACTTTACATAGCCAAGGAATGTCATTGCCAGCATCTAGTCCAAAACTCCCCAACCTCAGACAGTCTTTTCCAACAGATGCTTTGTTTTAAAGAAGAGCTAGCAGATAAAGCAAGACAAAGCCTGTACATTAAAGGATGACAACAGTTCCTGAGAAGAATTTTAGCAGAAAACTAGGCAGACTGTGGTAAATGCATGAGAGTTAGGCAGCAGTGACATCATAGGCAACGGTCAGAAGAGGTGAAAAGGATGCTATAATGAACCTTATGGTGATAAATTGCCACGTGTGGTTTCAGCTCACTAAGGATCTGGCTCTGGAAGTGGGATTGTTCTACTTACTACAGACCCAGGTATGTTTATGCCAATATGTCCTCTAAGGCTCATTTTCTGAGGAGGGGCTTCCCCACAAACCCTGTGACAGGGAGGAAAGAGAACAGCAGAACATTCAACAGTGAAAACACTGTGACTCTGAGAACTGCTTGAAAGTGAACCAGTAAGCTCAACTGGGAACAACAGCTGCCTCACCTTCCCAAGCTGCTTGCTGTTGGGTGTTGTAAGTGCCTGACTTAATGATATTTTACTATCTATTATCTATTATTTGGCTTGCTACATCCTTAATATACTGACTCATTCTAAATGGAAAGAAGGGCTCTCATAGAGCATCCTCTGAACTGTACAGAATCAAGGTAAGAAGACAGGGCCAGAGAAAAGCACACTCCAGCAAGACCAGGAGTCCATGTAATTGAGGAAGGGAAACTGTAAGTCACAGAGTTAGGCCATGACAGGTAATGTGCTCTGCTGATTTATGTGGGTCGCAGCTGGAGATAAAAGAAAACAACCCCTCCCCCCTTGGACATACACTCAAATTGCAAGGTGGCCACTCACACTGGCATCTTTCCTCAGGGAGGGGGATACTCAGAACTCCAAAACACCACAGAGACCCAAACCCTGCATCTGAACAGCTGTTAACCCTAAATCTTCAGAGCCATATTTAACACTTCATGCATACAGGAAAGGGGAGGATTTAAAGCCAGCCACACAAATGCTGTATTTTAAAATCACCAGAGCAGAAGGTAAATCAGGTACACCTTGTCCTATAAAGTTTGTTCCCAAAGAGCTGTAATTCTGTGGCTGGCTCTCAAATACTCAGTTTAGTTATGCGAAATTCCTATTAACATGTTTTATGTTCTGAGCTCATTTAATGGCTTGATTTTTTTTCCTAGTAGTTTGTTTATGCCTAGCGTCCATGGATACTGAGAGAAACACGCTTTAAATAAAAATGAAATGCAAGAAAAATGGTGTTTTAAAGAATGGAAATCAAATTAAAATCTAAATTGCAAATTGTGTAACTTGTAAGAAAGCAAAGTTAGAATACCAAGAAATGCTGAAAGGGGATGTAGTTTAGAGGGCCATAAACCAGACAATAATATTAATTGCGATAAGAAGGCTTATTTAAATGGAAAGGCCCAAACTGGAGCTTTTCATAAGCAATGGTCTTGACTTCCATGCCAAACATGCCAATATTTTTTACTTCCTTTCACATAGCTAACCAATTAGAGTAGGTTTCCAAAGAACCAGTTTTATTTGCTGGCAATTATTTGTTATCTTAGCTATAACCCTGCAGCTTTTCAAGCGACAAATGGATGTCTCACATCTGGAGAAGAAAAAAGGAAAAAGTGATGGCAAGATGCTTGAATACACGAGATTACAGGGGTGTTCCATTCTAATTAACATAATTAGCTTTGAAGTAGCTCTCACAATAACCGATGACACTCGTGGCGGTTTAGTGGCAGTTAATGACACGTGTAACAAAAATGTTTTTCTTCCCACTCAAATATGAAATTAAATACACCTCTTAAAAAGAATACATGGGTTCAGTCTCACATGATTCAAACCTCTTTTCAATAATTAGGCTAGACCTGAAGAGGTTACCAACTTGAGTTATCAGGATTGGCAGGTACAGGCTTAAACTTGAAACCATCCCACTGGCCCAAGTTTCTCATTTTTAATCTCCTTATTTATTGCTACTGATTTTACACATTTTGAACATTGGTATTCATGATGAAACTTGGCTAACATGTACCAAAGATGAAGGTGAATATATTTTCTTCCAGGTATATAAATACCTTCAAGCCATATAGACTTCATCTCCCTCTTCAGCCACTCCAGAGGCCACTCACCTTTCTCCAGGACCTGCAAACAAAATGGTTGCCACGGCAAACTCCTGCCGTTGTAAAAGCCTCCAGCCAGTATCTTCTCTGACAGGTTGCAAGTGGAGAGGCTCAGATATGTCAAAACATTTTGAATACTATCTGTAAGTGCGTGAAATCATTGGTTTGTATTTTTCATTTATTGACTGTGTACAAACATGTCTACATGCTTGTGTGCCACAACACATATGTGGAGGTCTGAGGACAACTTGCAGCAGTTTTCTCCTACTGTGCTTGCTTTAGCAATCAAACTTATGGCATTAGGCTTGGCAGCAAGTGATTCTATGTGCTGGGCCATCTTACAGGCCCATGAAAATCATTTCAAAATATATTATGTCTTAGGAATTCAGACTCGAAAATGTTTCAGCGATGGACTGGCCAGCAGAAATATTACAGGCCCAAGAAGGATTCTCTAAATATGCTATCTCTGAACAAGTCACAGCAAAGTCTGGCAAGGGAAAGAAAAGATGGAAATATTAGCAATATTTTGTTTTGTTTTTCAAGACAGGGTTTCTCTGTGTAAGCCTGGCTGTCCTGGAACTCACTCTGTAGACCAAGCTGGCCTCCAACTCACAGAGATCCGCCTGCCTCTGCCTCCCAAAGTGCTGGGATTAAAGGTGTGCGCCACCACCGTCCTGCAGCAATATTTTTGATAAAAGAGATGTTACTGTTTCAAAGATCCAAATACACAGGCACCATGCAAATGCTATGCAAGATGTTAGTTCAAAAGACAACAAGAGAAAAGTTATAATCTTCTACTCAAACAAATAAGAGGGGACACAGGGGTCTTGGGTAACATATTTCTGTCATCCATTAAGAATAATGAAAAGGAAGGAGTTGGAAAACAGAAAACTGATAATATAATAGAACAAGGTGGGGGGGCATTTTCCAGCTCCAGCAGGCAGCAGAACTCAGCAGGTTTGGCCATGTGGTTCTGGCTTTAGAGTCAAGAACAGACAGTTCTCTAGTCCTCTTGTCTAGTTCTCTACTAGGACAGTTGATGCTGGTTAGCTGGAGTTAGAAATTAGTGGTGATTAAGAAAAGATCAACATCACGCAGGTGAAATCTTCTAGGAAGTGTTTTCTAACAGCACAAAGAAACTATGTTTCAAAGATAGCCAAGGTTGTACCTCCGGCTGCAGCCGGCCTTGGTAATGTGTCAGAGTTATCTAGATGTTACTGGTTTTGAGTGCATGAAGGGATCAGGAGAACAGCTGAGGTTCGGCACTGTGAGAGGCCAGGGAAGGCCATGAGTGAAGGTGCAACCTCAGTTGCAAATGACCAGGACTGAAGGGTCATGCAAAGAAGTTGATGCTTAGCACCATGAAGGGAGCCTATGAAAGGCTACTGGGGAAGCCTATAGTTGCAGTGGAAGACCCGTGTATTGAGATGCGGTACCATGGGAAGCAGCTGCATGGATGGAATCACCCAGAGCCTCGAGTGCTACAGAGGGCAGAGCTGGAGAAGTCAAGCCCTTTGGAGGAGCCCAGATCAGTATGGATACAAACACTGGAATAAGAGCTGTGAAGCTGAAGCTGACTTGGAGACCCAAGATGTTTTAGACGTCAGAGCGTGGATACATGCTAGGAAAGCTGCTACAGGGAGTAGAACCAGCCCAGGAGAAAGTAGTTTGTGCAGTCAACAAGATGAAAGAGTTGGAGATCTGACATCAGACATGAGACACAAAGTTTGGGATTGCCAGCTGGTTTGTCTTGCTTTGGTCCAGTATTTCCTCACTAGGACATTTGGAAGGTAATGTATTCCTTGATGGAGGTATGTGATCTGCTTTTTAACTTTGATTTTATAGGGGATTAGTTAAGTGATTGGATGAATCCCAGAAGACTGAACTTTTAGCATTGTTGAGACTGTTATAGACTATGGGAACTTCTGAAGTTGAAATAATTGTATTTTGAATTATGCTATGGCTAGGTATGGCCCCCAGAGACTCACGAGTTTGAACAAGCCTTTAGGGGCCAGGGAGTGGAATCTGGTGGTTTGAATATGGTTTGCCCATGGGAAGTGGCACTATTAGGAGGTGTGGCCTTATCGGAGGAGCTGTAACCTTGTTAGAGGAAGTGTGTCACTGTGGGGGTGGACTTTGAGGCCCCTAAGCTCAACTTCCACCCAGTGTGGAAGAGAGATGCAGTTTTCTCCTGTTTGCCTTTGAAACAAGATGCTCTCAGCTGTTCCAGCACCATGCCTGCCTGGACACTGCCATGCTTCCTGCCGTGATGATAATGGACTGAACTTCAGAACCTGTGAGCCAGCTCCAATTAAATACTGTCCTTTGTAAGAAAAAAAAATAATGAAAAGAATGAATTTTAGTTCCTTTTCTATTTTTTTTTTACCTTTTCCTACTAGTCACCTTTTTATTTTTCTTTTAATGGTACCATTCCTTGAGGTTTTAGTTAATGTTGAAAATGTCACATTATCTCTTCTCCAGGACTCCTGATCTCAAGCCAGCTTAAAGCCTTGCAAACTATCCTGCAGAAACGAGGAAGACACAGAGCTCTCTGAAACACATGTTAGAGGGGCAGATCCTTCCAGGACCTACATTGTAAATATATTTAACTGTAAACTTTAAGTATGCATATAATAAAATAAAAAACAAAATTTCTGGATTTAGTAAATTAATAATAACTCTTCTTTGTCCAAGATGATAGTAACTGTCAACAGTGATTATGTTTCATTAATTTTTTCTTTATTTTTTTGTTTTCCATGTATGGGAGGTTTTGCCTACATGTAGGTCTGTGCACCATGTGTAGGCAGTATACGTGGAAGCCAGAAGAAGGTATTGGATCTCCTGAGACTGGAGTTACTGACAGTTGGAACCACTTATGGGTATTGGGAATTGCACTTAGGTCCTCTGAAAGAGCAGCCAATGCCATTAACCACAGAACCATCTGTCCAGCCCTAGGACTGTGCTTTTGTGTGTTCCAAGTGGATGTTTTTACATGTATGGCTTCACTTGATACACATATAATAGGTGCTATTAACATTTCTCTTGTTGAGAGGCATGGAGGAGTTAACTGTTTGGTCAAGGATATACATCTGGCAGGTGGTACACTAAGATTTCAAACCAGGGAGCCAGGCCCTGGAACCCATGCTCTCAAATATTCCTCCCATTGTCTTTTTCCTCTCTCTCTCTCTCTCTCTCTCTCTCTCTCTCTCTCTCTCTCTCTCTTCGTTCTTGTGTGTGTGTGTGTGTGTGTGTGGTGTGTGTGTTGGTGTTACTTTCTATGGGAACTTTCCCTCTTAGCTAGGGTAGCCGGACAGTTAACTCCTGGAAACAACCTGCCTCTGCTGCCCATCTCCCCAGGAGATAGACATAGTGACATATACCACTATGCTCGGTATTTAATAATTAAATTCTAAATCTGGTACTTTGAAAACATTAAAATTTAGATAAGGCAAATCACTGTCTCTCTGGGCAAGGGAAGAGGGGTTACCTATGGTCTGGCCCAGCCATGACAGTCTCCAATTGCAGGATTTGTTTTTGATAGCTAGGTCTTTGTGTTTGCTACTGTTCTCATGACCTGACAAAAGCCACTGAAGTGAGGAAAGGTGGGGGTTTTATTGTTTTGTTTTCATTTGTTTGATCATAGGTCAAGGAATACAGTTCATCGTGAAAGGGACGGTACAGCAGCAAGTGGCTTCATCCCTTGGCCTACAGGAACCTGTGTCATGGCTTATCCCTACATCCTGGCAGATCAGGAAGCTGAGAGAACTCAGAGGGAAATGGAACCAGGTTGTAATCCTCAATGCCTGTCCAGTAACACATTCTACCAGCTAAGCTCCACCTCCTAGGTTCCTCAATTCCCAAAACTGAAGGCCAGGTTCAAACACAAGAGACTATGGGGTACATTTCACATTCAAACCATAGAAGTCCTTAAATGCCAATTAAAGTGTAGAATGGCCAGGATAATAGTTCCATTTCCACCAGTTCTGTTCTAAAAAAGAATGACTTGAGAGATATTTATACCTCTCTCTCTCTCTCTCCTCCTCTCTCCTCTCTCTCTCTCTCTGTGTGTGTGTGTGTGTGTGTGTGTGTGTATCTATATTGACCCATGGCACTTTAGAGTCCAGATATTAGTTACTGAATATTGAATTGTACAGTGAAAACAGTATAAGCACCTTCAGCTCTCCATCTGTTTAGGATATGCTAACAAGAGAGCAACTCAAGCGTTAGTGGAAGGTCAAAGAAAGCTACAGATCCACAGTGAGACAAACGGAGGACAGCAGGAACAGAAGCTGAGACTATGAAGTAACAAACAGGAGAAACAATAGGTCTGACAAAGACCACCCCCTACCCCCAAGTGTGAGGTCAGTTACCAAAACTTGAGCCAGGACTTTATGCTTCTGCACAACATTTATAAAAACACCCTCCAGAGCCATGCTTAGCCAGTAGCTTAACTTATGATTGCTGGATTGGGAGAGAGAAAGAGGGGAAGAAGAAGAGGAGAGAGGAGGAGGAGGAGGAGGAGGAGGAGGAGGAGGGAGGAACCCTGACTGATAAAAAAACAAACAACCAAGGAAAACTCTACCACACTGCTGTTCTTCACATGAAAGCAAATTAACAAGTATCTGCTTACAAAGAAGAGACCTCAGAGGTTTAGGAGACTGTTACTAACAAAACAGAATTAATTTCCTTTAGATGAAAATTCCTGAAGAGTATATTAATCATAAGCAAAGCACTCTTTCCACCTTGGATGCTTCCTAAATAAAAAAATAAAAAATAAAACTCATTTCAACTAGATGGTTGAAACCTCTCTAGTCACCTCAAAGGACATCCTTCATCTCAAGAAGAATGCCATTGGCCAATAGCTTTCCAGGGAAACTCACTCCATCACCATGTTCCAGGAGCCTTGTAGTTTTCATGTGGTTCTCTCTTGACTAAAAGCATTATGTAAAGAAGAAACACCACTGCCCTAGCCTTTCTACCTTTTCTACTTCTCCCCATCCCGTGGCATCCATAGGTCCGCTATGTCTTGAGACTTGCCTGCCTAAAACCTATGCAGGTTTTGAACTCAGTTGAGGTTACAAAGCTTTTCCTGAAATCTGCAGCCTGAGTCATTCTTCTGCTTCACAGCCATAACTGATATAGCCACATCTCTAATTTCCCAGATTTATTCTTTCAATGAGCCTTATGGTTCTTCAGAAACAAGAACAATGCTACATCATTTCTATAAAGACTTTAATAGTAGTTGTATAGCTAGAGTCTCCATTAACAGCCGATTAAGTGAGATATGAACTCAATGGGGAATATTATACCCACTCAGAACCTAGCACCAGGCTGACACTTCAGGTGTCAACAAACCAGGGATAAAATAGAGATAATGACTTTTCTCATTACAATAGCCATAAAAGTGTTTGTAGAAAGATAACAAAGGTGCTGATCACGGTGGTGCACATCCTTAATCCCAACACTCAGGAGGCAGAGGCAGGTGGATCTCTGAGTTTGAGGCCAGCCTGGTCTACAGAATGAGTTCCAGGACAGCCAGAGCTACATTGAGAAAACCTGTCTCAAAAACGAAAACAAAGCAACTAAACTAAACCAAACCAAACCAAACAAAAAACCAAAATCAAAACCAAACCAAACCAAACAACCAAACCAAACAACAACAACAACCAAAAACAAAAAGCAAAAGATGGGACTGGAGAGATGGCTCACAGTTAAGAACATTTTCTGTTCCTCCAGAGGCCACAAGTTCAGTTCCTGCCACCCCCACACATTCACAGTATTGCAGTTTACAATGTGTTTTTGCTTCCTTCCACGATGGCAAGTAATTAAAAAGGACAAGCATTTCTTGCCTTTAGCTACCATATAATGAATGGGCACCAACCCGTTCAGACTTTCTCAAATGCCCTTGATAACAAGAAGTCCACAGTTGGCTGGCCTCTCCAGGCACACGCGCACATTGAGCTGCTCCGGCAGGTGCCCCCGTCCTTCTGTGGAAGGACAGCACATGTGCCCGGTAGGAAATGCTTCTGAATCTTTTCAGAATGAACAGGAGAAAAAACTTAAGACTGGGAACTTTAAGTTAAATTCCAGTCGTGAAAATAACCTATCCTCAACACATGGTGTGCTTCCTCCTGTCAGAAGAATCAAAGTGCTCTTCCCATGAAGGTGTATATTCCGGGCATCTAAGCACACTTAGCATAAGGGGTTCACACTGGAGAATCTTCACAGAGGCAGTAGTTGGATCAAGTGAGATTTTATAGTCCACGTTTAAGCTGATTTGTGATTTACAGACTTGTGTTAAACTGGCTCCTCTGTGGATGGGCCCAGGTGAGCCCATAATGAGATTTATCTTTGTGGATTAGGCCTGACCTATAATAATCTGCTCAGGGCCCCCTATTGCTATTTCAGCACTGCGTTATGAAAATCCATCCCTTCACTATAAACAGAACCTAGCTCAGAGGGTAATGACTGTGAGATGTATTACTCTTGGAATACAAGCACTCTTGAGGCTCTGATTATAATGTCCACAGCTGAAGGCACTATTTCACAATTGAGATTACTACTTTCCAGATTGAAAAAAAAAATTTGAACCATGGAATAATGCCTTTAGCTACACACATTGTAATCACACACAGCAGCTCCTGCATCCCAGGAGCAATCCAGGTTACCGACAGCAGGTCTGGTAAGCTGATTTAGGGAAGACAAGGGAAATGGGAAGGAAGGACTGAAAACACTTATTTTCTACTTGCTACATAGTTATATTGACTTTGTAAGTGAGTGTATTTAAAACAATAATTATTTTTTGTTAAACAAGGCAGATTTTATTTTCTTTTAATTTTTGGTGAATATACTGTTGATAGGAATATTTGTAATACACTTTAATATATAAACAATATAAAAACAGACAGACCTTCACAATCCTGTTTTGCCCTAATAATCCTCCTGTAAGACTCTACCCTAAGAGATAATGTGGGGTGAGCAAAGACTTATGCAGTGGATGTATGACCATAATTAACAGTAGGAAAAACTTGGAAATAATCTAAATAAGACAATATGCAGAGATGAAGCCATGCTCTGGAATATTATGCAGCCTTTAAATGGAGTCATAATGGCTAAGGAGACATGCTAATCCAGGGATGGAGTCCACACCTTTTGTTAAGCAATTTATCCACGGGCATTCAAACCATTTGTATATCAATATTTAATAGGTGCTTTCTTGGAGGTAACTAATTAGACTTCAGATCAGGTTTTTGTTTTTGAACCATAAGGCTAATGAACTATTGATATGACATTAAATGGCTGTAAATAAAAGACTGCACCCTAAATAGACGTGAGCATCGTCTCTCGACACTGTGAATGAATAAAAACAGGAAAATACATTTCTGCATATGTTTAGTGAATTTTCCTCCTCACAATGCATTTTTGAAAATGGAAAAGATGAATATTCATTAAGCTCTTGGAATATATTACAGTTTAAATAGTTTGGTTTTAATATTTATAGTACATCGTGAAATATAATTTTTCCATTAAGGGAACTGGATATGATATAAAAAGATAATCACCAAAGAACAGAATTTCACCACTTAACCAAAAGCTTGGAGTTGAATAACAGCACTTGAAAGAACCTCCCTTGTTTAAAAAATGTTTAGTTACCTAGAAAGCTCTTGGTTTTTAAATTTTGTTTTGCACACAGTTGGAAAACAAAGAAACAATGAGGTAATCCACCAGCACAGGAGAGAAAGGGTACCCAATCTTCCAGAGAATGAATTTGCTTTTGTCCTTTCTGCTAGGACCCCTCGAGCTACCCTAGTTCACAGCCTCACCTCCAAGACATTCTCTCCTCAGCAGCCCAGAAACATGGAGAAGGGAAGACTTCTTGAGTAACAGACACGGTACAAAGTTCTGCCCAAGAAGCTATTCATTTAATCCTTAGAATAACTGTATAAAGATAACACAATGCTGAGCTCCATTCCACAAATGGAAAGCCCGAGGCCCACATCAATCTACATGGAGCTATGAAAGGTAGAGTCAGGAGTGGACCTAGGACAGCACATACTCACAGCGCTACTTTCTCCTCATCTCATTTCCAAATGGACAATTTTAGCAGCTAAAACAGTAAGCCTATGAGAATCTCAGTTCTGGGACCCGAAAACACACAACAAGGGGATTTCTTTACTCACTTTGCAGGTTCCCTGAGCTCCCACGAGGAGTCCTGCACTATTCCCAGTACCAGGGACATAGAAAACAACTCTCCTTGCCTTCATGAAAACTGTGTCAGAGTAATAGAAGACACAGCATCAGCTCTCCTTGTCCATAGGTCTTACAGGCATCCAACCAACTAGAGACAAAACACATGTCCACACAGTACATGAATAGATGATTTTCTTGCCATCATTCCTGAGATGTGCAGTGTATTCACAGAGCGCTGACAATGTAGTAAGTATTATAACTGAGATGAGTTATAGCATATGCGGGATAGCCATAGAATATATGCAAATAACATGCTGTTTTTCCATAAGTAACGCAAGCACCCCCAGGTATCCCCCACTCCATGGACACTGAGTGATAGCTACAAATAAAATTATTATAATACCGCATATTTTGAAAATGATAAAGCCAGGCAGTAAAATGAAAACTGTGGGGTGTATTTCCTTGCAAAATAGGGAACAGCTTCATACAGATGATCAAGAAAGACCTCACTGAGAAGGAATGTGAGCAGGGCCTTCAGATGAACACAACAGATGAGGCAGGCAATTTAGGGCAAACACAACCAGACAGATATATGGGCCCCTAATTTTCAAAGTCCCTCCCCCATCCGTTACAGCACAGAGTAAAAGCAGTAAATGTTTCTTATGATTGGCTGCATCTACCATTTCTGAACGTCAGTCATCGAGGTTTACAACCATATTTTCCTGCCAAGAAATAAGTCACCACTGGTCCTGCCTCTGCTGCCTGGAATCTCCATCTCTCCTGCCAGAAAGAAGCATCTGTACAAATCCCCCAGCTCCTGACGATGGACGATGACTTCTTTGATAAACTACCCATGTGTGTGGGAGGGACAGAAAGATGGAGACAGCAAATGGGAAAATGAGTTTTCCCCCTTCAGATTAATGTATATGAAGTATGCATC
Source organism: Mastomys natalensis (assembly GCA_021653895.1). NCBI lineage: Eukaryota > Metazoa > Chordata > Mammalia > Rodentia > Muridae > Mastomys > Mastomys natalensis. The sequence continues at coordinate 835,309 of JAJTUV010000036.1, forward strand.
TGACACTTCATCAGCACTCCCGGCTGGGGTCCCAGCGGGCGGACACTGGCTGAGCATGTAGTCTGCCAGCTACCAGGCTACTTAGGATGACTTGGCAACATGCCATTTATCTGAAATGCCCAAAGTGTCTGGGAGAGAGAACACAACTACATTTAGCATTGCCAAGGAAAACTAGATACTTCGGGCTAGGAATTAATCTCCTCCTTGAGAAGGCAGTTAGCAGTACCTTCCAGTGTGCCGATGGCTTTTAAATCGCTACAGGTCATGCATTTACTAGAATTCATACCCACCAAATAACACGGCCTTCATTAATATCTTACTAACATACTCTCAGGTAGAAGGTCCATACTGACATGTGAGTTGTTTCCTTTGAAAAGGATTTTGTCATATCAAAGGTAATGCTGTCACTTGACCACAACCACTTGGAATCTTTTTTTTTTTTTCCTGATTCTCCTATTCTTGGACAAATACCTCTTTAACTTAGCGATTAGAAAAAAAAGAAAGAAATCAATGAGACATTTAAACCACCATGACTACACTGCTACATGAAAAGAGGTTAATGACCATCCCTTCATTGTGGACAAGGATAATAATGTTTACAAGTCTGTCATACTTTTTGACGGGCTGACATGTACTAAATGGGATTTGGCCTGTTCTGTGGATTTTTCAAGCTAGTCACAATGGTGAGACACGCACCAAACAATAGAACTGGAGCAGTTTTAGATGGATGGTATCATCAGGCCACCAATCAGAGCACACTGTCATACCGTCACCTCACCTGGAGGCTAAAGGAATCTGTCACGTTACCATGAGTAATTATTCATTATTATCATTTGTCGAATGCCCCCAACACGGAAAGCACTGTGCTAAGGGAAGGAGGGAGCAGGAAATCAAGTCACCTCTCAAGTCTGCCCTCAAGGAGCTTAGAATTTCAACAGGCAGAGATTAAGCATTCAAAGGTATACTGTGATTGACCCTAAATGAATTGAGAACATGAGCTCACAGCTCTAAGGGGATCCCAGAAATAAGGCCAGAGGCCAAGAAGGCAGCACCAGTCAGTAAGGAGACATGTTCTGCTGCCCAGAGCAACTCCACAAATTCAGCTTGTTTGGAAAAGATTAAAGGAGAGAAAGGAAAGGGGGTGGGGGGAAGAACCCTAAGGCTGGTTCACCCCTCTGCACCATTCTCTAGTCAACCCGTTACTCTTAATCAACAAAAATAATTTAAATCTAACCCACTCCAAACATGACAAAAACATAAAACAGGCTAAACTTTAATATCCTGATCGCTATGTTGTCCCTCAAATGAGCACTGGCAACAAAGATGGGAGAGTACCACAGTGACAGAATGAGGAAGTATCTGGGCATATTGCAATAGAACAGGGGAGTGAGGATGGTGTGGTGGTTTGAATATGCTTGGCCCAGGGAGTGGCACTATGTGGTGGTGTGACCTTGTTGGAGTAGGTGTGTCCTTGATGGAGGAAGTGTGTTATGTGGGCGTGGGCTTTAAGGCTCTTGTCTAGCTACCTGGAAGCCAGTCTTCTCCTAGTGGCCTTCAGAAGATGTAGAACTCTCAGCTTCTCCTGCACCATGCCTGCCTGGATGCTGCCATGCTCCCACCTTGATGATACTGAACTGAACTCTGGATCTGTAAGTCAGCCCCAATTAAATGTTGTCATTTATAAGATTGCCTTGGTCATGGTGTCTGTTCACAGCAGTAAAAGCCTAACTAAGACAGACAAGATCTCTGCCTAGCAGGATACCTTGACAACCTCAGCAGTAAATGGCCCAAGCACAGCCTGGCCTCTGTGTCTGAAGTTAGCCACAGTTCAGATACCACATCTTGAAGCTTCATAAAGCACGTGGGTAGATCTGCTAATATTTAAAGGATTCTTCGTAAGGATGTTATCTGGCACGTTTTATGGGGCATTCTTCTTGTGTTCTCTACTAACATTTATTTCTGTATACTATCCCCAAATACGTTAGGTTGTTTGGCATGCGTTTTAGCAATGAAAAGGTCATTTTGTGTCTGGGCATGTGATCGCCCGTATTAGGTAATAAAATAGAGAACTCAGGATAGAGGCACTTTTTGTCAGATGATTTCCTTGCCAACAAGCATATCCATATATTACCATTCAAGTATTAGGGTTGCAGCGTTTGAATCACACACTGTCAAAAATGATAAATTGTGAAGTGTTTTTGTCTTAAAAGGTAAATGCTCACAGAAAAAGAAGCTTTTAACAAATTCCCCAAGGAAAACAACTCAGTTAGCATGAGGTAGGAGGGATGCTGGAGGAGGAGGAGGACAATCGTACCCACAACCACTTCAATGTCTGCTCTGGGCTATTCAGCGTTGTTAATTTCTCTGAAAGAAGGATCAGAAATTTCAAAGTCGAAATGGGCTTCCCTGACTGTTTTAACATGTCTTTGCATTTCGCACTTACAGATATGGTCCTGATATTTGGGGCTTGCCCTGTTTAATAGCTCCTTAATGCCAAGGCAGGGCTCGAGGCTAGACCTAAATCTAATCTCACCAACTGTATTATGCCCAAATATCCAACGTAATTTATCCCCAGTGTATAAAATTATAAAACACCACAACACACAGATTTACATATACTATTTCATTTTTTTCATTAAAAGATATTTAAAGACCTATCACCATGTCCTGTAACTTTACTAACCCAAAATAACTTACATAGACTTTTTGTCTTGGCACTTGGTTTTATAGGTTTGTTTTTGTTTGTTTGAGTGCAGAAAAATAAACCCTGAGTCTCACAATGCTAAGGAAGTACTCTGTCCTTAAGCCACACCCAGACCAAGTTGAAAAGACTTGTACTGTGAGTTAGAGTAGATCAGTACATGCCCAAAAAGGAGTTTGGAGGAGGCTCAGCAGATATAGTGACTGTCACTAAAACATGAGAACTAAAGTTTGAAACCTCAGAACCCAGCATGGCAGTTGACTGTAATCCCAGCACTTGCAAGACAGAGCCAGGGTTCCTGGAGAAGTGGCTGGTTATACCAGCTGGAATTAGTGAGCTCCAGATTTAGCAAGAGGCTCTGACTAATAAAGTGGAGCATGAGCAAGGAAGACAATGATGTCAAGCTTGGGCCTCCACACATGTGCACATACATGTACACCCACATATGTGTGTAACCACATGCATACACACACACACACACACACACACAACCACATTTGAAAAAAGACATCCAGTAAGAAAACAAAAATCTAATCAGCATAATGGTTAAAAAATCACACTGGGAAAGAACAAAAAGAAAAGTCCAAGTCTATGTTAGCAACAGAAACACAGATATGTTCCAGCCAGTAAATACTGGGAGTGCTAGTACTGGAAGGTTATTTTTTTTTCCGATGCAGGAAATCAAATCCAAGACTTCGCACATGCTAGGCAAGCACTCTACCACTGAGCTCCATGCCTAGCTTGCTCCATTTTTAATCAGCATAAAGAATGGCCTTTCCAAGAATCACCAACAGATGCTGAAGAGCAGGGGAAGTTTTTGGCAAGAAGCATGTTCGCACAGCCTATACTACCTGCATAGACTATACTACCTGTATAGCCTACACTACCTCCCCAGATTGCTCCTACACTGCAGGAAGTCAGGGTAATGACTGCAGAACCACCAGGCAGCACCTTGACTGGGCGATCCAAATTAACATCAGCAAGGGGCAGAGAGACATCACATAGCTGTCAAGAACATGTCCTGAGGACACATCACCAGTCCTCAATTTGGAACAGGAATGTGCAAATCAGGGTCTCACTAGGAAAAAGCAGACAATCGAGACAAAAATTGTCTATAAATTTTTTTAATGGTGTTGATGTCGGCAAAGACAAAGCAAGGGTGTGGGAATGCACCAGATCAAAGGACAGCAAGGAGATGGGCGCTTGAGTATGTACAGGACCACAGGCTGGGTGCTGTGCTGGGAGGGGACAGTGTTAGAAAGGACACAGTTGAGTCACTGGTTCAACTGAACCAGGTTGTAAGAGACATTGGGCTTTATCAGTGGGAAAATTATTCAAGTTGACAACTGCCACAGCACAGGGTGTGATGGACACACATTTTACTCTCAGGTCACTCAAGAATTGTGTAACGAATTTTCACATAAATATATGGACACACACACACACAAACACACAGTATACACAAAACAAAAGATAAGCAAGTTGGGAAAGGTGCTAGTTAACGAGATCTAAATAAGAAACAGACTGGAGCCATCTGTGGTTTTCTTACCCTTTGGCCTTACCACAGCCTTCGTTTTTTTTGTTTTTTGTTTTTGTTTGTTTTTTAGAAAGTTTTGGTTGGTTGTTTGGAGTTTTTAAGGTTGGAGACATTTTCACTTCTTAAGGAATGGGTAACATGGAACCAAATAGAAGTATTCCACATTTGGGGGTGGCCAGGAAGGAACTAGCACACAGAGAGCCAGGCATGACCACTGCCCAATGAAGCAGCGAGACTGACTGCAGTGAGACACACACAAGACACTCACCAAACTGGCTGTGAGCGAGGGAGCCGACTGGCCGAGTGCCTGGCTGCGCATGCGCACGAGGTTGGACGTCTCTGCTGAGGCGGGCCAGGCTTGTCCTGCTACCGGGTTCGGAAGGAGGTACCTCCCTGTTAGAAGTAGAAAAGAAAAACAGAGTAAGTGGCAGGGCACTGGTGTAGTTCTGTAGACACAGTGGGCAATTCCAAGCCATCTTTCTGCTACATCCTTTGGCCATGCTCAGTAGCTATGCTGACTAGTAGCGACCAGAGAAAAATGTTTCAATTAAGTCAAGAGACACCATGGTGGGTTCTGCCCCTGACTTCCACTGAAACCCAAGTAAATTACTTTATCTGCTGGGCATGGTGGGGGCGGGGGGTTTGTCATGTTAGGGTGAAGTGGGTTTTTTTTCTGCCTATTCCACAAGAATGTTTTAAGAATGCATGTAAATATATGAGGTGCTCTCAGCACCACACAAATAAATGGGTGTGTTTATGACACTATTTGAAGGCAATCTAATATGGAAAGCAATCTAGAAATGATCTAGAAGGGGCTACAAAGTGGACGTCATGACAATAAAAGAAGAGGTAGCATTCTCTCAAGGTGAAATGGGCTGCTGTCCCTTTCCCCGGCTTTTCTCTGTGACGTGCAGGTGGCTGTCCAACCCATCCGTCAAGCTCATGATGGCATCCATTTGTATAAATCAGGACACTAGGGTCAGTTTAGGTTCACTGTATGATTTCCATCAACACTGAACTCATACACACACATAACACAACACACACACACACACACACACATATACTCACATACTCACACAACCACACGCTCACATACATATCCACATATCCACACTCACATGCATGCACATAAACACACACACATACACACACATGTACACATACATACCACACATCATCCACATACACACACACATCACACACATATCACACACACACACACATGCATGCACATAAACACACACACATACACACACACATGTACACATACATACTTACACACATACATACCCCCCCACACACATGCATGCACATAAACACACATTCACACACATATTCACACACATGCGCACATACATACACACATACACACACGCACACATACAGACTAACACACACATGTACACATACATACTTACACACATACATACACACACATGCATGCACATAAACACACATCACACACATATTCACACACATACACACACATGCATGCACATAAACACACACTCACACACATATTCACACACATGCACACATACATACACACATACACACACGCACACATACAGACTAACACACATATGTACACATACATACTCACACAATATATCACACACACATACACACACACAAATGCTTTTAGAAGTCAATCAGCTGATAGATCCACACTGCAGTTTCCTCTGAATACAAACTAGGCTGCTATCAACACAAGGGAGTTTGGTTTCTTTACTTCTGTAAAGTTAGAATGCCTACAACTGTTAACATAGTAATAACACTTAACAGACAGTGTCTGATTTTATCTGCTTTGCCTTGGCCCTTAGTACAGTGACTTGACTATCACTACTGCATAGTGCTAAGAGAGTGGACATTTTCTTGCCAGAAACAAGAACAATAAAAGGAGAGACTCTCCTGTGTGGAGACTCCATCAGGATCTGCAGTGCATACAACTGCTCACCCTGTATCAGAAGGGACACCTGCTCCCTCCCTCCGTCAGCCATGCACCGAACAAGCATGTCTGACTAGTTAATAACAACTGTGACATATTACGTAGTTTATCGCCATGATGCATGCAGATCACGGGCACCACAGAAACTAGGCATTATGGGCATCACCCATTGACCATCAGGTTAAAAGATCTACTGCTTGCTTTTTATTTTTAAACCAAAGTGCTTTCAGAATTTTACATTTTAATTAAGAAGGAAAAATGGTTCCTTACTTTCAAAAGTGATCATTTACTCTTGCATAATGTAGTACAGAAGCTATAGATGAAGAGAAGTTGCTGTCCTTCATCTATACCTTGGCCTAGATCTAAAGGATATTGGGGAAAGGAATTTAGTCGCCCTTTCTTGGCACTGGTTTCTCTAGCTCTAAATGGACCTGCTACAATCAACCGTGTAGAGTTACTGAGGGAATTGGCTATAGAATTAAGTAATATAATGGGAAAAATATTTTTAGGTTATGTTATTCTTATCATTCAAACCTAGAAAATGTACATATGTAGAAATAAATCACCTGGATTGCAGCAGGGAAAGTCCTCTGGACACACGTCTTTCCTTCACATTTTCTATAAAATACGTTTTCTTGAAAATTGAGAATCACACTGATTGCTGTCCAGTTGCTCCTCATCAGCTCTAGAGGATGACATTGTAGAGTCCTTGTTTATTGTGTGTGAGAGGACAGGTACATGCTGGCCCAGCATGTGCTGCAGCCAGAGGACGTCTACAGTGGAGTCATTCTCTCCTCACACCTTCATGTAGGCTCTGGGTCTTTAACTCCACTCACTAGGCTTCCACAGAAAGCACTGTATCCACAGAGTAATTTTGCTGGCCTCGGAACATGACTTTTCCCAACTATCAACTGGGAGATGAAGGCTGCCAACGTAAACCAGCATGAATTAATTTCCTCTGTGGATCTGATCAGTTTTGTGAAGGAATGTTACATTTACATTCTGAAGTGTGGAATTTGAATTTTTTTTTTCTGGCCTTAACTTGAAACATGAACTAAAGCTGGACTAAGACACACTTTCAGACCTACCCCTGCGGGTCCAGAAACAGAACATCAATGAGAAAGGCAGGAAAGCCACAGACTGTATTTAGGAAAACAGCATTCAAACAGTATGAAAACATGGCGTCTTTATAACACAGACATAACTGTCTGAAGGATATGACTCTTAGGATATACCAGCTAACTAAGTAATATAAATCATAGACTTGCAGGGCTGGCGGTGTTGAATCACTTCCTGTACCTTATGTCATCATTTCCTTTATGTTTGGAAGAGGAGCTATCAAAGCCAAGGAGTACTAGACAGCAAGACTAATGTGATCTAGGAAATCCTTACTGCCCAACCCTGCCAATATGCTTTAAAAAAAAAATCCAAGAACACACTTAAGAATAAACCTAATTGTTATAACAGAAAAATATTATAGTTCATTTATAAAAAAATCTACATATTAGTTTTCTTTTTCCTTTAGTAGAAAGAAATTATTAAATTATGTTGCTAAGATCCCAGATACAGGAAACAGTTCATTTGCATACATACAGTTCCTGGGAAAAAGGACAGTCCTAGATACAATTCAGTAATTGCTGATTGGCTGAATGCAACTATACGATCTATATGCTATATGCTATGTGCTATATACCATATACTATTATACACTATATAGAAACTACAGTATCTAAGCAACAGCTGAGATGGTCTAATCAGGATGAATACCAGTGAGCAATTCATTTTCCTAAACTTTACCTATAAAAGCGGTGCAACAATTAATCCAATGAGGCTTTGGTGCATACCAGGCTTTGCAACATCCTCTCAGCCTGTGAATAGAAACTCATCTCCCCTACTGATACAGATAAGTTCTGCAGATAGGCAAGGGCTCACAGCCAAGTAAGCAAGCTGCCAAAACCACCGTTCTGGCCCCTAGGCCCAATTCTAATGCAAAAAAATAGTTATCACATATGCTTAGGTGAAATATAAGTTGTATATCAAGAGGTGATGAATTCTATTTGGAGAGAGAAGAGAGAGAGAGAGAGAGAGAGAGAGAGAGAGAGAGAGAGAGAGACCAGTTCTTACTAGTTGTGTGTCAGAGGAGTTGTTCAGCTTCACACTATCACAAAGCCTGGTTCTCACCACTATAGTGATAAAAACCCCGTTTGCTGTGCTCTTAACTGGGTTATGTAAGATAGAAGGTACAATATTGAGTAATTTTTAAATAAGTTAGCCATTCTCCATGGAAATAGCAAAACTAGAATTCTCTCTGGAGGAGGGAATGGGAGTGAGCAGGGAACAGGGAGGAACATGCTAGGTCTGCCCTTTTCATAGTTTATCTCCAGTGCTGAGGATCAGACCAAGGTCTTGTGGATTCAGATAAGTGTTCTGTCATTAAGTTCTATCTCAGGTCCCTGAAGCTGCTGACCCGGTGGTTGAATTAGGGAAAGGCTGAAAGAAGCTGAGGAGGAGGGCGACCCTGTAGGAGGACCAGTAGTCTCAATTAACCTGCACCCCAAGATCTCTCAAGCACTGGACCACCAAAAAGGCAGCATACACCAGCTGATATGAGGCCCCCAAAACATATACAGCAGGGGATTTCCAGGTCTGTGTTAAATTAGAGATGATGCACCTAACCCCCAAGAGACTGAAGGCCACAGGGAGTTTAGAGGTCACATCGGGTGGGGGTGGGAGGTGGGGAACATCCTCGTGGAGACAGGGGGTTAGGGAGGAGGTACTGGATGTGGAACAGTGAGAGGGTAGACCACCGGGGGATATATAATCTGAAGTGTAAATAAATAAATAAATAATATTCTCTGCAGGGGTGTAGAAGGTTGGCTCAGTAGGTAAAGGCTCTTGCTTTGGAAGCCTGCAACGTGAGTTTGGTCCCCAGAACCCACATAAAGGTGGGAGAAGGGACCTTACTCCACAGTTATCCTCTGACCTCCACATGTGCGCTGTGTCATATGAGCATGCACATACACAATAACAACAACAACAAAAAAATTCATAGTTTTAAGAGGAATGCAGAATTTGGAATTCATCTCCCAGACAGTAAGTTCTGCTAGTTTACCTCAGAAGTCCAAATAAAGAAATAAGCGTTGACTTGTGGCTGAAAATATTTCCATTTCACATGAACCTGGAAAGTGCACCAAACGTCAAGTTTAGGTTACATACAGGTGACTGGCGGGTGTACGGGGTTGTAGTGAGTAATTTTCTGTTTCTATAGGTAACATTTTATAATTTTGCTTTGGATGTTTTGTCAAAAATGTGTTCCATATTCTAACCTAGCAAATGAACTCCAAGTGCCTTCCTCCTAGGCCTCCAAACGACAGTTCCTATGTGACTGATGACGTCACAAGGGTGCCGGATGAGGAAGTCTAGATCAGGAAGAGATCGATGGGCAATCAGACCAAAGGGAACCACGGAGAGCCTTGCATCATAGCCAACAGCTCCTGGCGAATCCTCAGTACTGGATGTAATCTGACCTCAGATCACTGGGCTGAAGGAAAGCTGGACTCTGGGCAGAACCCAGAAACAGCAAAGAAGGGACCAAAGCCAGGGCCCTTTGCTCACTCATGCTGACCTTCCCTTTGAAAATCTGCCTTTTGTTAGAGCTCTCAGGACTCTTAAATAAGGAGAGGCCTCTGGTAGTAAGACCCGAGTGCTACCTTGACTTTTGCTGACATTACTATTAAAGTTAATTCTGTATCTTATTAACCGCTCTCATACATAGATTCTACCTCATTACAAAGAACAAAGGTATGCCTTCAGTTCCTTTGCTACCTCAACAGAGCTTAACCAGCAGATGACACTTAGATTTAATAGCCAACCATCCACTGTCCTTGCATGTATCTTAGACTCGCTTTAAACCTAACAGGATGCAAAGGACACTGGCAGCTGAGGTAAGTAGAGTCTCATCACTGAATGCCAAAACTGATTCTCTTACTCATGGCACAACCTTCTCCAAGCCCCAGGCTCCCCGTTTGTAAAGTGGAGGAAGACAAACAGGGTGGATGTAAATCCAAATCAGTAAATACATTATAGAGTTCAACATTCAATCAAATAGCTTCAGATGTAAGGACTATACTGGAGGTTATAATGAGCAAAACAACATGTTAAGATACTAGGAAAATTAATTATTGAGTGCACAGACATGTACACAATGAGATGTTTAATATCATGTAATAGGTTGGATCCCAGATGTCATTATTCTTTCATAGGTCTTATCCTAAAGTATACACAAATGCTCCAAATTAGAGGATCTGGTAATACAACACATGGGATACATCCTTTCTGCCTGGACTCCCATTAGTGTTAATAGGGGAAAGAGAGCAGCAGATGGGTCTAAGGCAGTGTTACAAGGCACTAAACCGTGCCGTATCTGGTAGCGATCACATCAAACTTCATATAAATTTACTTTCTGATGACTACCAAGGGCTTCTAAAAAGTGTGTTGCTGTTACATTCATGCATCATTTGCTGCCTACGATTTAAGAAAATTAGCATCTGTCAACAGTATTGTTCAGCTGCACAGGGTGGAAATTAATGGATAATACCATTTCTAATGTGTTGTATGAGAGGTGAGCTTGCTTGGCAATCTGGCTGCTCATTTTAATACCAAATGGAGCTTGTTGTCACAACTGGAACCTTGGTTAGCACCACGCTCTTTGAGAACATGTTTCTAAAACCAGGTTCATTAAAACTCTCCTTAAATATCTTCTACTGACCGAACCAGAAATGTGAGGTACAAAGCGTAAGTATATTAAAGCTGAAATAATTGCCCAGTTTGATACCATCATGTCTGGGTCATTTGGACTACTGGCAGTGGGCTGTGTTTGCCACAGGGACACTATTTAACAGAGAGAGCAGGGGCCCTGCCTGCATCCATAGTTACACATTAACATAAATACTACTGAACTTAGATGCGGACCCTGTCCTGGTTCTACCTAAGTGTATATTAGCCTCTCTTGAAATATGCTTTCCTTTGTTACTACCCTTAATTCCAAGACAATGTAAAGCCAGCAACTTTATGGATGTGCGCTTTCAGGCACAAGACACATGCTTTCAAACCACCCCACAGGTGGAACTATCCCTCCGAAACAGAAAACAGCGAGTCAGCAATAATTTTCAGCAGAATGGCCATATAAAGAATTAAATATAGCCTCTAGAGATCTCCTTTATCATTGGGGAATCATGGCCTCTAGAGATCTCCTTTATCATCAGGGAATCATGGTACCTGACTAGATTTGAAAGCTCCCATTAAAAATGTTCCCTATCACCTGAAGGGCCTCGTAGATTTAGCCATCAGTCTACAGCCTTACCTTTGGGGTTATTTCTTTTGGATTATAACCGGGATATAAAAGGAAAAGGAAGATGGAACAACTACATTTAAAACGTACTGCTTCAGTCTGGCTTCTGGTACTCAGCTATACTTGAGAGCATTGAAAAAGAAGTTTTTATCTCTCTCTAAGGCAGCAACCAAGAAGCTAGCTAGCGTGTCCAATGCCTTGCTCTTTCTTGGTGGGTTTTGAGGACACAGGAGAACCCTATTAGGGGTGTAGAGAGAACGGAGGAACCATTCCGGAGGTTAGGGGATAAGAACAAAGCATGGAGGCTGGGATGGTATTGTCCATGAGTAGACAAATGGGGCCAAGATTTTTTTGGGGATGTGTGTGCGTCCCTCAGTCAGTTCTCCCAGTATTAAAAGGAGCAGGCATATGGCTAAGCAAGCTCGCCTTTCATACAACACACTGGAAATGGTATTACACAATATAGGTTTACATGTTTTTGGATCCCAGCCTGTTTGCTAGTCCCTGTAGCATTCCTGAAGCTCTCACAGTAGTCCCCTGAAACCTCGTACTCACCACCACCCTAGAAAAGGCCACAGTCCCACCATTCCACCCTCCACATTGCCTAGTAAAATGGCCCCCCTGCATAACTCCTCTTTCGGGACATCTGCAAAGGATGTGAAAGCGAGGCTTCAAACATTTGCACATCCATCTTCCGAGCAGCAGTTATCCTACCAGCTAAGAGAGAGCCACGCATCCACTGATGAGTAAAGTTTACCGATGCAATGGAATACTAGCCCATAAATGGAATGAAATTCTGATTCTTGCTGTACCACTGATTACCATAAAGATATCATGCTAAATTAAATAAAACACAGTCACACAAGGCCAGATGTTATATGATTCCCTGTCCATAAAGTACCTGGCATAGTCAGTTGGCCGAGACAGTACAACCATGGCTTCTGAGTTTGGGGGAAGAGAGAGAAAAGCCCTCTCACATAATGCATATACATTTTCAGTGTGGGATGGTAAAACTGTTCCAGAGATGGATAGTGACAGTGCTTTTATAATGATGTAAATGTATTTAATGTGACTAAATCAAGCACTTAAGGATGTTTAAAACATTAAAGGATATTATGTATCTTTCACTACACATTAAAAAACCCAACCTCCTCTGCTTAAATCTCTGTGATCTCTTAGGAAAATAAAACACCAATGGGATACTTGGGTTTTATCAAAGCAGACAGTTACACAATCCACATCAACTCCCCCTATTGCAAATTATACTTAATAACCCACACCCTTCCCCTCACAAACAGGAAAAGTAAACTTGGAAAGTGTTCTTCAAACTTCAGACATGAGGACAGGTTAAAGTCCATGCTAAGTCACTGGCTGGATCTGCACAGAATCGATGACTCAGCAGCCACTGCCTGGGTGTCCTCCATCATCATGCAGAGATTCTTTCTCCATGCCCCATTGCTCACTCCTAAACATTGGCTCCCTTGTCATCACGACCCTCATCCCCACAGCAATTACAGCCTCCCTTATTCATCTTCACCACTGCTACAACAACACGTGAACACGGCTCCCTTCAGCTTCCCTCCGCATGGGTGACTGCTTTCCAATTTCTGGTCCCCATTGCAAAGGAATGACTAGAAGGCATCACCAATTCTGCCACTCATTCTTCTTCTTTATGGCATAAATAAATACAGCTTGGGAAACCAGCAGACATGTGACCACAGTGCTAAATTCCATTGATTTCTATACTGAACTGCTTTCCAATCCTTATAAAAATTGTGTGGTGTGTTCTTTGATACAAGAAAAGTCCAGAGGACAGCCTTGAAGCTTGGTCCTTGATAGCACTGCCTGCTCACCAGCAATCTCTAGCTGACACAGAAACTGAAAGCTGAATATAAAAGCACACACACACACAGATTTGGATGGTGTTATTATAGCTGATATGAGCTTGGGTATTGGGGTCTTCTCTACATTAGCCATGGGACTCAGATTCACCAAAAGCACTGTCATCTAGTTTCTAGAATACCATAGACAGCGTTCTCTATTTAACACAGAATAGCTAGGCAACACTAATAAATATCTGGTGACCTAATCAAGAACAAGGCTTTGAAAGAAGCTTACAGCACAGGAAGCTGGCGCCAACATTCTTTTGAAGTTAACAATTTCATAGACCTCGATAGACTGGGTAGATGACAAAAGTCTTGGAGAGTGACTGAAGCCCAGGACCATGATGGCAGAGCACTAGGAACTATGGGGAAATGGCTGAACTCATACAGCATGGATTTCAAAGCCTTTGGACAAACCACGAGGCTACAGAGGTCTCTGCAGCTAATGCTGCTACTGTCAATCATAGCTTTAGTTTTAAATCGAACTTAACTTTTGTACAGGTACTGTGGTAAGGCAGTTCAAAGATATGGCAGTTCTGCACACCCAATCTAATATAGCCAGCCTGTTACTCATGCCATTTTATCATGGAGGGCAAAAATGCCAACACACAGTATATTTTTAAAAGAAACAACTCCAAATAGTATTTACAGAGAAATTCATTTGGCCTTTGCTTGTTTTTTCCTTAACTTGTTCTTAAAGCAGAGTTTCTTACCATCTACCACGGCTACCTCTCAACCTGCTTCTAATAAGTATAGATATCAGGACCAAATCGGTTAATGCATGGGGCAGAGCATGGTAAGCTATGTTCCTACAATTCAACTCCACCACTGCCTTCACCCTTAGTAACACTCAGCAAACTCTTCCACTCTGCAAAATCACCCAGCCATGGCCTCTGACCTCCCCACTGTGCCTAGATCACCAAGGCAGTCTCCCCTTGGGTGGTGCCTGCCTGGATTTAAAATTCTTCTTATTTTTTTTTTTAAATTAGTTTAGCCCTGAGCTCTATTTGCACAGATCAAAGGCAAAGTGGCGACTGGAAATAGATTTTTTTAAGGCAGTGCTAAATAGAGCCCTGTTTAATGACGCTGTAACAAGCCACAGACATCCGAAGACTGTGTGAGCAAGGGCATGGTGGAGGTGTGACGGTGGCAGCTAAGAGACACAGGGTAGAGGTCAGAGTTAACCTGCGAGATCTAGTCTCCCTCCACTCGGGTATTGAAATATAATTCAGTAGAATGAATTGCTAGACATGTCTAAGCCCCCTGGGAAATGACAGATATTGATGAATGCTGCCGGCAAGATATATGGAAGGAAAAGGCAAATAAATAGAACAATTTTTTTTGTCCCTCAGAGTCATTTTGTGGATATGTGGAACAAACTGTTAAGGCGCTTGTCAGCCCCTTCTTCCTCCAGCCTCCCTCTGCATATCTGCCTCCTTCTCCCCAGTCTGAAATCTCCTTAACAGCCAGTACCTGCCCCCCTCAAGATGATCATTAAATGCCTAAGAGTCACCTCCTCCATACCCACCGGGCGTGTTCTCAGCCCAGTGACTGGCATCCCACCATGATTTCCTTCCATCTGAGTGTAGTCATAGCTCTGTCAGATCCTGGAAACATGCCCAATTTCTAACTTGGGAAGGTGATTCCAGTTCCACTCTACTTGGCCCCAGGAATGCGCCATCACACACTCCATTCAAACCCTGACCCCACAGTAGCTGTTTGACCTTGTCTGGGCTCTATGACTTTTAAGCTTCGATTGTCTGTAATGATCTACAGAGATGGTAATTTCACAAGGTGAACTAACTGGGGATTTAAATAAACACACTATTATTCTGCAAGGCAAAGCAAAAGCCCACAATAAACAATAACCTAGCCTCCCTTACACTCTCCCTACTATATAAGGATCCTCCTCCTGCCATGGCCAGGATGGAACAAGCCCTTCCCAGGATTGGGAACCTGGGGATCACTGATTTCATTCCAATAGCCAGGTGGGCTCAGCATTACAGGTGGGCAAGCAGCCAGGCAAAGGCTTGCATCCTGGCTCGACGTTCACTAGCTAGGGAGCCCTGGGTAAACAGTTACCCCCTCCCCTCGAACTTGGTTTTCCTCACATCTAGTAATGATGAGTAGGCAACATATGCAAACTGAATAATACTTGCTGAACTCACAGACTGTAGTTCCAGGTCCCCTCTAGACACATCACCCTTGGGGCATCATCGGAAAAGCAGCTATAGTTTTAAACCAGAGATACTTCTCAGTCTCTTCTATCACATCATGTTCTCCATGTGCACACACAAGTAGAGTGATACTGATTTCCAGGTACCATACGCTCTGCCACCTTGAAAACTCCATGTCCTCTGAGGCTGCAGACCACATCACTCAGTACAGCACTACAGCCCATACCCAGAATGCACTGCACTTCTGTAGAGCAACACTTACACCTCCTCTGTCTCATCTGTGTTTCTCTCCAAGACACTTCATCCTTTGTTGTCATACAGTACCACTTAGAATATTGAAATTTGATTCCCTTCTTTGTTTCATGACAGCAACCACACCACCACCACCACACCTCAGGGGCCTTAAATTTTATATGGGAGCTGCCTTGCCGCTTCTCTGGCTTTGATTTTTATCTTTTAAGAAGCATGTGTAAGAGTCCACCACCTCCACAATATACCGCAGATTTCAGAGGGGAGCTGCTACCCTCAATAGGCGAGAAAATGACTTGTGCTGACTCTCTTACTTTTCAAAGAAGTTATGAAGCCTACTCAATAACATTCCCCTCCGTGACCAGAGGCTTTGATTGATGTCGCCGAATGTCACCCACAGGCCTGTGACGCTAAACATTGCTGACAGTTGTCCTACATCTGAACAGTTATTATAGAAGCCAAGGAGAAATCAGGGACCAGGAGCCTTACAAGATAAACGAACAGAACGGAATCAGCCTTACAGGGGATAAAATAAACTCCACAACACCAAATATGCAGACATTTCCAGCCAGGCCCAAATTCCTTATCAAGCTTCCTAGTTATTCAAGGAAACATCTGTACACAGCGCCTTTCACATAAGCACGTGTTACTATGTGGATTTTCTTAGACTCTCTAACAATTCCCTGCTGGGCCTACTCTAAACAGATTTCGAGTTCTTTTTCCACAATAATGATGCCTGTATATAATCCCTAAAGGCTGTTTTTTTTGGTTTGTTTGTTGGATTGTTGTTTGTTTGTTTTGCTTTAAGAAATGTTTGTCAATGTTGAGTCATGGATTAAGTAAGAAATCCAGAGCAATTTGTATATGGCTTGTTTTTTTATGGCTATAAAGCAAACACTGTTTCAAAAGAACATACAGATCTCCTCTCTTGTGGTAATGACAAATACTTCAAGGTCCCTATGTCTGGTTTGAGAGGTCTCAGTCAGAACCGTAGAGACTGCTCTCCAAAGTTAGGAATTGCCAAATCCATCTGGTTTAAAAACAACGAGATCTATGGGGACGTTGTTATCCAAGCTGCAATCCTATGTCGTGAATTAAAGCTTCACAAATACCCACGTGCTTTATAAAGTACATCATAAGAGGGCCCTTATATTTAAGGAAGGAAAACTCAAAGCCCAGATTAGCATCATGATTGCCTCGGCTCTGTCTGAAAACGAACGGCAGGTGTGGAGCAGGAATTCCGCCTTTCCATTTCTGGCCTATTACTTAGCCACTGACTACTTCTGAAATCTCCCACGACATTAAGTAGCTGTGACCTGCAAGGTCACTGCTTTGTATTTTACAGTAACACTTCACCACGCTCCTTAACATTTCTTTCTTTCTTTCTTTTCAAAGAGAGAATTCAGCCATGTTTACGGGGAAATCAGTGGGCTGAGATAAGGAAGGTTACCAATTGGTCATTCCAATCAACCTCCAAATGGTCATCTCTCAAGCTTGAAAGTCTGATCATTTTCTGCTAGCCATTCCTTCAAGCACATTTATTCTTCAGTTATTTGAATCCCCAGAGTCCTGTGGGTGTTGGATGGCATTGTAATGGGGCATCTGCACACTAACTTTCACACCCTGACAAGTATATCACACACCAGATCTGCCTGGAGTCTGTCATCTGTCATCTACAAAGATGGTCCTGATTCCAATGTAATAAAGTAGCTGGTGGGGATGTATTAATGGCTGTGTATCACGCCTCTCACCCATTGTCATTCCTGGCTCACAAAGACCTATGAGACGGCATGTCTGATGAGGCCTAAATATAAAATCATTCTAATGTTTCATGAAAGGATGGCCACATGTAAAGAGAGGAAGCGTAAGGAAATCTGAATTCAAATACACGTCTACTGTATGCTCCAAATACGGCAGAGAATGTACATATACTAAAACAGCAGTTCTTTACTTGAGTTAAGAGGTCACTGGGTACGCTGCAGGCTGCTTAGCAACTCTGTTACTGAGCACTTAGTATGTGCAGTGTGTGGGGATTGGCTTTGAGGATACAAGGAAAGTCCTCAAGGAATCTACAAACAAGTGAAAGGAGTAACAGGTATACAAGCAATGAAATGAAGAAGCAATTTATCCATGGAGAAGGGGGAAAATACAGGAAGACGTGCACCTGGGGAGTGAGAAAAAGGTGGCCAAAGTAACAAAAGTAACAAGAAGGTGCATGGAATGAACCTTGTTTTGTTTGGTTAGTGTGGCTCAGATCAAACCTGAAACCCAGGGTCACACCCATGATCAGCAAGATGACACTGACCACTGAGACTACACACCTCCAGTCCTGGAATGGCATGGGAATCCAGAAAAAGAGCAGTTCATTTCCTGTCTATACACCAAGGAGTAGAAAGGCAGCACTTACCACTCTGAGTACATGTAAAACTTACTGCTTTCCTTTTAAAAAACATTATTTCCGTGTACCAGGGTAGTCAAAGACTAGCAAAAGCGAACTGAAACCAACCAAGCAAGCCCTCATGCATTAATATTCCCAGCAACCAGAGCACACAGAGGGCCATGGTGGGTTACCTAACACTCATTATTTAATAAGAAGGTTTAAATGCATTAGACCGGTCTAAACTTTTTTCCTTAATCTGACTTCAGGGAGATGCTTTAGATACTTTAATAGAGGGGTTTCCATCCTTCAGAGTAACTTCGAGAAAAAAATGGAGGCACCACTTTCCTTAAAGAATAGTAGATTAAAACCAAGTGTTCAGTGGAGTAGAGTGATTGTATACATGCATGGCACACATCACTGCCCATGCATGCAACTTATCATTTCCACATGACTCTCCTTAACAGGCGGGGAGCTGCCTGAGCTGACAAGGAAGCCTCCTTGAAGCTGAATATGGCCAGTGCTGAGAGTTTACACTGGGCACGGGTTCCTACTCAGAACCTAAACCTGGGTAAGTTATAAAATAAAAAAATATATATATATATATATATATATATAAATTCTTTCTCATAATTTCAGAGCTAGAAGTTCACGAAGAGGAAGCTGGTGTAGAGTCTGATAGCGACCTGCTTCTTAGGGCTCCCCTCGCACAAGGCAGATCAACTAACACCCCACTTACAAGGGTCTTAATCCCACTGGGGAGACAAGAGTTCCGAAAACCTCATCATCCCAAAGACCACCTCTGCTGTACCACTGGCAACTCCGATTCAGGTGGAATAGCCAACTAAGTAGACTTCTGTTCGTCAGAAGAAAATGAGTATTTAATGCATTGTTCTCTTCTCTCTCTCTCTCTCTCCCTCTCTCTCCTCTCTCCCTCTCTCTCAAGAGCACCCTGTGAGGAATGACTTCGAAGCCAGGAGGAGCCTTACCCCACCGCCTTCCCTTCAGACTCAGGTCGAGACAGGTACCTGAGAGAGAACCATCAGAGAACAGAGAGATCATCTGTCTAGGCAGACACAATAAAATAAATTTAGCCCCGGCAATATGCATTGATTAAGTACCTACATGACAACCGAGCATGACAGTGACAGATGTAGACCACCATCACCAGCAGCCTCATTAATGCATCGCAAACACTAATTTTTATAAATCTTTAACCTTCCCACTGGTGGCGTTTGCATTTCCTTCCCCGCTCTTTCTCCTGTGGAGCTGACTAAAAGCCGGTGTCATTTCTATGAAGTCAAAATAACTTGGACACCCCCGGGGGCTCTGACTGGCTGATGAAAACAAGCTTTAAGAGAGAGATAGATGGCCTAGCAAGCTGGATGTCAGGACAAGGGACAGGGCTCCCACTGGCATGTTCCACTAGAGGAGATGGGAGCAGGGGTCTTTGCACAGCCATGGGAAGGGAGGGGTGAGTGTGCTGTGGTGGAGACTGGAGAGGGGAGGGAGAGGTCTAGGGAGTGGGAATAAACAGAGGAATGCTGTTCTCAGCAAAGGGTTGCCTCGCTCTCTCAGCGTGGGAGATGAGATGATTTACTTCTTAAGCGCAAAAGGACCTTGAGAAAATAGGGCACACAGTGGGTTCACCCCACAAGACCCTCGCTGAAGCGTAAAGTCCAGTGTATCATTCTTAAGTAGTGGGTCCTTAAGAGGTAAGTGTGCTAACAGTTGGGTATCACAGAATCCAACGCTCTTCAGACTGGGATATTTGCCTTGTGAGGAAGGTTTTACAAAATAAATGTTTACATTTGTTATTTCTATGTGTTTGTGTACATGTATGTACATGGATAAATGTGACCCAGCATACATGTGGAGGTCCTGGGTATAGACTCTCTTCTTCGACTATGTGGAATACAGGGATGAAATTTGGAAGGGTCAGGCTTTAGTGGCAAAGGTTTTTACCTGCTCAGCCATCTCACCAGCCCCAGGTGTCACCCTCTTAACCATAATATTGTCAATTTAACTTTACTACTTCCCACATGTCATACTATCAACTCAAAAGGAGCTCTGTAGCATCTATGATAGGGGATAGAATGGCACTGCCCTGGCTATTCAAAAGCTAAAGTATATCATTTATGAAGGGTCAAAAAAGCCTCACACCACAGCCAGGCCACTGGCAGTTTTTCAACATGGAGACTTTGTAAGCACTAAGAAACAGAAAAGCAAATGGAAACCAATGCATTAAGTCATTAAAATCATGGATGTGAATTTCCTGTAATCTGGCTTTGTCCATCTCTCCCACCACCCCAGATAGAAAGGGGGAAAAATAAACACAAGTTGGAAGCATCAAGTGAGCACCCCAAGGATTTCTTTGCCCCTCATAAGTTTCAAAATATACAAAACTTCAAAATGTTAACATTTCAGAGACTGCTTACTGCCACTGAGCACATCTGCCATTCGCTGCCCAACACTGGGCAAGTCCCATGATCCAGAAACATATTTTTAAGAGAACATGGGAGGACGGTGCAAAACAATGGACAGTAAACAACAACAAAAGGAACATAATTGTCCTTCTACAAAAAGTTATCAATGCCTTAAGCCAGGGAGGACGGCACACACTTTCATACATGTGATTCTGGAAGGCCAAGGCCGGTGTGTGCTGGACACTAAACACCTCGTCTCATAAAAAAAAACTTTTAATGTACAGCTAGAATACAACCAGTTTCTTATACTAAAAGAAATCTAAGGAAAAAACAACTTGAATTTTTGAAACATGGATTTAGCAACTAGATTTCTCTCCTTGGGGAGAAACAAAGTCTGTCATGTGCAGAATCACCTAGAACATAAGAACTTAGCTAGGGAAGGGAGTGTAGGAAACCTCCAGCTTCCTGAATTTAATTCTGTAGTTTTTTTTAGTTCATTTCTGTTAGGTTTCTTAGACTAACTGGTATAGGTAGCCCCTTATAGAAATACTTAGATGCACACCATCTTGAAAATCACACCAGAACAAACTTTAAATAGCCTGTAGACATTCTCATCTTTGGTGGCCTTTGAAGACTCTTAGCTATTAGATTTAGTTTGCCCCATCCAGAACATTCAGTTGAAGACCAAGAGAGCAAACTTAACACCCTTTAGCTTTCCTAGGAGAATTTCTGCTCCAGGGTCTTCAGATGCCACAATAGGGCTCAAGTTAACCATTTCCTCTACAAAGAGCACTTCAAACATTTATTGAGAAATCAGGCTTTTTATGTAAAACAGCATCTGAATAAGTATCCAGGACTGTATCATATATTTTAAATCTTTCAAAGCTTTATCAGGTATAGAATTGTGGAACTTCACTCAATGGGCTGAACTGGTCTTTGGAACTCCTTCACTTACCAAAGGAAATGGCCCTAGCTTTTGTCTGTCTCTTGGTATCAGGGAAATAAGTGCATGTGGTTCTTTCAAGCCCTCATTAATCTCTTCATCTTCCCATCCCATCAGGCCTGCCTTCTCACCTCCTACATTCCTGGCACATGTTGGAAGGAGAGACAGGAGCTTCCATGAGAACTGTGTGTGTCACCTGTTTGGGAACATGGTGCGGCCACTTGGCAGTTCAGGGCTGGGAAGTGGGGTGGGGGCAGGCAAGTTAAGAGAGGCAATGACTCCTCAACGGGCCATCTGCAAAAGCGATGGATGGCCGGCAGAAGCCTCTCTGACAGCACCACTGGGAGGCAGCATCTGCCGGAAGAGCCAGCTGACAGCTGTGTGTCCCATTAAGTCTAGGTCTCAGGAGATATTTACCCTGACAAGGAAAAACTACAGACACTTCCACAAATTCATCAAAACATTTACCCTCGATGGTAAATGCCTGGATACCATAGAAAAACACCCAGGACAGAAAGTGACTCTCACTCTGAAGATTGTGAATGGTTCCAAAGGCTTCTTAAAACCTCTTGCTCTTGCGAAGACAAAGGTGCCAATACACATCTCTACTTTACCCGGTGATTCCCTCAAATGTGCTCAGACATCCTCTATCTTCACTATCTTTTGCTGATGGACTATAGTTTTGTAGGATCTATAAAGGGATAGCAGACCAATTAGAAGAATCCCTGCCCTTGGTCATGCACTTTCAGCAGAGAGACTTCATAAGCACTCAGAAACAGAAAAGCAAATAGAAACAAATGCATTAAGTCAGCAAGATTGTAAATGTGAACTATGTGAGCTCTGGCTTTATCCATCTTTCCTAACACCACCACTGCCAAAGCAACGAACCCAAATCGGGAGTATCCAAAGAGTACCACAGGAGTTGCTTTGCCCCTTATAAGTTTTAAAATATGTCAAACTTAAAAATATCATATTTCAAGGACTGTGTCTCTGAAACTGAGACAATCTACTACTCACTGTCCAATACCACCCAAGGTCCACGTCCCAGGCTGCTTCCCGAGATCCTATCAGGTTTGATCAATCCCTGTAGAATGTCACCACTGATGCTAAAACTTCTTCCCATCTCCAGATAGCTCAGCTCTACTTTCTCTAACATGGTCTGGAACAACCCTTGGCCAGGGCTCTTACCTGCCTTCCGTGGGACAAATGCCCCCACCTAAGACTCATCCCCTGGAGCCCTGGCCTCATCCACAGCCACTCCGGCTTGACTTTCCATCAGGCCTCAGACTGTAAGACGGTTCTCAATGCTCCCAAGACATCCTCTATTCTGATTTCCTTCCTTCTTCTTCCCATCCATTCGATATGTCTCTCTCTGGCTCCCAGAGAACCCTTCTAACATACTCTCAGGG
The DNA here is from genome assembly GCA_021653895.1 of Mastomys natalensis. NCBI lineage: Eukaryota > Metazoa > Chordata > Mammalia > Rodentia > Muridae > Mastomys > Mastomys natalensis. The sequence continues at coordinate 858,312 of JAJTUV010000036.1, forward strand.
CTCAATACAATGAACCTCAAAACTTGTTAAACTGCCTTGATTATTATTTTTTTTTAATAGTAAACTTATTAAAAAGTCAGCAATAAGGAAATGGACATTAAAAATTAAATTTCTTAACAACCTACAGTTGTCTTGAGCACCATATCCTACCTTTCTGCTCAGCTGGGTCTTGCACATTTTATGCTAGAGTCTACCTGGATGATTCTTCCTGATCCTCCTACTCAATGTACACTTCCCAACTTCCAGATCTGCCTGGGTGCCACATCTAGTTCCTTGGCTTAGCTATACCTGTTTGCACTGATACTATCCAGGCTCTGGTTAGGCCATACTCTCCCAACCAATCCTACAGGCCCCTCAGGTTCCATATTCATCCTCTCTATCCCACCCAGTATTGTGTATCTTGCTCCAGGATCTAACTGTAGGAGAGCACTTAATCCCCGCTTCATCCACCATCCCAGTCTCTAGATCTATGCTCAAATTCCACGCTTGTATAAGAATACAGATGTTGCAAGCCAACCCAGTCACCTATGTCTCCGTGACTTCATTTTACCTAAGCCATATCCAACTTTCAGGCTGAAACTAACCAAATATCTGTGCTCTGTCATAAACTGATGTGACTGCACCAGACACAGAACAAACAAAAGATGATATCCAGATATCATCACAAAACTACAAACAATATGAAAGATCAAGGTGGTATTCCCCTGAAATCCACCAGTCCAACAGGAATGTTTGTCAGTGAGAATTACCTAGGTGAACCTCAAAACACAGAATTTAAAAAAGAACAACTGTAAACTTCATCAGAGAATTCAAGGAGTTTAATGAACACACACACACAAACACCATCACCACACACCACCACCACCACCACCACCAGCAAAAACAATTCAATGAACTTAAAGTGAGTAGCATCCTGAGTGATATTCAAGGCAACACATGATGAAAATGATAAAGACAAGATTCAATAAAGAGAAACATTGAAAAAAAATTCCAGATTCAATGAAAAAAACGCAATAACCCCACTAGAAAACTCAAGGGAAAGCTTTCCAAGTAGAATAAGTCAAACAAAGGCAGAATAACACCACTCAAAGATTAAGTAGAGAAACTAACTGAAATAAGAAAAAAAATAGGGAAAATGTTATGCAGGAAATAAGGGCATCATGAAAAGATCAAACCTTAAAATTATAGTAATAGATAAGGGAGAATAATCCCATGTCAACAGCATAGAGTAAATGTTCAACAAGATCACAGAAGAAAACCTTCCCAATCTAAGGAAAAATAGACCTATCTCAGATACAAAATATGCACAGAGCAGACATGGGGAAAAAAAAAACCTTCACCACAACATAGTTGTCTTAGGGTTTTACTGCTGTGAACAAATCAGACAACATTTAATTGGGACTGGCTTACAGATTCAGAGGTTCAGTCTATTATCATCAAAGTGGGAACATGTCAGTGTCCAGGCAGGCATGGTACAGGAAGAGCTGAGAGTTCTATATCTTCATCTGAAGGACACTAGAAGAAGACTGGCTCCCAGATTGGAGGTGTGTGGCCCACCCCACTTCCTCCAATAAAGCCACACCTATTCCAACAAGGCCACACCTCCTAATAATGCCACTCCCTGAGCCAAGCATATTCAAACCACCACAATAGTTTAAATACTATAACAAAGAAATAGTATGAAAACTACATGAGAAAAACCCACAAATTACATAAAGGACAAACTATCAGAATCAAAACTTATTTCTCAATGGATACTTTGGAAGCCACAAGAGATTGGAGCAATGAATTAAAATTCTCAAATGCCATGAATGCCAAACTAGACTAACATATGCTGAAAAGCTATCTGCCGCAGTTGAAGGAAAAAGAAAAATTTTCCATAGTATGAACAAAATATAGGAAATGATACTTTGGTGATAAGAGGTATAAATGTAACCAATAGACTGCAGAACAACCTGTGGGTTGAAACACTTTGGAGGTTGCATGTCAGATATTTATATTACAATTCATGACAGTACCAAAATCAAACTTAAGAAGTAGCAACAAAATAATTTTATGCATGGGAGTCACCACAACATAGGAGCTGAATTAAAGAGGTGCAGCATTAGGAAGGTTGAAAACCACTGCTGTAGAAAGCAAAGAAAGCTATAATTTAACCTATTATTACTGAAATACAAAGTACCACTGAGACTATAAACCAAACAACATAGTGATACACACCTTTCAAAATTAAGTTTAAATATTAATGGCCTCAATTCTCCAATAAAATGACACAGGCTGGATAAATGGATCAAGAAACAAAATCCATTATCTGTTGACAACAAGAAACTCATCTTAGCTTTAAAGATAGGTTCTACCTTAGATGAACAAAAGTACTGTAATCAAATGAAACCAAGAAACAAGCAGGTATTGCTATTCTATATCTGACAAAACAGACTTCAAACTAAAACTAATTAGAATATATTCTAAAGGGCACTTCATTTTAATGAAAGGAAAAATGAATCAAGAAGGCACTACATGTACCAATCCCTGAGGTACTCAGTTTCATAAAAAGTTGTACTACTGGTATTTATGACACAGATTAACAGCAATCCACTAACAGTAGATGGTTTCTACACCCCACTCTTTCCAATAGGCAGGCCATCTGGACAAAATATAAGCAGAGAAATATCAGGACTAAATCTAAATGGCATCATATATAAAATAGACTTAATAGTTATCTGTTGTATACTTCACATGAACACTAAAGAAAACACATTCTGCTCAGCAGAGCACAGAAGCTTCTCTGAAAGAGACCAGGACACAAAACAAACTTTAACAAAATCAGAAAGACTGAAATAACTCTATGTATCCTTCCTAACCACAGTGTAGTAAAACTTAAAACACTTAGCAAAAACAAATGTAGAGTAAATTCATAAACTCACGGAGACTAAACAACTCCTTACTGAACGATGAATAGGTCAAAGAAGAAACCAGGAAAGGCTCCCAGCAGGTCCTGCTCTCTTACCGCTAACATCACCCTTGGTCACACCTTTCACAGCACAACTTCTAAAAGAGCTATGGATACTACTGTTTACCCAGATGTTTGTTTTCTCAAATCTTTTGAATGTATTGTCTTCACCTACATATACCACCCCAGTGTATGCCTGCACTCCATTGCTCCTGCCATGGTTACCCAGTGGCGACTGTTAAGTCCAGTGGTCTGTTTCTATCCTATGCTTTATTTGTTTATATAGCCCAGTCTGATATACTCGCCCCAAAATGATTCTCTCCTTTCTGTGACTTCAAAATCCCAATGGGATAATCAGTTTAACATGTTTCATGGGTACTTTAAATAGGATTCATGTTATATGGCCTTACTGAAAAAATCTATTCCACAAACTGTTCAATTTGATGAGTGCCAATTCTCTCTTGCCTATGTGTAGCTGTACTCTAAGTTATAGGTCATCAGGACTCCATTTTCTAGTATGATGGTTTGAATATGTTTGACCCAGGGAGTGGCGCTATTAGTAGGTACGGCCTTGTTCAAGTAGTTGTGCCACTGTGGGTGTGGGCTTTAATACTCCTGTCCTAGCTGCCTCCGAAGTCAGTCTTTGCTTCGCTGCCTTCAGATGAAGAGGTAGAATTCTCAGTTCCTCCTGTACCATGCCTGCCTGGATGCTGCCATTCTCTTGCCTTGATTGATAATGTACTGAACATCTGAATTTGTAAAACAGTCCCAATTAAATGTTGTCATTATAAAAGTTGCCTTGGTCATGGTGTTTGTTCACAGTAGTAAAACATTAAGACAGAAGATGGTACCAGGGATTGGCGTACTGCTATGCTAGCCCTGACCATGCTTTTTCGTGGAAAAATGTAGATTTGGGGACTTTGGATTTGGAAAGCAGTGAAAGGCTTTAAGTGGAGCTTAATGGGCCATTGTAGGAGGAATATGGAAAACTTTGTTGCTAAGAGTGATTTGAACTGTACAGACCTGGCCCAAAAGGTTTCAGTGGAGAGGAATTTTAGTTTGTGGCATAAAGACTATTTTGTGGTGGTTGGTGAAGAATGTGGCTGCTTTTTGTCATTATCCAAAGAGTCTGCCTGAGGCTAAGGTGAAGAGATTTAAATTAATTGCTTTGAAAAAGAAGTCTCAAAACAGCCTGGTGTAAATTCTGTTGTGTGGTTACTAAAGTTCACTCTTATGAAGAGCGTTTTAATGAAAAGGAACAAGCTTAGAAAGGAAAAATATAAAATATATGGTTTGAATATTATAGGGGCACTAGGAAGTGAAATGGAGCTGAATCCTATATTCAAGGATATTAAGTTGAATTTGGTGACCTTGGGGCAAGATCCCTCTCAGTTAAGTTTAGGTCCAGCCATGGTAGTACAAGCCTTTAATCCTATGAGGCAAAGGTAAGCAGATCTCTAAGTTCAAAGCCAGTCTTGAACAGAGCAAGTTCTAGGTGAAGAAAAACTTTAAGTCAGGCATGGTAGTACATGCCTTTAATCCCAGCATTACAGAAACAGAACCATGTAGAGTTCAAAGGTCAATCTACACAGTAAGTTCCAGGACAGCTAAGCTTAGGCAGTGAGGCAGTTGGAAAACAAAGCTAGTGATAATGTAATATAACAAAAGGGCCATGTTCCAGCCCCAGGCAGTTTGGTCATTTAACCTGGCTTTATAGTCAAGAGGAGAAGGAGACTACTGGGACAATTGATGGAGGTTAGCTGGAGTTAAGAAATTAGCTGCCTTCAGATGAAGAGGTAGAACTCTCAGCTCCTCCTGCACCATTCCTATCTGGATGCTGCCATGCTCCTCCCTTGATGATAATAGACTGAACCTCTGAACCTGTAAGCCAGCCCCAAATATATGTTGTCCTTTATATGACTTGCCTTGGTCATAGTGTCTGTTCACAGCAGTAAAACCCTAATTAAGACACCCACCATACTGCAATACCAGTGCCCAGCTTAGGGTGACTGTGATTATACAATGGATCTTGCCAAAAACATGTAGACAGGAACAAGTACATCTCTGCCAGCCTGTGTTTCTCTTCTCTTTCCACCTTTACCAAGTAGAAATGGAGTTGCTAAAGGCCAGCAAGAGCCCATCCAGAAGGTGGAGTATGGGCATGGATCCCGAGGAGAGAAACCTAGCCTAAAACATATGTAAGAAATAAACTACTTTTGGCTTAGCTGTCATAACTGTGGCACACTAACAGCATTCTTACACAGGTGCTCTTCACATATGACAAGAGAAAGCTAGAGCCTACGGGGCAGACACATTGCATCCAAGTGAATGATTACTAAATACCATGGGTGCTTTAATTTGATGATTTTCAGATTTGCCCACTAAGCTAAGGAACCCACTAAGTGACCAAAGACTAGCTCACTCCAACGTTATGGCCTCCAAGCTAATTTTAGAAGAAAATGTTTCCTGGGATCATGTTGTTTGTCTTTTCTTTCTTCAAGTAAGATGGTGAAAATGTTCTAGAGTTGGGCAGTGGATGTAACATAGGGGTATAGCACTTTCCTAACATGCCTAAGCACTACAAAAATCAGACAGACAGACAGGTTTCATTTCCAAAGCCCAGAAAAGCAAAACTTTTCCATTTCCCCTGTGATAAAGAACACCCTAACAGTTTTAGAAATCCTAGTCAATAATGTCTACAGGTTAATCCATCGGTGCTATACACACATTATGTCTACAGGTTAATCCATCCGTGCTATGCACACATTATGTTTACAGGTTAATCCATCCGTGCTATGCACATTATGTCTACAGGTTAATCCATCCGTGCTATGCACACATTGTGTCTACAGGTTAATCCATTGGTGCTATGCACACACTGCATTCCTATAGCCGTCTATGGGAAACACATTGATTCTGCTTCTAAATAATCCAAACATTCTTTAGAAAACAAAAGGGCCTCCCTGAGGAAAAGGAGCCTTCATGCTAACTGTGGAGCTCTGACACACATCACAACCAGGGATGGAGTAGGGCCACTCATCTGCATATCTAGAAGGTAGGATTCAAAGATCCTGAAGTCTGAACTATGAGGCACAATATTGTGTATCTCTGCCCGAGTAAAGGGCTTGTATGAAGAGGCACAGAAGAGTGCTGCTTCTCTTCTTCATCAGAGGGCTCCAGAGCTCAGTGACTGTTTACATGCTGATTCTATCTATTTAGCAAGCAGCGGGCCATGAAGACAGAAAACATTAGCTTAAAAAAAAAATCAGACCGTGATGGGCATAGCAAACACTGGGTCTATTGTTTAAATGTCAGGCCTGAAAAAATAAAATCAGCAAGCGAGCAATGTTTGTTTCCCTCTCTTTAACCTAACACTCTTGGTGATTCAGATCTTTACTTTGGGAAGGAAACTTTCATAATTTCAAACATGAATACCATTCATTCAAATCATGGTATAATTATGGACCTTCTGATTTACCCGTTCTGAAAGCTCTATGTTTTCTGAGTTATCTACATTGAACACATTTTTGTAACTCAAGAAATAGATATGTTTATCATAAAGGATTGCTTTAAAAGACTGAAGCCAACTATGGTGGACAGAATCCCTGGTCCTAATCGTCTTAGTTCTTAGCACTGTATTCCACATCCTTACCCAGTGACCACGGTGGAATGTGCTTCCACAGCTTGACTTGTTTTGGCCAATGAAAAGGTAGCAGCACATTGCTGACAAATGTTTAAAACAAGTTTGTACAGACGGACCTCACCTCTCATGTTCTGGACTCTTATCACTCTGTGTAGCGGATAATCTGAGAGACAATGGACGAAGAGCAGGCAGGACTCCAAGTGAATCCTGTAAGCAAGCCTAGTGGAACTAAAACAGGGTTCCATGTCCCAGAAGCCCCTCAGCTGCATAAACCAGAAACTGATGGTTATTTGCCAATGAGTGTTCTGAGGGTAAACAGAATCAATGCTGCTTACAGGGATCACTGAATGAGACAAATGAACAATAACAACAACAAAAACCTTGGAGGGAAAAAAAATTCCCCCATGGATTGAACTGCAGGGTATAAAAAAAGACCAGAGTACCCTTCACATAACTATATAAGAAGGGAGCCTGTTTAATCATCGAGCCAGTTTGGAAAAAAATCTTCAGCACAGTAGTTTTCTTCCCCCCCCTTATCAAATATTCAATTGTTTAATTACAAGTATAGGAAGCCTTACCAAGCATGTAATAGTTTGAGAGCATTCAGCAATAGGATTTCACGTTAAATGTTAGGAACCATTTTCAGTGTTCAAATTTATTTTTTTACAGCATGATTTTCAATGTTTACATTGTTTTCCACTTTGTATATTTTCTATAATATGTTTAATCAATATCCTCTTGGCAGATATTTAGATGACATGTAATTTTAATTATTATAAATAGTGTTGCTTCCGAACATTACCAGTGCTAATTTTCCACACATATTCATGACTGTTTGCTTGCAATGAATTCCCAGAAATAAAATTGCTGGGCTAACGAATGTATGAATTTAAAGTTTTTTTTTAATATGCATTAATTGCTTAGATTTAATTTTCTTTAATTAAAGGACTGGGAGCCCTACAGCTTGAGTCACAGCCCCAGATTCCAAGTAAGCAAAGATTCTCCTATCTGAAATTCACTTTAATTAATCCTGCTGGAATTTAAAGTTTATTTTAAACCTGCTGGGTACCTGCTATGCTAAAGAGCTTCATGGTGGCAGTGCAGGCACCTGCCTGGGCATTATTGCTCACTCTTGTTTACAAGCACCATGCCTGTGCCTCAGTGTCCCCACCTGTAAAACAGGGATAAGTGCTTCCTGTCTCATGAGTTAAATAAGTCAATAAATATAATTCACCAAAAATGGCCCTGCCACACAGGAAGATTTTAATATTAGATATCATTAGGAATAAATAAATGACTAGGTCACAGATTCTTCTTCTTGAAAAGCTAAAGGTTTAGGGAAATTTTCAATTTATTCTTAGGCAGTAAAGTTTTTAAACCATAAACTAAGCTTTCACAAAGTCTTTGATTTTAGTTTAGTTTCTGGCAAGAAAGAGTCCAGGGTAGCCTCAAATTGCTATGCTGCTAATGAGACTCGGAATGCTTGGTCCTCCTGTTTCCACCTTACACCTCACAGTGGTAAGTACAATACTACCAAACCAAACCAAAGAAGTCAAGTAGTGGAAAAGCAGCTGGTCTTTGAAGTAAGACACTAGATCACTAGGTCAGGCACAGGGTTTTGGTGACAAAATCGGCTTTCTTTTATAAGATGAGTTGACAGGGTTTGTTCCAAGATGAGGTCATATGGTTATTGCTGCTTAAAACTGGTAGACACTTTGTTTTAGCGAATCAGAGACGATGCTGTGTTACATGAGCCCCAACACCTGATACATGTGCAGGCATGGCACCAAGCAGATAGAATCCCACAATCCTGTAACGCTATACTCAGTCCTGTAATCCCAGCATTCAAAGGTGAGGCAAGAAGATTTCCATGAGTTCAAGGCAAGCTTGGGTTATATAAAATGTTCCAGGCTTGCTCAAACTACAGTGTAAGACTCTGCCTCAAAAACAAAGAAACAGATATTAAAAAGCAAAAATCAAATCACTCAGGGCACCAAGCTGAGCTTGGTGAGTTTACCTTCTCCACCCACTCCAAAGCTCCCTAATTCATTACCTCCAGAGATAATGCTAATAGCTGCCCACTGCTGAGCTAAGCACTTCCTACATGTTTCTTTACTAAATCCTCAGTTAAACTATCTAGAGGACCAGTTGCCAATGCTTTCCTCACCCCCCAATATCTCAACTTTCAAGGACCTATTTTCCAAAACAGGTTGCTTATGTTCAGTGGTAGTTCAAAGCTCTTCTAAGGAAGACTAAACATTTTTTTTTTTAAATTATCTCGTCTAAGATTTAACCATCCACCATGGTTGTACAGCACCCAAACTGTAGGAGGACAAACGTGATAGAACCGCCAAGAGTAAGAAATGGGAGCCAGGTGCAAATGTTCGTTCTCATAAAGTTAAAGGCCAAATTCCATGCTCCAGGTCATAAGCTGCAAGATTTTAAATCATTTCAAAGCTTTTAATAAGCTACTTAAACGGAAAAAGATGAGAACAGTTACTACCCAGCTGTCAAAACCAGCTCAATTAAAATAAACTTTCTAATTAAAATGAATAAACAGGGTGAATCTTAAGCATCAGGATTTCATTGCCCTTCCTGTCAGTTAAGGGTTAGCCTCCAGGACTCTATGGACTGTACTGCTTACAAAGGCAATCTTCGTCTACCAGAGGAAGTGAAAATGGTCCTAACAGGCAGCAGGGAAGCATCAGCAGAACCCAAAGAGCAAGCACTAGCTGCTCACTCAGGGAAGAGCAATCTTCTCTATTTTTTGAGACAGAGTCTCAATACATAGCCCAGACTGGTCTTGAACTCAAAACCTGCCTCTTGCCTCTACCTCTAAGAGCTTTGATGATGTGCATGCACCACCATGCATGCAGGATGTAGGTCTGTGTGCATGTGCATGTGTGTATCTGTGTGTATGTGTGTGTGTATGACACACATGTGTCATCTGGATGTGTATGATTGTATATGCTAGTATATACATGCATATACATGTGTGTGGTGTATATGTGTGTACATGTAAGGGGTCAGAAGTTGACAGGAGTATCATCCATCTTGCTCTCCGCCTTAACTATGAGATGAGGATTCTCATTGAACAGGAAGTTCCCCAATTCTGCTAGACAAACTGTGCAGAGTGTCCTCAGGGCTGTCCTCCCTCGATACTGGAGCACAGATGAATGCTTCCCCGCCTCTGCTTTTACATGGGTAGAATTCAAACTTAGCACCTCGCACTTACATAGCAGGCACTTTCCTGAGTCACTGTGTTAGCTCTTCAGGCTTATTCTTTTCTTTAAGGTTATCCTTCCCCGGGCCTGGACCAGCCTCCCTCCATTCCAACCGTGTGCCTCTCTGGACCAACTGCTCCAAGTTTAACGACCATGTGGCAGCAGTATTTCCATTCCTTAGAAATTCCATTTCCAGAAAGCCAAAGCCCATAATTCTAAAATAAAAAAAAATTCAAAGTATTTTCCAGACCATTTATGAACTGGCAGACGAGACTGTCATATGTAGTCAAAACTTCCTTCAGGGCTTAAAACCAACAATGTTCCTCCAAAATATTTATGTTTAGAGGAAAAAAACACCACTAAGATGAAATAGGAAAAAAAATCAAATTTGTAGTGCATTATAGTTTAGTTTACCATGAAAGTTAAAAAGGGGAGTCTCTTCTAAGTTTTTTTGCTTTAACATACTTACTTGGCTTTATCATTATAAAACTAGAATAAAAGTTATAAATATAAATAAAAACTTTTAAATATAAATAAATATATATTTGTATAAATATAGATAGAAGTTATTTGTGGGACTTTTTAAAAATAGATACTTTTATTTTCAATGGACCCATAATTACACAGACCCACAGGCTAATAAAATATGCTTTTCTTCATTTCCTTCTCCACCTTTCTAGCTTTCTTTTTGTGGTACTGGGTTCAAACCTAGGGCCCATGAATGCTTAGGCGAGTGGTCTTTCACTGAGCCATATCCCAGTCCAGGTATACTTTTCAATGAATGCACTGAAAACTTCAATTATTTTCAATAATACAGAATGACTAGATCAGGGTAACTGGCAAATTTCTCACCTCCAGCACATAGCATTCATGCCGAGGACATTCTAGGTCCCTCCCCGCTCACTGTTTAAAAGTGGAATTTTAAAAATGGAATTGCTTCCAATCAGTTATCCAAGGGTGTTACAGAACAATCATTCCTTGCTGTCTAGCTTGCCACCCATTCCCTCTGTCCCTCCCCCTTCCTAGGCTCTCCTACATCCTCTCTCCTCAGAGTGTCTCAGACAGGGGATCTAGTGACTCACTCATAAGTAACACACACTATTTGCTTATGTGCTTAAACAGTTAGGTGACATGTCTGTAACTCTGTAGTTTTACAATGGGGAAGATTTGATAGATACCTCACAAATGAAAATATATAAGCATCCAATGAGCACAGAGCATGTTCTGTAATAACTATGTGCTATAGTTTGTGTCACATGTGACTTCTTTTTTATCTTTAAAGATTTTATTTATTTATTTAATATATATGATGAGTACACTGTAGCTGTCTTCAGACACAGCAGAAGAGGGCATCAGATCCCATTACAGATGGTTGTGAGCCACCATGGAGTTGCTAGGAATTGAATTCAGGACCTCTGGAAGAACAGTCAGTGCTTTTAACCACTGAGCCATCTCTCCAGCCCCCACAAGTGACTTCTAAGGACCCAAATGTTAAAGGGTTGGATCCAGTATAGTGCTATTGCACAGCAGTGGAGCTTGAAAGAGGTGGGATCTAGCAAGAGGTCTTCAGGGGGTCACTGGGGCCATGCTTTGAGGTGGCTTGAGGGAGCCAGTTCCCCTATATTTCTCTCTCTACTTCTCCACCATAAGGTGATCAGTCTTACTCCACTGTATGCTTCCAGTCATGGGTTGATGATTTGCACAGTCCCAAAGCCACGAAGCCTACCAAGCTTACTAAAGCAGCAAGCCCAAAGAAACCTTCTCTTTTTATAGTTTGTCTCAGGCTCCTGTTAAAGAGTAGCAGGAAGCTAACAGAAAATTCAAAAGAAAACTACAATATCTAGGACAATGAAAATGACCAAATTCACAAAGACTGGCCATACATAGATTGGTGAGAAGACACACTAATTACTTTGCTCACCTACTGTTGATGGGAGTATAAGTGTTCGTATTTGGGCACCTGTCAGTTTCTTATGAACACTTACTATTGATACAATAATACATACATATCATTAAAATGAAATGCTGAGTAACAGAGCAGACATAACACACAGACTGTATGTCCCAGTTAACCCAAAACACTTAGGGTTAATCTCATCTGCAGGGAAAGTGGATGTACAGTTACCTTGGGAAAAGGAGTGTGTGTGTGTGTGTGTGTGTGTGTGCACTGAACACACACACATGCGCATCTGTGGGCATCTATGTCTCTGTATGTGTGCCTGTGTATGTGTGGCTGTGTGTCTCTGAGTGTGTGTGTATCTGTGTCTCTGTATGTGTGCCTGTGTATGTGTGACTGTGTGTCTCTGAGTGTGTGTGTCTCTGTTTGTGTCTATGTCTCTGTGTGTATGTCTGGGTATGTATGGCTTATTGTCTGTCTCCAGTACAGTTTGATCATTGCTGGTAGTTACACTAAATATAAATTTTCCTAAATGCACTTGTGTATATACAAAATATGACCAGGTCATTGTATGTAAACTATATTCCATAAATTTTACCACTCAAGTTCTTAATTTAAACTGCTTTGTGGACTAGGTAACACTTTCCAAAAGGGTCTGCGTGCAGGCTTTCACACACGGACCCTGCAGGAGAAGCACAATTCCTCTTCTGACCCGTGTCCCCTGACTCACCGGTGAGGGCTCCTCCCAGGCTCCCTCGCCGCAGCTGCTTCCCATCCTCACTAAGCTGTCGCTTGTACTTCAGAGACTTTCCGAGGCCACAGGCCACATCTGGGTTGCTGCATTTCCGAAACGGCATGGGTGGCGGAGACAGTATGTGGTCAAGCTGAGGAAAGAAGGACAGTGGCATCATTTCCTGGGGACACTCAGCACAGCCGGCTCTCAGGTTCTCTGCTGTGCGTCTCCTTCCCTAAACACACTCTCTCCAGTGCTGTTTTGGATTTGATTAGTTTGGAGAGCTCTGAATTTTACTCTTGTACCCTCCACCTGAGAGTCAGGATCCCAGTACCATGTTATATTGGCCAGTCGCAACACATGAGCAGCAGGCCATAGGATTAAGGTTAGTAGATTATGACCACATTTTTTAATGCAGTGGAATATTTATTATTAGACCCCTACAAGAGCTGGAAACATGGCTTGGTCACCAAAGTGTTTGCCATAAAAGCATGAGGACCCAAGTTTGTTCCCCAGCATCCAGATAAAAAACCTTGGCATGGTAGCACATGCTTGCAATCCCAACCCTAGATTGGATTGGGTACCTGGGTTTCTGGCAAATTAGTCTAACCTATCTGGAAAGTTCCAGACCAATGAAAGACCTCTTCCAAAGAATGGGCAGTTCCTGAAAATAATCCTGAGGTGACCAGTGGTGTATGCACACACACACACAACACACACAACACACACACACACTTGAACACTTAACATCATACAACTACACACATACACACAGCAAAAGGAAGGTGTTATTTCATAGCTGAGTGAATTATACATGCATGCATGTGTATCCTGGACCCCTGTATAAAATCTGTCCTTTTGTGGATCCCCACTTTGAAATATTGCTATATAAAAGCAGATCAAATTTCACATATTGCTCACACATACACGCACAGGAGAGGAATCTCTAAGCACTGCAGCCCTTAATGGAAATCAATACATCCTTATATCACTCTATAGCTCTTAAAAAGAAAGCCTGTCATAAGAATCAGAGAAACTAAAGTCACTTCAAGAGACAGCTTTCTACAAAAGAATCCCCTGGGTCAAAGCACTCATGTCAAGATCTGCTCCGCTTTCATGAGAACACCTGAAGAGAGCCGTACCATCTACATGTTCACCTGCAAGTTCATAAAGCCCACAAGTATGCCAAGATAGTATTGAGACAAAAATAGTCCTGGGCATATACATATGTGCTTATCAATATTACAGGCTCCCAAAATAAAATTCCAGTTGTCACACAAAGGGCAACTCCTACAATTTTAAATGCAGGGAAAATATGCGGACAACACACCTAAATGCTGTTTTAAGGATGGTTTTACCAAAGTCGGCTTTGCTATCATGGGAAAGAGATGGAAGCTTGGATATAATTATCTGATTTGTTTCTAAGACTGTCATAGATCTTCTTATAGGAGAAAGAAAATAAACAAGGTCATCCATTTGCCTGTCCACGTGCATGTCCATGTGCATATTCGAAATCACTGTGAAAAGAAACTGCTGCCCGGCACTGGGCATCCCCTCCCTACACAGTTGAGACTGAACCTTCATTGGTACAGTTCCACAAGGTGTGAACGTTCTCCAACCTCAACTGTGTTCATTAGCAACATGCAATGGATTTCAAGAACTTCTTAAAAGAACCATCTCCAACTCCCAGGCACTTGGGTCTTTGCTGCATCTCGTTGCCAGTTGGTTTTGTAGTGAGAGGACCCTGAAGAATGAGTAAGTCCATCCACTCCAGGATCAAAGCCAAATCAGGAGGGGAAGGGACTCCAGAGGGTACTTTTCAAAGAAACAGCCCTTTCAAAGGAGGGGGTGTAGTCATCTGAAGATGTCAGCCGGCTGCTGTTCATGACATAGATGTCCATTTATGGGGGCCTCCAAGGAGAGACTCCTGCCCAGCTTTAGACGTTTTGCCCTTAAATCCTACAGACAGTGAAATACCCGATCAGTAAGTTACTCATGAGCAACTAGAAAATGCAGAACCCATCTGCAGTCAGACCATCAAACAACACAGAGATTCCTGTTGTTGTTATCACTGATGTCCTTACCCCTGTGTCTTTTTTTAAACTGCCAATTTATTATTGTTGTTGTTGTTACTGCATTGAAATTTTTCAGAAGAAAACCTGTGACTATGGAAGCGTGGAATGGAATGAAGGAGAGAATAAACACCCTTTGTCTATGTGCCAGGGCAGAAATATTCTTTATCTACATGGCTTTCACTGGCCCCCGTCCATACATGTGCGCCCCACCCCCAGTGTCAGCTGCAGACAGACCTTTCCTCGTTAATACTTTAACATGCCTCTTCTAAGAACATAATCTCTTAAATGCCTCTATTCTATAATCTATATGTTCTCACACAATATCTCCAATCTTTTGAATTAAGGCCATATGGAAAAAACTGGGAAAACTATGAAATAAGGCTCAAGTTGCTCTTTTCCATGGCTAGGAAAATTGTGGCCACAAGGTGGCAATGTACCATAGACAGTCAGCGAACTGTTCCATGCTTGCTCCCGCTAATAAACGTACCAAGAATTAGTGACCACTCCTTCAAAGCAATCGAGCGGGTTCTGGTCCATTCTACTTAGTTATTTTCTCTTAATTACTAGTGGCAGCTGCATAAAATAAAATATTTATTGTTTAAGGTCCATCAGCTTCTGCTGCCTGTTTTTCATTGGCTTGCAGAATTGCAATTAATTACTCTGGGGAAGAGTGATATATCGCAATCAACAGAGTGTAAAAAAGTAGAAGAAAAAAAAAGAGCCTTTCCTAAGTAGGAATTATGCGATCTCCTTATATATTTTCAACAGTTACAAATAACATGAAAATATGTAGAAGAAAGAGAAAGAAACTAAAAGAGAAAGTATGGGCGGAAAAAAAAAAAAAAAAAAACACTTTAACCCCCTTCTCCATCACAGAAATGAAAGCATGAGCCAATAGTCCATTGGCCGAGTTTTTTTGTTTTGTTTTGTCTTGTTTTTGTTTTTTTCCCATCAGAATCATAGCCTCAAGAGGAGACTACTATTTTAAACCTGGGAAGACTGAGGCAGTGAACAGTGAAGGCTGAAATGTCTAAACCAGGAGGAAAACCTATGAACAGAGCAGCACTCCAAGATCCCATTTCTTCCTCTATCAATTCACACTCCCAATAGGGCTCTCTCTAAACATATCATTTTTCCAAATTTTCTACATTGTCAGTGGCTTTAGTCTTTCTATAGCAATTAATCAAAGAGTTTCAAAATGGCCTACTGCAGCCTGGCACTTTATTTTCCATATTTTACAGGGATTCTAACACTCACAATCTCTTAAGAAACACTTCATTGCACCCGAGATCTGAAGGCACGTAGCAGAATTGTAGTTTTGAACATCGCCATTCACCTGATTTCCATTGACTCTATACCCGGACAATGAAGGTGTCTTTACTAAAAGACAGAAGTTTCCTGAAACTCTCACTGGGGCTCAAGGCCACTGGCTGAGGCACTTCCAGGGTCTCTCCTTCAGCAGACCACAGGCTACTGCAGAACCCAACCCCACTCCTTTGTTACCTAGCATGCCACTAGCCATAAACACATTGTACTGAAGAAGTCATCTGAAGAGATAGATGCCTTTCTTTTATCCACTAATCAATCCTGATTTTTGGTGACTGAACTTCCTCAAAATTCCCTACATTAGTCTTCACAAAGTCCTTTACTTCAAAGAAAAACCATAGAACACTGGTAAAAGGTTCATTTTCACATTACTAAATTAAGAATTCAAACAGAGGAACACTCTTCCACTGTTGGTGGGATTGCAAGCTGGTACGACCACTCAGGAAATCAGTCTGGCGGTTCCTCAAAAAATTGGACATAGTATTCTACCTAAGGACCCAGCTATACCACTCCTGGGCATATACCCGAAGACGTTCCAACATATAACAAGAACACATGCTCCACTATGTTCATAGCAGCCTTATTTATAATAGCCAGAACCTAGAAAGAACCCAGATGTTCTTCAACAGAGGAGTAGATACAGAAAATGTAGTACATTTACATAATGGAGTACTACTCAGCTATTAAAAACAATGACTTCATGAAATTCTTAGGCAAATGGATGGAACTAGAAAATATCCTGAGTGAGGTAACCCAGTCACAAAAGAACACACATGGTCTGCACTCACTGAAAAGTGGATATTAGCCCAAAAGCTCTGAATACCCAAGATACAATTCACAGACCATATGAAGCTCAAGAAGGAAGACAAAATGTGGCTGTTTCAGTACTTCTTAGAAGGGGGAACAAAATACTCACAGGAGGTAGAGGGTAGGAGGGACTTGGGAGGAAGAGAGAAGGGAGAGGGAGAAAAGGGGGCAGGATCAAGCATGGGAAGAGATGGGGATGATATATAGAGGGTCAGTAATTTAAACAGGTGTGTAGCAACAAGGGATGGGAAACTGGGGGTAGCCACCAACAAGTCCCAGACGCCAGGAAAGCAAGAGTCTTCCAGAATCCAAAGGGGATGAGAATAGCTGAAATGCCCAACAAAGGGGAGGATCATATCCAGAGGTTAGGCAAGGCCCTCAGTTGAGGGATGGGACCACCCATTAATCTCCAAATTTGTAACACAGAATAGCTCCTGTCTAGAGGAATACAAGGTCAAAGTGTGGAGCAGAGACTGAACGAAAGGCCTTCCAGAGACTGTCCCACCTGAAGATCCATCCCATATACAGACACCAAACCCAGACACTATTGTGGATCCCACTGCTAATAGGAGCCTGTTCTATCTTCTCCTGAGATGCTCTGCCAGAGCCTGACAAATACAGAGGTGGATGCTCGCAGCTAACCATTGGACTGAACAAGGGGACCCTAATAGAGGAGTTAGAAAAAGGACTGATGGAGCTGAAGGCGTTTGCAACCCCATAGGAAGAACAATATCAACCAACCATACCCCCTAGAGCTCCCAGGGACTAAACCACCAGCCAAAGAGTACACATGGGGGAAACCCATGGCTCCAGCTGCATATATAGCAGAATATGGCCTTGTCTAGCATCATAGGAGAGACCCTTGGTCCTGGGAAGGCTTGATTCTCCAGTGTAGGGGAATGCCAGGGCGGTGAGATGGGAATCAGTGAGTGGGTGGGGAGCACCCTCATAGAAGGAGGGAGAAGGGGGCTGGGATGGGGGTTTCCAGAGGGGAAACCAGGAAAGGGGGATAATATTTGAAATGTAAATACATAAAATATCCAATTAAAAAAAGAATTCAAACAGAGGTGTAGCATGTTCCTCCATGTTAAAGAGAGACAACTGCTCTTGCCAGAAGCCCATCCCAGGAACTACAAAAGCATCTTAGGGAATCAAAGTTTCCCAACCAAGAGAAATCTGGTATAGTTGTGAAGGAAAATTCATAAAACCATGGGTCCTGTGACTGCTCATCACACACATGTACCATTCTCACATTCATGTACCAGTCTCACATGTATGTTTTCTGTAATCGTCTTCCTCATTGCTGTCTGGCAAAAAGTTGAACAGAATGCATCTTGGTTCCACGTGACTCCTGCCTTCAACGAAGATGAATACAAGTGGCTCAAGGCATTTATGAGAGCATCTAATCTGTGGTCCCTTGGCTTTTCCCATCACTCCCGCATCTGCAGGCGTGAACCATGGGCACATTTTCCTGGGCTGAATCCCCCTGCCATGGAGCCATCTTCCTACTTCCATAGTGCACACTTTCACCATCCACAAATACCGCACTCCAGCTTAACTGCATTCTCCCACTCGATCTTCAGACAAGGCACTGCTACACACATCCATTCTTCCATTCACAGTTTCTATATATTTACAAGGATCTTACAAAAAGACAGAGGAACAGCTCAGCCATTACACACTGAAACTCGTTTCTCCTGGCTAATCAGCACAAGAGCTTTATAAACTGTCCTAACTTAGTATGTCTGCTAAGTCATCCTTCCCAGTACAGCTCCAAAAGCAGTCACTTCGCCATTTCTCCCACTACCACCTTGTCCCCGACACAGTGACTTCTCCTTTTAACAACCTCCCAAAGGTTCCTTCTGCCTTCTCACTAATAGCAGGAGACTAGCCAATGTCTCTTTTAAAGCATAAGCCAGATGCCCCAGCTGGACTTCTGGAGTCCTTTCCCAGATTCTCCTTCATGCAGAACACCTCGGGGTCTGCACGCTGGCCTGCCAGGCCCTGCCACCTGCCTCACATAGCCAGCTCTCCCCTGCTCGCATTACACACTGTTCTTCTGCAGATCTGCAATGGCTGCAAACATCTTCCTGTGCATTTCTCCTTTCTGGGAACACTCTAAGCTAGCTTGCCTCCCCCATCCAGGGCTCCATTTTGAGGGGCAGTCTCCCTGGGAGGCTTTGGTGCTAACTGCATAGAATGCCACACTCCTCACTTAAGCCTTTTCCCTCTCTTTTCTTCATAGCATCTGCTGCCACGGCACACGTGACATCCTTTATGTTTGTTTATTGTCATTCTTCTTCCTTGGCTATGGTGTGGGTAACAAGAAATTCTGCAAGTCTGTTTCCTCTGCCGCATCCCTACAATAGGGCACATTTATAAAAGAAGAAAAAAAGAAAGTTTTTTTTTTTTTAGTATGAATAAATTAGTTGCTAATGTCTGGTGTGTAGAGGTACTTAGTTAAAATATAACAATAGTAAAAATCGAGAACACATACCATAAAGAACCTTTATTGTCGAGAAAATAGGAAATCACGTCAAATGTAATCAAGGTGAAATGCTACAAGGCGTCTCCAGTACTTTGACAAAACTGAGCATTTCATGTATGGGGAGAGCCTTAGGTCATATCAAATGGCATCCTTTATAAGAGTCTTTTATATATACTAAACCAGTATGCTAATTTCCTAACAGGGCTATCTCTGAAGGTGATTCCTAAATAATGAATTATTCGACCTTTTAACTATATCCCTACTGGCATATTCGCTTGTGTCCATCAATCCAATCTCTCCCTGCTCCATTCCTCTCTTCTGTAATTCTGCATTCATTCCCAAGATGTGACACATGCATTTTAAAGACCCATCCAGAATGCATGTGCCCTAAGGCCAAAGTTCATGAGTTCAAAGGGATCACCAATGTCGTCTGCATTCATAATGGAGCCATGGCTAAAGTCCTGTTTTGTGCTTAAAACAGAGAAAAGGATTGAAAAGGAATGTAGGTTATGAAAACATTGCTCAGTTATTCTATTTCTTGGCATTAAATATTCTAAAAAAAAAAAACAAAACCAAAGGTACAAAAATACCTGTATCATGAAACTGCTCAGAACTTGCTTATAACTCCAATCAAGTACTTATTCTTTCTCTTTCTTTTCCTCACCACCCCAATAAAGAATCAAACAGGCAACCTAGAATGACTTTACTATATTTTAAAATTAGATTTTACTTTTAAGCCAAAGCTTTAAAAAAAAAAAAAAAAACTGATAGAATAGCCTTCTGTGGCTAGGTCAGTCATTGAAGGATTGTTACTAATTCCACAGCGGCTAGGGCTCAGACCAGAGCTGGCACATAAGTGTCTCTATTAAAGTATTTAACTCTTAATGCATCATTTCTTCATCTACGGAACATTAGTAATAATCATATTTGTCCCCTGAGTTGGATGTAAGGATTATCAGATTTCAACATGTTCATGCCTGAACATCTGGTAAGATACAAAGGGCTCCATTTGTGCTTGCTGTAGCTATGGTTCCTTTCACAAAGTCATCTCTTGCATCACTCAGGGGAACAATTCTACATGGAAGTTAAACCTGCTATAACTTTACCTGGGATTTTGTTTTTTTTTTTTGTTTTCTGTTTTTTTTTTTCATTTTGGTTTGTTTGTTTGTTTGTATAGCCTAAGAGTGAATAGGCCAGAGCACAGAATGCCTGATTCATGAGAAGTCACATTTTCCTGTCCCTGTGTGTGTCATCAGCTGTGTTATGGCATTTGGAAAGAGCCTTGAATCCACCCAAATGCTCAGGGACAGAATTCTAAGACCATGTCCCATGTCTTCCATCTGAAGACTAGATCTTAGGTGGTGGGGACGCACAGCTGAGGCATGAAAGGAGCTAGCACATCCGAGCAATCCATAGCCTGAGACATTGGTGCTCACTCTCACACCGCCTTCCAAGGCTCAAGCTCAGCGGCTCTTCCTCCTAGCCAGCTGACAGGCAATGCACATGGCTCCTCAGTCACCTACCCCTGAGAGTCACACCTCTGCTCTGCACTGCTCAAGAGTATGTAAGAAAACACTTCTTATTCATGGCACTGCCTAAAGAATAAGCTGTGTCCCCTTTACTACTTCCTAATATCTAAGTATTGACTTGTCAGGCCACCAAGAGAGTGACAGTCCTGACCATACTACATTGGGTCTGCTAATTGATTTTGCTGACAATCATTCTGGATTACATCTCCCCAGAACACAGGCTTCCACTTAATGATGCTGTAAGCAACATTCCTACAAATCTAGCCGCTCAGATCCATAGTGTATGAGGAAGGGACGCACGCCACGGGGCCCTGATCAACACCCATCTCCTCTGCTTATAAATATTTATTTAGTAAGTAGTTTTGTTGCTATTACTGTTTTCTTCTTTGAAACAGTCTTTCTGCCAGGTTGGCCTCCAATTCAAGACCCACCTGCCCCGGCTTTCTGATTACTAGGATTAATACAGATGTGCACAACTGTAGGCAGCTGATCAAGCAGCATTATGATAGGCTTAGTTTTGGGCACGGGAGTAAGCAGACAAACAGTAAACAATGCAGACTCACTAGGAGGTGCATTCAAGCCTGCAGAGAGACACTGGAAAGATGTGTTCAGGCCTCAGCACTAGAACCAGTTGTTGCTGCTGGCTGTGGGTGGGCTTTCCCTTGAGAACTACATACCTAGGAACGTTTCTCTAGACACCTTCAGCAAAGCCTCTGACTCCTCACCAAGAAGGGCAATGTGTCCCATCTCCAACCATAACTTTATACAGACAGACTTTGTTTATCTTCTAAAGTGGGATTTGTGGAGATTTTTTATATACACACTCTTACATACACATTCACACACATTCTCAAACATACATGTATATATACACATGCTCACACACATATCCACACAGACTTCCTCTCCCTCTCCCTCTCACACACACACACACACACACACACACACACACACATCCACGCATGCACACACAGTCTCACATATACACATAAACAGTCACACACAAACATGTACATACCCACACATACACACACACTCACACATGCATATTTTCTCACAATGCTCTCTCAAACTCGTTCTTTCTCTTTCTCTCTCTCTCTCTCTCTCTCTCTCTCTCTCTCACACACACACACACACACACACACACACACACACACACACGAGACAGAGGCAGTGCCTGGAACCACTCTTGGACCTTACAATTTGCGGAAAAATCAGATACAAACAATTGTTGGTATCTGAGCCCAGAGATGCTAAATTTACCTTGCCAAGCACTGGGCTGTCCCAACAAAAAGACTTATAGGACCTATATGCCACTGTTGAGATCCCTTGTTCTGTGCTTGCTTTATTCTTGTTTATCTTCATCTATTTTTACATTATTCCCCTTACTAACTTATGTGTTGTAGTAGGTTACCTTGTGAGAACCATGGGGCTGTCATGACATATGCCTATAATCCCAGCACTCTAGAGGTGAAGTCAGAGTCAGACGTGTAAGGCCAGCTGCTACTACATAATAGGTGAGGCCAGCCTGTACTAAAAGACCTATGTGGAAAAACTTTTGAGAACAAGAAAGAAATGGAAGAAAAGAATAGAGTCAGCAAAACCATTCATGTTTATAAGGTTTGGTAGGCCAACAATTCCCCAAGCCGTAACTTACTCAAATGATTAAACTGTTTATTTCGATCATTTTCTCTTATATTTTTGGTTGTGAGCCTAGCCTTTAACGGCTGAGCCATCTCTCCAGTCCAATGCGATCATTTTCTCAATGAATGGACTTATCTTCAAATACGGCATTAACAGAATATATTGACACCGGAAAGTGTACCAGATAACAACATCATTTTCTATCTTTGATATCTTTCAGGAGAAAAAAAATGTTCAAAAGTTTGAGATTCACCTGCCTCATCTCCCAAACACAGAGATGACAAGCACACACCCCCATGTCTGGCTTTGATTTCATAATTAATTTGTGGGATCACAAACGTAATCAGCAATATGAAATAAGTTTTAGAAATGTCCTAAAATGTGTTGGATTAAACTATAATGGCATTCACCTGAACAGAGCTGTACCACAAGGTTCACTGCCTAAGAACATTGATTTTCTTTCCTCCGTTCTGAGTGAAATATGCAAATTGCCACTTTGATAACATTACCTCACTTGCCTGTCAACGTTAAGAAGGTCAATTCATTTGCTCACGAACACATACTCGCAACCATCAGCCAGGAATCACGGTCATAGCCCAAGTACTATGCAGTGGATATTCCATTGCAACCAAGTATGACATGTACATTAAGCAGCAAGTTCAATCATTGAAAGATATGAAAAACAGAGCTAACATTATTTGACAGCCTTAAAGCATGTCATTTACCCATACACCTTTCAGAATATTAATTGCTATTCAAAGTTTGGTTCAGGAACAATGACCCTGGGGAAAACACAGGAAACATACAACTTGACTTTGCATTTATGGATCACCTGGTTTTTTTTCTGCTGATTTAATATTCTGGATGTTTCCCTGACCTTTATTTAGGGATCTAATCTATGCCTGCGGTTGTTTACTTATCTGAAGTCGTTAAAGTCCCTTGATACCATCCTGTCCCCAACAGCAATATAACTAAAAAGTCTGACCCTGGTTAACAAGCAGGAAGAGAAAACACTTCCCCTGGGTTATTTTCCTTCAGTATAAACCAGAATGGAAAAGTCTCACATGTGTATCATAGAAGCTCTCAGTATATATCCACTTCCCCTTTTCTCAGGGTTAGATTTTATTAATAATATTTCTAACTTGCCAAATGGGGGAACAGATACACAAGGATTCAACATCTTCAGCTCACTAAGAGATAACCTTGTGGATCAAGTCCAGTATCCCCAACACCAAAGCCCATTTACTTCCATGGTCTCAAATCCTCTCCCTGACAGGTAAAGCACATTAAGTCTGTGGACTCAACTGGGAATACACCGGAGAAAGTCAGATGCTGAAATTCTGCTGTCAACAAGTCCAAATGATCCAACTAAACCCCAGGTGGTGGCCTATCCGGTGGGTTTCTTAGCTCAGCACTGAAAAATCACAATACATTAGCAGTGTGGAACTGCCAAAAAGAATGTATAGAATCCAATTCCCTGATACTACTGGGAGGCCGGGACCCAAAGAAGATACAAAGACAGTTGGAGTGTGCATCTAGACCAGAGTCTAGACCTAACTTACTGGAGATCCCTCTGTGCAACCTTGTGTACTTTGCCTCTGGAAGCATGCAGCTGCTGTTACAATCAACTTAAATGATTTCCAGTGGTTTTCTAACTATGTACAGTCTGTCAATGCAAAGTTGTCCGAAAAAGATCATCCAAATGCCTATTATAGATAAACAAAGGCTAAGAACTAAAGATGTTAAACGAAAGGATAGTGTCCACAAGCAAAACTACAACCACAAAACCACACAGTAGACGCTGAGAGAGGTATTCGGGCTTTAAGTACAGTGGTAGTCTGGCAGCTTATTAATTACGTTTCCTTACTGTGCTGTCAGAGCAATATGACATTACTCATTGTCTTTGCTCACAATTGCTCGAATAGATTATGGTCTGCAACTTGGAAACTAGACCAGGGAGGGTCATGGAGTAGTATCTAAAGACATGCCAGTTTTAATTCTGCTTTGTGATATTTTCCTAAATTTCTATCTTTCTTTAGCCATCAATTGTTCCACTGGGGCCAGGTCCTCAGAAGCCACCAACATGTCACATCCTCTTCCCAAAGGAATCAGGAAAATGACAAGGCAGGGGTCAGTACTCTCGGTCAAGATTCAGGCATGAAACAAATTTTAAAGGACTACCTTATTTTCATGAGTGTGTCTAAGTGTGTCCGTGTGTGTGTCCATGTGTGTGTGTCCATGTGTGTTTGTGTGTGTGTGTCTGTGTGTGTGTGTGCAGGTACCCCGAGAAGTCACAAGAGGGCATTGGCTCTCCTGGAGCTGGAGTTCCAGGTAGTTACAGTTAAGTCACTCACTGTGGGTGGGAGAACTGAACTCAGGTCCTCTGGAAGAGTGGCAAGTGCTCTTAACCAACAGGCAGCCTCTCCAGTCTAAAAGCAAAGCATTTTTTTTAAATTGCATCTGTAAAATAAAGACAACTGTATCCTCCTCAGGGCATGCTTGAAGATCAGTACTAACCCGGAGTGTAATTCAGTAAGATAATCAGCTGCTGGATCTTTCCCCTTCTTCCTGTCCTTCTTAGGCTTCTCCTTTTTGTCAGAACTTTTCTTTCATTACATCCAAAAAACTAAAAGGAAACTTTATAGGCATTTTATTTATGTATTTATGTATTTATTTATGTATTTATTTATTTATTTATTTGTATTTATGTTGGTGGGATTCAATTCTTCTCACAAAATAACAATCATATTTTTAAAAACAAACCTATAAATAAATATTTATTTTCAAATTTGACATTAAGAGGACGGGCTTCAGAGGTAGGTCATCAGTGGACAGAGATGAAGACTGAACTCTGACCCAAAAGGCAAAATCAATGTTCCTTATAACCATGAGGGACAAGGACCTGGAGGCCCTGGGGCATCATCAGGCTGAAACAAACATACTTGAAAAACACAGAGACAATATCGGCAAATGCAACAGTAACCCAGGGACGGAAGGTGCCAGGACACAGGACTGCCTGCCTTTACCAGTGCTCTTTCCTTAAGGGAAGGAAAATAATCAGAGACTCTGATAGGACAGTAGAAGAAAGAGACCGAAAGGCCTGGGAGTGAAAACAGAAAGAGAAAGATCAACAAGAAGAATTCAGGAAACATGGCAATAGCCCCAGGTGTTCCCAGTCTGCGAGTCCCTCAGAGTCTCTCACCTTCCTCTCTTGGTTGTCTGTGATAGAAACAAAAACCTGGCTTCTCTCTTAGCAAAAATAATACATAATAGATAGCTATTATCAGCAGATTTAATAAATGTGGGATCGCAATGGCTGATTTTGTCAACAATCCACAGTTATCTGGAGGGTGAGCCTCCTAGGTATGCCTGCAACAGATTCTCTTGACCAGTTTGAGGTAAGGAGGTCCACCCACAGGGGTGGCATAACTTCATGGGCTGAGTCCTGGACTGAATGAAAAGGACAGAGCTGGGCACTAGCGTTATTCTCTACTTCTGCTTCGTGACTGCAGATGTGTGGTGGCCTGCACCCTGATGGGCCAGCCACTGTGCATTCTCCTGCAAGAAGTGAACTATAACCTTTTACTACAAACTGAAATTGGCCCTTACCTCCATCAGTTGCTTTTGTCACAGTGTTTTATCACAGCAACAAGAAAAGGAACTAAGACAATTATGAAATGTTTATTATGAGATAAACAAATACAAATAATTAGAATTTCCTATTCATAATAATTTAAAGAAAATTTAAAAATAAGAATTTTTTTTTTAAATCCTAAGGCTTTGAGTCATCAGCTGCTTGTCTTAGCACAAAGTCCAACAGGCCAGGTTTCCACCTGCCATCTACCTTGTTTCCTAGAGAGCATTCTCCGCTCCTCTCTTACGACTCTTCTTGTCCTGTGTTCCCAGCACTTTAGGTCTGTGGGCTACAGGGTCTTGTGCTGACTTTTCTTGTCTCTGAAATGCAGTCACAGTTGGGGACCTGGCCACCATGATGGCAGAACACCATCCTGCTACTACGGCCTACGCAGTGCTGTGTATCTGCCCTGCCTCGACTCAAGCTCTGCACTAGACTTAGCGTTTGCTATAGAACTCTGCTTAATTATGCTGATATGTAGCTTTCCATGTGTAGTTCATAGCACCTTAGGGCTGAACCCCAAGTCACCCTTCACTGCTTGGACTCCCAATCCCTAAGACTCAGACTGACATGAACAGGAGCATCAAAAAGTAGTGCATGACAGAAAGGCATGCAAGGGAAGGGAGAGGGATATGAGAAAAAAATAAAAGCAGAAGAGAAAAGGAGAAATGGCTTAGTTGACATAAGAGAAGATAAACCCAGCTATAAGAGCATGAGAAAGATTTGACTGCACCCTGAAATCCCTCTTTGCTCATCAACCAAGAAGCAAACTCTCTCAGAAGCAGGGAGGCAGAAGCAGAGACAGAAGAGAAGAAGAGAGAGCAGGAGAAAGCAAAGCAGAAGGAAGCCTGTGGTAGAAGGAAGCCGGCGATGGAGGACAACCATGCGGCCTGGATAAACCGCAAGTTATAAGGGAACTCATAGTCACGGATTAGAGTAGTGTAGTGGTAAATCTGCCCAATCTAGGCGTGCTATTTATACCATAATTATTGAGTTGTGTCTTCCTTTACTGGTCTCCTTTGGGTAGGAGATCTTAAGGCGACAAATTTGGGATTTAAACAATTTCCTCTACTACACAGGACCAGTGCTCGGCATACCAGGAAGAAAATGTCTCTAGGCAATGAAAGCATGGGATATAAGCTCTTAATCACACAAAAAGATGTACTCACTGGAGCCACAGGGTGGTCAAAGCAGCAAACAATTCACTGTCAAGGGTCTCTGGGGCCCTCCAAGAGGCCCTAAGGACCAGGTAGAATACCATAAATAAGACAAACAGGGCTACTGGAAAGGGCTAAAGAGCTTGGAGGTTTTTATCATAACCCCCACCACAATACACACACACTACACACACACACACACACACATCACACACACACCACATACACACATCACACCACCACACACACACACACACCACATACACACACACACACCACATACACACACACCACATACACCACACATACACACACACACCACATACACACACCACACACACACACACACATACCTCTACACAAACAATAAGTCTGGAACTATTATTTAAAATCACACTTAATTTTAATCCAATAAGAGAGAGAATCCCATTTCTCTTCCTCCTAAAGAACAAAGTCAAAACAGCATCAGGGCACAAGAATCTCAGGAAAATGCCGACAAGCTGCAGTACCTTGGAAAGTGTGAACACACAGACATCTGACAGAGTCTGAAAATAGACTCAGGCAGATGAGCCACAGAGCCACTTTACACTCAGCCTCTGACCCAGCCCTGTCTTCCATGCCCTGGCTCTGCATTTCCCTTCCTGCTCACATCTCAATGGTGAGAGGCTTCTGCCCTGCACTCGTGTATCTGAAGGCTGAAATCAAAAGGCATGCTCAGAGAAAGTTGCAGGTTTGAACTTCAAATCTGCCTGCCAGCACAGAACTCCACTCTGCAGACACAGGAGTGTTCTTTTCGACAAATCTTGTGCTGGGGGTGGAATGGGGGTGGGGATGGTGGGAAAATGGACAGAGGATGGCTAATGAATGCAGCTAGATGGGTGGGACAATTTCTAATGCTCATTTATTTTACCCATAATCAATATATTTAACTTTACGTTTTTAATTCCCCAGTAGAGGAATCCGAATGCTTTCCACACAGAGATGACTGAGGTAATGTCTGCACCACTTGCCCTGACCCGATACTTACACGCTGTATACATACACGCACTGCGATGCCACAATGTAAACAGATGCACAATTATAATGAGCTGATTTAAAGTAATTACTTTGTTTTGTTTGTTTGGTTGGGTTTTTTTGTTTGTTTGTTTTGGGGGGGCATCAATAAATATATTTCCAAGCAAAATAATACAATAGTATTTTAGGTGTAATAAATAGATTGATTTAGTATTTTATAGACAGAGACAGTCTTAACATATAAAGTAACTTAAGAAGCTGAATTTACAATGGATCAATTCTATTTTTTTCTACTTGTAAGAGGTTTTTAAGTAATAGATTTCTCTGTCAGGTGCTTATTTAAAAATTAACAAAAACTAGCTCATACCATGGGAAGCACAGCTCTTCTTGATGAGAACACACCCGTTTGACTGGTCCTCCTGGGGATCACACCCCCTTTTGATACATGCACAGTGTCAGAGATATCAGAAGCCAGGCTGCCTCCTCACCACCATTACGGACTTCATGGCCTCCAGTTCCACATTTCTCTACAAGTTAAAGCCATCCTTCCCATTGCTAAGGAGCCCAGGTATAACATAGCTTAAGCCAGGAGAACCATTAACATCCATTTCTGACCTTCTCCATTAATGCTGTTTCAGACATTGGCAAAGGACAGCCAATGCACTGAATAAAACATTGATGGACCACTTGGACTTACATCTTATGTACTCCATGTAGGAAGTGAACTCAGTGTGTGACAGCCCACGAAACTTAAAATATTAACCATCCAGACTTTTGTTGAACAAGTTTGCAGGAGCCTGGCTCACTGACTAAATTCACTAAGCACTGATTATGCTCCAAACATGAGAGTGTGGTGGCTAACACACAATTTCTTTCTTCACCGGCTATAAAGAAGGATGGAGAAAATGGGTCAGAGTGAAGACATTTAAATACTGGTAGTTAGAAGTGATTGCTCTGATGGAAGTCAGAATGGATGGAGATGCCCAAATAGACAGAAGAGGCAGAACTGGGCTGTATTATACAGGAAGGTGTGTTTCCAGACCATACCTGGTGACTACAAGGCCCAGACATGAGACTGAGTTTTGTTTTGTTTTGCTTTTTTAAAAAAGGTAGCAAGGTGACTAGGAAGTATCCTCTGAAGTGTCCTTTGTCTCTGGTCTGAATGCCTGGCCCTTCCCCAACCAGAGTAGGTATCGACCCAACTAGTCTCTGCAGGTCAGCTCAGTTAAGCTTTCAAACCACCAACACGGTATTTTCATCAGGGAGCATAAATGAGTTAACAAAGGTATCAAAGTTTCGAGCATCTGTACCTGCTGACTCCTACCACTCCCGCACTGCCCCCATCCCATTCATGCCAGCGGTCCCAGCCCCAAGTTACTGCAGAGCGCAGTCCACACTGACACAAGCCACCTGAGACATGAAAGGGACTCTTCCCTGTACCCACCTCCTTTTCAATTCTTTGTACGTTTCAGTGAGGTTCTCACTGTATTTCCGTACCACCTCCACACCAGGATCCCCTAAGCCCCGTAGGATTACCTCCAAAAGAAGTAGTCATGCTATGAGAAACCGCCTGACTCAAGGGAGAGAGGAATGGGTGTTTGCAGCAAGCCCATGGCAAAGACCGTCACGGGGAGATGATGTTCGGAGGAAGCGCCAAAGTAGAGAAGTTATCGGCCGCGTGCATTTCTGCATTCCGCAGCGCAAATGTGCTGAAGCGGGTCCATGGCAGGCGTGATTGAATAGAAGAGACGGTATGGAGTCCTGTGCTGTGTAACTCCAGGTCAGTCACCACCTAAGGTGCTGAGTCAGGAAACATGGCAGCTCCCCAGCTCTCCTTGTGGTTTTGAGAATTCCACTGCCTTCCCCTCCTGTCTGTTGCTCTTCAGAGTTGACATCAGCCTCTACTGAGTGGTTCTAAACCTTCCTAATGGGGCAACCCTTTAATAGAGTTCCTCACGCTGTGGGGATGCCCAGCCCTAAACTGACTTCATTGCTGCTTGATGACCATAATTTCGCTACAGTTCTGAACTGTGATGTAAATACCTGGTACGCAGGATATTTGATATGTGATTCCCAAAAGGGTCAAGAACCACAGGTTGAGAACCACTGCTTTAACACTTTCTTCTCAAGGGTTCATGCATGACCAGAGTCCTGTTCCTTAGACCAGAAGAAACACCTCCCCATAGACACTCCAGCAGCCCTCAACCAGCTAAGGCTCCTGGTGGCTCTTCATAACTTCCTGGTAGCAAGCAGACAGATATTTGGATGAATTCACCAGTGTAACCTTCAGCTTCTTAATACCAAGAAATTCCCAAAGCCTTCACAGTAAAACTACAAAACAGCAGGTCCCAGAAGACAAAGAGCTGCACATCCAAAATGTAGTAGAAGAGAATTAAAATGTGGGATAAGGAAAAAATGGGGCACTTGGTATGAAAAACACAATACTATAACTTAGTCAATGCCTAATCTTAATCACTACCTAGTCTTAACCTCAACTCTCATCTGCTTCCCCAACACTCAGATAACAGATTCCCCAAGGAGCAAAGCAACTGCACCATGGAGGCAGAAGGGAAAAGGCTGAAATGAACTTGCAATAACCCTTCCCACAGGAAATGAAACCACTGGCTATTTCAAACTTCCTTTAGCGTTCGGAGCTCAGGAGAGGCCCAGTCCTCCATCACCCACTACTGCTCCTTTGTGAAGAAGCACCATCTTACTCATCTCCTCTTTCTCTCCACAAGAATCTCTGCCCCAGAGGTCAAGGAGAATAATCAAACTGACTGCCCTTCCCCAACACACACAGTTGAAGCAGGATGGACCTAAAAAAGCCAGTGCTCTCTATCTGAAAGTATGAGATAATTTTACATCCATGTTACATAAATGACATTTCACTAAAATGTGAAGTAATTGCACCATATGTAAATATGTGTCCTTTCTTTCCCCAGTGAATGAGAATAGGGAAAAAGTAAGGAAGCCAATCTTGAGTATTATTTCTAAAACATGGAAGGGGTTATTACACAAATCACAGGAACACAATTAAGTGGTGCCATTTTTCATTTGTTAATAAGGCATTGTGGCTAATTAAAGAAAAAGAAAGAGAGCTATAGGAAGATGACAATGGAGGCATCAATAATTCAAGACTTCAATAACTGCTCTCCAAGAGGGAAGTACTCCACCTGAAACCTTTTAAGGATTTTTATAATTCAAAATCTTAAGACAGTCACAATATCTCATGGTCAAAATTTAATCAACAACAATGGTATTTAGTCAAGTATGAAACAAAAGGTCAAAGAAGTCAGATAAAAGAAATATCGAACCAGAAATATTCAGCACAAGCAAAGCCAGAAGGTAGGCTGACAAGATGTCTCCCTCAGGAAAGTGCTTACTACATAGGCATGTGCACCCATGTTCAATCCCCAGACAATCATATGATTGTGGAGTGTAGAATCTTTTTAAAGGTTATACTGGGTTGGGGTGACCACTCAGGCTTGCTGGCAGAAGCTTTAGCCTGAAGTGAAATCCAGGACAATAAATTGACTCTGTCTCAAAAACAGAGTGGATGCCTGTAAGGAACCAGATCTAAGTTTGATGCCTCTCGCCCACATACAGATGCATACAGTGTATCCCACACATGAATATACACACTCATGTACACGCACTTCAGAACACACACCTGAGTCTCAACACTTTCACTGTGGAAGAGAACACAGAGTACATCACCTACTCTGATCTATAGGATCAGAATATGTTCAGAATAGAAACTCCTTCCACCCCCACACCCACCCCCAGTCTTTGACAGGTCTTGCTTTATTTTCAAAGTTAGAAACTTGAGTGTGTGACATTTTCTGGTAAATACTCAAAGGCTGGGAGAGTGTCTGCACGTAGTAAATGCAGGAGCCATGAGTTCTACAGAGACTATTTTGAGAGTTCCACCTTGTCGACACAAAATAATCAAGTCCTCTGCCCAGTGAGTATGAGAAAAGCTAACGTGCACCTTGCCCAGGCTAAAGCACTCCATCACACACTTACAAGACCATCCTCACGTCTGTTTAAGCGCCTGCTTGCTCTGGATGGGGGCAGCTCCATGAGCACGTTCCAAAGTGATAACTATACCAAGCAGAGCCCCAGTTATGAAACAGGAACAAGAAATAATTGAAACATATACACATGAAGCCCCCAAGAGTCTGAGGCTGTTAAGTGGCCCTCTTGGCTTATGGAGCAGGCATGTAATAAAATTTGTGGCTATGTATGTCTATTCCTCTGTCAGGGCTTCTACAGTATGTGCTCTGAGGGGATCTGCTTACGCTCAAGGGAGTGCCTTCCACCCTGGTACTAAGTCAAACCCCTGCTCTTAAAGAATGCAAATGATGGTGTAGAGTCTACAGTAGAATAGAGTTTTCATCTGCTACACTCCCTCCTGCCTCAAACCTTTAGAAGGGTCGTTTGACTGATCAAAGTCAAGAGAGTGACTTAGAAGCTGCCCTGTAAGAAGGAATCAATATCAGGAAAAGGAAGGCTGCTCTCGAAGGTTTCACTCAGAATCCTCTGACAGGCTTAAAAGTCCTCCCAGAGAAGCACAGTCCCCCAAGATTGAAACCCTGTCAGGATGGTCTAGACACAGAAAAGATCTAGAAGCAGAAGATGAAAGAATCATGGTGCCCAAAGGGATAACAGGCTAAGCTGAGATGCCACTGGTCAAGGGTGATGGTCCTACATCAACAAACTGTGTGGTGCTTCTCGCTTTATGAATGACTTTAACAGTCTATTCTGGAAGGTAGGCCAGAGTTCAGGACTTGTTTCTAAAAGAACAGACCACAGCAGGAATGCTGTGTGACTTTTGAGGCCTCCTCCTTCTTCCATACATCCACTTACATCTGTGGACTCACACTTAAGCTCCCCTTGCCTCATATTAATATAGAAGAGGCTGCTACAATGCCATCTGTACTCCATCAGCCCTGTAGAGAGGTCCAACTAGGAAGACTGGGAACTCAAGCTTCGGGATGAATGCTTGCATCAACATGCCTTTAGTGCAAGGGGAGCCATCTTGAAAGTGCCCTCTCTGGCCCCAGTCAAACCATTAGTTGGCTGCATTCCTGGCTGCAACCTCAAGAACCAACCTAGAGCAGACTGCTCAGCTAATTCACTCTAGACATGCTACCTCAGGAAACTGGATACTCACTCTTTGGTTTGGGTTTTTTTAAGCTGCTAAACTTGGAAGACAATTTCCTATACAGCAAAAGGTGACTAATATGTCAAGTGCCCTCTGGTCTAAGCATATACACGTTACGTAAGTGACATGTTCATGGTGACTTCATGTAACCAACCCCATACCAATTCTGAAGCATTCCCTGCTTTTTGCCTGATTTCTCAGTTATCACACTAAAGGGAGAAGAGCAGTCCCTGTCAGCAAAGTAGTTCCCTTCAGCCTCAATCTTTTGAAAACTGCTTTCCATATACCACACATGGAAACCAATTTCATTTCTTTTATAACACCCTCTGTGATGACCCTATAAATAATCATGATTTATACACAGACACACACACACACTCAGACTCACACACTCACATACATTCAACATACACACTTAGATTCACACAGACTCACATATACACACAGTCACACACTTTCACACAAACTCAGACTAACACACATATATAAATACACACATACATACAGACACTCACAATACTATCATATACACAGTATACACACAGACTCACACATACACACTCACACAACTCAGACTCACACCACACACTCTCACCACACATACACATATTCACACCTCACATACACAGACTTTCACACACACTCACACATACACTCACATACACACACTCACACATACTCTCATATACACACAGACTCATACACACTCATACATACACACTCATATATACACACACTCACATATACACACTCATGCTCACACACTTATGCTCACACAAGACCCTCAAAGAACCAAAATAACAGCAAAGAAAATACACATATTTGAACCTGATGAAGGAATAAAGAATACTACTTTATTCATCTCTACTCCTTTTCCCAAAAGACTTATAACAGCCCTAGCAGAGACCACACTTGCCAGCAGTGGCCACTGTGGTTTTTATCAGTTTATTTCCATTCATCGGGAACCTCTGTTTCAGTCTCTAAGTAATTTATTCGTCACAAACAGTATTTTAGTGATTGCTAAGTGTAAAACCATATCTCCAGTTGTGTATGAGTGATGGGGAAGGGCACATAAGCCAGAGTACACACAAAACATCAACAACAAATGGGCACCATGTGGACACTGGAGCTCTACACTTCTCCTAGTGTTGTGTTCCATCTTCTGCTTTCCCAAGTGGGATATACTGGATAGAAAGGGGATGATTAGCAAGTGGTCCAAGGTTTAACCTCTATAACATTGCTGGTAGAGTCATTAGCCTATCCTGGATGGGGAAAAGAAAACTAGCAGACAATGACATATTTCCAAGGAGTGGTTAAGATGAGGTGATACTACAACCAGTAGGAAAGCCATCTTCACTAGAAAACAGGACGTGTGAAAACAAGCAAGAAAAGTAACATCCCCAGACCCTCTGACTCTAGCTGTCAGTTCTAAGATTAAACATTCTCTGTTATCCTGTCTTGAAGCAAGAGTGGAAACCTAACACTCAAAGCTTGAAAATAGAGAAGGGTCATCAAAGATCCTTTCTGTCTAGAAAGGAGGCATGTACTTCCTATGGAAGAAATGTTTCCAAATCCAACCCAAATGCATTTATTGAGTCCTTGTTCAGGGTGAAGACACTCAACAAGCAGGGGTGACACATAAACATGGCCCACTACCTTAATCTAGTAAGTGACTTAAGCTTTGCAGGTCTCAGGTCCCTGTGTAAATTCTGCACAATTATAGTCACCTCTGCTCAAACAGAAACATGCACATAGAAATATAAAACTTTACTCATATTTTTTATGGCCTAAATAAGTGGTCAAGTTCCATGGATGCCAGGACAAATATGCCTTGGTATACAGAAAGCAAAAAGAAAATGAAGGATTATGTTTAATTAATATACCATATAGTTTGAAACATTAGACACTAGGTTAGCCTCTCTTAAAATGGATTTAAACGTCATCTTCAGCTTCATTCAATACTAAAAAATCATGGGGGCAAATTACACATTTGTACAACACTAATATCATACAAAAGTTCCATTCACTACTTTTATACTAATCTGTATACATATTACTTTGATTCATTCTGTACATAAAAGTTTTCTGCAATCACAAGACAGCAAGCTGAGATCCTCAGTAGTTTCATTGACATAAATAATTTTGGGTTATAATATCAGGAGGGAAAAAAAATCTCTTCAATTTTCATTTTTTTAAAAAAAAAGGCTCAGATGTTCTAGATAAAGTGTATTTATGCTGTCAGAAGAATAACATGAATGACAAGAGGATTGGACATCAGGGATTTAAAAAAAACCTTTCTCACATTCTGCACTGTCTTCCATGAAACAATTTTCAGGTGCAGAGCAGAGACCCTCCTAAGGGCCATAAGGGTGAGGCATGGAATGCTGACAGATGTCAAATCGTGACCAAGTAATGACTCAAATGAAGGGGCAAAGAAGGGTGGTGAAGTGGGTGGGCACAAACACACAGACAGAGAACCGTACTGGGAAGAGTCACAAATCAGTGCATTTTCCAGCTCCCCAAACTCTCTACCCAGGGCAGAAGCATGGGCTACATGTGGCTGGTCAACTTTAAATTAGAATTTCAGTTCTCAGCTGCACCAATCTCATTTCAAGAGCACAGAGTCAAATATGCCCAGTGGCTGCTGTACCAGACCATCGTAAATCATAATATTCCCACCATCTCTAGAAGTTCTTCTGCAGGTCTCCCCCAAAATAACAAGACCCCAGAAACTCTGAATCCGCTTAGTCTCGATCAGAAAGTCCAGAGATTTAGAGATAAATCTTTGGCTAATTCTTCTACTCATAGACAAATAGGACTTGAGACAAAGGAGATAGGAAACAGTTGAGAGCAAGACCTCTGATGCAATGAAGAAATGACCTGCAGTACATAGCCACCAAGGATCACCTGAGGTTCATTAGAGAAGCAGTCTAAGGATTACTCTGGTCTAAGGATTATTCTTCCTTGCCAGAGAGTAACAACATTTTCTGGATTTCTAATAGCTATACATACCCTGCAGTGGAAAAGGAGTTTTAAAATAGGAAGGGACGTCTCAGCCTACAAGAGTTCAGCAGAGAAGGAGTGAAAATGGATTGGAGGAAGGAATGATGGGAAAAGGGAAGGAGCACAAGGAAAGGAGAGAGGAAGAAAATACAGACACAGATTTACTTCATTTCTAGTCCACCTGTTTTCCATGACCTCATCCTAAAGTCATGATATGCTGCTGAGGGTGTTATGTGGCAAAAACTTTTCCTGGGGTGATGCAACACAGAAGTCTACTCCCCCACATAGGGAACTCACAACAAAGTACAGATACCATCAAAGTCCAGGTTGATGAACCAGTGGGTTTTATTGGGGTTACTTACAGGAATATGGTTGAAGGACTACTTATAAGAGCAGAAATGACTCAAAGATAGTTGTATCAACAAAACCTACCCACAGCATGGGTGGACAGCTCATAACACTGTGAACTTGGAGCATTTGCACAGTTTTGAAGCAGCCAGCACATTGGGGAGTGTCCTTTCCAGGTGCCTCAGGTTTATTTCTGCTTCTTCCAGGAGACTCAGCTGGTGGACAATCTTCCTAGCCACACTGCTTTGCTCTTCTAAGAGGGACTCTCTGCTTTTATGGCTTACTCTGGCAGGGAGGAGCCTAGAGAATCTGATCAGTTTCAGGGACTTCCTGAAGCTATTTTGAGTTGTTTACCTTCCTGTTTAATAGGTTCCCTGCAGAATACAGTGTTTTAATGTAGGAGGAAAGTGTTACAGAACAGAGGGAAATGCTTAGTGGTATTAATACCCCATGTAACTGTAATTATCCTCTCTAGAGAATCATCTTACACAAGCATCTTCATTCCTTTGTTGCTTCTGAATATAGTCTACTTGAAAAAATGGGATCATTTTCAAGTAGGTCTTTTTCTAACCTAGCACTGGTGAGTGGGAGATGGAGGAAGGAGGAGGAGGTGTTCAAGGTCAACCTCCACTATTTATACAGTTTGAGGCTAGCCTGGATGAGATCCCCTCTATAAACAACAAACAAACAAATCTTGGTCAAGGAAAGAAAGGGAGGGGAGGAAGCTCTTCTAGGAAATTCTCACTTTTTCATTTGGAAAAATAAGAAACTATGTGTATGTGATGTGACCAATGAAGCTTGGCCCCACCCAGACTCCTGTATAGTCTCAAGAGATTGCAACCCAACTGGAAGCTTCAAAAATGCCTCCCTGGCAACTGGAATGTACTGGCGAGTGGATGTAGCTAAACACAAGGTAACAGGGCAACAACTCTTTATTAAAAGCAAAAGAGGAAAAAAAAAAACTGAAACAAACAAAAAGCCCGGAAAAGGTGAGAACACAAACAGGTCAGAAAAAGTCTGAGCTGTAGTGTTTTAGATTTCTGACAGAAGGCGCTAGGAAAACCTGACAACAAGGTTGGGTGTCACCTATCATCCTGTCACAGAAGGGATCATGAAGGAGGTAAGCCACAGGAAAAACCGAAGAAACTTGGTTTTATGTAATGTAAGATATTATTTAACCAAAATCAAAAGCACACTAAGAAAAATATTTTATTGTCTGGTATGCATCCCAACTGAAGCAAACATTTCCAGTAAAAATTTTAGGCTAGTATACCTTTTTGATAGTCTCTATGGTAATTTCACTAGGCAAATATAAATTATGACCCATTAAACTAATTATATGACCAACGTGTAGGCTCTAGCCAACTACTGACTAAGGACAACTTTTGCTATATTAGAAACTGGTAAATAATCTACTTGATAACAGGTAACCATGTTGCAGAAGTAGGATTAGGAAACCATGTGTACACCATGTGAAACCATGTGTAAGGATGGGGGTGGGGTATGGATGGGAGAGTCACAGAGACAAGAAAAGCTTTAGAAATGGAATAATCTTATCCCAACAGAAGTTAATGAAAGGAACAAGTTAGCTGGGCAAAGAAAGCGGGTCAACTCCACAAACCACCCTTGTCTCATCAGATCTGCGTCTTTTTCTGCACAGCTGGAACAGACTGCCTGATCAGCCCACAGACAAGAGGAAAATCCCTGTGTCTCGGTCCCAACACATACAGATGCCAAGCCATCTGCAGCCGTATGATGTACCCACTTGTTTTCCATTCACTGATCCCAGTGTTGACTTCCTACCAAGTGCCAGATGTACAAATATCATCAAGAATGCCTCTAACCTTAAGAAATCTTGGTTCTTAAGACTAGCCTGCTAAATAAATAGCCACTGCAGCACAAAATGGCAAGCATTAGAATATCGATGAGGACAGTGCTCTGGAATGCAGAAGGTGCCCTGAGATGTCCTGCCTGAGGCAGCAAGGGGTTCTAGAAAGAGGAGGATGTAAGAAAGCCTTACTAGCTAACCCCATGCTACACAGATCAGGGAGATCCATGTGGGCATGGTATATATAGAGATTGTACAGAGTGATCAGGAAAGGGAGTTTGAGTAGAGATGGAGAAGAGGAAAAAGAAAGGAGAGGCATTCAGAGCCAGGAGGATGGGACCCGTTTGTAGAGGATATTGTGAACAGTATCTGAAGGGCAAGTTGCATCTCAAATAAGACACACATTCTAAATCCAAGACATTGAACGAACCAGGTGCATGGATTTTAAGAAGAAGAATAGATACAAGAGCATCAGCTTCAGGAAGACAGACTTTTCCAGCCTAGCAGAGCTGCAGTGAAATCACCTTAGGTTTAAATACAAAGTTAAACACCAGAGGGCAATGAGAGCAAAAATGTGGACCACATGGCCCTCCCTCCCTCCTCTTTCCCTACCTCCCCCTCTTCCTCCCTCCCTCCCTCCCTTCCTCTGTCCTCTCTTGCTATGTTTTAGAAATGAACACAAGTAACCTAACCAGCAAGAAAGACAAGGAAAGCTGATAGGCTGCCATGGCATTAGATGCTCTTCAGTGGAGACCAAGGAACATCCCAGGGAAGGTGACACAATTAAGCTATCATGACATGTTCACAGAACACCTTGCTCTGTGTGCTCCTATCTGACAGACATGCCCCAGCGACACCCACAGATAACAGCTGTTCTGAAGGTTGGATATTGCTAAGTTGCACCCAACACTACTTTTGTCATAAGCATGTCCTGATGAAACATAGGTGTCTGCATGTAATTGTGGTTCTCATTAGAGGTCAAAAATCCTTCCTCAGCCGTCACTCATCTGTGGTCCATCCACAGTGGGTTTTATAAACCAAAGCTCCAAGACAAGGGTCAGTGCTTGCTTTGTTTTATTGAATCTGATTTCTTGCTAAGTTGTTCACATTGTTCTTGAAGGAATCCTCCTGCCTCAGCCTCCCACTTACTTGGATCACAGGTGGGTGCACCCTACACTGTAAGTGCTTATTTTAAATATTAATGGGGTAGAAGGATGGCTCTGTGGGTAAGGACTCGGTCACTAAGCCTAATAACCATTATTTATCCCTGGGACCCATATGGTGGACAAAATTGACACCATATAAGTTGTTCTCTGACCCCAGGAATGCATCATGGTATGTGTATGCACACACATGAACACACACACAGGCACACATGCTAAACAAACACATGTAAGAGATTAAACTATATGTGTATTAGTGATAGATTAGACTACAAATTCCAAAACCAACTTAGATTACAATTTGATAACTGTTTCTATAATCAGTATAAGTTTTAGTCAACAACCCCATTTCATTCCAATTTAGTTTTCCTTCCCTACAATTTGCTTTACAATACTCTTTCCTCTTTCTGGGTGCTTATAAGTAAGTCTATAAAGGAAAATAGCATGTTATCAGCCTGCCTTTTCTCTTATGATAGTTGGATTAAGTAGAAATAAAACCACAGTAAGAATATAGGTGTATGTTCAATCACCTTATAGATTGTATGATCGGCTTTGGATGTCTATATTTTACAGAGGTTTGAAAGAAACTGTAATGTAGGCTATCCTGATCTGAGCTGATTAATGCGAGGAAAATGCTGTACCTTAACCACTGCTCAGAATCCCTTTAAATTACTAGTGATCGGCAATCCGTCATCAGCAAATATGCTGATGTCAAATGTCCTTATAATAAGCCATCACATTTTCAAACATTTTCCTCCATCACCTAGCCAGAGGTTTGCACAATGCATACAACCTGCCGAGAGGAGAGTAAATGAAATATTGGATCTTGGTTTAAATGAACAAACCCTATCCTGAACAGCAGGGGGGAGGAAGGAATATATAAATGGAGAAAAGAATTACCTATTCATCTTCATCAATGGTTGACACCATCATCATTTGGGCCTCGAAAAAAAAAAAAGATGTTTTAATTTGCTGGGAAGAATACATCTCTTCAGGGAGAAGATTTGGGGATTCGACCATGAATAAGAATGAAGTTAAGCAGACTTTCTTCCTATGTAAAACCTAGCTCTGGTCTTTCAGCCCAAATGAGATTCTAAGTTGGGGGAGGGGATTCAGATTATTTATTCCAGTCCATGTAAGCACCCTTCATGTTCACCCACCGTATCTTCACTTCCTCTCACTCAAATTAACATTAAGACAAAAGAAAAAAATTAAATATTCCCATTTGTTTGGGCCAGCTTGTACCAACAGCCCTAGGTTCAAAGAACAACCACTGTTCATTTGGCTGTTCAGAGCCCAGCTACAATGATCTTCTTGCAGGAAATCCAGGCCCTGATTGACAGATTCCTCTCATCATTACCCTACTCCTTCAGCTAATGCAAAACACTCTCTTGGCATCGCCAGCCTGCAATAAATCATTCAGATTCACGCCAAAGCTCAAAACTCAGCATTTATTAATTTTAACTTACTTCTGATACCTATTATCAGTTACACACAATGACAATATTCCTCTAAGCCCATTAATTTCGTCTTTGTGCCCCAGAAAGCGTAGAGAAGGCAACAGTGTGCCTGACCTTTTGTGGTTTCCTAATCATGACTGCTTCCCGTGGGGTTGAGCAGAATTAAGGGAGTCCTGGAACATTATGCAAGTCAGGTAGACAGAATGAGAGTCTGGGTAAAGCAGACATAGAATAAGAGGCCTTCAATATGCAACATTGATGTGATGTATAAATCAATAGAGAATGATTAAAACACTGCTCTGTGAAAGGGCTGCATAGTTAATATACATTCCATTATGAAAAAAAGAATGTGATCATCACACCAAATGCTTGGGCGTGCAGGGCAATGAAAGGGACGCCAAGTACCAAACTGTCTAAATATATAGAATTTTAAGGAATGGAGCTAATCAACACTACCATGCTTTCATTTCGCCTGGTGAAGTCCCTTCAAATACTCATTTGTTATTCAAATGTCCACATCACACATAGGCAAGCTCTGTGCACACTCGAGGCACCTGACTTCTACCAGTCCACCATTTATCTGAGAGCCCACTTCAAAGCCCAGCATCAATAAAAGCCATAGGATTCCTACTGACTACAGTGCAAAATCCATACCTAAATACCCCTAATTGTACAATCATTGCGCTCACTGGAATAAAATGTACACTTACCCTATCCTGTCTTTTAAATGGATCAAATTAGATGCCATTCCACCTCTCTCACTCTCCCTCACCCCCACAAAAAAAAAAAAGAGCTAAAAATTATGATTTTTTTTTTATTCAGTTAACTTCCTTGAAACTAGGGCATCGTGTTTACAAAACAGTAAAATTTTTCCAAACAGGTGATGTTCCCCTCTAAGGCACAAGGGGAACCAAGAATGCCTTTGCTTCCTTTCCATTGGATCCAAATAGACGGACTGGTGTTTGGTGTTACTTCTTCAGAAAGTTACTATTTACCACTTACTGGGGCTTTACTGGAGAGAGAGAAAAAAGAGAAAGACATCACAAGTTTCACTAGGGAGCATTTTGCATGTTCTTCCAAAGGAAAAATAATGCTGCATAATCTTGTCTCCTACATTTTACGTGGGAGTAAATGGGAAAATTATCTCAATAAAATTCCTGCCAATAATAGCCTTTGTTTGTGCCTTGTGTCATAGACGTCTACTAATGACTTCACTGAGCTACCTTCAAACACCCACTGTGCTAAAGGAATCAGTCCCTTACAGTCAAGAATTTTCCATCATTCAAAAAAATATTTCACATTCATAATATTGAACTTAGTCATCTGAATTGCTCTGAAAACCCACCAGGAAAACAAAACAGCAAGGTAAGTTAAAAGAGTCAAGATTTTTATACTTAACTTTCACGGAAAGGGCATAAAGCCAGCATTGCTGAGATGTTGTGTTCACTGTCAGCAAATTCATGTGTTACTGCAGGGAACTGCTGTCCCTCGGAAGCCACCCACAGAACTGTCTCAACTTGGATGTACTTTAAACATCTTTCCTCTTCAACTCAAATGCAGCTCTGTTTTTCATGGAAATTTCTACTCTTAAAAATTCCAGCACACACCAAGAAAGGAACTTTAATTTTAGTTCCTTCTTATCTGAGACTCAGAAAGTCCCCATCTCCCTCCTATGGCTAAATAAAATGAACAAAGAGACTTGGTGTTAGTAATTCAGCAAAGAAATAATAGTAAGCACCAAGACATTATACTTTGTAGCACGGCATCATTGAATCCCCCCTTGAAGCAACCAGACTAAGCAGATGGCATCAGAGCCTGCTTTGGAGGTGAAAAAACTCAGTCATTTACTTGAAGAAAGCCAGCGATGGTTTTCATCCTGGTCCCAACTAGGCCCCAAAGGCAAACACCAAAGCTACAGGCAATATTTGGTCATCCAGCCTCCACAGATAACAATAAAAAGAGCACCCACGTGAGAAATAAAATCTTAACACAAGTTGGTGACATCTTAGGCCACACCACAAAGTCACTAGTTGGGATAATTTGCTGCAGACTGAAGATGTCAAAGCTTTTCCACCACCTGACATTGTATATTCAGGGGGTGGGGCAGGTAGTTTAGCAAACAAAGGAATACAAAGAAGAAAAAACATATGCCATGTTTGGTTGCTATCCCCAGGAGACATGCTCTTTCTGAAGGGAATGGAGGAGAAGTGGATCTCAGGGAGAGGGGGCATATGTGTGGGCATGGGCGTGTGTATGGAGGGAGTGGTGGATTGGGAGGAGAAGAAGGAGGGGAAATAGCAGTTGGGATATAATATATGAGAGAAGAGGAAAGAAAGACAGACAGAGATGAGGAGAGGAGGGGGGGGAGGGGAGAGGAGGGGAGGAGGAGGGGAGGGGAGGGAGGGGAGGGGAGGGGAGGGGAGAGGGGAGGGGAGAGGGGAGGGGAGGGAGAGGGAGGGAGGAGAGAGGAGGGAGGAGAGGAGAGGAGAGGAGAGGAGAGGAGGGAGAGGGAGAAGAGGTAGGAGGAGAGAGAGAAGGGAAGTAGGACTCTCTTCCTGCTCCTCACAACAAACCAAGACAAACCTATTTCTAGCACAACTAACCACCTCTTGGCAGAGATGGTCTCTAGGCAGTTTGGGAGGCATGCTATGTGCATCTCTTTCACTGTATTATGTAGAAATCAGTTGGGTCAAACAATCAGCACGAAAATTCCTCAGATAAAGAAGTCTGCCATGCACTGTACCTGGAAATGAAATGTGTACTGCCCTTCTCTCCCCCACTGACTGTACAGTGCCTAGTGACTGACCACAAACAAATTCCAGGGCAAGGAGACAGCTCATCCACTGGAGTACAACAAAGAAGCTTCCCAGGTGTTTTCCATAGGTGGAAAGGAACTTGGTGAGTTAGTGTCAGTATTTAAAAGAAATTGAAACAATAAAACAGATAGTATCCATGTGCAACAAGTAGTTAAATACTGCTGATGAAATTGCTTCATAGCAAGTATAAAATGCAATTGAGCATATACATATATATTTTGTTTCTTTACTAAGGCTAAAAGCTACTTGACCCGTCACCTTGTAGCCTCCCATGTAGCCAGGTTCCACTGGATGTGCTTTACAGCTCTATCCTAACCTTTCTGACCCTTCGATATGCACACCAAATGTTAGGAATGTCAACGTCTCTCACAGACACACTAGACAGCCTGTGACCTTACCAGCCCCAGGAAGCTGGCTAGGTTTCAATAACCAGTCATGATTCTCCTCCTGTTGAGTAGGTCTTAAGTCCAATTAGTCAGCCCTTGGCAACTGCAAGATGTGAGTGTCACTATTCCACCTTT
This sequence comes from Mastomys natalensis, assembly GCA_021653895.1. NCBI lineage: Eukaryota > Metazoa > Chordata > Mammalia > Rodentia > Muridae > Mastomys > Mastomys natalensis. Next base: position 902,742 of record JAJTUV010000036.1, read on the forward strand.
AGAGAGAGCCATCTTGCTGTGCTGGTTGTTATAGCTCATAAGCATCATAGTTACATAAGACTATTGATTACTTCCCTACCTGAGCAGCTTACATAGTGCTTTCTGGTACTGTCAAAGTTCTTCAGGCAGGAGACTGGACTTTCACATTAGATGCAGCTAGAACTGTCTAGGTCCTTGTCTGGAGTGTGAGGTACCAATGGAGACTTACTTCACCCCCTGAGGACAACCAAGAGCAACAACAATAGTCTATTATCTGGGAGCCATTTGGACCACCTTGACCAACAACTCCAACAGTGGGTCCTCATTCCTGGTACCAAAGTTTTGTTAGATAGTTTATGTGCTCTTGTGGAGAGCAGTGTCAGCCCAAGGGGCATACATACACCACACACACAAACACATATACCATGTATAATTTAATTTCAGATAAACATAAAACAATACAATTCTTCAATCTTTATCAAACATTCTTGGTGTAATTTGTCTTTATTCCCTCTCTCTGCTTCTGTACTGAGCTCCTTCCGTTCTCCCTAATTAAAACCCCCTCCCCATCCTTTCTCATTTCCCCTTCCTATGACCTGTATCCTGCTATTCTCCACTCTAGCTCCCCGCTAAGAAAATTCTAAATTAAATAGTCTTTTGAAAACAAAATTTGGCACAAAAGTGTAGAAGTCCAGAGCTTTGAACATCTATATTTTTCAGCAATTATTTTTGTTGATACTAGGACCATAAACTCCAAAGACAGTTAAAGCAAATGAACAACCAAGCATCTGAATTCTGAGGGTGAAGGAAGGTTTTGCTTAACAATAAGCCATGAACACATCAAATATGTATAACCATTTAAAAAATCAAATTAAGACTGTAAGGAGAATGATAAAATATGCATATGCTCTTGACGTTTAAAACGAGATCTCACACATGTCCTTAAGTAATTTCTCCTAAAACGCAAATTTGTGAATTATACTTGCAACTGAAAAATAAATGCCACACCCTTTTTAAAGTTTCCTGTGAGCAAACAAAGGATTTAGATAGCCATTATAATTAAAAATTACATCCTGTTGTCCTTCAAACCAAACTGGCAAAAAAAAAAAAAAAAATAGAACTATAAAAACAAAGAAGTCATAAAATCAGAAAACTGTTATAAAAAGAAATTGGCATTTCTTTAAAACACAATATTTCAGCAAGAAAAAGGTACTGTTAGGTGGACAACTAAGGACCCAAATTTTATAATATCCACAAACAGAAAAGAAGGAAACCTCTAAAGAGTCAGAAAGAGATGGTGTACAGTGAGACCTAACACTTGCACATGACAACTAGCAAGTACGTATTCAAAATGGCTTGAAAAGCCAACCTATCTACATGTCCTGCCTCTGTTACCATTTGCACTACTAGGTGGGGAAGGTCTATGTTTCATAATACACAAACACACTCTCCACTACCTAGACAAGGCAAGGGAAACCCAGACAAGCTCCAGAGTGCCCACCGGCAACCATGGTTCTCCAGGACAATTCCATTGTGTCTAGATTTGACACCTGACCTCACAGTAACCTATGGGTTCACCAGTTCTGACAGGCCACCACACAAAACCCTGCTTCTGCGCACCACACCTGGTAGGTATATCAAAACTTGCACCCGAAAGTATCAAGAATCCAACACTGCTATAAACCTACAAAAGGGACAAGAATGAAGGAAACGGGGGTGGGAGGCTGAGGGGATGGGAGGAGTGTTCCCTCTACCAGTTAGAAAGTTACTCTTAACATGTTACCTACCAAGTCAAAAGCTCTGCATCTGCTGGGAAACAAAATAACTGCCAGAAGTGCTGATTTTTATATTTTTTATCTTTGAGTGAAACTTCCTAAATCTCTGTTTCCTTTCATCCCACCATGCCCAGAAATAACCAAGCCATGTACTGGCAACAGGGTTAGGGTGTAGGAATGTGACTGCTCTGGGGTATATTTGCATACACCATTGCATTTCACCATGACCAAATGTTCTTTCTAAAACATTTCCATTAAAAGGAAATAGGGAAGGAGTTCTTCTGAGAAATCAGCTCCATAAAGCATAGTAAATTGTATTATTTTCTCTTTAAGTATGCAAAGATTAAAAAGTAACAAGGTGGGTTTTTTTTTTGGGGGGGGGGAACTAGTTAGTGAATAAGAGCATTTATTCTGCATCATAACCATGGGGACTAGAATTCCGATCCCAGCATGACAGGAGTATGAATATGGTTTGCACAGGCCTGGAGTCACAATACTGAGGAGGGCAGCGAGACAGGAAGATTCCTCAGCTTGTTGGCTGCCTAAAAATGTAAACTTCAAGTTCATGGAGACTCGACCTCAAATAAATACGGAACTGATGATAGAGGACACTCTTCTCTGACCTCTGCATGTATTCACTGGTACATGTACACTCCTACACATGCAAATAAATACCTGCAGATAACAAACAAAGAGCTAACTGTTCTTCTGTATGGAACTTCCTAAACCTCACAATGTAAATTGTTTCTCTTGGATTAGGGGCAGAGCTCAGTGATAGAATGCTTATCAATCATGGAAGAGGCCCCAAATTCCTTCTGTATTATAAAAATGAAAAAACAAACAAACAAACAAACAACCTAGCAGATCTGTGATGTTTTCAATGCTATCTAACTTAATTAAGTTCTTGGGTTTTCTTTTTCCCAATTTTGCACTAAAGATTTATGTTGAAGAGAATCTTCATATTATCATATATCCCAAGCCAAGGCTGCTGGAAACACAAGTTACTGCTAGAATCTCAAAAATGTTTAATGCGGTGAAAAGAAAAAAATGTACCTACAGGGTCTGGGGGTGTAGCTCCGTTGCTAGGGTGCTTGTCTAGTATGTGCAGAGCTCTGAGTTTGATCCCCAGTACCACCTAAACCAGATGTGGTAGGTTACTCCTGAATCTGAGCACTTGGGAGATGAAGGCAGAAGAGTCAAAGATCATCGTTGACTGCATCACACATTTGAGCCCTGCTGTAGAGCAGTTTCCTTGGTATCTAAGCACTCACCCCCAGTGGGGAGGAGAATCATGAGGCACAAGAGGTAAGTGAGAGAGCCTGGGAAAGCTAGGAGACCACTGGAGAAGGCACAGACAGGGCATTGCTCACCAGAGTGTAGAGCTGGCTCAACCTATGCAGAGAGCCCAAAGTTGCAGCCTTTGTGAGTAGTCACCCATGCTGTGGTGGGTTTTTCAGTGATGCATCTGTTTGCCAGTCATTCCTGCTCTGGTAAGTGACAGAGTGAGCTCACAATCCTGTTAGTAACCCCCAAAAACACACTGGTTCACTACGGTGGACTTTGGTGCAATTGTTACTTTAATCTGTTGTATGAGCAGGTATGTGTGTGTGTGTGTGTGTGTGTGTGTGTGTGTGTGTGTAAAAGGAGAAAGGGAAGGAAAATAAAATAGCCATGACCTGCCCACTCTCGCTGTACCTTATTAGTAGACTTCATTGAAGGCAGTAGAAAGTTGCTTCATAATTACACCACTTCCTGATCCAGACACAACTCTTTCTAACTAAATGTTTGGCAGCTGCCCCATTCTCTGCCTGAGATGCTGACCTGGGAAATGAAGGTTATTACTTCCCACGGTGTCTCTTCCCACCTGAGCAATGATGAGCACCTCCCTAAGTGGCCATCTCTATCCACTGAGAGATTCTACTAATCCCAGAGAACTAGTTAGAAGCTGAGCACAATGAGGAGGCTAAACATCAAATTTTATGAGCTGCAGCCAGTATTTCTCACAACAAAGCCAGGGCCTTAATTCACTCATTTATTTGACAAATACTCATTGAGTTCCCTCTACTGAAACTGTCAGGCACCAGCCTACGTGCTCAGGACACAGGGCTTAAAAACAAAACCAAAAAGAAAAACCAGAGATGGAGATCTCTGCTCCCTGGGGTTTACATTCCAATGAAGGAGGAAGACAATAAACAAATTAATAAATCATGCATCATCATAGGCAATTAAGAATATACAAACATATGAACCAAAACCCACCTAGATCCAGGCAAATGGCCTGGGTATTCTAGAGAGGCTACTATGTAAACTGGCCCATGAAAGGTCCACAAGAAGATAATATCCAATGAGGTTTTACAATGGCTGAAGGAAATAATCTCTTGGTGTCTAGGGGAGAGTTTGAAAAAGGCTCCAAGCATCCATGAGGCACCAGACTCCTGGCCTATCAAAAAGTAGGAAAAGCCTGGTTAGAACGGCATGAAGGAGGGAAAAGTAAGAGTGGGTAATGTCTGAGAAATAACAGTTTTGTGTGAGGGCATTAGCTCTTACTGAGTCCACTTGGCTGCCATTTTGAAAGGATTCTTTTGGCGGCTCTGTTTAGTACAGACCACTGTGGGAACAGGGAGAGAGAGCAATGGAACTGGGAAGAGACTACAACAGTATAGGATGATTAATTAGAAAAACCCCAGTCCAAAATGCTGCAAAGCCCCTCTCCTTATAAGCATTGACATGGTACAAGCTGAAAATTCTACCCTTGGGCCTTCTGTGACAGTTCACAATCAAACCCAGGACACTAAAAATATTGTTTAATGTTGCCTGCAGGCCCTGTGGATCTCATAAGTCAATGTGTTTCCTTCTGCAAATATCTTACTGTTTTACCAAGATGTGAAAAATCCAAAAGCAACATACAGCCAGTCTTTGATTGTGAGCTTTTACTGGACTGAGAGACACTTAGGGGATTACCAAAGCATACTTCTGGGTGTTCTAAGAGGCATTTTCAGAGAGAATTAACATATGGGAGGACAAACAAGGAGAGACTTGCCCTGAATATGGGCAGCATTGTCCAACAGGCTGAAGCCTTAATAGAGTAAGAGTGCAAGAGAGGAGGGAAAGCTAGTCAGCACATGCAAGCTCGTTCTCCCTGAGACAGCATCTGCTGCTGTGGCCATCATCTACAGACATCAGACTCTGGATCCTTCTATCTTTCAGTGCAGTCTTACACCTCTGACACTCCAGGAAGTTTTGTGTTGGGAGGGAGGGTTAGGGGAGCTTCAATCTTGTACTCAGATAATATCATTGGTCTCCCATGACCTGAGGCAGCCAGTTTCTTAACCTGAGAAATTAACAGGGACTCTGCCTCTTTAGCTTGCAGCCATTGTTGGACTTCTCAGCCCACAACATAGAAGTTAGTCCAATAAAAACTCTTCGTAATTGTGGGTTCTGTTTCTATAGAATCTTGACTAGTATTGACTAGTATACAGGGCAGGCATGTTGGCTGAGCTACTCAACCTGTACTTTCCCTAAAAGATAGCTGTGATTTAAATCAGAATGGCAGCAGTGGAGAAGATAAGAAGTTCTGGCTGTGTTTGAGGGTAAAGAAACAAGAGAAGTATGCAATGGCTTGGGCGTGAAATATAAAAGAATAGCCAGAGATTATTTCAACATTGTCTGAGAATCTAGACAAAAGAAGCAGCTGCCACTGAAATAGAGGAAAGCAGTGTAATAGCACCAGAAGGTTCAGTTCAGGACACCCCAGGATGGAGGTGCCTCTGAGGCATTCAGGCAAAACCACTGAGTCAAAAGTTGCATACAGTCATCTGGAGTCTTAGACAGGTCAAGGTTAAAGATGCACACTTGAAGGCCAGAAGCAAATAGGTTTGACCGGTTTCATTAGATGAAGTCAAAAGGGATTGGGTGGAAAGAAACAAGACTATACACCTGGTCTCTTAGCATATAGATATTAGGGAGGAGATGAGAAACCAGCAGAGGATAGTGGGAGAAAGCACACTTCGAGACAGAAGTTTGAGATTTCCCGAGACTGAGGGAGAGTCACACAGGACAAAAGGCCCAGCACCAACGGTGTCACATAAAACTATGTCTGGGAAACTATTGTCTTTCAGAGCTCAGTGGCCACTGGAGGAAGGTCACAAGTTTGATAAGATAGTGTCTATGGAGAAAGAGGATGCAAGCCTTAAAGTCTGAACTTGGAACAATCTAGAGCAGTGTTCTCAACCTTTCTAGTGCTGTGACCTTTTTTAATACAGTTCCTCATGTGTGGTGACCCCAGCCATAAAATTATTTTCACTGCTACTTCATAACTGTAATTTTGCTAATGTAAATACCTGAAATATAGGATGTCCCAGGTAAGGGTCACAACCCACACACTGAGAACAGCTGATTTAGGAGCTGAAGGATTTGAGATGATGAGTAAAAATAAATCCTAGAGAAATTCAACTGCAATGAGATTGTGGTCATCTGTGGGAAAGTGGGGACATAGAGGATTCTGGAAGAGGAAGACACATGATCAGAAGAGAAAATCGGATTGCATTTTGACCAGGGAAAGCAAAAGCAGGAGAGGACACACAAGAAGGGCATGAACCTATCAGAAGCACGAGGAGCTACCTGGGGCAGCAAGCAGGGAGAGAAAAAGTTGAGTTATTTTACTTAACAGACTAAAAAAATAAAAAAGAGCCACCACCAAACAAACTTAGGAGAAGCAAAAGAATCATTAAAAAGATAAAAGACATTTAAGGATTAGAATATAAAAAGGAGACAGCTGTTCCTGGAAAAGATCAATAAACTACGCAAATCTCTCGCAAAGCTCATTAAAGAGAGAAAACAGAAATTCACAATGTCAGAAAGAAGAAAATGAATATAGTCAAAGAGACAAAGGAGACCTAACACATGTCAAAGAAATACATACAATGTTGCACAAAAAATGCTACGAAACCTTGGAGGAGAGAGACGAGTCATGAGAAAACCAGTCATCAAGCAGGACTCCAGCAGGCTCTGACCACTTAGGTAACTACAACGTTAATAGTAAATACAGTGCCGACAGTGACCTCTAATCTAGGACAGGGATGCTGCACCCATCACACCCAATAATAAGACTGTCTAAACAAGACCTGCTGATCTTGAAATGTAGAATTAGTGTGTTATTTAACATATGGGAGGAGTCAGGTTTCTTCAGGGCTGTGACTCCTGATAGGCTGGCCACAAGTCCAGTGGGTATCCCTACTCCAGGCACACTTGGCAAACCTAAGTGAACTCGGTGGGTTTTAAAAAACTCGTGAAATTGGGAGTGGGTGGGAGGGGGTAATGAGAGACTTTGGAGGAGAGGGAGTGGGGTCAGATTTGATTAAAATATTATGTGCATATATGAAATTCTCAAACAATAAATATGTTAAGTTTTTTAATGGTATAGAGAAACCAAGGAGTTTGTCATTTCACTTTATATAACTCAGGATAATTGTAATATCACAACTTGAAAAGAGAGCACAAGAAATGACGATCCATCTATGTTTAAGTAGAAATTAAAAATCCTAAAAGTCACCAAACCACATGCAGTAAAACAGCATCCCACAGATGGTAATTTGAAAAGAATAAAGTTATCATTATTGCTTGTGATAAAACAAGCTTTGTCAACTGATACACCTACAATCAGTGAAAAGACAGACCAATGAAGAATTACCTACATTAGGTTGGCCTTGAGCATGTCCGTGGACAATTATCTTCATTCAGTTCATTGATATGAGAAGATTCAGCCCACTGTGGGTGGCACCAGTACCTAGACAGAGGCTCTTGAACTATTTAAGTATAGAAAAGTCCAGCCAAATACAAGCAAGCAAGCATGAATGTACCCATTTTTTCTGCTCTTGACTAGGGATGTACTTAGTTTCTTCAGCTCCTGCCACTGAATTCTCTCCTCGGATGGACTTTAACCTGGAATTCTAAGTCCAATGACCTCTTTCTTCCCTAAGTTATATTCTGATTGGCAGCTTTAAGGCAATGTGTCAAGCCCTTAGGTCATTTCTTGGAAAAGCACTCACGAGAAAACAGGGCAGCCATGATAATGTCATATAACCCCACCAGAGTGAGCAGCCATGGCAGAGTGCCCTCCTCACACTACGCCAGCTACACTTTGGTATGTACTGTGCACCCTAACCAGGTCTTAATGGGCCCTCAGCTCAGCAAACACTAAAAGAGCCAGACATGGTAGCATATGTCTGTCATGCCACCATGCAGAGGCAAAGGAAGGGAGATCTTAAGGTTAAGGCCAGGCTGGGCAACATAGTAGGACTTTGTCTTTAAAAAAACAAAAACAAAAAACAAAACAAAACAAAAAAACTGGGGAGGAAGAGTAATCAAACAACAAAATTCAGAAGATGGGTCAGAGAACAGGAACCTGGTTAAGGACATTGATAGCGACCTTTTAAACGATGTAACCCAGGAATGTAAAACAAATGAAAACTTAAAGGCAAGCTTCAGAGAGTGTATTTAAAAAACTGGTCCCTCCAAATGTGCCTCCCCTTTTTTTCCTACAGCTTCCTCACCAGGTTGGCTGGTTTTAAAATACATTTAGTCTGTGTGTATCGTGTCACACCACTTAAACCCACAGATTTCGAGAGAGTCTCTGAAAGGACTTTCAAAGCCATACCGGATGTGTACAATGGCCAAGAGCAACAAAACACTGATCCAGCTGAAATGTTGTCCCGTATGTCCCAGGAAGAGCTCAGGGACAGAAGAGGGTGAACAGCTGTGGGGAGGTGGAGGGAACCAAGCCTACACACACAGTCTCATGGCCTCTTGGCTTCCCTCAGGCACTTACTTAGCAGCACCCTGTTCAACAGGGAATAACCGCCAAAGGATGATTCAAATCATAGCAGGAAGAGAGAGCCATCTAGGAACATCTTATAAACACAAAATGAGGGAGATCAGAATCAGCCTCCACAGTACTAAACTGAGGCCCAGGCAGGGGGCCACATCAGACTGGAACACTCGGGAGATCTATTAAATGCTACACAACCTCCCCAGGGAGATCATAGCACAGTCACTCAGTGTGGAGAGAGAAATTTGTTTCTGAAGGCTGTTTTCCAACTTGGAAATTGAACTCTATGCTTTGTAATCCCAAGAGACCATATAGCTGAGGCTGCAGTGGGTGTAACCACGTGTCAAAATTAATACATCGGATATGCTACTCACCCACAATGCACTAGGAAAGATTCAAAACTAAAAGCAGCTAAAGGAGCCTTTGCTTGCTGGCTGTGAACATCTACTGCTACTATGAGATATTAAAATATTCACTTTGTCCTTGGCCTAGGTAAGAAAATCATTTAAAGAAACATTTGAATTATTTCAGAAAAAGCACCCCACCCCCTACATCCTTCATCCTTCGAATGTATAGGAAACAGCTTTCTCTGAGTCTGAATGCCAGTCATTTGTACAGAAGTGAATTCTTTCTCACTAGCTTCCAAATCCAGGCACAGAGAAGACTCTTCCAGTATCTGGCTATATCTCCTAGTCCATCCTAAGTCCAAGCCCCTCCAGGAATCCCCTCTCTTCAAGGGCATGATGACTTCTGGAAACCTCTGCTCTCCTCAGACTTAGTCATATTTGTATCAGGAGGTGTCCCGTAGGCAGCTCTCTGGAGGACAATGTTTTCTTCAGTTTTGACATCCATTTACTTGCACTAAGAACCGACTGAATAGTTGACTGACAGCTGGATTGTTTTGAATTGCCTCAAAAGATACAAGAATAATACAACCCATAAAGGTAACATCTGTTCTGCTCTTGCTGCTTTCCTGTTCTGATTAATGATGTCAAGGTGATGGCTTAAGAAAGGGAGAGAGATAATGTGAGTAGGTCCGGAAGACCGGTCTGTGGAAGGGTCTGATTCACACTCAACCAAGGAATTATGACTACCAGCTCTGCCTAAGGAAGTTCTCATCTAACATCTAATATTGTTCATCTTGGGTGTAAATAGTGGCATGGAATCTGGTTTCTGACATCTTGTAAATACTGACATTTTAAAATGAAACTGCTTTTACTCAGACTTTTAAACTGCCCATTGTTAGTCAAATATCAGTGATTTCCTACCTATGATGCATATTTAAAAATACATGAATGACCTTTTCTTTCCCTCCTGTATTTCCAGTTTCCTTTCCTCTTAAATATCTACTTTCAGCCCACTTCCACCACAGAATTTTACCATGATCTTTATTGATCATGCTATTGTGTTTCTCTACAACAAAAGTAAGAAAAATTAACTTTTTATTTCCTGTGATCAAATGGTTTAAGTGTGGTAAATTTCATGTGAATTTAGGTATCACTATAACTCTTAATACAGTGTAACTTAACAGACCTTGTAATAATTAAAGTGTAAACATACTTTTTCTGGCAATGCATCTTTTTTCAACGAGCTAAATCAGAATGTTATCTTTTCTCTAATTAGTTCAAATATCTATGAATTTTTTTTTAATGATAGAATAAGGAATGTTCCCACAGTAATCTTATCCTCCCCCTTTTGACATTAAAATAACTTACTCATAAAAATAAACTTGACAGGCATCAAACTGTTGTATCACTAGTCATTTAATTCTTTGCGGACCTTACCTTTCTGTCCCTCAAATTATAGTGATTAAGTAAAATCTTAGATTATCAATTGTATTTGCGGACAAACTTTTCAGAGTCACCTTCACCCTTATTTTTAAAGGAATTTAATTTGCAAAAAGATTAATTTCCATGTTAATATATTAATTCCCTTTCTCAAACTGCAAAGGTGTTGTCCTTGTATCTGGCACCTTCCACCCAGAAAAAAGGTTTAACTTTTTTGCCAATCTGCCATATAATTTGAGCAAAGTAGAGTTGGGCATGGCAGCATAGGCCTGTAATCCCACATACTCAGGAGACTGGAACACAAAGCTCTAAGGTTCAAGGCCTGACTGAGCTATAGAGCAACTTAGTGAGGTCCACCCAAGAATTCAGCAAAATGAAGGATGATGGAGGAATGGCTGAGAGCTCCAGAGCTCTCAGACTACAGGTGTGGGGTAGATTGTTTCTTAGCACTTGGAAGGCCCTAGATTCAATCCACTACACATCACAACACACCACACAACACACATACACAAACACACACAGACAGACACACACACACACAAACTGAGGTTTGATTTTGATCTAGGGAAGGTAAAATACATACATACATACATACAACACACACACACACACACACATACACACAACAGACAGACACATACTGAGGTTTTATTTGATCTGGGCAAGGTAAAAACCATATATAACTATATAATAACACACACACACACACACACAACACACACACACATATATTCACACACATACATACATGTATACATACACACACACACACATACATGCCGAAATGTTTTACTCCTAGGCAGACCTTTGTTAAGAAATAATGTACATGGATGGAAGAGGGGCACATGAGATCCCTCCCCCTACCTAAGGAGCTACTAGCAGCCAATGGCTACTGTGAGGGAGAGTTTTCTGTAGTCAAGAGTTAGGCTCCTGGGAGATTGAGTAGGATAGCCCCACATCCATCCCCATAAAAATATGGACTTAATTTTTTAAAGGGTGGATAATTGCATAAACTTTAATTAAGCACCAGTGCTTTAGAGTGACTCTTCTCACTGTTCACTAAGACTTATAGCTCTGGGTGTGGCCGTGTGCTCGCCTGAGCGCCTTTGCTATTCTCACTGTACAACGTTTTTATTTTCAAATTCTTTACAACGAAATGATTTTGATCGAAAGGGAATGGGGTTGGGAAAGGGACTTGTTGTGGGTATACAGGAAGAGTTGAGAGAATGGGCAAACAGATATAGTGAAGCACATTGTACCAGTTCATGCAATGCTCAAAAAATATTTTAAAAAAGACTGCCCAGAGAAGTTACAGGACTCAGTATTGTTCTACAGCACTCTCCAGGGGCCCAGTACTACTTGGAAAGTCATCGTCCAGCCCAAGTGACACACAGTCACATTTGTTGACTTCAGGCACCAGGATGCCCCGGGCCTGTCTCTAGGTAGAAGACATGGATTCACAAAACCAGGGGAGAGAATGAAGGTGGAGGAGTCAGTCCTGTCCTGGAGAATACACAACATGCCCAGCAGACATAGGTAGGACCCCACCCACCAAGCAACGACTCTCTTTGACCTGAACCAAAGCAAATGTGCAAAACAGGAGTAAGCGTGCAAGAGGTCAGAGTAAACAGTCCAGGTCAAGACTTAGGGGAAGAGGCAAAGGGTAACAAGAGGGGTGATGGAGAAGTTCCCTTTCATCATCTTTAGATTTGGGATTTTTGAAAATATGGAGATTTCACTTCCAGTCAGGCTTGGCAGCAGAACAGAATGAATGCCATCTGGAAGACAAGTACAGGCCGAGGTGATGTACAGAACTAGGAAGAAAGACGACTGGATCTGTGAGCCATGTTGTAGGGTGGCCCGAGGCCTGAGCCAGGTGCTAGTACACACGAAGACTTCCTTCCTCTTACCTTCTTCTACCAGTACAATATTCTTCTTGATTCTGGAATTTTAAAACCAGAAAACTCTGTTCTTGTGTTCTCAAATGGGGGAAAAAAGCTGGTGGATTACTTCCAACCACCTAGCCAGTATCATGCCCAGGCGGGGCAAGATGCTCACAGAGTCACCCAGGCAAAAGGACAAACAAATATGATTTGCACATATTGGGTTAACTAAAGTGTGTCCCTTCTCCATTCAGTAGTTTCATAAGAGAAGTCATCTGCTCCCTCATAGTACCTGTAATCCTAATATTCAGGAGTCCGAGTCAGAGAGATCAAGACACTAGTGACATGAAGTGAGGGAGAAGAGTGAAGGAAAGACAAAAAGGGGAAAGAAAAATGAAGACAGTGGAAGAGGGGAGAAAGGAGAAAGGGAAGGGAAGGGGAAGGGAAGGGGAAGGGGAAGGGGAAGGGGAAGGGGAAGGCGAAGGAGGATAGAAAAAGGGGAGACAGAGGAACAGAGATTGGACAGGAGACCTCAGTGAAGAATAACTGAGGTGAATCAGTTATGTAGCTAAAGAGGCAGAGTCTAGCATAGAGATTAAGGAAATGGCTTTATCTGGACAGGTTGAGTGTGGATTTGGGCTCCTTCACTGAACCAGGTTTGCACTTCAAGTGTTTTATCAATAAAATGGGCCTACAGGAGGCTTTCCTTAGGTTATTGTGAGTGCTGAATGTGTTGATATACAAATTGGGGATTTTTAAGAGCAATAGACACTTGCCAATATGTTTCAGTACCAGGATTATCACTGCTCCAAGAGAATTAGGACATTGGTAACAGAGTGATGGGGCTGGGGAGAGGGCACAGTGGTTAAACCACTCTCTGTGCAAGGGTGAAGACCAGAGTTCAGCTCTCCAGAAAGTCACATAAATTCTAGATGGGCGTGGCAGCCCCTCTGTAATTTTAGGACAGCAATATGGCTAACAAGACTAGCTATATCAATGAGCGATGGATTTGACTGAGAGATCCTGCTCAGTGGATATAGTAACAGAGTAATCTAAGATGACGGTTTCAGAAATCAACATTGGGCCTCCAAATGAACATACATACATGTATATGCACATCCACACATATGTGCCTACACACATGCACAATTTCCCTCTCCTCTCTCTTTAACACACACACACACACACACACACACACACACACACACACACAAAGCAAGGAGTGACAATAGCTGGCCACCAAGTACAGGCTCCAATCCAATCCAATCCTCAGGCTAAAGCTGAGATTACTGGACTCAGCTGGGGCATCAGTTTTAATCCTCTAGGACCTCACAGTCACTGTAAGAAGAGATCAATATGGACAAAGACTCCACCCCAGGAGCATCAGCACATATCACCAAATGAACCATTTCTTCTCTGACTCAAAGTTTGCAATAAGAAATAAATCAACAAATACTAAAATGTGTTTCCGAAGTTCCAGTGATGATCCTGATCCAACAACAAAGAAGAAGAAAGGCAAGAAATACTCCTAGTAAAAATACTGTTGAGGAATGGGGGCCATGTCTTGTCTAGATAAATGCTCAGTATTGAGGCAGGATCATGGAGAAGTTATAGAGAATGTCCAGGAGTATACATACACCTACACCAGTAACTTATCTTCCAAACAACGGGAGCCACTACCAATGTGTCTCGCCAGTCCCAGCAGCTCCCTGCTAGACTACCACCAGCAGACTCATAGGTAATCGATAGGATACAGATCTGTTAAGCAGTTGATAAGGGTAGCTCCCAGGTGGGCTGTTTCCACCAGGAACCTAGCTTTCTATCTATAAACACAGCAGACCAATAGAAAGGAATCAGAAGTGACGTGTTCCAACTGTTACACACTTGTTTAGAGAAATAAAAGGGGAGGCCTGAGGGGATGAGTAGGGAATATAGATATAGAGAAAACTATATCAAGGGTGAGCATGTTTTGATAAACCTCATCAATGTTGTTCTAAATCAACAGGGAGTATTTTTATATCAGGCTCCTTGGTGCAAAAATTTAGGAATACGATGATGCAAATTAATTTCCCCCAAAGTACAGGCTTCAGTAAAGGAAAACTAAAGACAAGCAAAATTGACCCATTTAATCACAGTCTTTATGTCTCAGGAGTGGATTAGAGAAAGAGCATTCAAAGGCAGTCTAATGATTTTCTTCTTAAAAAAAAAAAAAAAAGAAAAAAAGAAAAGAAAAACCGAAAACAAAAGCCAAAAACAAAACCTACAACCCTTGATTCCTTTTTAACAGAGATCTTTTGGAGTGATGATTTATGCCAGGTTCTCAAAGCTATTCCTTGGAATTTTATTTATTTATTTATTTATTTATTTATTTATTTATTTGAGACCTCAAAGGAGTGAAATTAAATCAAAGTTAAACCCATTTGGAAGACTTAAGTCAAGCATAGAAAAAGCCAAAGGGACTTGGAACTGTTAACATGTTACCTGCAGTGTGAGTCTCCCAGCAAGATTCAAATTACCCTAAGTTACTTGATAAAAGAAGCCCTTTCTCCCACAGCACCTCAGGACTCCCCACAAGCACACACTGGAAAATCCTAGCATGTACTCAATATGTCTAAAATGCGGGCTGCCAGTAAATTCAATTCTTTGGGAAAAAAAAAAAAACTCTGTTGTGTCCAAATATGCTATATTTTTAATTTTATAAAAATCTGGCACTCATACTGCTAGGAGATGCTTAAGTTGGTAAATGGAGAGAGAATCTCTTGTGTATTGTATGGAAGCATTAACAGTCAATAAAAAGAAGCTGATTGGCCAATGAGCGAGGCAGGAAATAGGAGATGGGAGTTCTGGTAGAAAGAGGAACTCTGGGATAGAGTCAGGTGCTAGAAGAGGATGGCCCCAAACTCCGTGGAGACAGACACATGAAACGGAGAAAGGAAACCAGCCCTGTGGCACTCATAGAATAGAATGAACGGGTTTAATTAAGTTACAAGCTAGTTAAGGAACAAGCCCGAGCTTACTGCCTAAGCATTAACTCATGTATAATTAAGTCTCAGTTGTTAATTCAGGAACTGGGGCCTCGGTGTGAAAGGCCACGGTTATGGGTAGGATTACTTTGGAATACTGTCTTTTTCCCCTGTGTTCAATGGTTGAACTTACACTTACAACATATTCCCTTATATACCAATGGTTCCTGACCACACCAGTCATTTTAGTGATCCAATCAAGGTTTTCAACTTACTAATAGTCAAATGTGGTATGTATCCAGGAAAAACCATATTCTGAATGTGGATGGACAGGCTGAATTTTACTCTCTATGCTAAGCTGCAGCATCAGCCAGCAGTAGGACAGCATAGGCAAACAATCAGAAGGGAAACAGCACAGTGCTTTATGATGCTTGGTAGACAAAAATAGAATAGGTAAAGGACTATACTGTAAAGGACAGTATAGTCAAACAAGAGAGAATCTCTTGTGCAATGTATGGAAGCATTACCTGTCAATCAAATGCCATTGGCCAATTAGCTTAAGCAGGAAATGAGGAGACTGAAGTTCTGGTACAGAGAGAGGATTTCTGAGATTGAGTCAGGTGCAGGAAGAATTCACTCCAAACTTAGAGGAAAAAGGTCACATGAAACTGAAGGAGCAGTAACTAGCTAAGTGGCAAGACTTAGACTAGTCTAAACAGGATAATTGAGTTATGAACTAGTGGAAGTAAGCCAAAGCTATTAGCTTAGGCATTTATTCATATACAAGAAGCTTCAGAGTCATAAGAAATGTCAGAGGCATTATCTTGGGCACTTGGGTGCAGATGGAAAAGCCCATGGTGACACTGATACTGACACATGCACACACACACACAACACACACACACGCATGCACACACACACACACACACACACACACACCACTACCACTATCTTCACCACCCTGTCTCCTCAACCAGTGAATATTAACTTGTGTTCTTTGATGGTGAGAATAACCTGGATTACCCATGTGGGCCCTCAGTGAATACCCAGTATTCCTGTAACGAAGCAACAGGATCTGATGACTGAGGTCATGAGAAACATTAGTGGGTATGGGATTGCGGCACCTCAAGAACAGAGGGCCCACCAGGGATGAATACAGACAGTCATCAGAAGCCAGAAAAGAGAAGAAACCAGATTCTCCTCCCCTCGCAGGTCCCAAAGAAGCAAGCCCTGACAACATCTGGATTGTAGCTCAGTGCAGCTGACTTTGTACTCCGGAACTCCAGAGCTTGGAAAGCATTAATGTGTATTGTTTTAAACCACTGAATTCACAGGCATTTGTTACAACAGAAATAGTAAAAAAAAAAAAAAAAAAAAAAGATAACAATACAGAAACAAGAAAGACAGACCTATTGCTCTGACCACGAGGAGAATTCTCCTGGAGTTTTGGCAAAGGAAACAAGACAGTCAAGCAAACTAAATGATGGCAATTCATATCAAGTTCAGCTGCAAGCCAAATTAATGCACAGAGCTGGAGGCTACAGTGGTTGCATCTTGGAAGATCTGCTGACTTGAAGGAGGTCGGGGACCACTGCAACAGGAGCTTCGCATTTAATACAGGTGTTCTTTACATGGATTCCATGAAAATTCAGGATAAATAGCATGCACATATATGCATGTTATACACATACATGTATGTATGTATGTATGTATGTATGTATGTATGTAAAAGCTGCCTTCCCCATACTGTTGACTTTGCTTTTTTAATCATTAAATCTGAGTGACTCATAAAATAAGTCCCTCTTGGGAAAATCATGCCTGGATGCAATCCCAAGCTGGACTGTTCACACACGTTGAAAGAAAGAAACAAATAAGTAATGTCCCCTGATATCCCCAAAAGCCTCTCCAACAGGAAAGCAGATAATTAGGTCTCTGGCAAGTAAAAATCAGCCAATGATTCTAACATAAGGAAGATGAAAAACTTCACAGTTAAAAAAAGAGATATTTTTAATTTACCCTAGAATTCTACTTTTTTAAAAAAAAAATCAAATTTTATACTAATAAAAATGATCTGAGGCTACAGTCTAGAAGAGGCAGTATACTCTAGGCTAAGGAAGAAGTAGACTTGTCTGCAGATTCATATCTAAAGAACAGGGTGGCAGGGAAGGGAAATCAAGACATCTCAGTCCCCTAAGAAGGTTACGGTGTTGCCACTCTATTTTCCAATATAGTAGTTATCTTGTCAGTGAGAGAGGGAAAGTCTCAATACTTTCACCATCATGGTATGTGTGTGTGTGTCAGGGTGTGTGGGTGTCTGTGTGTGTGTCTGTGTGCAAGAGAGAGAGAGAGAGAGAGAGAGAGAGAGAGAGAGAGAGAGAGGAGAAAAGACAGAGAAGAGACATACTGCAAGTCATCAACAGAGCTCAAAACAAACACTTCTCCCTCTAAAAACACAGAGCTTTACTTATCTTGGCAAATCACCTCAGAAAAAAATCTGCTCGTTAGTCGCAGTGTTTTGATAGCTACAAATTACTAACTGTGTATCAAACAAAAGCAGTTTAATCTAAAGGAGCAACACCAGGATCAAGGAGAGTCTGGGTCACACTGGCCTCACACAGGAAATGGTGACCTCAGCAAAGTGCCTAGAGCCATCAGAGGTCAGCAGTGCTTCTCTCCCTTCATTACAAGAGGTCAGTTATCACGCTCCATGTTTGTCAGTTAGAAAATTCAGGCTTGCGCGGTGCTCTACTTTAAAGTTAACAGGTTCATAATCCACTTACATAGGAGGGCACTTATGTTTTGATGGGACCCTTCATTCCCTAAAACTTAAAATTTTCCTGCAAAATCCATGACTTCTACATGAAACTCAGAGAGACCAGGAGTCACAAAGCTACAGAGTCAAGAGGCAGGGGGCTTTAATCTGATGAAGTTAGAGTCAGCGCTGGCAGGTAGATTTGGAACTTGGCCTCATGCTGCACAAACACAAAATGTAGGTGTAAAAAGAATACATATGTAACTGGATTTAACTGAACCCATGCAACCCATAAAATAAGTGTGGTTCCAATTATATAGACAAAGTTACATAGCTACAATGTCAATTTGGCCAAACAACTCATTTTAATGTTTCACCACCCTAAATGTAACAATTAAAGCCCCAACATACTTTCTTCAGTGCCTAGAGGGTATAGCAGTGAAGATCTTAAGCTTGGAAAACCAGAAAATGTATCAATAGAAGCAAAGAAAATACAGTATGAATAAATGGGGGTGACAGCTGAGAAGTTCTTGGTAAAATCAAAATCTTTATTCAGTGGGTAGCACTGAATAAAGTAGCAGCAAATGTGGAAAAGAGAACCACAAGCTTGAAACCGCTTGAAGACCTAATTAAAAAAAAAAAAAAACATATACTTTTATCTGCATAGATCACCATTACCTTCCAATGGAAATTCTTGCTGATATTAAACACGTTTTTCTTATTCATTTGGAATTTGGGTATTTTCTAATATGAGGTTTTCCCCTCATCACTTATATTTTGGATACACTGGCAAGCACTCTAGGAAACTAATCTACTTATAGTCCAAAGTAATGCATGAAAACCTGAAACCACACTTTGGGTGGATTTCTTGTTGTTTTAAAAGATCAACAGCTAACTGGGTATGCTGGTACATATTTAAAATTCCAGAACACAGGAGACTGAGGTAAGAGAGTGAGGAGATCAAGATTAGCTTTGTTACACAGTGATTTCAAGGGGAGCCTAGGCCACATTAAACATGTATGTGCTACTAAATGGGTTTACAACAGCACACCGAAACCTTAGTGTCAGCTAAACGTGTTACTGCTCACTGTCCCCCATGGAGAAATGACTACTTGATACTCTAATAACAGAAATTGACAGACAAGCATAGACAACATAAAACTCCAACTATAAACTCAGTTCTGACAAAGAGGTTTGGACAGTCTACAATGGCTACTGCTTGCTAGGCACCAAATGTTTCCATGGCTTTTCCTGAGTCAGATGTGCAATGAGTTCCAACACTGAGTTGCCTTGGTTATTATGGGATACCATTTTCAACAACAAAATCCAACATATTGGATTCGCATGCCCATTTAACCTTTCCAACATGTGGTGACAGAGCTTTCCACTCAATAGAGTCATTCCACTCGACCGATCAAGAAGCTCAAGTTTAGGCACTTAGGTTTGCATCGAGGTAGCCAGACTTGTTGAATAAGCCTGGACAACGACCTCATTTTCCAACTTCAAGCCTGTACTCTTTCTTTCTGGAATGCCTTTCCTCCTCTTCGCTTTCAGTCTTGCGGTTTGAACCTAGAACCCAGTACATGCTAGGCAAGCATTTTACCACTGTATTATATCCCTATCCCCTTAATTATATAGTATGGATCTACCAATACTGTGTTCATTCTTGTGAAACCAGAGTGGATATGTCAGAGATCTGATACCCATGGAGCCTCAAATGATAGCTGTTGCTATTACTGACGGCAGGCAACACAGTCTCTGTTCTCATAAGAACCTTCTCACAAAACATGACTGAGTGTATAAAAATCAACCTTATGTGCCGTAAACATTTAAATGTTAAATGTCCCCATGGGCTCATGTGTTTTAACACTTGGCCCCCAGCTGGTGGGTGGAGCTAAGGAGCCTTCAGGAGGTGGAACCTTACTGGAACATGCAGACCACTGGGAAAGTTGTGAGAGTTATAGCCAGATCTAGCTTCCTAGAAACCTGGGCTTCTCTGTAGTGAGAATTTTGGGTTTCTTTAAACATAGAGATGTTATAGGAATATGGCTCTGTTTTAATCCCAGGTATGGGATGTGGAACTTCTTCAGACTGTCCACAGCAGCTGACTATGATGTGCCTTGTGCTCTAGAAGGGCTTTGCCACCTGAAAATAGTTTCTGCAATTGTGTGACATTTGGGATTCTGGGGACTCTTGAGAGGGCATATAAATTCCAGAGTCCCAAGAGGAAGTGGTGGCTGTTGTTCTCCCTGCTGCTGCTCATGTTGCTGGTTGCCAGTTGGAGATATCCTGACGGTGAAGATCAATATTGCTCTAGGGAACTTGATGCCCCTAATCAGCAGGAAGTAGTCTAACAAGATCGATATCCCCTTCCCCTTTCTGTCCTTCGTTTTCTCCTACCTGGTGTTGGGAGTTGGAAGGGATAAGAGTGGGGTTAGGGTGGTGGAAAAGAGAATCCATAGAGGAGCAAAAAGTCTCTCTCTCTCTCTCTCTCTCTCTCTCTCTCTCTCTCTGTCTCTCTCTCTGTGTCTCTCTCTCTGTGTCTCTGTTTCCTGGCCCACTGTGAGGAATCCCAGACATCTGGTCTATCACCATGTAGTCTACCATGAACTCCCTACTTCTTTAAGGTGGTCTTATCAAGTATTTTGGAACTAGAGAGGGGTTAGGGGAGGAAGGGAGGGAAGGAGAAGGGATCAAGAGTTCGAAAGCCACCACTCTATGACAGCACATGCCTTTTCCTGGTTTCCATCTCTCTAGGTCTTATGTTTTCCCACACTATGGGATGAAATATGTTCCCGCAGCCCTCATAAACTTTGTATGGTGAAGTTCTAATCCCAAGCCCCTCACACAGGCTATAATTGGAGATGGGAACTTCAAGAAGTGCATTGCTTTTGATAATGCATATTCCATGACAGGTAAGGAAGGCATTCTTGGCAGAACGACCTAAGACAAGCTCAGTCTTGTTTATGAAATTAAAAGAGGGGGAGAGGCGGAGAGCTTTTGGGGCTGCTTGGTAAGAATCTGACATGGGTCAAAGACAAGGAAATGGGCTGCTTAGAAGGAATATGACATTGGCCAAGGACAAGGAAGTAGGCTTTAGGCAGGAATCTGACATTAGGCTAGAACAAAGAAGTAATTTCAGGCAGGAATCTAAATATTAGGCTAGAACAAGGAAGTAGGCTTCAGACATGAAAATGACTTTGGGCTAGGACAGGGAAGTTGGCTCAGATACTTTGGTCATCCTAATAAACCCTTAGAAACAGTGATCACGGGAGTGTTCATGGAATTTGGTTTATTGCCTTGCTTGTTCTTTGACTATTTGTGTTTATTGTCTTGCTTGTTCCTTGACTATTTGCATCTATTGTATTGCTAGTTCTCAACCTAGAACTGACCTTAATACTTGTATGTAATTAAAATGGTATAAAAGCAAAAAGGAGGAGAGGGGATGGGATAGGGGGTTTCTAAGGAGGGGAAATGGGGAAAGGCGATGGCATCTGAAATGTAAATAAATAAAATATCCAATAAAAATAATAAAAAGAAGAAGAAATGACTTAATGAAGTTCATTAGGTTGGGCCCTAAACCACTATATGACGCATTGTCCTGATGATAAGAATTAGGAAACAGGAACAAAGACCAAGCAAAGTCAACAATAAAAAAAACAGCCAACTATAAGCTAGAGATAGGGCTCCAGGGTAAAATAAATCTCTTAGGAACCTGATCTTGGACTTCCAGCCTCCAAAAAGAGTATGAAAATCCAGTTTCTGTTGTTTCAGATCCTAGTAGAACTTTGTCCTGATGGCCCCCAGTGAGCTGTCCTCTAGGGACATCTCTCATCCCCACTTGCAGGCTAGGAATAGAATACACAGTCAGGGCTCCATGTCACTGAACCTGGTACCTAAAGGCTGGTTAGGCTAATAGATACAAATGGATGGCAAGCTGAAGTCTGTTGTATGTTAGATATTCCTGGTTCAAACAAGGACCAGCATCTGCAACATGACTAGGTAGTTCATAGCCCTCCACAAAGTAGTCCTGGAAACCAGGGACAGAAATGTGCTGCTGGTCTCAGGCTGACATCTTCTGATGATGGACTAGGGGGATGGTCCTCAGGTCTTCCCTCAATAAACAAATTATAAGACACAGAAGATTGGGCCCGCTGTCTAAAAGCCAAGAACACCACAGTTTTCACAGTTCAACACTACAGATTCCTAACAACATGGATGGATATGAAGGGATTTTGTTTTTACTACATTTATAAGTAAACATTCATCTGAGACTTAAGGACAACATTCTTATACTCAAAACATTTTTAAAAACATGAGTAATTCAGTATCACTATGAAGAAGCCTAAATCGAACCCTTAGGATTGTCTCTAGAGAAGCCAATCTTTTTCTGCACAGAATGGAAATGACCCAAAACCACACAGGCTGAAGAATGAAGGGTTCTAACTGAAGACAAAGATAAAGAATGTCTATGAACTGCTACTATGACTTTGTCTGATCATTTCCAGAAAATGCCCCCAGCTCTTGACTTCTTGCTCTTGCTCTGTCCCCTCACCCCTTTCCCCTCTCTCCACATGCTCATAGCCATACTCTACTATTCTCTCTCTCTCTCTCTCTCTCCTCTCTCTCTCTCTCTCTCTCTCTCCCCTCTCTGCCTTTCTGTCTCTACTACCCTCTTAACTTCCCTCCCCATACCCTGAATAAATTTTATTCTATACTAAAAGAAAGAAAGAAAGAAAAAGAAAGAAAGAAAGAAAGAAAAAAGAAAGAAAAGAAAGAAAGAAAGAAGAAAGAAGAAAGAAAGAAGAAGAAAGAAAGAAAAAAGAGAGAAAGAAATGATAATATCCCCAAATTACTATTTTTCTCTTTCATTATTACACCCATATGATACACATTTTCTGAGGAAAAAAATATTGTGGATAACATTCATGATAAGAAGTAATAAATGTCTCTTCAGAGACATGCAGGGTTGGGCATGGTGGCATAAGACAAAAACATAAAGAATAGTACTTCTCATTAATCCCACATTCTCTTTCAGCTTGAACTTCAATGTGAAATACTGAGCTGCCTCCCATTCCCTTGAGCTATTGTGAATAGGACACGCCCTGGGCTTGGCTCTACTCCTCCAGCTCACCTTGGACAAGTCATCCGTCCTCTCTTCCGGGGTGTAGACGATGGTCATTAGAAGAGCTAGATGAGCTCACTTCAGCTCTGTGTGTTCCTGAAATCCTTTGTACTGCTGAGGATGAACTAGTCACTGGAGACAGTGCACCAGTGCTTCTCAGAGCTAACTTCCTGGATCAAGTTACAGAGCATCACCCAAGAGGCTTACTGAAATGTGGATTCCCAGGCTGTGCGTAGACTTCACCTCAAGTAAGGCTCTAGATCCTTCCTATTGATCCAACTCTCCAAGGACTCTTACAGCAGCAGGGAGGTTCTGCTAAGGTGTCAGCCTCAGTATTCACCACATTGTGACCATGAGAAAGTCAGTGCTCTCTAAGCCCTGACTCCGCCTACATCTGAGAAATGACAATGGAACCTCCTCCAGAGAGGTTCTGAACGAGGACAAAATAATCCACATAATGCCTTCAACAAATGCCTAGCACAAAGCGTTCAGAAACACTGTTAGCTATTATTATGATATGCAGAAGGATTTTCTATTTATTAACTTTGGTCGAGTGATTAGCCCTTTATTACAGCATGTATGAATGTACTGTAAGGGAGCCAGGGGAACATGTTTGCTGGTGACACACCATGTAGCTCTGGGCACACAGTTTTTAACTAAAATCTAGCAGCAGATGCAGACGCCTGGCTCCGAGAACACAGTTCTGCAGTCAACCAGGTTTTCATCTCACTGCCTCTTAAACAGAGGTGTCACTGCCGGCTCGGGGGACCCCCGAAATCGTTCCTGTGAAACACAATTTGACTTTACTGCCCAATATAACATCACAGCACTTATCTGGATAATTATGCATTTGGTTCAGAATTTTTTTTATCATTTATATCTTTTGTTTTCATCCTTAAAAAAAAAAATCCCAATGTACTAGTAAAGCAGAAATGAGAAACACACCTGGGACTCCTGGAGGCCGGGAGCTGCACATGTATTTAATTATGGTGAGGCTTCTATCATTATCATTCTGAACATGCTCACACCCTACCCATTAAAAACACAGGGAAGAAAAAAAGCTATAGGGAAATGCAGACAGCACACAGGAAGTTTAATCTTTACATGATCTCTAACGAATTGGTGCAAGCAGAATTCTAAATTAACTATATATAAATAAAGCAGGAAACCTGACCCAGCTGACCTCGGCCCTGCAGACACAGCTGCTGAGGCTTTTCTAGATTCTCGCCCAGGAACTAGGTCAGTACATGAAGCAGGGATGACTAAGGGAAAGCAAGCAATTGCGGTTCATAGCTTGGATAGACAGAAACATCCCAAGGCTGACCCAGCCCAGATGAGTCCAAGCCCTCATGCTGGGTGACAGGTCTCCTAGAGCTCCCAGCACACTGCGAGATGGACAACTTCTCTATTGGAAGACAGTGAGCTGAGGCTTCTTATCCATGAGAAGGCAGGAAAGAAAAGAGGATAGAAAGAGGAGGAAATGTAATACACAATGGAGGCTGCATTTCCAATGAACCAGTCAACCAACCAGCATACTCATCAAACAATGAAACAGAAATGAGCATGGGGAGAAAAAGGGAAAACCAGGAAGTTCCTATTCCCTCAAACTGGAGCAAATCAAGCCAGGGACAAACTATAATGCTGATGAAAATACATCTACTTGACCTTCTTCACCCCTACTAATCACCAGCAGCATACTGACAACGCTATCTGCCTGGAACACCAATCACTTTGCATAAAATGCCAACAAGCTAAGGGTATTTGTATGTGCTAATATGTTAGGTTCTTATGAAGTTTTAATTCAAAATAGTATGATCTTTGAGTTTCTAAGACATCTCATATTTTCAGATTGCCTTAAGTAGTTCACCCTATGACATGAAGACTACAGTCTAGTGAAAAGGAATTCTGGTTTTGCTCTTCTCAATTCTCTAATCCTACAGTCTCCTGACACTGACTCATCTTTTAATCCCAGATACTGCTTAAAGCAGAAAGCAATCATATAAGAATGATCGTAGATGTCACACAGACCTTCACAGATGTCACATAGACCTTGATTATTACAATGACGTTTTAATGACTTTTGACCAGTGTTTAACAAGAAATGCCATCTACAGAGGGAACACAAAGCTTCAGAACTCTGATACCCCCACTGTCCTGGTCTTTCTGAATCTATCTGCTGGAAAATGAAGTCTGCCTCAAAGGATTTCTGGAATGGCAGAAATCCTCCACGCCACAGTCTCCTTCCATCTGTGAGCAAGATACGCCCGAAGGGTGGAAATTGGGCTGATCAGTGCTATGCTGGCCATCTTGTAGGGACAGAGAACCCACAAGGATGTACATCTGGTACATGGAAAATCCTGAACTGTCTACCCTTCCAATGTGTCCAGATAACAATAGCGTCTCACTACTTCCTGGCCAAAGCCACAGTGATCCTTCCGGTGCCCTCTTCTCTGGTATCCTGGGTTTACCGAGTTGACTCCCAGTACAGAAGCTACCATGACCCTCTCAAAATGTCCCTCTGACCAAAACCTCCAGTACCTTTGCACTTACTCAGGACAAAAAACGCTATCCAAAGTTCAAGCTGACCTCATGAGGGCCACCGTACCTTTCCAATGCCCTCTACTGTCCATCCTCCTGTGCTTACTGTATTCCAGCCGCATCAAAGCCTTTCTCCTCACATACATCTGAACAGTCCTATGAACTCTGTATTTGCTGCTGTGCAGCCTGGAGGGACTCCCCTACTACAGGAGACCAGGAACTCGTGCTCCTTCTCGTATCTCCATTCTATTTTGCGAAGCTATCTAAGACAATTCCTGACCAATGCATCTAAAATATCAGCTGCACATACATACCATATCCCTCTTAGTAGTGAAATATCATCCCACTACATTTGCATAAAGCTCAGTGATTGGGCTGCATGAGAGGTAGGCGGAGTGAGGAGTCAGAAGGAGAAGGAAGAAGAGGAGGAGCAAGAGAGAGAAATGTTGGAGCGATGGAGAGCCACGCATGTATGGAGAGCAGTCCTAGGTAACAACTTATATTTAGGTTAGTTAATTGGTTAACACTTCCAATTGTGTGGGCATCTTGATATTTGAGCATTACCAAATATATAAAGCTATTGGATAATCTTTAAACAATAGAGTCTCATTTCTACCGGGTACCGTGTGGATGGTGGGATGGTCTATGCACAGCCCAGCCTTGTGGAGACAGTGTGGAAGATTGGCAGAGCCATCTCCCACTCTGGCATCTTATGAGAGGCAAGGCTGGTTTCTCTGGCCTCCTGAGTTGGTGGCCTGAGCCAAGCTGTGGCGAGAACACTCCGCTACCACTCGCAGCCTAAGGCCTTGCCTAGTCAGGAAATTAGCGGGGCCAATAACAACAAGCCAGATCAGGTGCTGCCATTTTATAACATTAACCTCAACACCTCTTCTCTTCTACCTTGAGTTACTGTTACCCCCTGCCCTCACCAGGAATGACATATGTAATTGTATGTGTGCTGGGTGTCCATCTTTATACTCCTCATACCTCCTGGTCACCTCCAGGAGAAGAATGACTCTCTCCAGAGACTAGACTAGACCCCAGCCTATAGAAGGTTCATAAACACGTGGATGGATGGATGGATGGATGAAAACAAAAATGACTCATATCAGAACGGTGACCACTAGGATGTGAATGTGTGCTTTGTACAAGGCAGTTATACACCACAATGGGCCTAGCAGCCTTAAGACAACTTCCTGGTGGGAGAAGGTGGAAAGATCCTCCAAACACACTCCCCTGAGTCCCTCGGTGACAGAAAATGAAGACAATGTGGGTCTAAAGGTTTGTGCATGAGAATCACCAGTCCAGACTGGAATTTCCATTTTTAAAATTTTAACCTGAAAAGTCCATGGTTGGTTTGTTGTTGTTGTTGTTTTTGGGTTTTTGTTTTTGTATTTAATGTGACCCCTGAGAGATAAAAATTCAGGCTTGTGGCCATTCTCATTTTCTTTTTTAAAGAAACAATAAGAAACAATACTTGGTTTGTGGGTCACCATTTTTATTTGAGAAAAGAGCAGGCAGGCGTTAAAGGTTCAGTGACTCTACTCAAGGCCATGAAACTCCAGCACCAGAACTTGACCTCTATTCATTCTTTTTAGATTCATCATGACCTTTTTCATTATCCATGTCATCTTCATGAAAAAAACAACAAGTTTTAAAACAGGAAAAAAATCAGCTTAAAAATGAAAACTTAGATATAAAAGCATAAACCCAGATAGTGGTGCACCTAACTCCGGCAAAACTCCCTAGAGCAAAATATCAAGGCTTCACATGCTGCAGACAACAAAGAGGCAAATGCCTAGTGTTGGCTATCAGGAAATACAGAACGACAGGTAAATCGCAATAGTAAGGCAAACATAGGACACACAGACTTTTCCAGACAGATGTTAGCATGTACCTCATTAATGATGAAGGAGCAGAGACAGAACACTACCACGAAAAAAAAAAAAGCCAGAAACTTGTAGTGGTCATATAGCCAGCAGAGCCAGAACCTCTTGGAATGTACTTAGGATACATTTGTAGAACAAAAAGTTATATAATTTACCTCCGAGGTCATAAGAATCACCACCCACACCCCCAACCTACACAGGCTTGGCTTGGTCAGTTACTAAAATTCTGAATCTAAATTACTTACCATTTGCTGAAATATGTTCAGAATATACACTAGTGGTGACTACTTCAATATTAGTCACCAGCAGTGATAATCAATATCTATTTTAGTCATTACTAAACTATAGTAATGACTTTATTCATGATTAATAGGATATAAATTATATTACCAATAACTATAAACCACATTTATAACACAAATATTTAAAACATTTGATCATCACATCGTAAATCATCCCATGTTCTACTTCTCACTATATTAATATTTAAAGATCTCTGGACTATATATTGAGCAATTTATCTCATACAAGTAAAAGAATATTTAAAGCCAGGCATGATGTCTCACACATGTAGTCCTAGAACTTAGAGGCTGAGAACTGCCACCAATTTGAGACCAACCTGACTTGACAGCAAGCTCCAGGCCAGCCTGAGCTGCAGTGTAAGACCCTGGTCAAATGCTTTGAAACCCATCTAAAAAATCGATCCCGTGGTGCATGCTTTATTTGTTCTGCCTAATCCCACAGCTTCATTTGCCCACAGAGTTGAAGGGCCATGAGGAGAAACATGCCTCCCAGGAGGCGCACCTTTACTCCAGGAAGAGCTGACATTCGGAAAGGTTGAACTTGCCTACAAGCATTGCATGGGCACGCTGGAAAAGACACAAAGTAGTATTCCTTCATGATGAACACAGCCTTCGACTGAGCATGTGGTTTTTGCTTTCGTAACGGTCTAGCTTACACAATTCCAATAGGCTGCTGAAGCTTAGCAAATTCTAGCAATTTTAATTCAAAGTATTTATTCAGATCATATCAAACGATAAGACTTAAAGGATTTTATCAAGATTACAGACAATCTAAGTACTAAAAAGGGAACAAATATTTATATGGGTTCCCACTGAGAGGGGTAAACTATCAGAATGCTCCTTCACAATATATACCACATACATTTCTAGGAGTCGATATGGAATCTACAAAATGCAAATCAATTTTTATTCCATTCTCAAATTCTCATTATTTCTTGTCTTTGCTGCCCATGAAGAAACCATTGTCAGGGGTTTCCATGGTGGTCCTATGGTCTGTCAATCACAAGGAATACCTACCAGGACAGAAGAGGGACACAGCAAATGACTGCCACAGGCCCTATCATAGGTATAGCTTTATAATTCATGCTATACTGATCATTCATTCATTGGGAAAAGAAGTATTGTGTACCTATGCTGAAACAAATGCTCTCAGGGGATGGTGACTTAAACCAGGGCTGACTGGAACCCCTGCCTACATCAGTTAAGAGAGGTAAACATGAATATAAATTGCTACATCTCAGAGCATGAGGTCCTCTGAAGATGAGAAAGCAAGGTGACATGCTATAGTGAGGATGTTGTTTTAGCCAAGCCAGCCAGGAAGTTTTCAGAAGAAGTGAACATTTGACTGAGAAATAATGAGTAGGTCCAACCGCAAGCTCTCGGGTGTGGCACTGAGCAGAACAGCAAGGGTAATGGCTCTGATATGGGAGGTGGGTATTAACGAGGAGGAAGCACAGCACTATGGCTGCAGAGACTGCCGGAGGGAGCTGAGAGCATGAAGTGGAAGCACTGGGTCACACAGAGTCAGGATGTGGTCAAAAGATGGATGTTCTGATCCTAACTGTATGAAGACATCCTAGCATAGTTTAAGCATAGGAGAGACACAGCCTGGTAAGTACATTGCACAAGATACAAGATAATTGATGGAGATTAGACTATAAAAAAGAAAATCTGAAAGAGGTCAGGCCACTAAGTACAAAAGTTCAAAGGCAGTGCCCTAGATTAGGGTCTGGCAATGAAGGAAGGCTTTAAAGACAAAGACCATGAAACCTATGGAACTTAGGTAGAGGCAAAGAACACAAGAAATAAATGATTCAGTTTGGGATTGGAGGGCTCATGGTGGTGTTATTGATTAGATGGCCAACTGAGAACTCTAGTTTGTTTATTAAAATGTCTGCTCAAAATCAAAGTAGGCCTCAAACCTGAACTCACAGGAAATATCCAGGCTGGAATTAAAGATGAGGGAGCATACAGGAAGCATAAAGGCAAGGGCTGGAAAGCTAGATTTCTTAAGGAAAGTGTCTAGATGGAGAAGAGAATTAAAGACAAACCATACAGAATTGCAGCCCTGGACAGATAACCAGAGTAAGAGGTGTCTATGGAAGAGATAGAGCAGCCAGTGCTGCAGGAGGAAAGCAGGGTCACAGACTCCATCCTAAGGAGAGTCGGGTAGAAAGGAGTAGGCAAGGAGGTAGAGACAGGGCAAGAGAAAGCCATTGACTGAAATGGCAAGGCAGTACCGAGTTTGGACCAGTGTTCATGACTATGCTAGTATCTCTAACACTCAACTGTATGCATTGAAAATGTGGCTATGTGGATTTTACCAAGTCAAGGGTGGGCTAAACCCAACCCATTGGGAGAGGGAAATGGAAGACATTTTTCCTTTTCTTTAGATAGTATAAAACATAAGTTTTTTTCTTTTCTTTTTTTAACTTTTGGGTCAGGAGACAAGCCAGGTGATCAGAATAGTAGACAGAAAAATAGAGGGAAAACCTGTGGTTTGAAAATACAAGTGCATAAAGGTCTAGGAAGAAGCGGTTAGACAATGGGAACTCCGATTCTGAGACGGGAGAGGTATGTCCTCTTGGTGTTAGATAGCTTTGGAACAGTTGATCCTCAACAGTGGGGCTTCAGGGGCTTTGGCACAGTACAGTGTTATTGACTGACAATCTCACAAGGCTTGTGGTAATATTTTTATTATTTACCATATTAGACATTAAGACAGACATCTAAAAAAAGAACCAAATTCATTACCTGTGACCACAACATCCTTATAAACAAAAATTCTACATTAAAAATGTAAAAGGCATTATTTCATTTTTTTTTGCAATTCTCTTTGATATCAGGCTTCACTCCACTAAAACTCAACAAGCCATAGTTTCTCAAAGGTTTGTCACAGTTTGAATTTGAGACCATATGAATGACATTTGTATGCCCTTGAATCTGTCAGTTGTCGTTGCACTTAAATGGCTCTTCTGTCTATGCACGACTCTATAACATCATATATTAGTCATTTGTAATTATCCCGACCTTCCAGAAGCGAGTATCTCTGGAGAAAACAAAACAAAATAACAACAAAAAACCATCCCAAGTAGAGAATCTTAGAAGCCTGGACAATAGATAGAAGGCTTCCAAACTTTCCATTTTCATGTGAAAACTTAAACATACCATGGCAACCAAAACTAATGTAGTTGTTTTTCCTTGAAGTGAGAAGCTTCCTTCTTTACTTCTGAGAAAACGTGTGCCAACCCCATTACTTTATGGGAGAACCCCACTATTTTGGCCAGTAAGAACTGAGTTCCACAGGGAAGAACACAGCTAGGTGGGCTCAAAGTCCACATCATCACATGTCCACTTTTCCTTGAGATGGCTACCATCTTTTCACTAGGCAGAAATATTACTACTTCTCATTTAGCCATGACAAATATTACAGAGAAGCACTCTTAAGGGTAGAGATGTAATAAAAGTGATGACTTTTTTTTAACAAGGTCATTCAGTGAACTGGCATAATCTAATGCATAGAGTGACAGTGTTAAGGACAGCTGTAGCCCACACAGTTAGGTGCTGAACTACTTACAGCTTTCCCTACCAGTGTGTTGGTCCATTAGTGCAAATGCCAAAATAGAGTAAGGAAAACAAATGCCAAGGCACTGCTGTCATGAGAACAACTGTGACCTTCAACACTCTTAAAGGAACCCAATAAACTCCAAGAGATCAAAGGAACATACTCATTACCCCACTAGCCTGAGGTGTGACTAAGGATGGGGTAGAGATGAAGTCAGGGAAAGGGCATAGCTGGATCAAGGATGGTCAGGACCTGTGGGACAAGACTGCTGACTCGACTCTCAGGGGAGACTCAACTTACGCAGAAGCACAGGAATCTTAAGACAAAAAGGCAGCTTGGAGATAACGAATTAGTGAATGCTGGATGTGACTTGGAATTTGAAGCTTACTAAGGTCTATAGTGGATGTTAGGGTCTGATGGTAGGGGCTTGGGAGACCAGTGGGATTTCAGAAAGGACAGAAGGAAGAGAATCATGGCTGGCAAGTAAGAAGAGAAGGGAATTACCCTCCAGGGTCTGACATCTAAAAGAGAAGAGAAAGGGATGGCTGCCCGCAGGAAGCACTGAAAGATGGGCTCCCAGCACTTCTCAACCAGCACAGTGTCCCAGCCCAGCTCTCAAACCAGTCACTCACAGAATCACTTAGAACTTCCTTAATGCATCCAAGCTCATTGCTCCAGTCCTAAAACTTCACATTCAAGATGTCCAAGTGGGTCCTGGGCCTCATATCCCTCAATGTAGTTCCTCATGTCTCAGCTGCTACTTGGTCTATGTCAAAAGCCAACAGCAGGGGTAGAGGTATTGCTCAGTGATAGAGCACATGGCTAGCATGCAGGTAACTCTGGGTTCAGGTCAATCCCTAGCACAAATGAAATAAAATAGATAGATAGATAGATAGAAGACAGACAGATAGATAGATAGATAGATAGATAGATAGATAGGGTGACAAATGACCAACCAACCACCAGCATGTGGCAAAAAAAGATCAAACTCCTAAACTCCTTTCAACCTGAACTTGGCATAATCTCTATAAAGTTTCCACTCTAAGCCAACTTAAACAGAGTTTGATACATGTTCTCCATATACATGTACATATAATGTCCTAAAATACCTTATTTTCCTTCTAAACCTAATCCATCCATGCCTCAGAAGTTAAGCAAATTCCACATGTTGCATTCTTTTGGTGTTGCTTGGCCTTAAGTTGTTTTGTTTACTTTTAGTGATCACTACAGCCTTAGGTAAGGATGCTCTAGCTCCAGGAGAACTTTCTAGACTGTTGCTTTACTCACAGCTCTCTCTGGTGGTGTCATCTAAATTAAAAACTCCAGAACTGGGGCCAGCACAGAGAGCACTATGTCTTTTAATAGCATTAAATAACTATCTAAAGTCACATTTGATCATCTTGTTACTGATTTTGGCAAGTGTATTTCTCTCATATCCTTCTAGTAGAGTGAAAAATTAAACATACTTGCTTGTTCAATATTTTCAATTTTTAAATCCAGGGTTTCTCAAAAAGATTGAATTTATTTAAAAAATGGAAAATAAAGTCTTTATTTTGTAAATTTTCATTACACATAAAACTTTCACACATTTAAAAGAAGACTATTTTGATTTGTGTTCATTTGCTTTACAATTGAAAGATTATATGCTGTCAGTATTTATAACACCTTTATGATTATGATCAATCCTTAATTTCTTATGAAAGTAAACTACAATGTAAGTAAAATTTATTAACAAGTGTGAGGTTTTGAATGAGAATGGCCCCCATATATTTACATGCTTAGTCCCCAACTGATGAACTATTTGGGAAGGATTAAGAGGTGTGTCCTTGATAGAGGAGGTGTGTCCTCGATGGAGGAGGTGTGTCCTCGGATGGAGGAGGTGTGGCCTCAATGGAGGAGGTGTGTCCTCGATGAGGAGGTGTGGCCTCGTGATGCCGATGAGGAGGTGTGCCTCGATGAGGAGGTGTGGCCTCGATGGAGGAGGTGTTCGTGGGCCTAATGTTGGAGGAGGTGTGGCCTCGATGGAGGAGGTGTGGCCTCGTTAGAGGAGGTGTGTCCTCGATGGAGGAGGTGTGTCCATGGGGAGGGCTATGTCAAAAGCTCATGTCCAGCCCAGTGTCACTCTCTGCCTGCTGCCTAGCGATCAGGATGGAGCTCTGAGCTATTTCTCCAGCACTGTGCCCACCTTTATGACGAAATAAACTAACTCTCTGAAACTGGAAGCAAGCCCCTAGTTAAATGCTTTCCTTGGTCATGGTGTCTTTTACAGCAATAGAACAGAACTAAGGACAGCAAAGATGACCAGCTTAGGCTGGGAGCTTCTCAATGCACGACAGAGCTTTTGAGATCATATTTCCAAGAACAATATTGAAAAACAAACTTTTAGAAGCCTCAAAGTAATCTCTATACTATATAGTTATTCGTTGTTAGGGTTCATCTGAAAATTTTTGATGAAGTGAAACTCAAAAGAAAGCTTTGCATTCATTCATGTGGTTTTTGTAAGTCTTTCATATTCATTTCATTAGCATGATTCTCTAACAATCTCTTCTTAGCTGCTGGATTGCTGCCACCAAACTACTATAAAGCAGACTGGAATGCTTACTACAGAAGAGAGGGGAAATCAAAAGGGATGAAGAGAATACAAGTGTGTCCACTGTTATATC
Source organism: Mastomys natalensis (assembly GCA_021653895.1). NCBI lineage: Eukaryota > Metazoa > Chordata > Mammalia > Rodentia > Muridae > Mastomys > Mastomys natalensis. The sequence goes on from JAJTUV010000036.1 coordinate 936,789, forward strand.
AGAATTCTACCCAAAGAGTTTAATTAGTTCACCACCTGAGAGCAAAAATCCACCTGTGTTCTGATGCCCACCTCTATTACATAAAGAAACAGCAGGAATGACAGCAGGGGATTGTCTGTTCTGCAAAACAGGTCTAACCTGCACAGCTCAAGAGAGCTGCAAAACAAAGCTCTGGAAAGCAGACCTGTCAAGAGTAGCTTGAAGGGAGTGGGATGGAAGCCCAACAGAGGTGACCCAGGGAGTCCAGGGGTAGGAATGGTAATGAGAAGTCTAAGTGTGCACAAGCATGCTCTTCACTAAACAAATCCTATGTGTGGCTTTGAATGCTTGTAATTTATATGCGCACACAATGTTTTCAGGAGTGTAAGTCAAAGGGCATCATTCACTAAAGTAGATAAATCAATAAAATTAAAATTATCAGCTTAGACATTCCTGATTGTTACCAAAATAAGGGTAAATGAGGTAAAACAGAGAAGACATAGCCACCATTAGTAAAATAGAATAAACTAATAGAATAAATTATTACTATTAAAATAAACTATTAGTACTAATAGAATAAATATTCTATTAGCAAATAGAATAAATAAAAATAGAATAAATAAATAAAATAGAGGATACAATCTGTATCTTCTAAAATTTCCTATGGGACTTCTAACCCCAGGATGAATAGGTCGTTTGAATATGCCTAGCCAGGGAGTGGCAGTATTTGGAGGTGTGAAGTTGAAGTAGATGTGTCACTGGGCATGGGCTTTAATACACTCATACTAGCTGCCTGGAAGTCAGTCTTTTCCTGTTTGCTTTGAATGGAGATGTAGAACTCTCAGCTCCTGCTACACCATGCTTGCCTAGACTCTGTCATGCTCCTGCCTTGATGATAATGGACTAAACCTCTGAACCTGTAAGCCAGTCCTAATTAAATGTTATTTTATAAGCGTTGCCTTGGTCGTGGTGTCAGCTGTTGACAGCATAAAACCCTAACTAAGACAAGAGTGTTGAGGAATAAGGCTATGTGACAGGGCATCAGTTGTGAGACCCAGCCTTCATGAGCGAGATGTGCCTGCTATAATTTAAATCTTGAATGACAAGATAGAGACTAAGGATTGGAGGTGTCACCATGAGGAAGAACTAAGAGAGGGTCTCAGTGGAGCTTAGGGAGGACCATGGTCGCTAAATCAAGAGTTGGGGTCTTGTCCTGACTGGACTCTGGAGGCTCGTGAGGTACAGGTGAAGGACACCAAGGAGCATAGTGTGTTCCTTGGAAAGACACTATGTAAAAAAAATTTTCAATTTAAAATCTTGAATGATACAAAGACCTATGTACTAAAGACTAGGTTTCTGGGGTGTCACCATTGGGAAGTAGAACCCTGAAGAGATGGAACCTAGTGGGAGATTTTTAGGCCATGAGAGATGAGTTCCTAAAGAACACAGACAGGTCTGTCTCTTTTCCTTCTGCTCCCTAGGCTGTGATGCAGTTGGTAGTGTTGAAACACCACATTATTTGTATCATGATGTGACTTCCTTGTCAGAGCCCCCAAGCCCCCCATGTGGTCAAACAATCAACACTAAACCTTCCAAAAAACTTGACTGTAACCCCTTCTACTAAGCTCAGTGAAAATAAAGGGGAGGGGTCAGAAAGAGTGTTTAAGAACCAGAAGACTAGGATGTCCACTTCAAGATGGTATCCTCTCAAACATGATATGGAAGCTACGCCCATAAAATCTCACACTATGGTTGCCTAAACAAGACCTGAATAATGACATCAGTTGACATGCCAATATATTTGGGGAAATTTCACAAGGCTCCCCTCTGAAATGAAGAGATATAGGCAATCAGTGACTACTGAGAAAGAAAGAATCAGTTTTATATAGGGCTGGTCCCCCTAAGAGGCCATCCAATTCCAAAGATCAGGCCTGAATACATATATGTATGAGATACATACAAGCAGTACTAAATAGACTCAGAGAACTGCACACACAAACACCCCCCACACACACACATGTACACACTTGAGAAGGAGTGGGAGGAGTGAGGGTGATAGAAATGTAAAACACAGAATCATATACAAATTTCTAAACTTTAACATTTTTTCCTCTTTGAAAGGTATTTTCTTACAGGACAGGAAGGTGACTAGAATGATGTTCTTCTAAAAGAGACCCAAAGAAGTTTCTTTCCTCTTCTGGCAGATGAAAGCAACAAGAACTCAACTGTCTGTGAGTCAGGAAATGGGACCAATCAAGACAGCAAAGTTGCTTAGGATTTGGTTTTGAACCCCTCCCCCACCAACCTGTGATGTTTGGCTACAGGACTCTGATAAGGCTGTAAAATGAAGCCTTTATTTTAAAATATCTGTTCCAAATTTGCTTAATTCAGTCAACACTGTGAATATTAAATATATATCTCAAGTCTTATGATATTAGCCTTAATATCATAAGAGATATTTCTGTGGATTTAGCAAGAATAAGAGAGTTGAGGCACTTGAAAAACAGAAACTTAAAAGTATATCATAATCGATCATAGAGAAGAGTACTATATCCTTAACAACCATGCCTAAGAATTCAGAATTCTCTGTTTTTCATGAGAGAATTCCTTTCATGTACTCCAAGGTTTTACCATACAGAATTTCAAGAAGAAACCTAACCAATACTAATGGTGATCATTAACAATGTCAGTTCTACCACATACTTAGTTTTGGAACCCTGGGCAAGGTACAGAAAGTTATTTTGTAAGGTACTACCAATCTAGGGAAGTTACTAGGAGGATGAAATTAAGTTCTGTAAGGCACTATAGCATGCTATTAGCAGAATGCTCTCAACAGTCACAGAATAACTATACTGCCATAAAAATGCCCAATTCCTCTTTTCAGACTTAACTGAAATCAACAGTCAACACTCTACTCCAAGGTGCCCTACAGGCCCCATAATGTTGGGATAAAACTAACTGTTCCTCACATGGTACCACCAAAGAACCACATTCATACCCCTGAACTGCAGAAGAAAATAGTGAAGGGGGTACAATACCTCAACCAAAGATCCCACTGCTCTGGCTTTCATAAAAGCTGCCCCCCAAACTCCCAAAGAGATACTGAGGTCCTTAAAAAACTGCTTTCTTCTTTCAGAATGAGGAAAAAAACCATATAAAGCCCACAAATTGTCGAGCTGTCAATGGCTTGGAAGAAGTGACCATAACTCAGCCAAGAGAATGGAGCATGGGTGTCATCCAGAGCACTGTGCTATTTAAAGGAAAGAAAAGGGCATTGAAATCCCCTGAGAATTGACAGCTAACAGTTTAGTAAGTTGAGCTCAGCCAGGGATGATGGGAGGCTTAGGCAGGGAGCTTGGTAGTTCAAGACCAGGGGCTAGATTGGGCCACAGACAAGGGAAGAAGGATGGGAGAAAACCAAAGGTGAGGGCTCAAGACTAGATGCTAACAAGTTGAAAAAAGAAAGAAACATATAATTTCTCAGTAAAGGTTATGAAGTTGGTTTTTTTTTGTCTTGTTTTGTTTTGTTGGTAAAACCAACAATAACAACAAAAAAACTTAATCTCTTTCCAAGATCTCAGAGTTGTATAAATATTTAAGACACAATAGCACTAAATATTCCAAATTCAAATATCTTTATGGTCATTAACCTGTCCTTAAGTTGGAGATTCTGTGAGAAAAAAAAAAAAAAAAAACTAGTTAGAAAACATAAAAAAAAGCAAAATGACTCCTCCGAGGTCACATGTCCAGTAAGTTGGGGACACCAAAAGTGGAGTTTCAGTCAGCCAGAGTGTTCTATCAACTCTTGCAGATTAATTATTACTAATGGTGGTTAATGTATTGGAAAGGCTTCTAAGTTATCCATGTCACGTGCCTACAAAACACATACTGCTTGCCAGTAGAGGAAGTCAATTCCAGGTGAACCTGGAAATTCTTGTGTGAGAGAACCAAAGTCTAAAAGATCTATGGTACTCCTCAGAGGGCTCTAGAAAACATGATCTGAGAGTCCATTACCCCCTTGCAATACCTACACTTTCCATATGCACAGTTCCATACAGCTTAGTACATTCACAAGCCCTGTGCACTTTAATGCCTGTCAAATGTAGTCAGAAATGCAGAACCAAGTTATGTAGTCACTGGAAAGGTTATTCATCAACCTCAAGAGTAGACTTACCCAAGGTCACCTGTATTCCCTGGGCAACAGCAGGCTTACAAGTCCAAATAGCTTAGGAGACACTGGATTTGTAGATCAAGGTGGGCCAAACAACAACCAGGTATAGTGAATTGAACCAGGAAGATAGAGATCATATAGGTGTAGGAAGGAACACAATGTGACTGAAGTCAACCAGCTGGAAGAAAGAGAGCAACTAAAGAGAGATGAAGAGTAGGGTCCCCAGGTGGCAGGAAGAGATGATGTCATGGTGTCCTGCACAGGGCTCAGGGTGGACTTCACAGAAACCAAGCCCATCCTCACGGAAATGAAGGAGTCATGGCTATGGTGAACATTGCCCTGGTCCCTCTTTATATACTGAGAGGTATTTCCCAAGAGACGAAGTTAGGATAAAAATGCAGGGTGAGGCCGAAAGCATGAAGAAAAGAGTGCTAAGTGGCAATTAGTAGTTTCCACAATGATGATGGGTGTTAGTAGAGATCAAAGTAACCAACTGTTTCCACTTTCACTAAAGCTTATAGTACAAAACAAGCAGCTGTGTTACTTTCCAGTGCTTAAGACACTTTCTTAAAGACCGGAAGATACAGCTTTTAAAACTTTTTCCAAGGACAGAGTACACACTGAAATGCTTCAGAAAGGGTCATTTGGTAGTTCTACTCTTCTATGTATGTATGTATGTTATGTATGTATGTATGTATGTATGCATGTATCCATGTATTTATCATTGTATCATCTATTTATTTGGGTTATAATTTTTATAATGTAATTATTTGTAATTAAATATAATTAATTACATCTCTCTTACCTTTCCTCCCCCCAGACCCTCCCATATACCCCTCCTCCCTGCTCTCTTCAAATTCATAGCCTCTTAAAAAAAACTAGTTGCTATTGTATGCATATATATATATTATATTATTATATATACATATATTCCTAAATAGAACTTGTTGAGTATGTACAATGTTACTTGTATGTTTTCAGAGCTGACTGTTTGGCACTAGACAATCAATTGGTATGTGTACACTTCCTCAGGCTAGGCCACCTCTCCCCTTCCCAGCTTTCCTCTGTTGTCAACTGTTCACTACACATGGTTGCAGCCTCGTGGGCTTTCCTCCATCCAGTTTGGCATGCCCATTGGAGTTGGTGGGTCTATTGTGGATGATGACACACAAGGATATGAGTGTCATCCTCCTGCCTTCACCACACTGTAAAGAGTCATCATGAGACATCTCACTGGTCTCAGTTAGTGGTCAGTCTTGGTCCAAGCAGCAGCCTTCTATATTTGCCCACAGTCCAGCTAAGTATTGAGGTGAGTGTCACCCTCACTGTCTATCCTGAAATCACCCAGCTTACTTGACAGTCATTCCCCACAGGAAAGTCCTCCCCAATACAGTCACCATGTGTTCCTCCTCCTCTTGTTACTCCAGAACTACAAACAAAAGGCTCTGTCTGTAACTGGAAAACTTCAGGGAACACAGGTCATTTCTAATCTAAGAGAGCAGAGTAAGAGGTACCACATGACCATTCTCTCTCCCTCTCCCTGTTGCTTAGAGTCTCAGACACTGTCATGTGTTCAATCTCCATGGAAGTCAAAGTTCCACATGGGAAATGGTGGAAATTAGCCTGCTGAGGTAAAGTTCAGATCATCTAAACTTGGTCGGAAATCTTGACCAAAACTCAAACAAGACAAGGCTGTTGGAGGTATGGCTTCTGGAACACTCCTAACAGTGATGTGTACCCAAATGTGTGGCATGTCAATCACTGCCCAGCTGCCAGCATCAGAGAATCGTCCTGAAAAGGACATCATCCCTTTTGGTCCACTGGCACAGATTGCAAGGCAAGAGGTAGCTGAACCCAGTCAAAAGGGGACTAAGAAGCAGAACCTAAAAGCTTACATGACTTTACCTGAATGCTGGGTCATGCTGCATTTGTCTACACACCAAGAAAAGTTTATTCAACAAAAAAAATATGTTGTTGTTAAAAATATTTCTTATGCATACATTAGTTAGCTATAGAGATACTCAGGCTACTTATACAACTACCTAATCACAAGCTGCCACTGCATGTTATACCTGTGTACTAGGAAACGCCACAGCACTCTTCAGGCTCAACTTAGGATCAATGCCTGTTTTATTTGCTTTTTACTTTTTAAATTTTTGTACATACACACACGCACACACACACTTACTTCATGGTACCTCTCTTAGGGTCGAGAACAACTTGTAAGAATCAGTTCTCTCCTTCCACAATGTAGTTTCCAGGGATGAACTGACTTAGGTCATCATGACCTGGTGCAAAGTAGCTTTGCCACTGAGTCATCTTGCTGGCCTCCAATGTAACAGCTTTTTTTTTAAAAAAAATATAATATTTCAATTGATTATTTAGAAACTTCATACATATATACAATGTATTTTTACCATATTCACCCCCACCTCCTCCTAGACCCGTCCCCTACTTTCCCATAACTCTCATGTCCTCCTTTTTCTCTAGTAATCTACCCATTCCAATTTGTGTCACCAATACATTTATGATTATGGGGCCTTCCAATGGACTACTGTTGATCTATCAGGTACCACCCTTGAAGAAAACTGTCCTCTGTCAGAAGCCACCAACTATCAATAGCTCCTGAGCTAGAAGTGGGACTTTGTAAGCCCCTCCCAACTCCATGCTGAAGTGTTGATGCCTTGTATTGTGCAGTCAACCACAATAGCTTCAAGTTCATGAGTCCAGCTGTCCTGTCATGCCCATAGGCAATACTTCCCTTTATTTCTTATAAAAATTCATATGAAAGAGTTAATTGGAGTTGTCCTACACAAGGAAATGCTACTACAGAAGCCGTACATCACCAAATAAAAAGCCCAGTGTCTGGTGTGGGACACTTCCTCTTGATTTGTTGGTTAGAAGTATCCCAGAGATCTCCAAAACAATGCAGGCTATTGTCCTTGTTCTTGCTTACCCAGCAGAACTTGATGTGAAGACCCTACTGCTGAAGACACCACATACTTTGGCCACAGGACATAGGAAAGCAAGGTCAATACTGAACAGGAAGCTTCTTCCTGGCCATCTGGCTTTACAGTGCTAGGAAGTGGTGTACGGCTACGTACAGGCTATGGGAGAAAGTCAACACCAGTTTTGCCCAGCTGCGAACCTGATGTACTACAATAACAATAGGCATAGCAAGATATGCCCTTGGGTGCAATAGTGGTGTGAATGTTGTGGGGTCTGATTGACTTTAAGGCCTGTTCCACAGGATGAAATGAATGCCTGCTACTGTTAATCTGGTCAAGAACTCACAGTAGGGGAGTTCATAGCCCCAGGGGTGAACCAACTGCTATTATTTTGCTAAATGTACACAGTTTGATACTGCCCTCTACCTCTGTATCTCTATATCTGTAGATTGGTGCAGCTCTCAGACTTCCTCAAAGAAGTCTCTTTGTGATGTAGATGGTGGTTAACCCAGAAACTCACAACTGGCCAAAGTACAGAGATTTGAGTACTGTATGTTCAGCCACAAATGGACGTCTCTATCAAACCCTCCCAGCCAGTCCATCAAGGAAGAGATGGGGAAGACTCTAAGAGCCAGAGGTCTTGGAAGACAAGAGAAAAACCACTATCTTTTAAAGTCTAGTCTGTCCTTTTAAAAATGATAGTTACTGTCAGAAAAAGGGTTATGAATCTCAATTGCTAATTGAAATTAGGATTCCTACTTAAGCATTCAAAATTACATTTTTAAAACTTTTCATTTGGGTTTACAAATAACAAACAACACAAAACCTCTAGAAATGAAGGGGAAAAACTTAGCTGGGTAAGGCTAAAATATAATGACCATACTCTATTTTTTTTTAAATTTTATTTAAATCCCTTCTATATATAATTCAATAAATCAGCTATGTGATGATATCAAACATGTAAACCATAAAGCCTACCCCCTGAGCTCATGAACCATTACAAGGAAGGGAGAGTGGTGAGGTGAGGCAGACAGGAACGGAATGAAAAATAGAAAACAGGAGAATAAGAAGCCTAAGAAGCAGAGGGCAGGAGAAAAATGCTTATCCTGCTGGGATTTCTACAACAGGGACACGTGCTTCTTTAAGAGTATCAAAGAAGCAGAGAGCTACCAAGGACAAATCTCCCTCCTTGGGACGAGAGAGCTAACTGACAAACAGAAACAAGGGGCTCTTCTTTAAGTCTTATTAAAATACTTTCAGCTACATGACAATGTTTATTCAAGTCTTAAATCTCCACATTAGTAAATGTTAGGGCTCCGATTTATTTACTCAGAAAGCCTTTCCTGTGCCTATGAGTATCTTCAGGACCAAAAGCATACAGAGCTGTAACAACAGTCCTGACAGTATTAACTGTTGATGGTTAACACTGATCGAGCACAGATTACCATGCCAGATGCTGTCCTCAGCATCCACCTATCTTATAACCATGAGTCTAATAATGATACCATGCTCACTTTACTGAGAGAGAAACTGAGGCTCATAGAGGTTAACACTATCAAAGTCACAAAGTGATTATCAGGCACAGGAATTTCAGCTGGGCAGCCTGACCTCCAAGTCTTTCATTTTAACCTCTGCCATGTAACAGAATCAGTCAGATTCTTCCCTTTGAAGCAAACTTCAGTAGAAAATATTCTTCTCTTTTGAGCAAAGGTCACCAGATGAGATCTCTCTACCCATATCTTCCCAGGACAAATCAAAGGGCAAAGATACCGTTATTCTAGTTCCTTCTAAGAACCCTTCCCACCACCACCAGTTCATAGAGCAGTGGTTCTCAACCTGTGGGACTCAGCCCTTTTGGAGGTTGCAGATCAGACATTTACATTATGGTTCATAATAGTAACAAAATTACAGTTATGAAGTAGCAACAACATAATGTTATGGTTGGGGGTCACCACAACATGAGGAACTGTATTAAAGGGTTCCAACATTATCAAGGCTGAGAACCTCTGCTGCAGGGGAACATTCTCCCAGGTGTTCTTTCTTCCTGGAAAGTAAAGTCAGCAGTTATGTTTGTCTCCATTAAAGCAACAATTCAAATGTTGCACTTCTTAATATTGGTGGCCTTCTTCCAACTCCAGTCTGTATAATCGGTTCCTGTATAATTCACCATATCATCTTTGCACAACTCTTCTGACCATGCTGGTAGCAATGCCTTTGGTAAGAACTCATATCAACTCTTTCTTGCTCGCATCCTTGGAAAGCCTATTAGAACTTAAGTGGGCAGTCTCATCCCTCGTAACCTCCTGCAAGAGCATGTGGTGGCTACAGAGAAGCACATGCTAAGTCACTAATCAATGGCTCGCTCACTATGGCACGTCTCTTATCATTGGTAGGTTGTTTGTTTTTAGAGATGGTCTTGCTGTAACCCAGACAGGTCTTAAATTCCTGGATGAAGCACTCCTCTTGCCAGGGCCTCCTAAGATGCTGACTGGAGGCACATGCCATCCTGCCAGACTAATATTTCCCAGCCAAGAAAGTAACCTTCCCTCTAAATGTTTCCCCTAATTCTTCTATTGTAAACCTTAAAAATTACTAGCTTACTCTTCCTGGGAACCCTGGGATGCTATTGAAAATACTCTAGTTCTCACTGACAAAGTAAGTGCTACATTTTATATGCATGACTAATTGGGCATGTGACTGGCACATAGCTCTCTGGGCAAATTTCAATCCTGATTCATAAGCAAATGTGTATGTATAAAACATATATACACACCTACAACTGCATTCACAATGCATATATGTATGTAAATATTTAAATTCCTTCCAAAGCAATTCATGCACCTGATTTCCAAACACATTTAATTGAACCCTCTGTCGCTTCAAATGAAATTTCTACTTAATTGGTTGCTGTGTGTGAATTATTAACTAGTGCTCTTTGAGAAAAGAACATAAAAAAGAGGAAAGAAAAACTCCCAGTTTAGTTGGAAGACAAGAAGCAACAACATCTTCCCATCTCGACGGTTGTACAACAAACTCCTTCCAACTTCCAGCTTTGTTGGCAGCCTCCATGTGCTTCAGGCAGCTGTCCTAAATAGCTGTTAGGGACCTCTTTAGACCTGCATCCTGTTCTGATAGAAAGATGCTCAAAGTCTCTGCTGACAGCACTACCTCAGCTTTCACCAGAATATGGTGGCCCACTGGCTCTTCCTTAAACATGTCTTCTGCTTCCTATATATCTTTAAAAACATGCTGCTACATTAAAAAAGTAGCACAGGTGGAGATGGAGTCCCAACACTGCAAACACAGCTATACTTAATGCTCGTCAGAACACTTTTCTCCAGCACTGCTGAGGTTTCCACGTGTTCACCTCCATTCACATGTTGGACATTTAACCCCCACATTCTATCTCAATGGTTTGAAAGTGGGGTCTTGGGAAGCTATCAGGACTAGCTGAGGTCATGAGGGTGGTGGCTTCACAGTAGCATGAATGGCCCTTTAAAGGGGGAAGAGAGGCCCAAGGCAGCACACCTGTGTTCTTTGAAATATCAGGGCACAATATGGAGGCCTTCAACAGACTTCAACCATGTGTCATGCCATGCCCTTGAACTTTCTAGCCTCCAGACCTTCTTTTCTTTATCAATTACTCAGTCATTGCTGTTTATTATAGGAACAAAAGCAAACAGCTAAGTGATGGGGGTAAAATCTCCCTGAGCCCCTGAGCCTCAGGTGTTTTCTATTTTTCATTCCGTTCCTGGTTGCCTCACCTCACCACTCTCCCTTCCTTGTAATGGTTCATGAGCTCAGGGGGGTAGGCTTTATAGCTTACACGTTTGATATCACGACATAGCTGATTTATTGAATTACCTGCCTGTCTAACAAATATGAAGATCTACACAATATTTTAGCCCTCTTCACTTTGGCAAGGGGAGCTCTCATAATTAGCCTTAGTTTACTGGTGGCCTCGGAGCTTGAAATGATAGCTCAAAAGAAGAGCCTACAAGGTCTAGCTTACAGAGGGGCAAACAGAATTCCAGTTTGGGCAATCAACCCAGGACATGTAACTACTAATGCCCCTGGCAGGCTACCTGCTCCCATCTGGAATGTGATTCTGAGTTATGTACAGCTGCTCACGGGGATCTGGCCCAGAGGTGCCAGGCTGCCTATGAATCACCTTGAAGACACTCATAACTCATAGCAACCCACTAGCCTTTTTACCAGTTAAAGGCATTGAAGGTGGACAAATTAACAGCTTATTGGATAGTCCACCTAGTGCCAGCAGTTTGGAGACAGATGTTTATGACATTAGGCAGTAAATGCATATAACAATACCCTATGAAAATGGCCAATGCCCACAGAAACACCTGATCACCAAATGGACCAGAACAGTTGTCAAAGGAATGATGGCCTCTGTCAAGAAGACTTCCTATGGCATTCATTCTTGCTTGACCATTGGCAAAATCAGTGGGCTCACTTCCACACTGTCAAATGGGTGTAAATTAAAGAATGTATTCTTTAAGTGGCAGCCAGAATGATGATGGTAAGGCTGTAGCAAAAGGGTGGCTTGTGTTTTGAGCCAGTGCAGTAACTGCTGCTGGGTGAGAAGTCAGCCAGTCCTGGAGCTCAGAATCCTCCTGTTTGCTGGTCAAGGTAAACCCTGAGAGGAAAGAGATCTCATCTCTTCTCCTAGTTCCCTCTTCTCCCAGATTCCACTGTCCATTCCCCCCATGTTGTGGATAGCCCTGGTGCTGTTTGTATTCTGATGTTAATTCTGCTTCCTCAAGAGGGGCTGCCCCGACAAGGAGTGGATCACATACTCAGGTGATTTCACGTGAACCTTCTCCCAATTCTAACTGGTCAAATAAAGGCTAGAGTCAGTGAATGGACAGTAGAAGGAAAGGTGGGGCTAGAGGTTTTAGAGAGTGGGGAAGACAAAGAGAGAATGGAAGAAGACAGAGGAAGAGGAGGTGGAAGGAAGATAGAGCATAACCATATGGCCCAGAGAAGCCACAAGAAGCAAGGGATCTCATAGCTGGGGAATAGAATAGTGTAGTGGTAAATCTGCCCAATGTAGGGTTGTGTGCTTTTGCACGGGCTTATTGGGGTTGGAGATTTACTGCAACACCCCCACACTCTGTTCTATCCAGGATTCCCTATTATCGCCTGCCAAAAGAATAGCCAAAGAACAATCCAGAATAGATAAAGCAACCTCTTCAAAGATTGGGCTTTGTGGAATTAGACACAGATGGTCTTTATCTGGCTTACACAGGATGTGTTCCTATGCCCTCTTGCCCCTCAGGTGACTGCCAGTGGCACCTTTTCTGGGGCAGTAATAATACATTCCACTCACTACCTACTGACTGTCAGTACAACCTACCCTAAAAAGCATGTAAGCATATTTATCTAACTCAACAATCCCTGAAGACAGTGCCCACTTTAGTGGTCCATTTCCAGTTACAACATTAGTCACACGAAAGTCTAGTTCAAAGCAGATCTGCCTCCAAAATACTCATGAATCTGAACCTGCCTTTATTTTTTAGCTTGTCTTTGATGGAATTCACTGAGATCAGCACCAGGACCACATATGAACATGCTCAAAATCTACAAACTCCTCAAACTGTCCTTCAAGAACATGCAACCAGAAGAAGCCACTTAATCTGCATCTGGGATTTGGAGAAACACTGATAAAACCAATGTGAGTATCTGCACAGCTGAGGAGTCCAGCAGGAAGGCCAGGCAGTCTTGACACACTGGGTCACTTCTGGGTATCCTGACCCAAATAAAGGCCAGTCTTTTAACCTTTGATCATAAGAATCACCACAGGGAGTGGTAACTGACATGTGAAGCCAGACACCCTTAAATAGGAAATGTGTCAGAGGACAAATGTTAAGTCTATTTGTCTGAATCCTCGACACCTGTTGACACAAGTAGGTCTCTCTCTCTCTCTCTCTCTCTCTCTCTCTGACACACACACACACACACACACACACACACACAACCCTCACTCATGACATACTGTCCAGCTGTCTAGTTTCCCTGTTACTTCCAAGTCACTATTAACTAACCATCGATACCACTCAATTATCCCAAATAACTCCAAGCTGAGTTAACAACAGTAAAGCAATTCTGAGAAGCGAATGACAGCAAGAAGATGGCTACTTGACAAAGCAGTGACAGTTGAAAATAAGTTGTGTCACTTTCCTTCCATAAAGAGGCAGTGTAGGAGGACAGAGGACTGTAGCTTGGCACTAACTGTCTCCACTGTCACTGTCACAGAGCCACCAGACCTTTCTTTTCAGCCAGGTTGTGCCTTTTAGCATGAGAAGCACAAACAGAAAGCAATTAGGGCCAAGGAAGCGCCTTCAGGACGGCTGTGGTGGAACAAGGGCAGAACACAAGTTAATCCTGTGGATTTCCGTCAGCAGATTTCAAATGTCAGTTTGGTGACAAGACACCTGAAAAGCTTGCTGAAAATGCAGGTCACTGATCATCGAGCTACCACTGTTCTGTCATAGGCCCCAGGTGCTCTGATGCAGGTGGCTATACTAGGTCAAAGTCACCTTTCCAGGCATCTAGGACAGCTAGTCTACATTGGCTGAGAGGTCTGAATTTAAGTGGTAATTCAGTTGCTCTGAAATTACAGGGCCTGGGGTGGGTCATTTTGTCTTTCTAGGTCTATTCCTACTAAATGAGGAGAATAGAAATCACAAGGGGCCACTAAGAAACACTGCCCTGGGAAGCGTGCTTTTTTAATAAACCCCACAAAGGATCTAGTTCTGTTTCAGAAACCCACGGAGTGAGCCGCTTGGATGCATGCTCAGGATACAAAAGGCCAGGACAGGCTGAGTTGGACAGTTGCTACCTTTCGAACTCTGCAGATAGAGTGGCCTAACTCCATGTGTCCTTACAACAAGTCAAGAGAAGGATCCTGGCAGATTACACGTGAAAAGAACTTGTGTCAAAACCACCAAGACATTGGTACAGTGGTCCTGTCTTTACTCTACACCAGGCTTGCCCTTTTCTGGGGAAAATGAACAAATAGCTTCTGATAGAGCAGCAGCATACAAAGAGCTTCTTCTCTGCACCCCACTCCCAGAAGTGCGGCTCTTACTCACTGTTCCTCTGAAATCTGGGCCTGTTTGTTCAGTAAATAAAGCATCTGAATTAATAGGGGACTTCAAGGAGCTAGAGGGGAAAGGCCGTGCCCTAAAATAAGATCTGTGGTTAGCTCCAGGTCTTAGCAAGAAGTTAAATTGACATCCTCATTCTCTCTTTAATTACTAGGGGAGGGAGCACTAGCAGGAACAGTGGAGGGGACTGCCAATGAGGTGAGGAGGGACCCTGGAGGACAAAGAGAATCAGGGAGACAATGAGTGACAGCACAGGCTTGGGTTTGGCAAGTGCTGCTTCCCTCGGCCCTTATTTTCTTCCAAGACAACCAAATAAATTAGATTACAAACCTTTGAGTCCTGTAAGAAAAGGAAAGTCAACAGAATTCTGTCTCGATTTAGTATGTACTGCCAGTAGGAGAGGAGCGGGGGACTAATAAAGTTCAAGGAACACTGGTTCAGAGGAAGTATATTCCCAGCTTCTCCCCAGCTTACCCTCCATCTTAGGTGCCCTACTGCAGGCCTATACCACAAGCCCCCATTCCATTAAAGCTGGTCTCTCTGTTCAGGATGTGGGTTCTCCTTTCTTCCCCTAAGGTGCATATGGTCCATATTTATTACAACGAGATATAAGGAGTCAATTTATATCAGAGATTGTAAATTCAGGCATAATGGATAAATAATATGTTAAGTAATATTGCTGTTAAATTTAGACTAAAGAATACTTCTACACTGAGCTTAGGAATGAATAGAATACATTCTGTGAAAGATGATGAATTCTGTCAATCCAACAGGGTCGGGGTTAGAGCGAGAGCTGCACATTAACTGCCTGCTTCAGAGGACATGTAAGAAGTGGGTGTGCTCAGAAGCACAGCTAATTCCTACTCCAAAACGAAAGAGCTTAAGCCTGTACCCCACTGAGACACCCGCTCTGTCTTCCTCTCAGCATCTTTGGAGAGAGAAAAAAGCCAGGCAGGGATGTCAAAACTAC
The DNA here is from genome assembly GCA_021653895.1 of Mastomys natalensis. Taxonomy (NCBI): domain Eukaryota; kingdom Metazoa; phylum Chordata; class Mammalia; order Rodentia; family Muridae; genus Mastomys; species Mastomys natalensis. The sequence goes on from JAJTUV010000036.1 coordinate 951,984, forward strand.
AGGACTCATGGAGTGGCAAAGGAATGTGGGGCTGGCAATGAAGAGGAGGAGACTCCAGCACAATCTCAATAGGCAGGTAGAAATTTCTAGTCCTCTGCTAAGGAAGGAGCAAAGAAGCCTCTGGCTGCCCATTCCTGCCCCAGGGCCACCTCCACGTCCCTAAACACAAGGTGCCCTGGATTCCTACCAGAAGACAAGGAGTTATCCAACGGATTGCTACATTTTATCAACTCTATCTTCAAAACATGACTTAGCTCTGCCCACTCCTTGCCAACCCCCACTACAGCTTTAATCTGTCCTTATCTCTCCACTGACCTATCACAAGATCCCTGACTCTAGGCTCACAGCATTTTCCCTGGCTTCAAGGTCAAGGTAAGCCTTTCTTCTTCCAAGCTTTATTAAGGTATAATTGAATATTTGCCTACTACACACCAGAGAAATAATTTGTGGAAAACATAAAAAAAAAAAAACAAAAAAACTAAAACAAAACAAAACAAAAAACCCACCAAAAATCATCCACTCAATAAATGTGCAAACAAATTGAAGAGAAAACTTTCAAAGGAAGTATAGTGGCCAATAAATGTATTTTTAAATCTGTTCCCACATTCTTAGCAGGAAGTCCAAATCAAAACTACAGTCAGATTGTGTCTCACATCAGTCAGAATGGATGTCATCTAGAAAAACTATAACTGCTAGTTAGAAAGGGATCCTTTACTCTGTTGGTGAGAGTATAATTTAGTATAGCCACCGCAGAAATCAGAGCGACTCACTCCTGGGTACTAGGGAACCTAAGTCAGCTAAGGATAGAGATGCCTGCGCAGCCATGTTTGCTGCAGCACTCCTCATAACAGCCAAGTAATGGAATCAGCCTAGACTAACATCAACAAATTAATTGATAAAGAAAATTCTATATGTCAAGTATATAAGTGGCATACACATTTGAGTCCAAGGCCAGCCTGTCTACATAGAGAGGTTTTAGCTAGGCAAGGTTACATAGGAAGAGCTATGCATAACACACACACACACACACACACACACATCACATACATGCAATAACACACACACTGTTTTATTCAGCCACAGAGAATAAAATTATGTAATACCATTTGCAGAAAACTGGATTAAACTGGGGGTCATATTAAGAGAACTAAGCCAGATATAAAAAGGCAAATATGTTTTCTCTCTGTTGCAGAACACCTTCCTCCAGGCATCGAAAGGCTTGAAATGGGAGCAGCTGTGACAATATTGGGCCTACTAATAATCCCTCATGGAAAAGATGAAGGCACACAGGGTTGGTGTGCATAAAGCAGGAGTATGTATGTATCATATCCCCAGTGATATGTATTGGTTAATAATTCTGGGGAATGGAGACTCGTAGGTGATGTGGATTCCCAGAAGTCACCCATATTGTTTAAGTAATCCTTCACCCTGCTATTATTAACCTTACTGATTCACCAGGCTAGACCTGGGTGCCATGGTTCCTCTTGCTGGTTGTTGGTACCTCATCTGGGGTGAATTCCTGCTTGTTTACATCATCCCAGGATAAAAAGACCAGCTCTCATATTTGTGATCTAGACTTCCTAAAAACATACATAAGATGTGAAATAGAAAGGCACAATTTGTAAAGACGAACAGGACCAGTAGAAGAGGTGAAATTGGGGAATAGCAACCAAAGTATTTATTAATATATATATATATATATATATATATATATATATATATATATATATATTGTCATAATGAGGCCCTGGGTTCAACACTCAACACCAAAAAGAAGTTACAACGAAAACCATCATGAACATTTGTGCAAAACACAAAAACTGTGTTTACAGCTCAAACATTCTGTAGGACTGTACATTTTACGATAGCTTAATCAGGCAAATGAGCCTACCACCTCAGATACTTATCTTTTTGTGTTGAAAATATTCACTGGGGACCTATCTATGAACTCCCATTTTTACATAATTAACTGTAGTCTCTTTGTTCCACAATAGTCCACGGAACTGCTTGACTCATCTCTTCCAACCTTGACTCTACCTGGTCCTGTTCTACTCGCTTTCTCTCAGTGTAGCTCTGTAGGTGCCGCATCGTATCATCATGCAGCTTCTGACTTTTCTACAACCAGCTCATCTCACTTGGCATATGCTCCAAGTCTTTCCATGTTGGGACAGCAAGACTCTCTAAAAGTCCTATCTCCTAGTGCTCACCAGCAGTAGATCCTTCAGGTCTTCCCTACTTCCCATGAAAGCAAATTCTGAAAGAGCCAGGCTTTGCAGTCAGATAGACCCGTTCCCACCTTGCAATAGATCAGATATGCTTTATCCCCTACAGTCAATCCAAAGTATAATCTCCCGAGTCTCATGTCAGTGATATTAGGGTGGAAATGGTGGTTAGAGGTGGAGCCTCTGGGAAATGATGAGGTCAAGACCCTAGGTTAGACCCCATGGTTGGACTCACATGGTTTTACAGAGAGAGAGAGAGAGAGAGAGAGAGAGAGAGAGAGAGAGAGAGAGAGAGAGAGAGAGAGAGAGAGAGTGCAGACAAAAGCTACTCATGTTCCCGCCATGATAGGATGCAGGCCTGAGGGGCCTTACCGGAAGAAATTCTGCCATGTTTTTTGGACCTCATACCCTAGAACCCTGATAAGACAAGATAGTGATACCCCTTTTCTTTATGAAATACCTTACACTAAGCTTTTTTTTTTTTTTTTTTTAGTTTGGTGGTTGGTTGGTTGGTTGGTTGGTTGATTGGTTGGTTGGTTAGTTAGTTTTTCTAGACAGGGTTTCTCTGTGTAACAAGCACTGACTGTCCTGGAAGTCTCTTTGTAGATCAGGCTCCTTCAAACTCACAGAGATCAAGCCTCCTCTGCCTCCCCAGTGCTGGGGAGCAGCTAATACACAACACCAGAAAAATCATCCCAGGAACATTGCACAGTTGACTCCAACAATCTGCATTTTCAATGAGTTCTTTGATTCTTATAGAGCACATGAACTTCCTTGAGATGCCAACTACAGGTGTCCCATGGACATCATCAAAACCCCCTCCTACCCCAGTCTCTCTCAGCCATGGGGCTGGCTTTTTCTACACACTGTCCAGACTGGGCTCAAATACCATCTATGAGATCATCTCCCAAAGCATACTTTCTCTGACACCCAGTTTTGCATGCTGTATATAATTTTATTGTATTTTTCATCTCTCTTATCAGTCTCAGAATATGTGATGAACATTTTTTTTTTATTGAAAATTTTTATTTTTACATTCAGATGTTCTCTCCTACCATTTCCCCCTCCCTCCCAGGAACTCACTATCCCTCCCCTCTTCCGCCTCCACTTGTGTACCCACCCACCCTCCCCTGTACTCACTCCCACCTCGAAATCCTACCCCATGTCACCTTCATGGACAGGATCTCTCTCCTACTTATATATATGCTCCCTTGCATATATAGCTGAGCATGGGTCCCTCCTAAGCGCTCCCGGCTGTGCTTAGACCTGGGCTCGTTGGTTGGGATTGTTGCTTTCCTCATGTGTCGCGAATCCTCTCAACTCCTTCAGCCTTCACTCTATCTTCTCCCTTGGGAACTCCATGCTCAGTTTAATGGTTAGCTGTGAGCATCTGCCTCTGAGTATGTCAGACTCTTGCAGACCTCTAAGGAGACAGCTATCTCAGGCTCCTGTCAGCGTGTACATCCTGCCATCCACATCAACCTCTACCTTTGGTGACTGCACATAGGATGGATATCTAGGTGGAATAGTCTGTAGACTGTCCCTCCTTCAGTTTCTGTCCTGCACTGTGTCTCCTTATTTGCACCCTTGAGTATTTGTTACTCCTTCTAAGAAGGACTGAAGGCTCCCCTATTTGGTCATCATTCTTTATGAGCTTTATGTGGTCTGTGAGTTGAGTCTTGGGTATTTCAGGCTTCTGGGCTAAAATCCAATAATCAGTGAGTGAATACCATGTATGTTCTTTTGTGATTGGGTTACTTCACTCAGGATGATATTTTCTAGTTCCATCCATTTATATATGAATTTATCAAATTCATTGTTTTTAATAGCTGAGTAATATTCCATTGTATAAATGTACCACATTTTTTGTATCCATTCCTCTGTTGAAGGGCATCTGGGTTCTTTCCAGTTTCTGGCTATTATAAATAAAGCTGCTATAAACATAGTGGAGCATATTTCCTTGTTATGTGTTAGAGCATCTTCTGGATATATACCCAGGAGTGGTATAGCTGGGTCCTCAGGTAGTGATATGTCCAATTTTCTGCATTTTTTTTTTTTTTTAAAAAAAAAAAAAATCATCACTGCTATCCTACACAGTCGGTACTCAACAAATGTACCTGATCAGTTTTTTGTTTGTTTTGTGGGCTTTTTGTTTTGTTTTGTTTTGTTTAATAAATGAACAAGTTAATAAAGTTTGAACAAACCCAAAATGGCTGGATGGCAGTGTTTACCCTCATGCAGTCTTTCATTGTCCCAGAACAATAAGCTCAAAGACACACTAGAGAGTAAGGAAAGAGAAATGCCAAAGGAATGAAATTAGTCCCGAGACCAGCACGGACTTTTACAATGCATTTTCTGGTGACTGCATGCTTCCAGCTGTTGTAACTTGGGGATCCTTTACAAGGCTGTAATTTTCAAATCATGCTGCAAGCTAACTACTTTTATGCTAATTTCCTTCAATAAATATGATTGCTGGGGAAGACACTTGGACTTGTTTGCATCGTAAAGGCCAAAAACCTTGAAAGCACCACTTTTTAAACTTTTAATTTCCATACTGTGTGTTTGGGCCAATCATCTCCTCAGCTGGAATAATGGCTCCAGAAGGCATTCTATAAATGTCCAATAAGTAGGGTGACAGTGATACAAGCTGAAAGTGTAAAGTCCTCTCCTAGATGACCTTCAAAAGGGATGTGTTTTATGAACAACCATAACCCAACATCGGATCTGTTAGCCCAAATCCCAGTATGGAACAACAAATCAATATGTAATTTTCTTGACAGAACCATTATTTTACAACTTCTTTATATTTTTTAGAGTACAAAAGAGACTTCTCTAGGGCTATCGCAAACTAAACTCCCCTAACGAATACCTTTATAATTTGATAAGTAAGGAAATTTTAACACCTTATGGTTAAATAAGCTTAAACTAAAATACCTTCAGTGTGTGTATGGGGTCGGGGGTGGCTACTCACCTCCTAAGAAGAGACCACTTGTATTATGGCAGCCTAGCACAATTAAGGAAAGTCTTTCTCTGCAGCAAGCGCCTGGATGATTGGTTTATGATCCCATCTCTTCAAATCAAATATTTATTGTCTCATGTTGCTCTTTATTAAGGCATTCCAGTACAGCTTTATGATGAATTAATATTCCCAGGTCTGAAAACTCCTCAGAGTGTTTCACAAGCCTCGTGCAGATATTAAAATTTTCAATAGCCTGCTGACGGGATAAAGAGCCTTGGGAAACATCGTCTGCCATTCAAGGATCCTGAAGACCCGTGAAATTAATATGAGGGAAGAAGAAAGATGCTTGTGAAATGTTTAAGTCTCCCTGATGGGCTAGCTGGTCACACTACTTTGTGGTCACAAGTGACATGTGACTTCCCTTCATATGCAATGGGCCCTTGGTACTCAAATCCCCTCCCTTTGCATCTGACATCCATCCACTGCTTCTAGCTCTTCACTCATGGTCATGCCACTACCCATAAATCTACCTCTAGTACCTGCCTGTATTCCAGACAGCTGCCACATCTCCCCGCTCTCAAGGAAACAACTCATTGTTTAATAGCCAGCACACATCATGCTTTTACATGCACCTGCACCTTGGTCACTCTATCCCAAACAGCCTTCCTGAGTGTGGCCAAATTAATGGATATTAAACATGTCATCTGAGCTATGCATAGTGGAAAAGGGCAGATGTGTCTCTTGTGATGGTCACTTTATTTCCATTAGCAGCTATAATGACCATTAGTGTTTCAGGCGATTGGCTCTTATGCCATGCTTTCATCTATTAAATGATTGAAATGTGAAAGGAACTTTCACATACAGCATTGCTAAATGGCTGCCTCTTTATTCATCTTATAGATGCATCTAGATTTCTTTTTATCAGAACAAGATGTAATATTTATATCGTATTGAGTTGCGTCCTGTCGAATTCCGCTCTTTGTTCCCTTTCCCAGGGATCTCGTTGGATCCTAACTCTCCTCATCAACACACTCACTAACTGTTCCTGCTTAACTTCTGGATGAGCCCTCCCCCAATGGTGCCAGCCAATTCATTTAGGAGTCAGTCTTCCTCCCTTTAAATGCATAAAGACATCCATACAGTATAGTATCCAGCTTTAATCAGTTGTGACTTCTGTGTGAGGCTTGTTGGTCTTTCTACCATTAAAAGTAATAATTTTGATCCATCTTCTAATGAACGGTAAGTTTCACCTGGTATGAACGGCTGTAGTTAACTACACTGGCTCCCAGTGGAAACCTCTTCCTTCCATATGACCATTGCAATGAACATCTATCACTCCTTCAACTGTCTAGTATTTGTGCACCCTTCCTATGCCTGGGGCTTGTACCTACGGGATAGATCTTGGAGGGATGCGAGATCTTCAACTTCTATTAGGGAAGAAAGAAGGAAGCCAAATGTATACATGGCCTTTCCAAGGCCAGGGAGCATGAGCAAGGAAAGGCTCAGCAAACAGTCATGTTTTCAAAGCCTCTGGATTTAGAGGAAGGCCATAGGTAATCTAGCAGAGTCAATAACAGAATCGAATGTCCAAGATAAGAGACTCCATTTTCTAGGCATAGGCTGGCGTCTTCTAAGCTCTGCAGCTTTCCTGAAGTCTGGAACTGACTCTCTGGATTTCTAGTCAAAATATCCAGTATCCATCAAATAACACCCAGAGATAGTTTTTGTTTTTAACAACCAAGGACTCTGATAAGTCTCAAAACTGACTTGGTTTAGAACTTGCCCCCCAGTCCTTATCAACACAGCAGAACCCACCTCTCAGCCTCTTTGAAAATTAGCCATGACTAATGCTCACACTCTGGTTCTCAAGGATCACTGGCTGTCAGCTTAAGCAATTCTATCTACAGGATTTGTCAGGACACTGGGACACCATCCATCTAAAACAAAGAATCTCAATCTACTGAGCCAAAGGTGCTTTGTTAAATCTTTTTACTAGTCTTAGGTTTCTTTCCAATGCCCCCCCACCCCCTTCCCATGCAGTTTCTCATTCATCCTCTTTAGCATAACAGAAAAGGCAAAGCACAAACAGAAATTGTCTTCTCTATAAGATGTAGATATCCCAAGAAGGAGCCTTATATTCCCAGGTTTGTTCCTTTCAATATGTAAGTGGTCTTTGCCCACCCAATCTCAGACACTCTCACAATAATCCAAGTAGATACAAAAGGAAATAGTGCCCTACTCAAGACTTTCTACCTCCCCTCCCCCAACAAAGTATTTAGTCATGACACTTTGGTCTAGTATATGTCAACACAATATTGAATTCCCACGCCATTCTGCCCAGGACTAGATTCCCAAAATTCCTGTGCAGTGTATTTACTCTTATTTTCAAGGAAAATGCCAGAGTCAAGGAGTAACTACATTGGCAAGTTTTAACTTTCACACTATAATTCTTAAGACTTCTCTGCAGAGACAAAGTTGAATAAATAAACTTTTCCATTTCATACATTTTATGTACCATGCAATGTTGGAATAATACTATATAAGTTTTAAATGTGTGCTCATAAAAATTCAATATACAGTATTCTATAGATGACCACTTTTATGCTAATGAAAATGAATACAAAAGCCATGAAATAATGCAAACATGAATATATACATATTTACACATATATAAATAAGTTATATAAGTAATGCAATATGAAATATGGAGTATGGTATATAGATAACATCCAAACACTGTACAGAAGTTCATTCAAATAAGAAAGGTGCATATTAAAGTAACTTCCCATGGGACATGGAGGGTGAATAAATATTGACTGAAGGATAAGAGGGGAAGGAAGGCTGTCCTCCAATTAATAAACCTTCCAACTTGCAAAGCAAAGATACTATTCCCCACTGTCAGTCCTGTGGGAAGATTTTCTGTAGGGGTGAGGGTGCCTGTGCATGGACATAATTTGATCAGGGTAACCCTCGCACACCCCATCTCATGACCATGTGTGAAAGTCAATCATACTTCATCTCAGATTCTCATTGGTTGAACATGCTTTGGACTGAGAACAGACCAGATATTACATAGTATGCACTATGGTTTAGATTAAACAAAATCTAGACATTTAGAGGAATGTGAAAGAATTAAATATCTGTTCACATTTTGTTCAGTATATACTCCGGCTAGAAATGAGAAAGGTTAACTTTTTCCGATGTAAGACACTGACAAGGTGTTTTTTATAAACCAAATGGCACTTTTTCCAAATTTTAATTACATGAATACCTTAAAGAGTTGGGCGTTCTTAACACAATCTTGGTTAATGGAACACACACTCTTGAAAAGTTGGTGAATCAATTATCTTCATTTTCAGGATTAAGTTAAGGGGAAAACTAACTTGGATGTGTATCAGGCCACTGCTCCTTGATGGATACAGCTCACTTTAGTTTCTCATAGCTCTGTCTCGGCTATGAATATTTGTTGTGGTATGACAGAGGTTGACTCTTCAAAGAAAAAAAGCTAAGACCTTACTTTTATAGCAAACAACCCAGTATTTTATAGACACAATGGACACCTACCAAAAAAAACCATTTATATCCCCTTCTTCCTTGTCTAACACATTAACAACTGTCTTGGGATCCAGCTCTGGCTAACAGAATGCTCAGAAACTTACTACTTGAGTTTTTGGGAGTTTTCTCCAAAAGGAAATATTTAGCTCACAAAGGACCATTTTGCCTTCTCCCCACCTCCTCTGCCTTCTTATGGGAATATAGAGGAAAGCCCTGAAAGTGCACCAAGGAGATTAAAAAAAAAATGTGGCAAAGGTGGTGTAAACAGTAGACAAGATCTCCTTGGAGAAACAGTTCACCGTTCAAGATCTCTTGCTAGGGGCACCAAGTAAATTCCTTACAGTTGAAGCCACTACTGTTAGGCTTTAGCTGAATGTAATCCTAATGAATAGAACAGCATTTAAAAATACAAAGTCCATGCAATGATCTAGAAAACACTTTAAGCACCAAGCAAGAAAGAGTACAATGGCATTCTTACCATAATAATAAATTTGTTAAAATGTATCTACTCAAAGATTACACAATAACACACAAAGTAATAGAAGTTGCATCAGGGATGTAGAGGGTGAATGGGTAAACAGACAAAATAACTTTTCTGCAAATCAGCACACCTTTCAATGAAAGGAAACACTATTACTAATCAATGCTTTAAGAACAAATGAAGAACTCTCTAGACAGCTACAATGTAAGAGTAATATTTTTAATTTGCTCAAATGTTTTCAAGTACCATCTTTATCTTGAAGACTTAATTATAAAAGAGCAAAAAAGCAAAACTCTGTTTCTTTTCACTAACTGACCATGTAACATCAGTTCTTGGCCTTTTTTAGACTATGTTCTGCCCTTTGTCTTTATAAGGCAGTTACAGCAAAGTAGTCATGAGACAAGCAACTGGAATCCTCACTGAAATGAAGACCTATTTCTAATAGTATATGTCGCAAAGGAATGGAAGAGTGTTGCAGCTCTCTGTGTGTGGAAGCTCCCCTGGACTCAGCAGATGAAGGGTGAGGCAAACAGTGGAGGCTGGCTAGCATCTGGGAAAGTGAGAGCATCACAAATCTTGAGGCTCAGATGAAGTGGATATTTGTTTTGCCATGCATCTCTGTGGTCCTGCCCCTGGGAAGATGAAACTTCTGGGAATCTAGCTAGAACAATGGGAGGCAAAGATGGAGCAATTTGGCTTTTGGCTTGGGTCACTCAGGGTCAGCATTTAAAAGGTGACATTCAATTTGAGCCTTGAATGAGGAATTGGGAGTGTGCCAGGAGAAACTGGGACAGAGTACCTTCCAGATGCAAGCTTGGATGTCTGTCCAGTACTGAGAGAGAATAAGTGGATGAGAGATGAGTCTGGGAAGCCAGGTTGCTGAGGGACTAGCCAGAGCTTCCTAATGCCACTGTTCAAGGTTTGATGGCTTACACTGCAGAACTGGGGTGAGTCCCAGGGAAGGTGTCATAATTAACTTCCTGTACTACGTGAGTCTATTATAGAGCATGGTAGTCTCCTGTGTTCTCATCTTACTTAACAGGAAATAAAAGAATAGATGTTCCAAGGTCGAGTAAGATGACTCTTGGGGTTAGCTGATATTTTGGTGTTAATCACAGCTCTTGTTTTCTTTGGTCATGTATGGGTTTTCAGAAACATAAACATTTCTTGAAGGCTGTTTATTTTTATTTTTATTTAGGGTATGTGTATCTATGTGTGTATGTTTGTTTGTGAAGGATGTGTTTTGAGGTGTATGTATATATATACGTGTGGTGATGCCTGTATGGCTTTTAGGGGGTGGTGTACATGTTTGTTTGTGATGGATATGTTTGTTTCTCTCTGCAGGTTAGATTTCTCTAGCTCTGTATTCCTCTACTCCAGCCAGGATGCTCTGCTAAGTTTCATTGTTCCCAGCCTCCAAGCCATGTGTCCATCAGACTCACGACTCCTCCAGGTTCTTTGTGCCACCCTTAATTATTTAACAAATTACATGTGAGGTCTGGAGAGATGGCTCAGCAGTTAAGAGCATTTACTGCTCTTACAAAGGACTGGGTTCCACTCCCAGCACCCATATGACAGATCACAGTCATCTATAACTCCAGCCCCAGAAGACCTGGTGCTTTCCTTTGGCCTCTGAGGGTACTAGGCTTGTGCATGGTATTCATATCCATGTGCAGACAAACGTTCATACACATAAAATAAAAAGAAATAAAAATTCAAAATCCAAACTGTATTTGACAGCTTTCCTCACACAGCAAATCTGATGTCCTGTGGGGTCCCTTACAAAATTATAAAAAACATGTAGTAAACATTTCAGTGTTTACCCAGTACCACGCACCATGACAAGGATTTGGCATGAATTAACATTTAGACGTCATAACGTCTTGGGGCCAGTGCTGTTAGTGTCCATCTTTAACACAGAACTGGATCCTGCCTTCGTGGAGGAATTTCACTTTGGTGCCAAGGTCCTTTGATCCTGGAACCCACTCTGTAGCATGGATGGCATCGCTCCTCCACCCTGCCAGTCTTTCCTCACGTGGGTGTGTATTTCATGTCTGTCTTACAGATCCACATTCTCAGTAAGGCTTCTCACTTCAGGTAAGCCTCGCTGGAAACTGCAACACAAACAGATCTAGAGGTGTGTGTCTTACGTGATTCTATAGCCCATCAAGTTGACAGTGAAGGTTGATCACCATGTGCACGAAGTTACCAACCCAGGCAGAAAAGCCATGTTCTTATCCCTTTCCCAAAAAGCAGAAAGATAAACTGGGAGATGGAGTTCCCCAGAGCTTGTGTATTTGCTTCAAGCAAGAAGAGTCAAATCTGTAAGCTGGTAGTTAAGCAGAGGAAGAAACGCTCAACCAGGTTCCGAGTAAGGCTTCCTCAGAGGAAAATAAATTTCTGTACAAAACTCCACTAAAAATCAGAGTTAACTACTACATTTAAGTTTCCTGACCATGGATATTCTTCCCCAAGTGAAGAATGTAGTGTCAGATATAAAGTTTATAATTCTAACTCCTTCTTTGCAATTCCTTAAACCACAAACCTTGATTACAACCTGTGGTCTGGCTTGTGGTGCAGAGCCATGGGCCAATTTACTGATCGCATCGAGTGGCTTCTTCCTTGATATTCAAGAGGAAGACTTCCCTTAATGTTTGGCAAACAGGAAAAGATTCAATAAAATATGCAATCCAATATTCGAAGCATGAGGGAAAAAAGCAATCACTGATTGTGACAAATTCTCTTACAAACTCGTCTCACTGTTGACAAAGGATGGAGCTGGCCCTTAATGTGTTTAATCTGGGATGAATAAATGTAAAGGAATTACATTTTGCGAACACCGATAGCAAACAAAACTGTGACTTACTCGAGAACCAAAAAAGAAAAGGGAAAAAAGAAAATAGAAAAAAAAAAAAAATCAATTCTTCTTGGTGATTCGCTTAGTGTCAGAAACTTAGTGTCCAGAAACTGAGGCAAGGAGTGAAGCAATCAATGAAGCCGCTGGCGGTGATCTGCAGTGAGGTAGGACCTGAGTAACAAGGAAGTTAAATCACAGCACAGGACTTACAGCTAGGACTCAGGGAGTCAGTCACTTTAGACACTGCTCCCATGAAGCATTTGGGGATCTTGTACAGGTGACAAAGGATGGAGACAAGGAGACGACAAGGGTGGACAGAAATGGGATCATCAAAAACCATCACCCAGTTCATATTAGACTGGACCTAATAATAAAACAAAACAAAACAAAACAAAAGGTTATCCCCTGTTGGAGCCAGATACTGGCATATTTAGTAGAATCCATTACAGTCCTGGGTCTGTGGGGGAATCTTCCACAGAGAAAGCGAGTGTGCTGAGGTGGAAGTCCTTTATAAATCAATGTGGTATTTGCATAGACTATACAGCACCCCACCCCCCACCCCCGCTCGCTCTCCGGATACACACATGCACACAGCCCAGTGCGAATTCTTACCCTCATTTCTGTTACACCTCATTGCAAAGGTCACTCATCAGGCCCTTCCATCAGCTATGCCAAACGCAGTTCTCCAAACTCAGCTCTGGATTTCTCATAACACTGAGTACAGTGTAGTCAATGAGGGAGGAACAGTATTTTATACTGGATTATTTGGGGATTGACGAGGGGACAAACTGAGGCTATTCAGTATAGACGTGAGGTTTTTCAAGCATTTTCAATGTGCAATAGGTTGAATGGAAGGGAGAAAAAAAAGTATGCCATTTCTATGGAGGGACCACTGTCTTTTCTCAATGGAGTCATGAGCTAGAAATGAAATTTGAACAGAGGAATGAGCCAGAGGTCTGTACCTCTTACATCATTCCCTAACCTTTGTATCATGCCTTAACCACAGGCATGGGGAGAGTGTACATAACCCACTTCCAAACCAGCTCATTTTTTTTTTTCTGAGTAAAATGAGTGTTCTAAATACAACATAACCAGAAAAAAGACAGGCTCAAAATCTCCCTGGTCCTCATCTCTTCACGACCCCAGAATATACTCCTCCCCAAAGCACAAAACAAGTTGCTGGCCTTTGCCCTCTAACTCTGTTGCCTGACATGTGGATATGCACATGCCTGTTGCATGCTCTCACCCTACATACAGCCTCTTTCCCGCAAGTCCTGGTGAACTATCCCACTATGCCTGTCCGTACATACACACAATGCTTCTTCTTAACTCTAGCTTTTGGTGCATTTCATTATAAATTCTGTTTACTCATCTGGCCCCTTTACTGGCTACGTCAAAAGTTTATTCTGAAATTCCATTTCCATGCTGTGGTTTGCAAACAGACTCACATTTCTCAGTGCTGTTAATTTACAGGGGAAATACTATTTAAAATGATAAAGTCACAGCCACATGAGTTATAGGGACTTCTGCATCAATCTGTGGGCTTGTAAATTTTATAGAAAAACAGCAGCCCTCGAGAAGAAGAGACACTAAAGTGGTTTCATGTTTATTTCTATTAGATGAGACACTCCAGCCAATTTCTCTACTAAATTAGCTTTCCTTGCCACACTGCAGCCAACGTGATAACAACGGTCCCAAAGGCTATACATTTTAAGTCACACGAAAATCAAATGTGCACAAATGAATATTCCATTTTGGTTTTGGCACACCACACAATTCATTTGGTGTGATTTGTGCAATTTCTCCCACACTGGAATTTCCATAAGAGAGAATCATACAGCAAAATATAGATGATCAGATATGACATTTAAAAAAAAACAGTGATGCATGCCCCCCCACCCCACCCCCAGTCCCGGGCTGGCCAGAGCTGTGTAAACTTCAGCTCCATCACACTTCAGCAACATTCAGAGTAAAAGTGTGGTCAACTTTGAAAGGCTCCATCAACAGGACATTTGTAAACACATTTGGCAACTTTAAGACAAGCATAGGGATTCAGGAGGGCAGGATGTCAGATGACCTGATGCCCTCTTCTGGTCTCCATGGGTACTACACACACTTGTATATATCCCCACATAGATACACACACACTACACACTTTTTTTTTTTAAGAAAGTTTCCTCTAAGTCTCATGTACTGAAGACTCGGTCCACAGCTGGTGACACCACTGAGAGGTGACTAAGCATTAGTTAATCACCTTCTCAGACCACTGTAACCTTGATGATAACTAGAACTGGCATGTTGCTAATAGTCTAGAGACCTGACCCTAGACAAATTAAAAGAGAATTTCAAGCAGGGAGAAACCCAGCACTAGTAATTAAATCCCTAATAAGAATCCAACACAACATACAAATTCCCCTTCTACCAGAGAGAGCAGAAAGAACCTTTTATGGAATATTTTCTTTGTGTGAGATGCTATGTTAGGAACATGTGTTGATTCCTTATTATTTTAAACATTTTAAAGGATTTTATTTATGTTATGCATGTGAGTGTTTTGCCTGCTGCATACATATTTGCCTGATGCCTGCACAGATCAGGCAGGGTGTCAGATCCTCTAGGACTGGAGTTACAAATAACTGGGAGTAGACATGTGGATACTGGGAATACAATAGTGGTCCCTTGCAAGAGCACTAAGTGCTCTTAACATTGAGCCTAGTCTCCAGTCCCAGTATTTCATATGGCTGAGATATGAAACATTCCTATTTACCCACCCAAGGGCTGAAGAAATGGATCAGCAGTTTAGAGTAGGTACTGTTCTTAGAAGGATCAAGTTCTATCTCCAGCACCCACATCTGGCAGCTCACAACTGCCTGTAATTCCAGCTCCAGGAAACCTGATGTCTTCATTTGGTCTCCCATGGATACTACAAACACACACACACACACAGGTGTTCACATATATATGTATGTGTATATGTATGTGTGTGCGTGTGTGTGTGTGTATGAAGAAGAGGAGGAGGAAGAAGAGGAGGAAGAAGAGGAGGAAGAAGAGGGGAAAGGTTCCTCTAAAAGCTTCATATTTTGAAAACTTGGGGCCCCCCGCTAGTGGCCCCCACTGAGGGGGGGAAAGGGGTTAATTTTCAACTTTATCAGTGTATTTTAACAGTTTTTTAAGTCACATTTTGGGATTATTGGGCCAAAATGTCACCCAAAAACCCAACCCCCCTTTTTTTTCCTTCCCCTTCCCCCCTCCAAAACCCCCCAAAAGGGGTAAATTTTTTCTTAAACCATGTTTCTGCCTGATGTTCTAAAATTATGGGCCCCAAACCAACACCCCCCCAAGAGCCATGGCTTTTAAAATCCTTTTAAATTTTTTTTTTCAGGCATTCCCCTTACAGCCCTGGAAGCATGAAGCGCCCCAAACCAAAAAGAAAAATAGGGGGGTATATCCCCCCCACAAAATTTCCCCCCGCCCCAAAGGGAAAGATGCTCTGGGGGGGCCAAAAAAAATTCCCCAAAACCCGTATCCAATCTTTTAAAAACATTGATTCAAAAAACCCCTTTTAGGCCTGGCTCCTAGGGGGGTCTCCTACCAAAAGGGTCTATAGCTCAATGCTGGGGTAGAGACATCTCCCCAATACCAAAAAGGGGGTTTTTAATTTTAAAAAAGTCTCCCCGGGGGGGGGGGAGGAAATGGGGGGGGGGTTTAAAAGGGGATTTTTTGAAAAGGGGCGAAGAGAAATTTTTCTTCCATTTACTAATTTTAAAAGTGAACAAACCACAAAAAGGGAGAAAAACAAACCCCAAAATAGCACTCCTTGGGGCCCTTTGAAAATCCTATAAATTTTTAGAAATTTTTAAAAACAGGGCAAAAATTAAAACCCCCCAATTTTTTGGCAGTATGGACTACAACCCTGAGTTCCAAGAACCCCTTAGGTTTTAACTGAGACTCTAGTTTTTTTTTTTTTAAAAAAAAAAAAAAAAAAAGCCCCCAAAACATATTTTAAAAGTTCAATTCCTTTAAAAACCTTTTAAGGTTTTAAAAAGGTGGGCCCAAAGGTTTAACAAATTTTTCAAACTCAGCTTTCCCCCTAACCCACAACCAAAACAAAACCGACGAAAAAGAGAAGAATAGAAGGAAGAAAAAGAAGGGGGAGAAGAACTTTTCCCCCAAATCCTTTAAAATTTTCTTTCCTCTTTAAGGTGTGGCTCCTTCCCTCTTTAAAAAACCCCTTTTTTCCCTCCTTTTTTCCCTTTTTAAAAATTTTCCCAAAAAAAACCACCAAACGAAGGGGGAAAGGAGAAAAAAAGAGGGAGAAAAAAGAGGGGGGGAAAAGGGGCCCTTTCTTTTAATTAAATTTTTTTTTTTTAAAAAAAAATTTTTTTTTTAGGTTTTTAAGTTTATTTTTAAAATTTTTCTTTTTGCTTCCCCCTTTTTTTTAACGTTTTAACCCCCCTTTTGGGGGGCGGCAAAATTTCATTTTCTCCCAAAAAAAATAAACTGCTTTTATTAAATTTTTCCCCTTTTCCAAAAAAATTTCCCCCGTTTTCGGATTTTTTTTATTTTTCCTTTTCCCACTTGTTTTTTCTTTCAAACTTCCCGGGGATATTTCTTTTGCTTCTCCAAAATTTAACGATGGTTTTTTAAAAGGGAAAAACCCCCCCCTCAAAGGAAATAAACCTGGGGTTCAAAATTTTTGGGGGTTTTGGGGGGGAAAAACGGGTAAAAATGGGGTATTTCAACCTTGTCTTTCAAAAAAATTTTGTTCTGACCCCATTGGCAAGCTTCCCCCTGTTTAACCCCAATTCGGGTTTTTTACCTATTATCCAAAACTTACATGACAAGCATCAAACCCCAAAAAACCCCAAAATGAATTTTTTTTTTGAAAAAAAAACAAAAACAGGGACTGGAGGGAAGGGGGTGTTTTCTCCCAACCCCTGTCTTCCCTTTTCCAAAGAAAAACCGGTTCTTTTGAAAAATTTTTTCACTTGGAAAAAAAATAAAAAACCCTTTTATCCATTGGTAAATTTGGTTTTTTCCCCCTTTTTGGTTCAATTCTTGAAACCCTGTTTTAAAATGGGCCCACCAACCAAAACACAAAACAAAGTTTTTTTTCCCCCTAAAGAAAAAGAAAACAAATTTTTTCCATTCCTCAGTTGCCCCAAACCCTTTTCCCTTTTTAAGGTGTCTTTGGGCCTCAAAAAACTGGGCCCCCCCTTTACCCCAAAACCCCAAACCCCCCCAAAAAACCCTTTGATCTTTTTCCCCTTTTTTCCTCCCCAATTGAAAAAATTTAAAGTAAGAACCTTTAAAAAAATTCTCCCACCCTTTTTAAAAACCTGTTCTGGGGTTTTTCACTAGAAAAAAATCCAAATGGGGGCCCAATCCTGCCCCCTTTTTTTGACCAGCCCTTTTTTTCCTCCTCCACCACCCTTTCCCCCAAAATTCTCCTTCCCAAAACCCAAATGATTTTCTTTTTCCCGGTCTATTTTAAACCCAAAACCTTTTTTTCCTTCTTCCTTTTTTTTGGCCCCCCCCATACATTTTCAAAAATACCCATAAATTTTTTTCAAACAGCAATCCATTTTTCCCCTTTAACCTTCTCTTTCTTATCCTAAATAACGAATCATTTTTTTGGGAAGGGGAGAAAGAATATCCAAACGTTATTTTTTTTTAAAAAAAAATCCCAAAAAGTGGCAAAAGGGGGTTTTAAAGGGGAAACAGTTTTTTTTTTTTAGAGTAAATATTCTGAGTACAGCATTGCCATTTTCCCTACTTTATATTCAGAGTCTGGAGGAGTGATGCATATTAGGTGCCCATAAAAAATATGAAGTGTTAACCTCATGTGCAGGTACATGTCTGTAATTCCTACACTCAGGATACTGAGGTAGGATCATCTCAAGTTTGAGACCACTGTGTCCCTACAAAGTTAGAACTGATCTCAAATTCGAGTTGTAGATTTCAAGCTTTCTGGTAGCAGGACTGTTAATCTGTCTTGTTCAAGTGCTGAGAAATCAAGGAAGCATGAGGTAAGTCCTGAGGGAAGGAAGAAAGGAATACTGATTAACCCTAAACTGTTTGACTTCCCTAAACTGTCTGACTTCCATGAATAGAGGAGCGGCCACTCAAACTTCAAAGATAGGATGTTTGTATGCTGGTGTACTCTTAACGTACTAAAATATGTGCACGCAGCATACACAGGAGCAAATAACACATGCATTAGAACACAGTGGAGAGAGAACTCAGCAAAGAGACATCAAAGCCATTAAATACTCCACAACTAAATAAATCGCTTTGTTGAAACACTATTTTGTTGTTGTGTCATTTTGGTTTTTGTTTGGTTTTGCACATTCTGTAGCTAAGCCATCTATGGTCACAGCCTAGATTTGTTCTTAATTTCTTCTTTTCATTATCTTTCAACAGATGGAAGCAATAAAAAGCACCCAGCATGCTCAGCGCTCTAATTACTAGGCTATAGCTCTTTTAAAATGACACTGTCCCTTCGACTTTAAAATAAACTCCTTACATGCCCTAAGTGTGGTGTATTAAGAGCGCTTGAGCATATTAAGAAATACCTAAGTAAACGAAAATCCTTGGCTGTATTACAGTATTTAATTAGAAAAGAAAAGGACGCTGTGGGACTTCACATGATGGAAGTGTGAAACAGAGAGCTCAAAATGAAATGATGTGACAGACTCCGAAGAGAAGTCTCTGCTCTACCACATCTTGATCGCCTACCTTCTGCATGAGAAGCTGAAGACTGCCACCTAAATATTCTGTCCAAAGTACAGTCCACAGGGCTCCCAAAGACAGAAAAAATAAATGCAAGGGGAGTAAGAGTAGTCCAGTCTGTATTTTCCTATAAATAATCCCATGATCAGACTGTGAGGAACACAGTCAATGCTCTAAGAGTGGATATTCTGGGTGTAGAGTTCTCCTTTTCACAATTTTACATTCAGAATCTAGAGGAGTGCTTGGTCTGTACTAGGTGTCTATAACCTCTGAATGGACTTACGATCTGCTTAGCAGGAGAGAAATCATGCCTGGTAGTAGTACCTACCTAACTACTCAGGGCTAGTGAGTTGTGGATCTTGGAAGAGAACTACAACTGCCACTTTACTAAAGCAGCAAAATGCCTAACTACAGTCTAACTATATGTCCTTGTACCCACAGGTAAGTGTAGTCACCCCCTCAGCAAGGAAATGTCTCTTTAGGATGGACAGAAACCATCACAGAAAACCACAGCTGATCCAAATGCAGAGTTGTGGGTCTCAGTCCCAACACAGACATCTACAACACAACTCCTGCAACCCAAAAGCTCAGGGAGCATTTTTGGATGAGGGAAAGATTGAAAGAGCCAGAGGATCAGGGAATTTGTTGTAAGATTGTTTATCTCCTAGAAATATCAGAAGGGACACCTATGAACCTTACCAGCATGGCTGCCTCAACATAGCCTGGCCAAGCAGGATACCACTAGGTATGCTAATGTGGGAAGGGAAGAGGTCAGAAGGCCTCAACCTCAGGCTAAGAACTGCAGGCCACTAAAGATGGCTGAGAGCAGGAGAAGTAGTCTTCCCCAGGAAGAGCACATGAATTAGTTATTCAACACCAAATGGTCAGCCTGAAATCACATATGCACAAGTGACATGGTTCACTGACCAGGTTCTACTTTTGCATTTAGGAATGTTACACTATATATAACTATGGATATAGACATATAGATATCAATCATAGAAAAAGAGACCATACATTTGAAAGAGAGCAAGGGGTGGGTAATGGGAGTATTTGGAGGGAGGAAAGGGAAGGGAGAAATGATGTAATTCTATTATAATCTGAAAAATAAAAATGTTTAATAAAAAGTATAAATCTGATAACTCCATGAAGTAGAATAAAAGGTAAAAAGTATTTCTAATACACCAAAGTAAAAAACCATACAAAGTATTAGCCCCATGTGCATGTCTATAATTCCAATATTCAGCAGGCGGAGGTGGGATGATCTCAAGTTTGAAATCATGTGTCCTATGAAGAAAAAACACTATCTCAAAAACAGAAGCAAAGAACAAACCCAGGAAGTGTGCTAACTACTACACTAGTGATTAGAAACAGTGGTTTGCTGCAAATTTCTATATTTTAACTAAAATCACTGAGAATTAATCCTATAGTTATAATCTATAGCTCCCTTTGGCTGTGTTAGCATCTATAACATATATTTTTAGACACATAAAAAAGCAAGCTTATAACAAAGTGCTACTACATTTTTTTTCTCTCTCAAAATAAAAACTCTCATCTCCTACAAGTCAACCATTACTAAATATTTCAGAATGCGCCTACATTTAGAATTATTAAGAAATGTCTCTGTGCCCTATTTTCTTTTCCCAGTCATTAAGGGCAAATGCAAGTGTCCCCTTTGGTTTTCTGTTTTGGTCTTCCTCTCGTTGGATGGAAAGTTCACTGCTCTGTCTCAAAGCTGATGTGGCGAATGCTGTCGCAGGCTTTTTGGAAAGTCCTTGGCCCAAGTGTTACAGCAGACCTTAGAGCTGATTGCCAACTGCCTTTTTCTTATCTCGCTAGCAGAGTCCAGATATATTTTAAAATAACAACAAGTCCAGGCCAAAAAAGGAAAATAGAATCTCCACCTTCCCGGGGCTCCTCTGCAATGGAATGTTCGCAAGCCAGTGACATGAGTTAAAAAGTTATAAAGTTTTAGGTCAAACACAGAGCAGAGAAGCATCCCTTTGACCTTCTGCTTCACCAGTCCTGGAATGCAGATGCAATACTGGGAGTGCAGTAGCCATCTTATCACAATGAAGGGATGACGTAGTGAGAATGCAGAAAGGACCCAGATCCCACAAGGCGCTAGCAGGTGCCATAGCAGCCTTGAACTGCTACATCCTGTCTCTTCCCATGTGGAGAAACAGACCCGCTGTGTTCAGACTGTCAGTGAATCCAATCCTCCCTGACCTGTGTGTTACTGATAACTGACGGACTACATAGAGGAAACAATCGTCTCTGGTAGCATTTGCCCTAAACTCTATACCACATTTTCTAAACTAGAAATGGACTGGGTGGTAGTATAGGATGTTTCACATTTCAGTAGGATAAAAGTATTGAGAGCCTGGCTCTACTTCTCTGCTGCTTTTAAGAAGACATGATCTTTAATTAAATAAAAGTAACTAGAAAAAAATCATAAACTGGATGGAAAATCCAACCCCCATTAATGAAAAGTCTGAATTATAGCATTTAATATTTTCATAATTAATCTACACATAAATAATGCTTCTAACATATGAACTAGCACCCCCAAAAAGTATAATCACAAAGAATTAAAACCTCCCCCAAAAGTCACAAAAACCTTTGATTCTGCAGCAGAAAGTGTCTCTAGCTCAAGGTCAGGGCTCCCATTTCTCCATCACTAACATCAAGGAGCTGCAGGCAGCACAGTGCCACTTACTAAGGATGTTCACATGGTCTCTGAGTGAGTCGTAGCCAGTCTCAAGATGAGGTGCACGTTCATTCCACAGTCCTTGAAGAGTGGAGGGGCTCACTCCTAGGGACAACCCATCTCTTGGCGACTACTATCCATGAGTCACGTGGAGAATGTACCCTACGCCTATGATATTCACAGACACCTTTCTACATGCTAAAGGGGGGTCTCCACCACCACTTCCCTACCAGAAAATGTCTTATTGGAGAAGACCCAAAAGAAATGCCTGTGCTCTCGGGCATGTATTCCCTGGCTCCCTGACATCTGTGCTAGTGGAGTCTGTGCTAGACAGCAGCAGCTACACTGAGATAGTTCTTGTGCTCTTGTTGAGCTATAAACTCCTCATGAAGATGTCTTCTTTGCATCTCTAGATTGAATGAAAAGAAAACCCTCGAACCATGTAACTCTAAGTTATCACTTATTGGGGATGCTTGAAGCTAAGTTCCCCTAACACAGAATCCTTAAAGGAAAAAGTGGTTTGGCTATCCTTATGTCCTAGAAATCATTTAATCCCAAACACTCACTCAACTTTCCATATGAAAAGACACACTGGAGTTTGTGTACAGACAATCCTTGTCTCATTAGGTAAGTGGGAGGATACCAACAGCAATTAACAGCCAACAGATCGAAACTGCTTCCTCAGGCCTCACTGCTGCTTACTTCCCAGCTGTCAGCCGAAACATCTTCCCACTGTGATGAGGACCAACTTCCTTACTCTCAGCATCACTACTCCAGGGCACAGTGCCAGGCACATAGGAGCCACTCAAACGTCACTGAATGAAAGCACCTTGAAGAGGCAAGTGTTGGAACTGAGAGTCAGACGGGCCCTTCCCACCACACCCCACGGGCACGGAATGTTTATCTTACAAAACAGAGCTTTTCGGGCACTCCATTCAACAACACAGGTAACTCACTCTCCTCTCAGCACTGTGTATTACCTCAAAGACTATACGCCAGTTGTTGCCTTGGTAATTCCACTTTGCTTAGCTTTAATTTGATATTGATTTGAAAGGAACAGAGGGGAGGGTGACCCCACAGCAGTTCTATAATTAAGAGTTGGGCTTACATAAAACTTGGTTGGAAATAGGCTGGTCTTTGTGACACTTTTTCCCAAGTGGGAGCTGCAGTCCCTTTTAGTCTAGACAGGCTAATCTAAAAGACTCAGCGTGACAATCTAGGGTATGTTCTCAATGGTGCCTGAAACCACATGCAGCGTCTAGCTTAAGTATAAAGCTTCGTGACGAAAACTTGAAAAAGTAAAACCACAAAGCCCAATATCCTCTGTTCCCATTTGGTGCTTGATCTCTCTGGTCCATGCCATGTTCTTGGATGCCATCAGCTCCTGGCGACCTGGCCCTGCTAGGCAGACCATCTAAAGAGCTCTAGTGTCCACCAAATAAACTATGTGGACAGCCATCTTTATGTCCAACACAAGTATATGTCCCCTAGAAGAACACTGTAGAAGACAGTAAGGACCTGTTTCAGTATTACGCATTCTTTCTTTCCTTTCTGCTTTAGCACCCCCAGACCTGTGTAAGTTGTGTTCCATTTTCTAATCCATTTCTAAATGTTACCACACTGGATAAGAACTAAAGAACCCAGATACTATCAGTAACCAAAGTGCATTTCCAGGCCACACCCATGGTTAAAGAAAATGAAAAGCAGCAAAAGAGAAAGGACCTAGAGGAAGCAACAGCCCTCTTCCCCCACCCCAACTGTATGGGACCCACACTGCCCTTGCTGATGGTATTCACACATGCACCTTCCATTCAGGACCATGCATTTATGTAGGCAAAATCCGATTAACTGCAATGTATATGGGGAATTATACTGCAGACACTGATTTCACTTTCAGTTGTAAAAGGCTAAAGAAAAAAAAATATTGCTACTCGATCGGGAGGAAATGGGGTATCAGCATATTAATAAGAAATATGCAATTTCTTCTTCCTGCAAGATGAGGCAGTGTGATGTTTTTCTACGAGGGTACAACTAGAATGTTAAAGGGTCTCTGGGCATTGTCCAGTGGTTTACAGATTGCTAAAGGATTCAAGACTCTGGAGATATTCTCTTTGATGATAAGACAGTGTCCTCTGTTAAAACAATGATAATTTTTATCTATCCTTGTCACCCAGTAAACTAGATAGGCTATTGATTTAGGTTAGACATCCAAATACCCAAACAACGATAAATGGCGACTGGATTTGGTCATTACTAGAAGGCCAAGACAGATATTTTATTCACCTGACCAACAGTCAGTCTATGAAGCAGAAATAATTTACACAACCTCTGAACATTTCTTTCATGTTTCTTATTTTTATTGAATCTTCTCAGAAAATGCAGTGAATAAATTTGCTCTATGACTGCAGAAATAAATAAATAGATGAAATAGAGAGAGATTTGATACTACAAGGCAAAGTAAGACATATGGGCTCTCAAAATACAATTTTGCTTGGGAAAAATGAAGCCAATATACCCAATATTTGAACTTACACACGTTATATACCCAGGAATTTTCTCCCATGGGTATAAACAAAGGCATTTTTTTCCCTTCCTAAGGCACAAGAGAAGGAAAATGTTTCATTTTGTAAATTTATAAAGTATATGTGAGTCTAACATTTAGTGTCCGTTATAACGGAAGATGTTCTTCTTTCAGGAAGTCAAGTCACATCAGCAAAGTGTGCTTGCCATGCAAAACACACAGAGAGAAGCAACCTTAGGATGGTCTCTCCGCTGAAGAGAAAAACCAGTGAACCTAATCAAGTGGGGTTATCAGAGTGTCCTTAATCGAATCTAGAGTCCCGCCCACACTGTCTTCTGATCAATATACTCCAGGCTTCTTCATTCCCAATTACAAAAAAAAAAAAAAAAAAAAAACAGATAACCCAGAGACAGATGGGTGCTGCATACCCACTTATTTTCACTGTTAAACGGAGTTAACACACCCAGGGAAGCTGTTGCAATTACCGAAAAATGGAAAAGGGTTAAATGTGGAATTTAATACGAACCATATCCCCAACCTCATCAGCAGGCAAACAGGCAATTTCTAGGGAAATACACCAGAGAAGGCAGATCCCAGGCAGAGACCACACTCACAGTAGCTCAGAGTTACTTAAAGCAAAAATCTAAGTGATGTGAGATGCAGTGGTCAGTCCATTACCCAGACCAGCACAAGCCAAAAGGGTCTTTCCTACACACGTCCCCTCTGCAGAATCCCCCTACTCTCCCCGCCGGCACTGTCAGCCCCAGTATAACTTCCTTCCTGTCTCACTTTCTTTATTACCAGCTTCTTGGTTCATCTCCTTTGAGAAGCCATTCCTAACTTTTAGACACCACTGTTGAATTTTCGAAGTCATTAAACATCTAAGGGCTTAAATTTCCAATACTTATTCCAAGCTTAAAAAAAAAAAAAGTCACAGGGGCTTATTGTTAATGGCTTGTGGATTTCGTTCCTTTTTCACTTTAACACATTAAAAACTCAGCATTGTGTCATTCTTCACGCTCAGAATAGTTACTACCTACCACACTTGCAGCTGGATTGGCTGTTTATTAATGAGCCAATTCCCACAGCATGAGTGTTAGCACAGACACACCTCACACTGGATGAGAAAAGTGCAGAATAATTACGAGTGATGCTTCTTGTTTCCCAAATTGGAATGCAAACTCCTTCGGAGAAAAGTTACTCTGGGTGTTCATCCCAGCAGAAAGTTGTGTTTTCTATTCTCTTGCAGGTATTCATATTTATTGTAGGGCAAGCTGGCTCCAAGACTGGTTTTCTGAAAAGGGACAGAGGGAGGGGGAAAAGAAAAGAATGGAGAGAAAACAAAGAAGAGAGGGAGAGAGGGAGAAAAGAAGGAGGGAAGGAAGAAGGGAGGAGGGAAGGAGGGAGGGAGGAGGAAGGAAGGAAGGAGGGAGAGGGAGGACGGGCACAGGGTAGGGCAGGCAGGGTAAGGCAACCTCCAATAAAAGATTGCTTTACATCAAGATCACCAAACTGTCAAATTCACTCTCCAAATGGACTACCTTAGCTTGCCAAATATCATTCTATTAACTTTCTTTTTTCTCTTCTTTTAAAAATTTTATTATTATTATTATCATTATTATTATTATTATTATTATTATTATTATTATTTTGCAATCGACCTCTTGTCTCCTTTCATTACTGTTTGGGAACCAAACATTCATATTCTGGCTTTTGCGTTGGCTCCGGCAGCACCCACAAATGAGTAGATTTACTTTATTTTCCTGTTCTTAAAAGTACTCAGTCACAAGTGCTTAACCTATCCCCTGAAGATCCCTTGTACCTAAATTTTAATTTGTGTATGTGTGTGCACATGTTCTTGGATATATACATGTGTGTGCAAGTGCATTGCAGAGGACTGAGGTTACATCAGTTGTCTTTCTCAGTCCCTCTCCATCTTATTTCTGTAAGACACAGTCGCTCACATACCCTAGAGCTTACCTCAGCATTTCCCCAGCTCTTCCTCTCCGGCACTAGGATTACAGGTGTGCACCGCCATGCCCATCTACCTTACATGAGAGCTGGGGATCTGAACTCAGGAACTAATGCCTGCATGGCAAGCTCTTACTGAATAAGCCATCTCCTCAGCCTCTAAACATACTTCTATAAAGCTAGTAGACAGTTCCCTCTAGTTATCTCTACTCCACAGCAACCACAGATGGGTGGCTTGTCTTGAGAGAGATAAAGGGCATGACTTTACTTTCTAGATGCCCTGTAGAGTAATCACCAGTACTACTTCTATTTTCTCTACCCAAACTTCCAGTATCAGGTCTTTTATAAACATTACTTCTCATGTGTGTCCTGTACCCATCTGTGGTGGTTTCTAAATCAGGGTTTCATTGCTGTGAGGAGACACAGTGACCAAGACAACTCTTATAAAGAAAACCATTTCATTGGAGCTGGCTTACAGTTTCAGAGGTTCAGCCCATTATCATGCTGGCGAGAAGCATGGCAGTGTGCAGGCAGACATGGTGCTGGAGGAGTCCAGATTTTTACATCTTGATCTATAGGCAGAAAAAGAAGACTGTGTGCCACACTGGGTGTGGCTTAAGCATGGGAGACTCAAAGCCTGTCCCTCCAGGGACACACTTCCTGAAACAAGGCCACATTTGTAGGGCTGGGAGCTGTGAAGATGTGAGGAGTGCCCCAGAAATCTAGTCCTGAGATGAGTAAGAGTAGGATTCCCAACCCCCCTCACTCTCTGCCCTGGGCTTACATGTCTGTGCCCCCCACCCCCACTCCCACTACCCGCGCTTTGCCCTACCAGAGGAGGTCACATAGACTATAGCCAGGTTAAACTTCCTTTCCCCTTATAAGGTCATGTCCAGCAGCACCTGGAAATTCCTCTTTATGCAAATGAGACATCCCCAGCACCTTAGCACAAGCCAATGATGCACACTCACCCTGAAAACCCCTACCCACTCCCCAAAAGTTTAAATAGTTTTCGTTTCCCCAATTACTCCCCCAAGGAGCTGTTCAATGAAGCTTGCCTCTTGAGAAGTATATTTGTTACCCGGCTGTGTTCACCTGTTGCCAGAGGTCTCCATCAACTCCTACCCTCAACCTCTCCACCCCCAGCCATTGTGCCTCCCTTTCTCTCTCAGGTCACAGGTCTAAAAGGATGGAGTGAAATGGGAATGACACATATCTACTCCAACAAGGCCACACCTCCTAATAATGCCATTATTAGGATAGGCCAAGCATTCAGACACATGAGTCTATGAGGGCCAAACCTATTCAAACCACCATAGGTTTGAATGAAAATTACCACCATGGGCTCATAGAGAATGGGTGTATTAGGGGGTGTGGCCTTGTTGGAGTAGGTGTGGCCTTATTGGAGGAAGCACAACACTAGGGGTGGGCTTTGAGGTTTCAAATGCTCAAGGCAGGCCCAGTGTTGCTCTCTCTTCTCTTTTTCTGCCTGCTGCCTAAGGATTCAGATGTTGAACTCTAAGTTACTTCTCTAGAACCATGGCTGCCTGCTTCCTGCCATGCTCCCCACCATGATGATAATGGACTAAACCTCTGAACTGTAAGCCAATCCCAATTAAATGCTTTCCTTTGTAAGAGTTTCTGTTGGTCAGAGTGTCTCTTCAGGACAATAAAAACTCTAAGACTCTGTCCTATCTAAAACCCAGTTTATTCCAGCCCAGTTTTCTTCGTGGCAAGTATTTATTTCATATGTGGCTTTTTAACCAATATGTAAGGTCCATGAGATCAGAGATCTAGGTCCATTCAACGATGGAAGCCAAATATCACGTCTGATGTCTCAAAAACGCAAAATAGCCAACACCCATCCATTGTATAAGTCAAAGGAAGCTTACAGTGTTCATCACTGTACCTGGCTGTATGTGGAAGAGGCACCCTTATGGAGTTTGAAATGTTATCAGGGTTAATAAGCTATACTAGAGCTGGAGGGACGGCTCCATCTGTAAGCTTTGCAAGAATGAGGACTTCAGTTCAATCTCATAGAAGACCTTGGTGTGGTGCCATTTGCTTACAACCCCAGCACTAGGGAGGCTGCTCCTTGGAACTCAACACCAAGCTAGCCTAGACTAATGGGTGAGTTCTGGGCCAATAAGAGATTTTGTCTCACAAGAGGTAAATTGCAACCAAAGTTGTCCTCCAGCCCTCATATATACATGCATCTGTGTACATATGCATACAGGTATACACACACAAAGATAAGACACACTATTAGAAAATGCACAATACAGAAAGCTATGTCTGAGTTGTAGGCATGCAGGAAGAATGTGAGAAAGGAAGGACTGGAGCCGTCTGGAGATAGACACAGCAAACTGCATTTTGACCGATACGAGCTGGAAAAGACTAGAGATGGCCTTTCAGAGTGCCAGGAAGCTCACCAATCATTGTTAAGGACAGAAATGTGAATATTCTGGCCAAAACTGAAGGAATGTGAGCACAATCCACAGTACAGGACAGACAGCTTCCTGGGTAACATAGAATAAAGGGAAGAAGGGGAGGAGCCTTGGGAAGCAACTGTTTAGACTTGACAGTCAGAGGCTCCCACACCTTTGGTAGAGAATATATGAGTTAACACATGAGAGAAACCGCCTGAGCAATGATGAGAACAACCAGGTCACAGAGAGAACTGGTAACGAGCAGATCCATGAAAGAGCAGAGGTCACTCAGCTAACAGTAGTGGATACAGGAAGTAATGAAAAGTCATGCCTCCATGCTCCTTCAACTTGCACCCTCTGGTTAGGAAAGAAGAAGAGATGCTTGTTGGGAGGGTGTGGCCTGGGCTCAGCGTCATGAGAATCAGTGTGTATTCATGATACCAGGTCAATGTATATTACTACACTACAGTACAGCACTATCAGGAACAAGTGACTAATATAGCTAAGTAATCCCTGAGTAGAGTTGTCCATGACTATTATCCTAGAACCTCAGAAGGCTAAGGCAGGAGGATCACCATGACTTTGGGGTGGACTGAGACACTCTGTCTTTAATTTTAAGCGAAACAGATGACAAGAATGGACTTTTCATGCCTATTGGGGATCTAGCGTAAGTCAGTGCCTTTGAACCTGTCATGACATCACAGGTTACTATGTGAACCACTCCCTGTAAGAGAGAAGAACAAAGTCACACAGTTCACAGAAGCAAAAGGATCCACATTAGGTAGCATAGCTTAAAATCCCTCATTTAAATGATCTTGGGAAGATTTAGTGAGGAGAAGCAAGGATAATGTTTGCCTCAAGCACAGGAAGTGTTTTTTTTTTTTTTTTTTTTTAATTCTACAAAAACCTAAAGAAAACTTAAAGATAATGTTTGTTCATGGCCAAATTTCCAAAGGTAATTCCCAAAGCCAAGCATATTGTTAAAAGAAAAGGAAGCAACATAGCTATAATAACTGTCATTAAAAATAATATAATAAAGAAAAACTATGTTGGTATCTCTCAGCTTGCAGTAAGGGTTGAAAACCACTTTTTAGGCATCACAATATTCATGGAGATAAATGGATGTTATAATACTGCTCTTTACAATGTTTCCTGAAGTAATGGAAAGATTCTAATTATGACTGCTTTGCTGACAAATCTATTATTACTATAGTCTTAAGACACAGGCAATAGAAAGCAATCATTTTCAAACAGGTTGGAATAATATAAATAATCCAAGTTGATGGTGGGGTTTTTTTCAAGGTTAAAAAGGAATTTAAATGTTTTGTTACATTGTGTTTTTCTACCTCTTTGTTGCCAAAGAAATAAGCACAAAGAAAGCCAAGAGGGATAGGAATAACTGACAAAACCATTCTTCCATTGACATTTAATAATTTATTCTATACAAGCACTTACAAAATGCAATTAACCATGTAGGGCTATCAAAAGGGGATTGGTTGCAGGATCTTCCTTAGATCCCCAAATCTACACCTGCTCAAGTCCCTCAGATTAAAAAAAAATGAAGTATTTGCATAGCCTCTACATGGGCTCTTGTGTATTTTATTCATCATGGCAGTGCTGGGGATCCAACCAAGAACTTCGTACATACTATTCAAGTCTCTGGGCTACAGTCCCTGCCCCTCCCCCCATATACTTTAAACCATCTCTAGATTACTTACAATAATAAAGTGTAAATGCTATATAAACATAGTTACACTGTATTGTTTAGGGGATGGTGACAAGACAAACATCTGTACATGTTCAGCACAGATGCAATTTTCTTTTGTTACAGTACTTCTCTGCCTGCAAATGGTCAAATCTGCTGATGCAGAACCTGTAGATGGCAAGGGCCATCCTTATGAAAGTCTGGCACTGCATGCATGAGCTGCTGCAATCATGGGGAGCCCCTCTTGGATAGCTTGCACTTTGACACACATGGACCCCAACATTTCTAACTGCATTCTGTAATGAAGCAAATTCCAGTTGAGGAATGCACTACGCTGTATTCTAAGCACCTTGGCCTTGAAACAAGTTAGCCTCTCCAGTCCTTCATTTTCTAATTTACAAAGTAATAATAATAACAATAATTAATAATGATATTTTTACAGAATGCTAGCACACAACCATGTAACTTTGTTGGGCAATCACTAATATAACCTAGTAATTACATCCTCCTTGTTTTCAAATCCTTATGTAATTGCCTCCCCTTTAAACATACACAGAACCTACTGGCGTTATACCAATAAACAGAACACAGCAAATGTTATGATTCTCAAGCTCAAGATTAAGTTACAAAAAAAACTGACATTCATCTTGATAGCCCCATAGCGAAAGCACAGGAAGCGAGGGAGTTCTTGGGCTCACAGGCAGCAAAGAACTGAGGCTCTTGTCATAAGATCTGCAAAAACCTTCAGGCTATCTGCCTATGACATTGGTGAGCAGGACAGTAGGTCCTTGTCTTGGTCAAGTGTCCTATTGCTGTGAAGAGACACCATTACCTTATAAAGGAAAACCTTTAATTGGGGCTGGCTTGCAGTTTCAGAGGTTTAGTCCACTGTCATCATAGCAGGGAGCATGGGAGAATGCAGGCAGACATGATGCTGGAGAAGTGGCTGAGAGTTCTACATTCAGAGCCGCATGCATCAGGAAGAGAGAGCCACTGGGCCTGGCTTGGGCTTTTGAAACCTCAAAGCCCACCCCCTAGTGACATACTTCCTCGAACAAAGCCACACCTCCTAGTGTTTTTAGGACTTCTCTTATCTTGGATAAAAGCAATTCATTTTCATACATTTTTATTAGTTCTTTAAGATTTCCATACATGTTTTGATCATATTTACATGCCCTTACTCCAAATCTTCCCAGTTTAATTCCCCATTCCCTACCTACCCAACTATGTCATCTTTCTCCCCTCCCCATCAAGGCCGATAGTACAGCTCACATGGTCTTGGATGGATGGCCTTCAACTGCAATGTAATCAACTCACTTGAACTACACTCTTCAAGAAAATGGAAACAATGTGTGTCTTAGAGCACTGTCATCTAGCATATTAAAATTAACTTACCAGTAGTAAGAATCATAATCAGGAGCTAGTCCCCAACCATCCAAAAAGGAGGGAATTTTGACAAATTCTACAAGAGGATCAATGATACACAGACAATACAGATTTAAAACATAATGGAAGAGAAAGGCTGAGTAGTAGCAGACAAAGGAGTTCAAAAATAATAATGATAAGCAGAAAAACGGATGGTAAAAGAACAAGTCTCTAGGAAGCACCAGCCACACATATACAAGGTCAAAATCCACGCCCTGTGTTATCTCTCTGTCCTTCCTAGATAACAGCACAGATTTTTAAGAGGTGGTCTCCTTAATCAAACCCACTAACAGATGAATAGACACAGGTTTCCTCATAAGCTGTATGAATAAGCATTTCAAACTTAACTCAGACATCAGCCCAATACATAGCTTAGTGTGTACGTGCACACATGCTAAGATGCATGTAACAGAGCAAGTCAATGTTCATGCTTTCCTCCTTCACACAGACACACCCTTTCCCTTGGGACTCTGAAGCTCCTCCCTCTGCCGGCTGAGCAGAACTGTTTACTTGTTCATTTAAGCTCTGCTACAAGAATTGCTTTGACCAGAAGGATGTGAACAGAAACGACAATGTTCCAGTCCTGAGGCTCTGAGCCCAGGCTTTTTTTTGCCCAATGTGTATTTGAGTTAACTCACTGCCATACTAAAGCCAGCTTGTACCAGCTCATAATGACTTATTGTTAAAATTTTCTGGAATTTATAAGCCAATAATTAAACATTTCAATCAATGAGACTTAAATTATGTAAGTTTCTAATTACATATAAAAAGGCGCTCAAAATATGTAAATTTCTAATTTACTTAAAACATTTTACTGCTGCTCATGCTACTGAGATGGCCTACTTGTTTGTACGGTAAAATATACAAAACAGTGAAGTGTAACTGTCAATTCTTCCTACTGATATCACGTAAATTAGCTAGAAGTCACCCCTGAAGGAAGTACTTTATACTTCAGAATGAGGCATATACTACAAATAAAGCTATCATTTCTCCCACAGAATCAACTGGACTCATAGTCATAAGAAATGCTTCTTGATCATCTCTGCCTTTTCACCTCTGGGACACCAGAAGGACCATATATAATGCAGACCTAACCCATGGCAATTAAAGTCAAGACAGGCCAAAGCCTGAAGCAGTGTCACCATGCAACCCCTGTCTGGAACAGCCAGCAGAACCTCCAATCTAAGAAGAATGGCTTGCTTAATAAGCTGGGTTGGAGGCAAGCATGTGTGATTCAACACAGTGGACATAGTGGTTAGCTCACTGGTAGAGCACTTGGCTAGCAAGCACATGGTCCTGATTTCCATCCTCAGCACTTAAAAACAAACAAAAAACAAAACAAAACAAAAACCCAAACAAACAAACAAAAAAAACTAGCAGTCGTAGAAACAACAACAAAAATAGTCATGGCAACATTTGAAAGACTTGACAAACTGGACTTAGCCATTTGGCTTTCAGAGGAGGTAAAGGCATCCCATTTCAAGAAGAAAATAAAAAGGGATCTGACACAGACCCTGAAAGTGAGAACCAGCTAGCCGACTACTGAGAGACAAATAAGAGCCAAAGAGCATTAATAATATGTGAGTACTCTTTGTTTACCACACTGAGGCTTGACCCAAGGACCATGTGCATACTACCCAAACTCCATAGCAGCGAGCTACATCCTAAATCCAGCTACATGGTAGCTCTTATATTACAAATGCTAATCACGATCCTAAAAAATAACATGTAGCTTCAGGGAACCTGCCACAAGTTTGTTCTGATTGGTAAATAAAGATGCCAGCAGCCAGTGCTGAGCAGGGCAGACAGAGGTAGGACTTTAAGGATTCCTGGGCTTAGAACAGAGAGGGAGGAGGAAGAAAGAGATCCACCATGCTGGGAGAAGGAGGAGAGAGGCATAGCTGGCATATGAAGGAACTGAGAGAGTCCTGCCCAGTTGGGCAGTCCTTGGGGTCCAGAGCAACCAGGTAGAATGTAGAATTTAATAAGTAATAACACAGGATTATCGGTAGGAGGCGGATTAATCACATGGAGGTTAGGAAGTGGCCCAGGTATTGCACTGTTGAAGGCATATCAAAATAAAAAGTGTGTGTCTTTCACTGAGGAACATAAACCTTTGGGGCAGGTAGCAAAAACCTATTGCTGGAGTTTGTTAATTAAATTTTTCTACACTGCAGTATATTCTAAAAAAGTATTATAAACAGATAAGTGGATAGAAATAGAGCATGAAGGATATAACTGGGGTATTTTTAAAAGGTGACCCGTGACAGGAATTCAGAAAGGACTGATTCAGTACCACCAGATGTTATACTCAACACCAGGCCCTGTAGATTCAGAGCAAGGCAAGCTGAGCATTGTGATGTATGCCTGTAGTCCCAGTATTTGGATGGCTGAAGCAGGAGGGGAAAGGTGCACGTGAAGGCGATACAAGCCAGGGAGCAGAGACGTGAGCGGTGAACGTGGGAGCTCTCCTTCGTTCCTGGAGATGGACACGGTCCCCGTGCTGGGACTGTGCTAGCAGTGCGGTCAGAGACAATAAAGGCTGAATACGAGCAGAAAGAGGTAGAGATTCTACGAGGAATATAGACAAGATCTGACAAGTGATTAGGGATTAGGTGCAAATGCCTCACAGATGGTCTTGAACCGCTCGCTACCAGGCTTGGAAGAGCTCCCATTCATCAACATAACCGCAGAGACGAGCACATACTCAGGCATGGACAGCCACTCTTGTTCATCATACTTGAAACTTTATCCAGTTGCCTGCCACATACCCCTAGACACATACCGTTGGAACAGGACTCAAAAGTTTAAATTTGATCAGGACTTCATATGAACACCTATGCATTAACACTGCTTGTAAGCTGCAAGACCTCCATACTAACAGATCCAGCATTGGCCATGACTTACAGGAAATGCTACATCACAAAGCGAGGAGAGCTCTGTGCTGCCATCATAGGGAGAAGGCAGACACAGAAAATAATCATACTTTTTTTGGTAGGTCTTTTTAAGTTCTAAAAGTGCAAACCTATTACTTATGCTATAAGTATATTGCCTAAACCACCAACCTAAAATGAGCAATTTTAAATAGAAGAATGCAACATGAAACATTCTCTTAAATTTAACCTTTCTTATTTAAAACAGCTTCAATTCACATTGGATGGCAGTCATCACAAAACAGTGGGTCTTACAGTAAGAATATTGCTCCAAAAATTAATTTAGCAAGTATGACTGACTACCCTGCAAATAATGTAAAAAAATAAAAAAATAAAAACACCAACTTCATTTGAGCCACATGGGCAAACCAAGCCCAGGAAAGCCATTCTGTTAGATGACAATTCAAATATTGAAACACGGACGGGAAATAGAATATTCGACAAGGCTTTCATTTAGAAACATCTCAGGATCCGGTTCAATCAGGCACGAATCTATTCTTCTGAGATTGTTAGCCCGCAATGAAATATTAAAATTAATAAGGCCATTTTCTTAGGAGACACGGGTAAAAACTCAATAGAGATGCCACAGACAAGACAGAAGAGTTTAATTTAACAAAGAGAAAAGTAAGTTAAATTATCAAGCCATTACTGTCTTTCTCTCTGTTACCATTAAATACACACCTAAGGCATTTTCGATATGAGATCCAAAATACAAACTGTGGAAGCGACATAACTCAGTGTCCCACTTTATTTCCGTGTGTCTACTGGATATCCATCTTGAGTATCCTGAATATTTGATTCTTTTTCCAGCAAACATTTTTCTGTTCAGTCGCCTCTCTTCCCTGCCAAGTTAAACGCTCCTAAGTCTTCTTGTTCTAATCATAGCACACATAACTCCAGCAAAAATAGCCGAGTAAAGTCTCCCCAAAATGACTATAGCAAAAAAGAAGTTCAGAACTAAGAGGGTTTTTTCATGTTATGTCCACAGTTTACTGCATTGCCACAGAACCTAGAAATATTGAAGACACACACACATGTACACACACACACACACACACTACTTTAACCATGCAAATGAAGTCATTTCCCTGAAGCTGAAGAATATCAATAATATAAATTACTCATCACATGTAATTAAGGTACAGGTAATTAGGGCTAGATCTAATTCCACATTGTGCCCATTTCTAAAGTTCAGCTAGAAAAGCCACACTTTGTCCCATATGCAGAAGACAGCAAAGGTGAAGCCATGCAACAGAACGAGGCAGTAGACTTTCACTAAGCAGTTACAGGGAGGAGCCAGCCAGGATATAATCAAGCTGTTCCTTCCTAGGCTGCGTGCACATCACTCCCATGTCAAAGGAACTTTGGTTCTAAAGATCATCTTAGGTTCCAATACAGCCACTCGGACCACAGTTAGGTGCAATTCATCAGTCATGGAAATAAATTCCTTCTAGGTAATTCTTTGTTTTGCCATCTAAAGCATCATAAGGTAACTTCCACCTTCTATATCTAGCAAACCTTTGCTCTGATTTTATTCAGCACCAATGTCACTTGCTAAAAACAGCTTCCTAGATATTTTAAAACTACAAGGAAGACATGCATAGATGCTCTGCTTACGAACATGGGGGAGCCACAGGGGAGCAGGAGGGAGGGGGTCTCAGAAGTTGAAGTAACTTTCCCTGGAAAGGGCTCATCCAACTAAGCATTTCTTTAAACATCTGAAGAGTTGCTGGGTTAGTATAAAACATTTACGTGATGTCCCAATTGATGATCCTGGAGCCAAGCTGTTGAAAAGCTTGCCAAGTTTCTCCAAAGAGGATGGAGACCCGGTTATGAAAAGGCTGTTTACTTGGCGCACGATTCAGGAGGTAAAGGTCGCAGGGCTTGTTTCTGAGACAGGGACCTCCCCAATCCTCTAACTGCTGCAGTTAAGTACACTGGGAAAACCAATCTGCAACACGTTATATTTAGAAGCAGAGAGCAGATCTCCAGTTAGAAACCAACAGGAATGACTTGAAGACAAAACAGCCATAGCTTAGTTTAAAGTGACTTTAAAAGTCACGCAAGGGGCTTGAGAAGTGGTTCATCAGTCAAGAGCACTGGCTGTTCTTCCAAAGGTTCTAAGTTTGATTCCCAGCATCCATGTAGCAGCTCACAGCCATCAGTAACTCCAGTTACAAGGGATCAGACACCCTCTTCTGACCTCCTCAGATACCAGGCACACAAGGAGTACACAGACATATATGCAAACAAAACATCCATACACATAAAAAAAAAAAAACTAAAATAATATTTTTAAAACTCTCCTGAAGTCTCAATCACACTGACAATAAACTTTTACAGAGTGTAGGAATCATGGTGTGTTCTCTGGCCAGGCCTTTGTCACTAGAGCAGCCACTTAGGGCTCTAGCATCATGACTTACTAGACCTACTCTTACAATTGTGATAAATGGTTTCATAAAGTGCTTGTGACACATCTGACATCATCCCTGGAGCTCAGGAATAAGCGAAGCACAAACTGGAGCTAAATGGAAAATCAAGGGCACCCTGATCTTCTAAGTCTTAAGTCTTCGTCTTAAGACGTTAAGAAATTAATGACGTCCCTAAGAACCCAGATAATAAGTTAACAAGTGTTCTATTCTTGCCCACCATAATACCACTAGCTTTCTGAGAAAATTACATTAGATTTATACCTTACACTATGTTTTCGTTATTCCCACATAAGATAGAATGACAAGAAGTGACAGAATGTCCCTTTTTAAAGCTAGCAATTGAAGATCATTTTTAGCACTTTAAGGAGTGCAAGGCTTCCGCAAGAAGCATTCAAATCAGAGTCTATAACTGGCATTTAAGATCCATGGTGCTGTCACCATTCAGTTTCTGATGTCTGCCTGTAACCAGCAGCATCTTTTCTCTAAAGCCCAATCAAAGTTATTTAGCACAAAATATTTTAAAGGCATGACCTTTAATAGCAATGAATGATCAGAAAGTTCTCTGATCCACATAGCTGACTGAATGGCAAGGAGAGAGGTTTATAGATCAAGCCAGCACAGACGGGCGGTGAAGCAAGCCTGAGGAGAAGGTGAAACTTAACCTGGAACACTATCTCATCTGTCATCTGATACCTCTGCCATTTCCTCTGCCCTCCATTGCAATTCTTGGACATTTCAACCTCTTATAGCAAAGTCAGGACACAAGCAATGTAGGATAGAAGACTCGACTACCTAAATATCACGTAAATAACAAAAAGATGTTTTGCTCTGAAATGCTTTGAGATGGGGGTGGGGTGGATCTGACAGGAACAGTCTGTGAAAGGGGAAAGAAGTGTGAAGAGGAAGGTGGAAGGGACTAGAATTCAGAGAAAACAAATGTAGTCAAGTGTGTGGAGTCCTCGTTAGCATGTACGAGCAGAAGCACATACGTGCCACACCACAGTGCATGTATGGAGATCAAAGAATGACCTTCAGGTTATCAGTCCTTGCCTTACTGCCTTGTTTGAGACAACTCCTTTTGTCACTACAGAAGCCAGGACTGCTAGCTCTGGGCTAGCTGTGGGCTTTTGGATTATCTTTTTCTTGTCTTAAGGGGGACACTTGGGCTGAAGACATTACTTACTTCACCAGGCTTTTCTATGAGATCTGAGGATTCAAACTCAGATCATCAAACATGTGTGGCAAGTGCCAGTGAGCCACCTTCACAGCCAAAGCTTTAACATTTGAAAAGTCAAGATTTGAAGTACAATTCTTAATGGTGCAAGAGAGTCTAAGCAGGCCCATGTGGCTTCTTTTATATATATAAAAAAATAAAGAAATGCATTTACTATTATGCATATTGGATTGGGACTTCATTATGACTCGTCCACATATGCTCATGATAGTTTGTCCACACTCTTACAAATTGCCCACTCTTACCCCGTCTCCACAGGCACACTTCCTCTTCCTCTTCCCCATTAATCTCCCTTCATGTCTTACTATTTTCTACTAAGCAAGCCAGTTTAATCACTACTGTTTACAGTAGTGTGGACCTCCTCATCAGTGGCTACAGCACTAAAGAAAGTTTCTCTCCCCACATCAGAGCGTGAATTTCAAATAAATTCTCAGGGAAGGGTGGAACCTCCTGAGCAGCCCCGCCCCCCACACTCTGACATCAGATTGTGTGTGATCACAGGCGCTGTGAGTTCAAGAGTGAAACAACGTCGTCATGCCCAGAAGCCAGCATTCCACACACCTCTCACCCATGTGCTCTACCTCCTGCAAGCTTCCTACTCCTTCTAAAAATCCTCCCTGAGCCTTGGAGAGGGTGATATGGACGTTCCCTTTCATAGCTCAGCCTTAAGCCAGAATAGTCTCATCCCTTTAACCATCTATGATCCACTGTAGTTAGCACTGCCCACTAGAAAAAAAAAAAAAGCTTCTATGACAAAAGAAGACATCACTGTGCATCTGTGAACATGAACAGTTACCTCGAAGGCAATTTGCCAGCACATCATGTCCATTTAGCAAGACATTATCAATAGCTTTCCCCAGCCGTGAGTGTTTGACTGGGTTTACACGGTATCAGACATGTAAGTCCCCTCTGTGAAGAACAGCTTCCATCCAATCAGAAAGCTGTTGGCTACCCTGACAGCAGACTTGCCTCCTTGTACCAACACACAGCACCTGTGATTATCTGCATCACAGATACACACAATCTTGGCATGAAGGGAGGAGGTGTTCACATGGTCCCATGCTTCCCTGAGAATATATCTGAAATTAATGTTTGATGGGAGAAAGAGAGATGTTTTCTTCATTATTAGAGCCATTGACAAGATACCCAGGTTCCTGTCTTGCCTGGCTAATTGGTAGTGGTCAGGGTCCCCAGCTGTGTAAGACTATTAATGAAGAATTTCCTTAAGTAATCTTCATGACACTTCCTGTCTTTATAGGGTTAGCCAGCGAGGATACTGGGACAACCTTGAGTGGTTTCAAACATTATTCTGGTTGGGTAAAAATATGTTACAAAGTTTTTCTCGGGGCTGTGGGAATGGCTCAATTGGTAAAGTACCTGCTACACAAACATAAGTACTGGAGTTTGAATTGTCAGGATCCACGTGCAATCTAGTTCACAGCAGTGTCTGTAAGCCTGGTGCTGAGGGGATAGAGAAAGGCAGATTGTTGGAGCTCCCTGACTAACCACTCCAGTCAAGTCAGTGAGACACAACTCAGTGAGAGACTGGAAGACACGTGACATGCAACACTGACATCTGCATGCATGTACACATGTACTCATGCACCTGTATAAACACACAAAGACACCACATGTGTGCACACGTATGCACTCAAAAGTTTATGGGTAGACAGCTGCTCCATTAAGCACAGTGAAAAACAGCTTCTCCAACCTTGCTCTACTTATTGGGACTGGTCAGTAGCATGTGCTTAAAATAAAACTGAAAATAAATATTCTGTAGCTGAATCCTCAGTACACCACCACCTGCTGTCAGCTGAGATCTTATTTACACTACTAAACCTGGCCACCCTCTTCCTCATCATTTTGACAAACTGACTAAAATAAAATTCTCTATCCCCTTCAGTCTGAAAAAAATTTTAAATAGCGTTCTATAAAATCAGTGCAGATACAAAAAGAATAGACAAAAAAAAAATCCAGAAACAGAAAATATAGTTTTCTCCCTCAGATCCTAACACAGCTTTCCACAATGCCTCTGGGAAATGGCTCGAAGTGCAGCTTCTCCATTGCTCCGAGCCTTAGGGTCTTAGATTCATCTGATGGAAGGTAACAGGGCTTGGGTGGTAGAGGTTTAACTCCCTCCCCACCCCCATCCCCACGTTCTGGGATACCTGTTCAAATCCCTGGGACTCCATTCCTACCCTGGACACCCATAATAGACATATGCCCAACACTTTCTCTATGGCTCTAGGGAGGCAGATACCACCTGCTCCCTGAAGCACTTGTCAGCCTCACCTCTATTATGTATGGGAAGGTTTCTGAGACCCTCCCCAAGTTTAATGCCATACACTGCCACTCCCATGCTTCCTCCTAAAACTAAAGGACTGCCATACCTACCACTGTCACCGGAGGACTACAATGATGGTTCAATACCTACCACTGTCACCGGACAGCTACAATGATGGTCCAATATGCATCATATAACTAAGAAACAACCTAAACATCATGTCTGACTTCATTTTTAAAAAATAAGCTGTTTCTGTTTTAATAGAAGATTTTTAGTTTCTTGGCTTTGTTTGTTGTTGCTGTTTTGTTTTTGAAACAGCATCTCCTTGTGTAGCCCAAGCTGGCCTTGACCTTGTTATGTTCCTGCTCCAGCTCCCCATCTGCTAGGATTACAGGTGTACACTACCACACCTCACAAAATCTACTACGTGTTACACAGCTGTCTGAAACAAAGAACGCTATCCACTAGAAAGGTGCCTGTGCTTGTCTCTTCCAGAGCACTGTCTGGGAAACAACAGACCCCAGCTCCTTTGGGCTTAGCCATTCCTATCTGTAGCTCTTGGAAGCCAACGTCAAAGAACAATGTCCTAGTTGGAGTCTCTATTGCTGTGATGAAACACCATGACCAAAGCAACTTCGAGAGGAAAGGTTTTATTTGGCTTGTACTTCACCATCACTGATCATCATGGAAGGAAGTAGGGACAGGAACCTGAAGACAGGAGCTGATGCAGGGGCCATGGAGGGGTGCTGCTTACTGGCTTGTTTCACATGGCTTGTTCAGCCTGCTTTCTCATAGATCTCAGGACCACCAGCCCAAGGGTGACCCCACCCACAAAGTACTGGGCCCTCCCTCATCAACTACTAGTTTTTAAAAAATGCCCAACAAGCCTGCCTATGCCCATCTTTTGGGAGTATTTTCTCAATTGAGGCTCCCTCCTCTCCGATGATTCTAGCTTGTGTTGAGTTGACATAAAACTAGCCAGTGCAAATGAATATCTTCCCCTGCATGGGGTGGAATTCTTATAGCTGTGGTTGCTTCTCTTCTAGACTTCCATATAAGCTGGGATTTCTCTCTCAGTAATTTGAATTAACGAAGTAACTCTAGTAGAATAGTGAGAATAGGAAAGCTTGGATTGCTGCCCTGAGTGTAGACTCTGCGTCACACAGTGAGACTTTGTAATAAATACTTTTATCCTTTGCTCTGTTTGTTGCAAACTGGCCCCAAAGACAGGAATGTGCTAGATATTCCTCAAATCCAACCTCTAGAGAAATAAAAGTCTGATCAGTAATCTCTTTTACATAAAGCTGTTTGCTAGATTCCAAGAATTTAAGATTTGGCAAGCTATTGGTATTATTCATACATCTACCTAAGAGAATCTAAAATTTCCATTCAATATGAAGAAAAGAAAAAACCCAGTCAAACTGAATTTTCCATCCACTGCTAAAATGCTGTAGATAGTCAACATCCAAAGACATAGGTTTAAAAATATCAACTTGAAAATGAACATTAATAAATCTGAGAACTCGGGATTATAGGACTTGGTAACTCATGGAGCCAATAGTTACCCCTACCAGTTTTAATCAAAACTCATCTTCTCATGTTTTTCTATGAAAGCTTTCTGGGTCACTTGAAAGTGATAAAAATCATGTGAGGATCCTCTTTCCAATAAATCCCTCAGAACCAGTACCATCAACAACAATAAGAGAGCAAATGGATTTCCCATTTGTATTTAAACTTAATCTTGGCTTAAACAGAAAGAATACAGTCTAATATTTGAAAGTAGATTGAACTCACAGGAATTATGTTGCTCAAGAAAAATGTGATTTTTGACTAACAAGAGAAAAAGATGTCAACGGGAAAAACTTGGCATTAAAAAAAGCAGATGAAGCCAAAAGGAGATTTACAAGTGCAGCCAGAGACCTGATGTGAGGTGACTGGATACAGACAAATGATACTCGCCATCACGAAACCTGAGTTACTGGAGACCATCTCTTTACAAATCCCTCAAGTATGCACTGAATTCTGTCTGTTTTACATTTATTTATGTGTCTGGGCATGTTTGTATGTGTGTATATGCATGTGCATGCATATCATGGTACATGTGTGGGGGGGCGTCAAAGGAAAGCTTGCAGCAGTGGCTCTTCCCACCATGTAGGTTTCAGGGAACACAGTCAGGCTTGGCAGCAAGTGCCCTTCCCCACTGACCTATGATTGGTCTGTTTTAGATTCTCATTCCATTAGTTTCTCTTGCTTCCTTGAGCTTCCCACATGTGTCTATGATACTAGAAGCATAGATCTGTGTGGGCATCGTAATGCCAGAGATCTCAGCACTAGCCACTCAAGAGATGATTCCCCAATGCGAACAGAAGCTCCACACAGGCTTCTCACAGCCGGCACTCCTGTAAGACCAAGGAATCCCTTCCAAGAAATATGCTTCCCTGACGACAGAAACAGAGTAATTGAGTGTCTTCTATGTCTCTGCATGAATTTTTAATACTTAATTCTATAATGTTAGATAACTAACTCAACCAAAAAAGAAGGAAGAGAAAGAGGAGGAAGAGGAGCAAAGGAGGAGGAGGAAGAAGACAACAAAGAATTATTATCATTACCATTATCATCATCATTTCTGTCCTGGGATTTAGATCTGAGTACATGTCAGCCATCTATTTATTTGAACAATCATAGAGTTCACTGAAGGAAAAATCATATGGTCTATATTCTGACATTCACACTGAATGGTTTTTGTAAGAAAGGTATGAGCTCAACAAGGAGTAAGAGCCTGATGCCTCGTCTTCCCAGCATTCCAGCTACCTGACCAATCGCAAGGCAGCAGCCACAGCCACAGCCTGCCACTTTATAAGGCATGATGAATGCTGTGTCCACCCTCAGCCCCCAAAAAGCAACACTGGATGGCATAGGCAACATAGCGCAACTCGGAACCAAAAACCGGTAGTGCCAAGTGACTGATTTTGTTTGAATGTTCCCAGAATTCAGAATTCTTAAGGTGTATAATTATGGGTAGGAACATAATTGTATCTAATAATCCTCAGCGGAAAGAATAGGAATATTTCTAGAAGATGTGAAAAATGTCTTGTCTAGACAAAGCAGAGAAGCAGTGAGCCGCATCCTGCTCGTACTTTGTGACCATTCTTGCTCCCACCCGCTTGCTCACCTTCCCGAGACATTGTTTCACTACACCATACATTTCTGGATATGTCTCTCCGAGATGACAACTCTTTTAAAACATAACTGCAATATGGTTGTCAAATCTAAAATTCAAACAGTAATCCCCCCACAACAAATATGCAACCACTTATTTTTCCCAGTTACTTCAAAATAGTTTTTGTTTGCTTGCACCAAGACAAAAATAGTGTGTACAGGCTACAACTGATTGGGATATTTCTAAGTTTTTGCTTTGTTTTGTTTTTTATTTGTTAGTTTATATTCTGAGGTTACTGTTCCATGTTCTTATTCCCTGCAATTTATTTACTTATCCTTGGTTCAGATTTTGCTGACAGCACCTCCATGGCCACATGGCAGCTAGATCTTGAGAAGATCTGAACTTGATGTTCTTTTTCTTTGGTAAAACAGAATAAACCTGGCCAGCAGGATGGCTCAGTGGGTAAGGCTGGGTGGCTCAGTGGGTAAGGACTGGGTGGCTCAGTGGGTAAGGGCTGGGTGGCTCAGTGGGTAAAGGCATTTGCCACCAAACTCGACAGCTTGAGCTTGATTTCCAGAATCTACATGGTGGAAGAAGAGAATTGACTCGAGCAAGTTAGCCTCTGATCTCTACACAGTGAGTGAGTGTGTGTGTGTGTGTGTGTGTGTGTGTGTACACGCACAAAGAAAATAACGATAATGCATCCTAGTTGGTGCTGTGTGCTCCCACCTGTAGGCATACTGTGTCTATTTGTAGTCAGTGTGTGGTGTTACAGGCGAATAATGGCTCATTCTTTCATTAGAGTTTACAAAACTGAAATATTCTATCAGTTCTTCATTTGTTAGCTAAATGGTCCTGCAAACAGAAACTTCTGATCAATTATATCATCATATTGAGTTGCAAACACAATTAGAGAGGCGGGATAAATAATTCCATTTTCCCCTTATTTATCACTTTCAACGTAACAAGTTAATTTCCCCACATCTTTCAAAGGCTGACTAATGATTTTGATATCATTATGAAGTCACAGATTTAAATATGTTTGATGTACTTCAGTTC
Organism: Mastomys natalensis; assembly: GCA_021653895.1. Classification (NCBI taxonomy): domain Eukaryota; kingdom Metazoa; phylum Chordata; class Mammalia; order Rodentia; family Muridae; genus Mastomys; species Mastomys natalensis. The sequence goes on from JAJTUV010000036.1 coordinate 996,650, forward strand.
AGTGGGGTTATTTTTATCACTTGCACATAAGTGAAAGATTCTTGAATTCTTCTGACAGACCCTGGTAGCCAAGGATAGCCTCATTGCTTTCTAGAATAATAAACTGTTTTTCACTCATGATTTCCATTTTCCACTTCCGACCTGGGATCTGCTATGCTTCTTGGCAGCCCAAGCTCTCTTAGTAAGAAGCAGTACTTAGAGACAATCCGACTACAGAAATGCTCATTGAAACTGAATTGTTCCCAGGCACTTCTAGTGACCAAGTAAGCAAATATACACTTAAAATACATTATAATTAAACTATACTATTTATCTAATAAAGAGCTAACATTAAATGGGCAGCTCATCAAACTCAACACCAAAAACAAAAAAAAACACGAAAAGAGTTACATTTAAAATAGTGGGCATAAGAGACACGTCTCAGTAGAAGAAATTCAACCAGCAAGAAGACATATGAAAGGTGCTCCGTGTCTCTAGATGTTATGAAGATCATGTGACACGCACCTATGTGATATCATCTTGTATCAGGACATCTCTTATCAAAACAATGAGAACCCGGTGTTGGTGAGAGTGGAGAGAAAAGGGAACCTCAGTATACTGTTGGCATGGAATGAAAAGCAATGGAATGGAAATTAGCACACCTATGAAGGAAAATGGGGTGGAGACACTACAAGACACTGAAAATGGAACTGCCCTAAAGTCCAGAACCCAGCTCCCAGAGATATCTGCACATCATGCATCATGTTCACACAGTTGACTCACAATAGCCCAGAGAAGGAAACAACCTAAGTAACAACTTCTGAATTCCCAAATGAAGAAGATGGGAGGAAATTGTGAGAATAGAATAGATAGATAGATAGATAGATAGATAGATACTTAGACATCATATAATATTATAATAAATAATATATACATGTGTGTATGAAGAAATAAAGAGAAACAATGTAACACTATAAAGCCTTTAAATAGGAGACGCCAGGGTAGAGATGTGACTCAGTAGAGCACTTGCCAGCAATGGCTGGAGGATTGTGTTTAATTATCGTTACCACATGAACCAGATGTGATAACTTCCCACCTACAACCCCAGTAGTTAAGATTATGCTTGGCTACATAGTGAGACTGAGGTCAGCATAGACGACACGGAGACTCTATCTGAAAAAAAATAATAATTAAAAGAAGATCTTTATGTGACAATTTTTGACAATATGACTAAAACCAGGAAATACTATACTAAGTGGAATAAGACAGGCACAGAATTAAAAACAAAAACACTGCATAATTTATTTAAAACCTGTAGAATCTAAAAGAAAAAAAATGCATAGGAAAAGAAAGTAGACCTGCTGGGCAGACTCAGGCAAAGGATACCAAACCGTACCTAGAGCAAAGGCACAGAAGGAGAACTGCAGTTAACCCCGTGAACATGCTCAGTTCGGGTCCTTTAACAATACTGGGCTTAGAGTCTCTGAGCACAACTCTACTTGTCCACTGTAGCCCGTTTCCTCAATAGTATTTTGTATATTTGTTTCAATTTGCTTTTACTTTTGTCAAATTATGAGTTCTCGATGTCGCCTCTCTTCCCTTAGAACACTAAGTCCACAAAACCAAATTTACAAAGCAGGATGTGTGCCTCTGCCAACTTATCCTTTGTGTTTTAAGCTAATCTCACTCTAGAAGAGAACACTTACTTAGTCCTACCCCCTCCTCAAAAACACTCCTCTCCTTTCTCAGGACATTAAGCCCTCGGACTTTCCTTAGTTTCCTCACTTTTCATTCTCCTAGTTCCTCTCTCTTCCCCCAAACCCATCTATTTATTGGAGCTCCTAGGATTCAAGCCAGGACCCCATCTCTTCTCTCTGCACCTGCTCCTAAGAAACCAACCAATGGCTATAGCACCACCTTTATTTGAGTGGCCACAACCTGACGTCCAGTACAACAGTCTCAAAGCTCTTGAGTTGGGTCCCCAGTGATGTCTAAAATTTTGGTATTTGGGAGTCTAATAAGTATCCTAAACTAAACACGGTCAAAGAATTCTTACCTCTGAAATGATAATACTAATTTCCTTCTTTGCCTCCATGTTGGCAAATGTCAGTATTATTCAACACAGAACTTAAGCCTTGCCCTTGGCCTCTGCCTTTGCTAAATACTCCATTCCTGTTGTCAGAAAACCTACACTCTCCTACACTCAGACCCTCATCTCCATCTTTGTGCTACCTACCTAGCACTCAGGCAACTTCAATGACGACCTCACAAACCTAGCTCTACAAGAGTCCACACTCACTCAGCATCCTTTCACAATATGCAGAGAAAATTTTCATGCTCGCTCTCTGTTCTCTTAGCAGGCCACCTCATTCCCTGCTCTCTACACTGTGGCTCTCTACACTCAGCCATCAAATGTGCCCAATACTTTGTGTCTCGTCTCCATGCATATGGTTCCCCTGACCTGTAACAGCTACCATGTTGAACCCTACCAGCTCCTTATCCACTGCAGCCTTTACTTCAGCATCATCACTTCCAAGAATCTTTCCACAAAGATTCTTTTTTTAAATCTTTTTTTAATTAGATATTTTATTTATTGACATTTCAGATGTCATCCCCTTTCCCCATTTCCCCTCCCTAGAACCCCCCCTCCTCCTTCTTGCTTTTATACCATTTTAATTACATGCAAGTATTAAGGTCAGTCTAGGTTGAGGAACTAGCAGTACAATAGATGCAAATAGTCAAGGAACAAGCAAGACAATAAACACAAATAGTCAAAGAACAAGCAAGGCAATAAACAAAATTCCATGAACACTCCCATGATCACTGTTTCTAAGGGCTTATCAGGATGACCAAAGTATCTGAGTCTACTTCCCTGTCCTAGCCCAAAGTCATTTTCATGTCTGAAGTCTACTTCATTGTTCTAGCCTAAGATTTAGATTCCTGCCTAAAATTACTTCTGTGTTCTAGCCTAATGTCAGATTCCTGCCTGAAGCCTACTTCCTTGTCCTTGGCCAATGTCATATTCCTGCCAAGCAGCCTATTTCTTTGTCCTTGGCCCATGTCAGATTCTTTCCAAGCAGCCCCAAAGGCTCTCCACCTCTCCCCCTTTTTTATTTCATTAACAACACTGAGCCTGTCTTAGGTCGTTCTGCCAAGAATGCCTTCCTTACCTGTCATGGAATATGCATTATCAGAAGCAATGCACTTCTGTCTTAGGTGGTAAGGCTCTGTGCAGAATCTTACCAGTCCTTGGCTTGCCAGCCTGTTAATTTCATAACTCTGTCCGGGGTTAATTTTCAGGTTCAAACCATGTACTTTGGCTCCCAACATATTGATGTTGTTAAAGACAAGCTTTAACAAGATTTTCCAAAGATTCTAACTTAATTCACCTCTATTATTTTGACTTCCATGTAGTTATGACCCATCTACCATAGTAACATTTTATTGGAAGGATCCTGTTCAATCCTGCGTAAGTTAGAATAAATAAAATAAACAAACCAATAAATAAATGATAAAAATAAATAAACAAAACAATCATTATACACACACACACAAAGAGAGAGAGAGAGAGAGAGAGAGAGAGAGAGAGAGAGATCTACATGATTCCATACTCAGCATCCTTTTATGTGGGAGATTATATATATCGATTCATCAGCACTTTTTCTGACTTACATGGAAACTGGTCTTTTTATTTCTTCTAAGAGAAAAGAAATATCCATCCCAAGTCCTGATTTTACTTTGAAGTTCCTAAAATGAAGGCCACATGATTGATTATTCCATTTATTAATAGAAATGAATGAGTTAGCAGACCAAGTTGTAAGACCATGCAACAGCAAGCGAGAACTCAGGGGTCATGAACTGGAACAGCAATGACGACATCGACATCTTTGCTTTCTTAACCGCACATCCAGCATCTCCACTCATGAGGGTAGGCTTCAAGTGCTCATATGCCTGACGTTTCCACATCATGTCAGAATTTGGACATCTTAGACTATCATTTATCCTGATGACAACTCAGACATAACAGTAATTACTAGAGCTGCTGCAGATCTTGTCAGGCAGTGCTTTAATAAAAAAGTAAATCCTTTTCTAGACACAGAGTTTTTTAATATTTTGATAACTGTACTTCACAAGCTGAGTTTTAAAGTATTCCCTCTTTGTTAGTTTTTTTGGGGAAGAATTTGAAAAGGAGAGGTATTAGATTTTTAGATTTCTAGCAGAATTTCAGCACTTCGATGAAAACTGGTTTTCAATATGATTGGTTTCTTTGTATTTCTTTTATTTTTTGTACTGGGGTCATTTTGGGTGTTTTTGCAGTGCTAAAGGTTCTCAACACATGCTAGACAGACACTCTACCACTGAGCCACACTGCCAGTCCTGATTAGCTTCCTTCAGAACCTTTATTTTCTGTATTCCAAATTAAGACTGTAACCACATGTTAATTGGTAGAACATGAGAGGCAAAAGAGACCCATGGGAGACAGAAGACGGCTAACACTGACTTTCTTAGACTCACAGCACAGAAAAGAGAGCTACCTTGTAGGTAGTTTTAATATTGGCCTTCTGTTTTCTCCCAGTCAGATACCTTGTTCTGCCTGCACTGGAATGAAGAAACCCCACAGCTCTTTCCTGGAACAGCACTGCCCCCACACTGTCAGAGGAGATGACAGCCCCCCTGAGGAAGTCTGGGAGCCCCTGAGCTAAAGCTTGCACCAAAGTTAATAGCCGGGAGTCCTGGAAGATTGAACAGTGTTTGTGACACAGAAACAAACCATCAAACCTTAAAAAAAGAAAAAAAAAAAACACCTACAATAAAATAGAAACTTTCTTCCACAGTATATTGCTACTATTGCTGGGAAGGGACTGATATTCTAAACTCACCTGGAGCTCTTACCGGACGGACTGCCCTGCTGAAGAATGTGCAGATACCCATCAGGACATCAAGTCAGAGAAGAATAAACCTAAACTGCCCGCAAGCACAGGATGATTTTTCTACTTACTCATCAAATGGAAATAAGAGATATTTCACCTCTAATAATAATTAAATTATTAAATACTCTGTCACCTAAGCTTATTTCAGATGGACAGTCCATTTTAAAAAATACTTCTTAATTTAACAGTATGAGAATAATAGTAATGTGTAGGACATGACTTTTCTAAAGGACAAGATGGAAATACAGATCCAGTATCCTACAAAGGTATCCATTCTTTGTCCCACCAACTGGTCTTCTAGGAATTTTCCCCAGGAGGAAACTCAAACAAAGTATGCAAAGGCTGATTTGAAAGTATAATCAAAGTGTGCTTTACAACAGCAGCCTAAAACAGTGAACAGAAATAATCTTATGTCCAATAGGAAATGAAATTTTGATATATCATGAAATCACTTTTTAAAAGTCCAGTTTTCTCTCATATAGAAAAACACATATATGAAGCAAGGAAAAAGAAACATAGATTGCAAAATCATATGCCTTTCATGAATCATAACTTGGCTTTATAAAAAGTACATGTGTGCACATAAAGTAGGCAGCCGACATGTTCACAGCAGGGCTACCACTTGGCCAGGGGTATATTTTATGTTTATGTTTTAATTGCCTGGAATATTAATAACATATTTTATAATATTTGAAAAGATATCATTTCCATGTTCGAATATTCACGGACAAGGGGAAAGACAGATGAGACTCTAAGGGCAAACAGTGCTTCCCACAGCTCCGTCAGCTCCTCACCTCATGAAACTTCAGAAGCTCTATAACTTTCTCTTCAGGACTCAACTTGACTGCATGCACTCCCGCTAAACATATGACACAAGAGAGCCAAACCTGTGGGCAGCCAATCCCTCCGCCCCTTTACTGATGGCTTACGATCTGGGTTGGGGACTGTGGCTGATGCGACATGAAACTCTGCCTTCCTTCTGTATTCTGAATCAAGTTGGGCCAGTGGAGAAGCACTTTGGGCTTCATGTTTTTTTTTCTTAACTCACGTTTGTTAACATATATTAATTGTACAAACTAATGGATTTCCCTGTGGCATGTTCATGAATGCATATAACACTCTTGGATCATAGCGCCACTTTTGCCCTAACCCCACCATAGTTTCTCATGGGGGCGCTGGGTAACTATGGAGACTATCTTTCCCTAGGGGGTCAAAAAGAGCAGAAAACAAAGACTTCCCTCCCTCTCCCCGCCCCCGCTATGAGTAACGAAATCAGGGAGGGGAAAAAAACTACCTGAATCTTTAAAAATTTAAAAAACCACAAAACCAAGATTAGATTTAATTATTAAAAAAAAAATAAAATGAAACAACAATAAGAAAAGGCAATCATCTGGCTTGAGGTTCCCCATACAACAGTTAAGCCACAAAGGAGGCTTTTGAGCGTGACTATAGATAGCGTAAGGACGAAACAAGATCCATTACACAGAAAACCAGGTTCATAAGCAACAAAAAGCGAGTAACTGTAGAACAACAGACTTCACTCAGCAATGAGCCAGCCAGGTTCCCAGGAGCATGCTCAACAGAGGCACCGCCCTGTAACATGATCCTCCAGTGAATTAGGATCTCACAGGTGGTTTCCTCTGGCGTTCCCCTCCCCTCGGAGCTGCTGGCTTCTTGGCCTGAGAGCAGCATCCAAAAGAACCAAGAGCAGAGGGCTTCTGGCAGGTGTTAGAGCGCATGGCCAGGGGCTGAAGCAATCCCATGAGCTTGGGATAATATACAACTGGATGATAGTCATCTACTGGAAACAATTTAACAGGAGGCAGGCAGCCTCTATGGAAAATAAGCCAACTGACCTCAGAAAACAATTCAGTAAAGGGCCTGAATTCTAAGAATAAAGGAGCCAAACCCGAGTTCCTTAGCTGTCAAACACAGCCAGGGTGAATGAAAGGAACTCTAACCAGGAGGAAAAGCCAGTAAGAGGGCAGACAGGACGTGAGAGGAACCTCCATCTTTGATAAGGTCAAGATGAAGAAAACCAAGAACACCCTGCAGGACCATCCAGCAGGAAAGGAGAAGTGAAATTTCCTAAAAGCCTTGACTGGAGGATCTCCCCATCCCATCATCTCCAAGGCTCTCTCATGACATGGAGGAAGAGCCACAGCATGATGAGTGTGAACCACAAGCTGCACTGTGAACCTGGGTACTCCATGCCAATGTCACTGGCCCTTTGGTCTTTTGACCCCTCCCCCACCCCCCACTAATTGGACTGCCAAGTTTCGTTTGTTTGCCCTAGGATATTATAGAAAATTATTTATATGAGTGATGAAAATAAGGCATACTTCATGGCAAAAAACTATTCCCCACCAACTGGGGAACAGTGTCAACTGTCACTGTCACAAAAAAGTGCAAACTAAGGAGTGCAAGACAAAAATTAAAACTCCAACTCCAGACAACTAAAGCATACTGACTTTCATAGCGTTACTGAGAATTACCAGACACCCATCTCAGCCTTACACATGGAAACCATATCCATCCCCACACAAAGGCTGATTCTGAAGCTGGGAGAGAAGAAACGGGTACAGAGGATCTTCATTTTGAATGTTCTCCAAGTTAGTGCCACTTCTTCCACAATGACTTGCCCATTGGGATAGTCAAAGCCACCATGGGGCTCCCAAGGCCAGGCTTTTACAAATGCCCCAAGTTAGACATATCCTCTTTCCCGTCCCTCTCCCCATGTGCACCTCACTTAGCCTGTATTTATGGTGACAGAGACCACACATTCTTAAAACACTCTGTCATGTGAGATAGCCAAAAGTTCTATGTCCTCTCTGAATAGACAAGATTATAGCAGCGGGGAAAATGAGTCTGTAGATGTCTGAAGACAACCCCACAATTGTGAAAGATAAACACCAAACAATTATAATAAAATTAATAAAAATTACTGGTTACCAAACAGAAAGGAAAGGGAAGTATTTGTACTAACTAAAATAAATATGTATTGAGAAAATGCACTTCATGCCACATGTAAAATTGCCAACCATTTCTAATAGTTGCACTAACACATTGCTGGTAACTTGACATAAGATAGTCACAGTCAAACTTTCTATGATAGACTGATGGAGTCTTCTTAGAAAATCAGCTTGGCAATATATGTATGTATATGTCCATACACACACACACACAACACAAACATACATACACACACACAAAACATAAGAATGGATCCTTGTAACTAGTGGCTTTGCAACAAAAGCCAGGCCCACGGATAAAGTTCTAAATGGTCCAATAGGATGTGGTACAGGTGTATAGCTTATAGAGACTGGGCTTGTGAAATAGCCTTTCACGGTTTTAAAGAGATGTTTGTACTCATCATTCAGGCAAGCTTCCACACATCATTTCCATCTCGTTTGAATTTATTTGGATATAAGAATAACACACATAAGTCACACGCACCTCCATGGGGAGAAACCCATAAACAGAGGCATCTCCGAGTCCAAACACAGGAAGGACAACTGGGCTTTGGGAGGAATTCAAACCACAAACAGTACACTCTAAGAATCATGACATCAGCTCTCAGTCTCGCCCACATGCTCGCCCATATACCTTTTCTGCATGTCAGCTTCTCCTCTGCTCCTGAGTCTGGCCAATCTGCTCACTGAACTGCATTGAAACTGACCCTCTGAGGCTGACCTCCAAAAGGTGGCTTTAATGCCAAGTTACCATGACCTCTCAACCACACTCTCTCCAAATAGAGTCCCTTATTTCGATTTCATTTTAACATTATGAAGCACAAAAGTAACACATTCTGAAGAAGCCACACTGAGAATTCTGACTTGGGCTCTTGTCCTGGGCTAATGATATGTGATCCAGTCTGCTCTTCACTGGATAGCAGCAGGGGGCTACAGTCCATGATTAGGAAGGGAACAAACATACCTTGCAGTGCTCTGGATGGCTGAACCATGCTGCTCCAGAGGAACATCTAAACTCAGGGCTCCTCCCTAGGCTGAGCTGCGGGCAGTATAACATGGTAAGACCTCCCTAGTCTTGTAAAACCACAGGAAGAATCAGTCAGCTAGCCTCTCTCAGTTCCTGATTAACCCCAAGTCACACTGACTTTCTGACTCTTCGACCTGGGATACTGCTTATAAGAGCTTTCTCCAAGCATCTATTTGAGAGCTGACACGACCAGATACCCAGCAGCTACACAGCACTTGCCTGGCAGTCAGGAAGCTGTGTGGGCTGTGTGTCTTCAAATTTCTGCTTCTTACACAGACACTTTCCCATCAGTTCGGAGTTCTGCCCTATACCAGCATGAGCGCATCTTAATTACATCAGCGAAGACTCTCTCCAAGTAAGGTTACATGCTGAGATACGAGGGGGTTAGGACTTCAAACTGTAAATTATAAGCAATTAGAACCCACGATGCCTGCAATCTCTCCTGGATATTTATCCAGGAAAATAATCCAAAGAAGAAAATTTTACAAATGAAAAGGTTTAGTAAGCCATTGCTGATACTGACCACCCAGAATCAAGTAGCCAATAAAGACCCTTGAGCATCCCTCTAGGCAACAGAGTACAGCCTGTGAGAACTGAAGGTCTGGAGTCTTTCTTCCTGCAATGTAGTTCAAACCTGGGTCTGCTCTTGTTAGCCAAACAGCCCTTGGCAAATTACTTAAATGTTCCTGTTTGAGTTTCCTCATGTGTAAACTAGGGAAGTGAAAAATCCTACAGGGTAGGCAAGAAAAACATCAAGAAAAATTTCCTCACAGGGTTTTATCAAAGATTAAATAGAGTCTCACTGTGATGACCATATGAAGGGACCAAGCATTAAGTTTACACAACATATGGATCTTGCTATTGTCAAGTTACATATGGAACAAACTTCTGTTATTAGGCCCACAATGTCCAGCAGTCATTAATGGCTTTGCATCCAAATCTACATTATTTATAGGCATGTTACTGGGGAGAGTGCCATCAACACAAAGCCCTATGACATCACCAAGCACATAAAAGGCACTAAATAGATGCTCTCTTCTCACCCACAGCTCACTGCCATAATGAACCTACTAGGCCTTCCTATTTTATATAGGTATCTTATACTCTCAGAAAATCAATAAATAAAATATAATATTCAAGATGGGAGATAAAAATGTAACTACACTCTATGAAAACTCCAAATTCAAGAATGCTTTTCACTGAAGGCTCTGGCAATCACCACCCAGCCTACCCTTTCCAGAACACAAATGAAACGATCAAGTCTATTTATTGCAGCTAACCGATGTCATTCCTAATTCCTAAGTTCTTAGTGACAACATATTTGTTCTTATTAGACCCATAATCCAACTACTTTGATTACCTACTTTTTAATTCCATGACATATTGAGAACAAAAGCATTCAAATTAAAGAAAAAGCATAAGCTACTGTGGGAAAAGACAAGATTGGAAGCATACAAGTCAGAGGACAGTCACACATAGGACAAAAAGCATCCTTACACAGTGTCTCCAAGGGCAGCATGTGTGGGGCCAGGCACCAGCTTCTAGAACACAAGCAGGCACTCATATGAACCAGCTGAATTACCCAGAAACTTATTTGGCAGCACAGAGTCAGAAACACCATACAAATACTTCACTTTTAAGTTCTAATATTCTCCACTGGGATAAACTCCGGTTTATGAGAAAACTGGTACTAGAATCATCTTTGCTCAGCTCCAGGTAGTCCGTGTTTAATTACACACATCGTGATGACAAAACCAATGAAACTTTCCAGGTAGGATCTTAAAGAACCCTTGGAGAAAAATCACATAATTAACACACGAAGTTTAAATTTCAGTGTGTGCTCTAAAGAGCTTGTAAATTTGTTTTATCGGTTTACTGAATTCCTCTGACAGCTTTCTCATCCTGCTTATTACAACAAAGCTAGAAACCTAGAGCAGGGACAAACTTCAGTCAAGATGCCCCTCCCCATAGTAAGATGCCCATCACAGGTGTCCTCCCCGTCTGCTTTCCTAGTTGCTTCCCTGTTTCTAAGCACTCTGAAGCCAAGATGCAGACTCCACAAAAAGCTATTGGATAGTACATGTGATCAAGCTCAAGATGCTCTATGAATCCCTTTACAGATGACTATGGATTGAGTTTGGTCTCCTTGTTCCTGATGGTTGGTTAAATGTGTGTTCAAGCCTCTACCCTATCCTAAGCCCTCTCTACTCATCACTTCTTACAAGTTAATAACTAACTTGATTATTTCAAAGTTTCAAGATAAAGATGCATTTCTATTCAAACACAAACACTAACTACTCTTGGGTAGTCTTCAGGGATTATTAAAATTGTTAAACTTTTTCCTAAGTTTTTTATTAGCCTAGATATCCCAGTCATTTTTACAACAGTTCCCAACAGCCCGAAGCAATGACCAAATTCATGGTCTGACACCAACTCAAAATGTTCCACAAAACATTAAGTTATACACCAAAAACCCAAATGAAAGGCAGCAAATGGATGTTAGTGGGTTTTTCTTCCATGGAGACCTGGATGGACTCACATGGACACGGTTTATAATTAACTATGGATAGATGTTCTCAGTAACTTGCTGAGGTGAACACAGACTGCTGGGAACAGAGAAGAATATAGGTCAGAGATCCATCTGATGCTCGCCCAACTAAGATGAAGAGCAGATCAAGCCATACCAGGATGGGAAGGGAATCCCAAGGGAAACAAGCTCACTCCACCCCTTCTCTGGTTTCGAGTGAAGACATCAATAAGGAAGCTATAATTGACAACAGGTCTTCCTTGTTCATAGTTACATATGCCATGTATGTTTCCTTTTATGTCAGTGGGTCTCAGCCTTCCTAATGCTCCAGCCCTTTGATACCTTTCCTCATGGTGACCCCTAACCATAAAGTTATTTACCTTGTTACTTCCTAACAGTAATTTTGCTACTGTTATGAACTGTAATGTAAATAGCTGTGTTTTCTGGTGGTCATAGGTGACCCCTGTGAAAGGGTCGTTTGATTCCCGCAAGGCGTCATGACTCACAAGTTGAGAACCTCTGTCTTATATAAAAGGAACATGGTGAAAACAGCTAAGTTCTCTCTTGTCACCCCTTCCTGGTACTGAGGATTATCCACTCGGACACGAAGCTCCACCAGGCCTCTTAAAATCCTAAGGGCTCAGGACGCACCTGACTAAACTGCCAAAACTGTCATGTAGGTGTTCTCTCCGAAATGGTAGCACCGATTCTGTATCTAATGCATCTGCGTTTCGATCATGAGCCTTGAATGCAAGGCTTTCCGTGTAACTGTGGAACAAGTGATAGGGACTGTCCCTGAGGTTGTTCTTCATTATCTTCTAGTGGATTGTTTAAGTTAATACACAAAGTAATGAGTCCACTATGGCATCTTCATACATGTAGCATTAGACTCTGTTTTCAATCGCTCCTGTACCACCACCACCACCATCCTGCCCTGTGCCGCTCTACACATGGAGCTGCTTTTCTTCCTTCCTAATCTTCTATTCTGCCTTCTCATCACATGTGTTCTACTTTCCAATCTTTTACAACTTCATGATCTAACAAATGCACATACATTAATACCCGTGCATGTACAATTTTAGATTCAGATTCTCTGTATAAGAGAAAACATAGCGCGACTGTCTTTCTGAACCTGGGCTTATTTCACTTAATGTGATGATTTTGAACTCCATCTAGTTTCCTGCAGAAGTCATGATTTCATTCTTTTTAAATGTCTCTATAAAATATAACTTTATTGACAAAAATTTGAATATCTATATAAAATTTTATTATGGATATGTACCATATTTTCTTCATCAAGATTCATTTACCTTCTGATGGACGTCTCCGCTGCTCCCATTTCCTCACTTCTGTGAATAAAGCAACAATAAATATGGCTGTGCAGGGATCTCTGTGGCATGGTAACTTTGGGTACTTTGGGTACTATCCAAAAGGACTAGAGCTGGGCCATCTGGTAGTTCTATTTTTACCTTTTTGAGGAACCTCCACACTGACTTCGTAAGTTTACACTCCTACCAGCAGTGAGTACTGGCTCTTCCTTCTCTATTATCCTTGCCTGAATTTGTCATTTCCACTCTTGATGACAGTCACCTGACTCGGGTGAGATGGGATCTCAAAGCATTTAGGACATTTCTGTGCTAATATTCAAGTGGTCCGTGTTGGAAATTTCTCAGTCTTTAATAACAAGAGAAGCGTCTTCTAAGCAATAGCTTCTCTCTAGCTTCAAAACACCCAATCACATAAAAACCCAGTTTTTTCCCTTTGGCTTCTGTGATTATTCATCTTGTCAAGTTGACTGGATTGAGAAGCAGCTGGGAGACTGGTACAGCACACCTCTAGCTGTGTCTGTGAGGATGCTTCCAGAGGGGATTAACCAAGGAGGAAAATCATGCCCTATGTGGAAACAGCACTATTTTGTAGGTTGCAGGCTGAGGTGCAATAAGGGATGACGGAGGGAGCAGCCAGCTAGAGCATCCTGTCTCTGCCTCCTGCCTGCCAGGTAAACCACTCTGCTCCATTACCTGTTGCCTGCCATGATGGTCTGCCAAGACATGAACCCAAAAGTAACAGAGCCAGTGGACCATGGACTGAAATCTCCAACTGTAAAGCCAAAATAAAACTTCCTCTTACATTAGATACTGTGTCACAGCAACACAAACTGCAGTAGGCTCTTCCAATGCTCTGAAATTCAGAACCACATGTGGCCTTCTTCAAGCAAGTACATGGAACTGTTCAATAGTCTTACAGACTAATCTCAACAGAGTTTTATTTTCTACTCTACTTAAGAGTGTCCCCTTTGCTCTAGTTCCTTGCTCTATTAGCTTCACCATCTATGTATATGTAGAGATCTGTTCTAGGAGCTGCAGGATGAAATTCAATTCTAACATATCAAGTAAAATTAGTGTGCATAATCAATTTGTAATTCTGGCAAAATAGATTGGCAATAATTTCCTCTTTCACTAGGATGCACTAAAAAAGACTATTTTTATTTCACAGCTCTAAAAGATTGGATACCAATGGTACTGTATCCAAAGGAACTGAAATATATGTATAAAACCTGTCCAATCCTCAGAAAGTCTGAACAAGCAGCCTCTGAACACACCAGTGACATGGCAAATAAGCAACATCCCAAACCATAGAGCCTGACTGGGAAAGGCCAGTGTAAACGTGGTAATAGTACCACTGTCCTTTGGTTTTGCTTTATTAAAAGCTCTGACTTTTACTACAGAAAGTGGTTGATTTTTTTAATACCAAAATCATAATGATAAATGATAAAGACCAAAGAAAAAATGTCAAACATTAATATAGACTTCACAGATGCCCAACTGTAATGTCAACTATCCATAGGCATTGTCCTAAAAATCCTCTTCACAAACATTTGTCTTCTACGCTATTTTAATATCAGTAACATGACCTCTGCCTCAGTGAAGACTTGGTCCTTGTTCTCTTAAATATTTAGTCTGATATAATCCCCTTTGACTATTTCTGCTTTTTTTTGCCTGTGCTTCTGGTGTCATTTTCTACAGAAAATGGGACTAAAGGTGAGAAGTTTTTCCTCATGTTTTCTTTTGGAGTTGTACACTTTTGAGTCCTACATTTAAGCCTCTGGACAGGTGTCACACACCATATACAAAGTCAACTGACCTTTCAGTAGTACTGAACAAGCCGAGCATCAGTTTCTCCCTCTTCAGAAGTCTGTCTTTGCTTGGCTTCTACCAGACCACATATCTTGGGCATTCAAAGGGTCTCCTTTGATCCTCACAAAGTATATTCCTAACCTTGTGACTGAAAAGACTTTGCTCCTCAATGATAGGTACAGTCCTTCTCCCAAGTGTATCTCTGTAGCCTCAGTGTCAACTTCAGGTGATTATAATGGAAAACCAGGGGTAATTAAAGGGAAAGAATCATGTCTCAGATTTCTGACATTTCCATCCAAGGTCACATGGCCATACTGCTTTGGGCCTCTCCTCTGATCATCATGGTGCAAACACATAGGAAGACAAACTGCTTATCTCATAAACTAGGAAATAGAAAGAAGGCCCGGAATCCCATAGTCCTCCTTGAGCATAAAACCCCCAAAGAAAGGAGGACTATCCTCAAGGCTCCAACTCTTATGGTACCAGAAACTAAATAACACCATTCTGGATACCAAACCTTTGACATTTAGACACCTGAGGAATGTTTATGTTAATGATAGCTCTAGGAGTCCTCAACCATGTCCATATTCATTTATCCAACTTCCTTCTCACATTTTACTATTTAATTGAAATCTCTACCCCAACACAACTTGTGAGGATTTTATACAATGCAGCATAGCATTTTGAGCATGTATCCAACTCTCCAAAGCATTAGTCATATTAGAAACAAATCATGCATATGATTATATATTTATATTATTGCCCACAGACCATCATACATTTGGCAATACTGTCAGGAAACATTCTGGTGATATGTTTGTAGATACTTTATAGAACTCTATAAACAAACAGGACGATCTTAAATTGCTCACTGGAAGGAATTTTACATGTTATTTGTACATGTAAATAATGACAGCGGAACCCATGATTTTTAAACAAGTTTACTGAGATGTTATGACAACCTAAATTTTTTATAGATTTAACAGCTGCACCACTTGGAGTTTAAAAAACACACACACACACACACTAAAATGATTACCAAGTTTAGCTAATCAATATATCACTGTCACCTCCACAGTGTCTCCATTTGTATGTGATGAGAGATTGAAGGCGTAAATTAGCAGATTTCAAGCACACAGTATGGTACTGTAAATTCTCAGCCAGCTGTCACTATATCTTCTGAACTTATCCATCATACATAACTCAAATTTTAGATCCTTAAACTAACATCCCTCTCCCCTACAACCTGATAATCATCGGTTGAGATTCCATACATCCATGAATGACAGTTTTTCCGTGTCTCACTTTGCTAAGCAAACTTTCCTCTGGCTCTGCCCATGTCCCCACAAATAGGATTTCCTTTGTTAATCCTGAAAATGTTAGCCTATTATTCTAGTACACACTTCTCTCTACCCAATCATCTGCTGAACAACACTTAGATTGTTTGCATATCCTATTTCCTGTACATGATGTTATTACATGATGAACACAGGAGGCAGTTATCTCTCCAGGAGTCGAATTTTGTCTCCTTTGTTGTGTGTGTGTGTGTGTGTGTGTGTGTGTGTGTCCATGTTTGTGGATGTGCATACACATGCGTGCACATATATATACACACACACACACCCTCCAGAGCAGGATTATTGATCATATGGTAGGTGTCTTTTTAACGTTTTTAAGCAATGGTGCACTTTTCTACACTGGCTGCACTAACTTCTAGTCCCACTAATAATTCATGAGGCCTCCCTATCTCCACATCTCTGCCAATACCTGTTATCTTTTATCTTTCATTGTTTCATGAATTTGATTTGATTTCGCCTGATGTCTGGAGATACTGGGCATCTCATCTACTTGTTAAACGTTTGGATTTCTTTTGGGGTTCTCTTTGGATCCTTTGCCCTTTGTAAAAAACGGTGTCATTACTGAGTTGTATTGATCCTCGGCTGCAAATCTCAATCAGATAATTCACCAATATCCTCACTATCTATACTGTCTTCTACTAGGGTTATAGTCCCGCCATGGTGTAACAGGCTAGTGCTTAAGAGTGTTCCTATGACAATATACTATATTAACAAATGTAACATTTGTTGGAAACATTTTTGCTGACTTACGACAAAACATAGATACTTTAAAGGGTAGAGTGGAAACTAAAGAGCCACAAACTTTCAGGTCATTTTACATTTGAGGTCCTTTCAACTTGTCTCAATAAATTATATATTTCAGGATGTAATTTTGTAAGGGAGTTAAGACCTACCCATATACCCATGAACAGAAGCCACAGTAAGACCAAATGTCACAGTGTGCTCTGAGAGACCAGAATTAGCCGAGAATGTACAAAGGTCTGTGGTATGATCTCTAGAGAAGGTCATGCTCTAGATGCCATGCTTGTACAATAAGCCCTCAGTGGCACTGTCTTCCTGTTTCCTCAACAGCACAGAAAATATTTAGTCTGATATAATCCCCCTCGACTGTTTCCACTTCTCTTACCTGTGCTTCTGGCGTCATTTTTAACAAAACAAAAAGTGACATGGTTGAAATGCTTTTCCTTGTATTTTCTTTTGGAGTTGTACACTTTTGAGTCTTACATTTAAGACTCTGGGAAGCTGTCACACACCATATACGAAATCAACCCAAGACTAACAGATTACATTCATTTACACATAAATTGCTTTCCAAACGCCATTTGTTGGAGACTTCTCTTTGACATCATGTTCTTAGGATCCAGGTTCAGGATGAGTTCCTGAGAAATGCTGATTTACTCCAGGTCCTCTCTCCTGACAGACTGTTTGAATGCTCATGGCATTACCAAGCCATTTTAACAACAACGTAACTTGGAGTCAGAAAGCATGAGGATCCCCGTGTGATGAAGGTCTTCAACCTTTGGCCACCTGGGCCGACTGTGGATCAAGTTGAGATTTAGGATTTTCTATTTGTGTGAAGGAAACAGTACTTTGATGAAAACTAAATATGATAGCGACTGATTATTTTGAGTAGTGTGGACATTTTAAGAATTGTTAATCCATGCAATCCAGGACCTTGAAGCGGCCTTTTCTGGCATTGTTAATGTACTCTCATATCTTTGGATGTTTAATGTGTATGTACACCTTTGACTCTTAAATTCCTAAGTATTCATTCATTTTGTTGCTAGTTCATTCATTTTGTTGCTAGTACAATTTTCTTAAATCCCCTTTCATGTTGTTTGCTGTTGATGTATAGATATAAGTATAAACATACAAAACCAGGAATCTATTAAAATAATACCAGAAGGGTTATAATAGTCTTAGTATAGTCTTTAGGATTTTCTACATGATCATGATACGAATTCAGCAAATAAAGAAAATTTTGCTTCTTTTTCTTTCTTGTCTAGTTAGTCATTTAAGACTTAACATTTTGTCATGTAGAACTATGAGAGGGCTTGACTGCCTTATTCTACTCCTTAAGAGGACAGTATCTCAGGTTTGTTTGTTTTGTTTGTTTGTTTTGTTTTGTTTTGTTTTCTGTTAATTCCACTAAGTATGATGCTAGCTTTTGGTTTCTTCATATACAGTCTTTACTGATTCAAAGTAAGTACCTTTGTTACCCTTTCTTTTTCTCTTTCTTCCTTCCTTCCTTCCTTTCGTCCTTTCTTTCTTTTCTTCTTGAGACAAAGGGGTTTTTTCTGTGTGGCTCTGGCTATCCTGGAACTCCCTCTGTAGACCAAGCTGGCCTTGAACTCACAGAACTCACAGCAGTCCTGCCTCTGCCTACCAAGTGCTGAAATTAAAAGCAATTGCCACTACTGCCTGGTCAAGTAAGTACCTTTTATACCTACCTTTTGAATTTCATTCAAGAAGAAAGTTGAATATTTTTTAATGTTTCATCTGTTATCTGTTGAGATAAGCATCTGGTTTTTCCTGTTCATGGAGTATGCAAATCCAGTGTGCCGTGTTTTCATGGGGATCTCTGCATCTATGCTCACTGGATACTATAATCTGAGCATCTTAGGTTTTCTTTTCACTACTATTACCCTCAGTGCCTGGTGCACAATAGGTCCTTAATAAATTTGTTTCAGTGGAGAAATAGCCAAGTAATGAATTGGAATGTATGAGCTAGTGACCTTACATTAAACAATTTTTATCATGAAACATGTAAGAAAATGCTGAAACCATAAAAAAGAAGGAAAGAAATGAGTATAAACTTCAGTAACCGCTGTGCAACTAACAAGAGTACAGCCAGTGTCTTTGCAGCCGGGTTGCTTCATAAGGGAAATTAACGAATATGCAAAGTGGACTTAATTCTGCAGAAAGATATCACTTGCCTAAAAAGGCTTTGTTTTTCTGGACACAGCACTTGCCCATTTCTTCCCTTTTACTCATACACTAGAGTATTTCAAAGCCAAAGGACAGCCCCAGAGACTCACCAGGAAGCCACTGCATGGAGACACGTGCCATTTAAGTAAAATTGCCTTACATTGCATACCTATCTCCTATCCTTTGACGTCCCCACAACCAAGATCCTGCCCCTCACCAAAGTGATCACTATGCCTTGGTTCTGTGTAAATCCAATTCCTTTTCCTTAAGCATTCAGAACTCACAGAGCACAACATTAAGACCGTCACCCTCAGCTCCTCCTGTACATCTCTCTTCTGTTTTATTAACAGGACATTGCTGCCAGGACCCGGAGAATTCAAGGTGGGGGAGAAAAACAATCTATTTAGAAACAATTCTGACCTAACTGCAGTGCCATCTCCTATCTATGTCTCCCCTGCTCTGAATTAGGGGAGACATCCGCATTAAAACAGTATCCCTCTTACTTAGAATGCACCTGCTCAAGCGATTAAGCCCCAACTGAAGTCATAATCCTCCACTTTTGAAAACACCGCCAGTCTAACGAAATGAGTTATCACTTCTGTGAGACCTGAAAAAAAAGGTGAAATACCGGAGAACTGCCAGGATACAAGAATGGAGAAGAAGAGGGCAGAGGGGCGCTGGATAGGAGACGAGGAGAACAGCTTCCAGCAAATATTTCCTTCAGAAATTCCCAGGAAATGTTAAGACACAAGTCATAGACAATTAACAGCTCCATCAGGAGATTGAGGCTCCGTGGGCCCACAGAGCCCCAGTCTCCTCTGTCAGAAATGCTCCACAGAGGTTGTTTCACTAAGAGCCATCAGTTAAGGTTGGCTGCCACAACAGCCAGTGTTACAAGCAGTCTGCTCACACCAATTTCACACAGCCGTAACTTCCCCATTCATAATAAGAGGCAAACACTACAGAACTTTGTTCAAAATTCATCACTGTACTGAGCTTTTATGATGTATTAATTTGCAGGCACGATTCCAAACGGTTTTAATGTGGAAGTCAGCAGCTGGCACTGCAAAGTTCCACGGACTTTCCGACTCACAGAGACATAGCACAGCACAGTACAGCTGCTTTACTATAGAAATGCTACAAACAGCCAAAGGGTCCCACCTACTACTGCACAAGGTTTCATCTTACATGGCTAAGCGTAATGGGACATGATTTGTCGTACTGGATATTTTGGTAACGCTGTAATATAATTATTGGATCACGGTTATTTTGAAATATCACTCCCCTGTTAGTTCATCAGAAAGAAAAAAAAAACCTGTAAACTTTTACTCAAGTCAACTCCTTTAAAAGTACTGAAATTCTATAACACAGTAGACTGGCCTCAGACTTTTTTTTTTAAGGCACAAGAATATATACTACAGGGGTGAGATTTACAAGATGGTCTCCATCCATAAAATGCTGGCTACCCAACTTCAGACAAGCACATACCAAGTATATATAGAAAAAGCCAGACATGGACACTGGTATCTATAACCCGAGCATTTGGTCAGAAATGGCATGTGGATGCCCAGAGCCTGCTGGTCAATCTAGCCAATCAGTGAGGACCAGGTACAAGAACAAACTTTATCTCAAAACATAAGGTGGAGACTGACCTAGACGGACCCAGATATTGACCTCTCACTTCTACACATAAGAACATACAGAGACATTTGTACACACACACACATACAGAGGTGCACATATACAATATATATACATATGTCTGTATAGATGTACTTCATATACAACACACAAAGAATTCATAAATTGTTTCTAACAACACAAAGAGTAACCTCTCCTTTTCCTTCTCCCTCTTCCTCTCCCTCTCTCCCTCTCTATCCTAGAGAATAGCTCAGTCACTACATGCCTCAGGGTATAAGTTCAATCCCCAGTACCTGGGTCAAAAGCCAGATGTGGTAGCACACATTTGTAACCACCATCTTGAGAGAAGCATAGACAAGAACATACTGAGGCTCACTGGCAAAACTGTGTCTTAATTTATGACTGTTAGGCCAGTGAGGGATCATGCCTCAAACTATGTGAATGAGATGACATCCAAGGTTGCCCCCTGGCCTCTCTACACAATGCACACCCACACACAACATAGAAAATTGATCCACTAGATAATTTCTTTCAAAATATACAGGTAAGCAGTATATCACTATGATAATAAACAGGTATGCAAAGTAGTCACCCAGTAGTCACACATGCACAAGGTTTATTGAAATATAAAATATTCCCCCAGAATGAAGCCTTCTGAGAATATGCATAGAAATATCTTGGTTACACTGAACCATGGGGAGGAAAATTAGTTTATTTCATTCCTGTGGCAAACTCACTTAGGCAGATACATGAGCCTACAGTATCGATTCACAAGCACACATCTGTGCCCACGTATCTGAGGACGATGTAACTCTGATGAGGGAGAGGGAGCAGAAGCCAGGAGAATTCTACAGGACCCTGTAGGCATTAATACCACAACATGAATTTTTATGAGTTTTCAAGGAGGAAAAAAAAATATGCCCTAACGAAAGGCTGATGAGACCTGACAGCTTCCAGCAAGAGGAACATACACCCTGGGGCTCACACTCACCATGGCCCTGTTTTATGGGTGGCACAGGTGTAAGCCAATGCCTGGCTGGTCTTTGTTGTGTTTAGGGCTGAAAGGCTCAGCAGTGGGAACCCTATCAAGCCCAGATAATAAACTATTGATAAGGCTTTCTGTGGATCAACATGCTAGCAAACAACCACCAAAGAGATTGTGTGAGCGCCCGTCTCTTCAACTGCAAACTTCCAGCTTGGCTTACCCTCCTCACCCCCCTGACCCCTGACATCCTCCACAAGGAGTACAGTCCTGCCATGAGGTGACAGGCCAGCATAAGGGCTAGCTGTGAAGAGAACACTACATTTGTGCATGGTACATATTGGAAAGCCCCCATCTGCTGGTTCAGAGATGGACCCCTTGACAGGTTTGTGTTTTGTCTGTCTTCACATCACCAACAACCACAAATTCAGCAAAATTAAACCCGGGTAACGAAATTCTCCTTTTACGAAACATGAACCTAGAATTCTCAGCACCCTCTGGGAAATAAAAGCACATATTCCTGGAGAGAATGGCACTCCTTCATCGTCATCTTGCTACCTGAAGATTCATTCACAATCGGCCACGGTAGACATCCAAAACAGCATCCAGTTAATCGGTGACCTTTTAAACCAGTGTGCCCAGTCACCATCACAAGAAGGAGTGCGTCATTCTATGGTCCTATCCCTATAAAAGGTAGGCTGGACCGAGAGTATAAATCTGTAAGGAAGCATGGTTTCATACACAAAGAGCTTAGCATACCTGACAACTTGAAGAAACGTGAAAAGACAATGTAAACAGAGCCAAGGGCCTGAATCTGTGATTCTACCTGGGGAGATGTCATTTGCTGAAGGTCAGGGAAACTGTGGGTGAAAATCAGTCAGTCAAGTGCGAAACCTAACCCCTCTCTAACCAAAATATGTGGTAACAATGACTTGAGCTCTTTCAAACCTCCATGTCCTCATCCATGAGGCGGAGCAACCTCACCCACTCACAGACCTGCTGTGAGGAAAGGAAATGATGCTTGCTGCACCTAGCATGGCACCTGCTCCTTACAGACCCTGTCCATGGCACTTGCCAGTGACCATCTCTCTCCACACAACGAAGTGAGCAAGTCCAGTGTGTATGAACCTGGCCCTTCAAAGAACTTAAGCAAGCCTTGAATAGTGCAACCTGCAGCATCAGGGTCAACTCAGTCAAATCCTGACACAGAGGCCACAAGCAACACAAAGGGAAACATCAGAGCCATTCCCCTGCACCAGGTCACTACCCGACTCTAACCTCCAAGAACACAGGCTGAATATCCGGCGTATTGTGTTATAAACCTTGTCTTCCTGGTTTGTATTAGTTTGCCGTGGGGTTTTAGTCCATGAATGGTCATTGACCTTTTCACATGTGATGCATGTCCAGGCACTCTGTGGAAAGGGACAGACTGCAGCAAGTGTGAACAAGCGCGAGGGAGAGCCAGGAAGAGCCTCGGCTGAGAGCGCCATCCACTGTGAGGCAAGCTCCCCAGATCTGTGGGCTTTAAGCCCGTTCTCTTTGTCTTCCACACAACTGTGTGAGCCAAAAGTTCAGCCAGGGCTCCAGAATGCTGTGTTTCTGGTTTTATTTTGTTTTCTATTAATTATCTGTGTGCATGTGTGTGTGTTCCCTTCTGTGTGTAAAAATGTATATATATGTGCCAAGGTGCACATGTGAAAGTCAAAGGACAACTTTTGGGAGTTGTTTATCTCCTGTCACATTGGATTCCGGGGATCAAACTTGAGGTTTGTGTGGCAGCGACTTTTAGCTGCTAAGCCACCTCACTGGCCCCTTACTGGTAGATTTAAGGTTTTCCTTTCAATCCAAGAGTATTTCCAAAGGCTCAGCCACTTTGGAAAAAAAAAAAAAAAAAACCTAACTTTTTTCCTGGCTTTATATGTTTTTATAGTATGTTATTACACAGATTATTGAGCATTGCAATTCAGCAACCAGTTGTGAAAAGGAGCTGCCAGCAAGCAATGCTGTCAAGGAAATTAATTACTCTGGGGAAAGAAGGGGCAGTTCTTAACTATTTAAACAAGACAGAGTTCGTCTTCTTGCCCAGAATTTTGCAAACATGTCTAAATGCCTGTCTGTTCAGAGGATAGAGTGCACAGTGTCTATGCCCTCTGCAGAACTTCTCCTCCACACTGAGGCCACTGCCAGCCACCCACTGGGAGCCTGAGATAAAACTCTGATTTAGTGGGCTTTATTGGGTACAGAGAGGAAATGTGTCACCTTTCACAGGGACCACTATGTAGCTTTCATCCTCTCTACCAGCACTCTCATAAGGCCCCACAAGGTATGGGGGTGGGGGCGGGTGGAGAACCACCTGAACACAACCTAAATCCTCCAGACATCTGTCTATCCCAGATACCCACCCAGTCCAGCTGGCTCAATCCAGAAAGTTGTGCCTAATGGGTGACCACTGGTCAACCAGAACTCCAGACACTGGGGTTGGGAGCAGTTTCTCTTTTGTATCTGTGACTGAGTTGCTCATGTTGACCTGGGGACATGGACTAAATGTGAAAATCGTACCCCATACCTACTCACAGTCCATAAGGCCTAATAATGAGGGGACACTGTCCTCGTAGTCCCCTATTGGTTTTTGATGGTTATTCCTTTCAAGATGGTCGTTTTCCTTGGCCTACAAAGTATGATTTCACCAGAGATACATGGTGCAGTGGGAGACCACTGCTGTGGCTAGGAAGATGAGTATGAGGGGACTCTCCGGCAGCCCAGTGTGGTCAGGGAAGCAGACATCACAACCCACTGATACAAGTGTCTCAGTGGATCCAGTGATGCCCAGTGGAAGGAGTGGCTCCTGTGTTAGGACCATCGAAAGTGAAGCAGGGAAGAGAGCAGCCGACCTTGCAGATAAGAGCCATTGAGCTCCGGGTACCCTCTCCAGTGTCTAGATTTCAACACTTTAATTAGTAACAGAACCACACAGAGGAGAAGGAGCAGATTTCATGGCATCTAGGCATCCCTGGAACCCAAGTTTCAATCACGGGTACAGCAGCCACACGTCACATGTGGACCCTGCACAGTAAACCACAACTACAGACAGAAGTAGGGAGAGTCTCTTAGGGATCAGACTTCTCCATACCCCTGGAAGTCTCACCTCCTCCCCCATCTGCAAATGCAAGGAGCTCTCTTGTATCATGAGATTTCTGAGGCTGGAGGACTGGATATAAAGTCACTGGATCTGTCTCAGAGGCTACAGTAGACACAGCTCATCAAGACAGAATCCATGCAGGACCCCCACCCAAGGGGGCTTATTCCTACCAAACACTGACTGGATGAGGGAGTCTCCTTAAGGAGTGGGGGTGGAGAGGTGACCAAGGCTGTCATTGAAATTCCAACTTCAGGGGTGGGAGTGGGGAGGAAAGGCGTTGCTCTAGGGGCTGCAGAGGTGGCTCAGAGGTTAAGAGTGCTTGTTGCTCTTCCTGAGGACTTTTCAATTCCCAGCACCCACAAGGACGGCTCCCACCATCTGCAACTCCAGCCCCAGGGATCTGATGCCCTCTTCTGGTCTCTGTGAGCACTGCATAAACATCACACACACACACACACACCACACACACACACACACACACACAATTGTTCTAAACTGAGGGAAAAAAAAAAAAAAACTAGAAACCCTGAGAAACCAAAACTAATCTTCAAAGCAAGGAATACTTCAAAAAATAGACCTGATAAATTCTTACCAACTCAACTCTGGACCCACAATAAACGAAAAATACCTTAGGATAATGATTTTTAAAATAAATGGTACAAAGACTGCTTTAATTACATTGGAAATACAGATCCTTGTAGAAAACATAGAAAGTAAGTTTGATTAGAAACATAAACAAGCATCTGGTTAATTTTATACCAGGACTTTTAAATTGCAGACACAAAAAATCACCCAAAAAACAGGGACAGGCCAAACTGCCAATTACTATGCTTATAGAGAAAACTAGAGATAGCCTTAAGAACTGAAGGACACTGGGTGAGGCTTGGGAGCCTTCCTATTACTGGAAATGTCCATGGGCTACTTCGGTGGGGTTTTCCTAAAAACATATCTCGTGAATCAAAGGATTCAATCACGTACAACCTCCTCTCTCCTTCCAAATGCTTAAAGCAGCCACATCGCCATGACAGTCTGCTTCCAGATCAAGCATGTTAGGCTTATTATTCTGTGTCTGGCTCCTGCTCAGGCTCCTCCCACTGGTCTCCTCCTCCTGACGTCCTCCCCACTATGGTTCTCCCCCTGGCCTTCTTCCCATAGCTACCCTTCCTCCCAGTACCTATCTCTCCTCCCCATACCCCTGTTCTTTCTCATATTCCTCCTCCTTCCCTCTGTAGCCCTACTTCCCTTCCCTGGTCCTTCTCTCCAATCCCCAAACTCTTCCTTCTCCTTCAGATCCTCCACCCCATGATCCTCCTGAGCTCCCAATCACCCTCTAGCCCTTGTTCTCTTCCCCATGGTCCTCCCGTGCTCCCAATCACCCTCTAACTCTTATCCCTCCTCCTCAACTCACTCTTCTTGCCCCTAACTCTGACCTCTTCCTCCCCATGGTCCTCCTTCTTTGTTCTTCCTCCCACCTCTAGCCCTCTTCCTCAACCTACTCTTAAATCTTCTCTTCTTAAATCCTCTTCTTCCTGATGGTCCTCCTCTTCCTGTTTCTGGTCCTCATCCTAAACTTGATCTCTTCTTCCCCATGGTCCTCCTTGCCACAGATCTCCTCCGCATGGTCCTCCTCCCACCTCTAGCCCTCTTCCTCAAAGTACTCTTCCACCTTCTCAACCTATTCTTCCCTAGAGTCCTCCTCTTCATGCTCCTGGTCCTCATCTTAAGCTTGACCCTCATCCTCTCCCATGGTCCTCCTCCCCATGGTGGTTCTTCTACCCTAACCCTCTTCCCCATGGCTCTCTTCCCACCCCTAGCCCTCTTCCCCATAGTTCTCCTCCCACCCCTAGCCCTCTTCTTCATGGTCCTCCTCTCTGTGGTCCTCCTCCCCATGGTCCCTCCTCCCACCCCTAGTCCTCCCTTTCCCCATGGTCCCCGTCCTCTCCCCAGCTCCAGTCTTCCCCCCCATGTGGTCCTTCCACCCCTAGCCCTCTTTCCCATGGTCCTCCTCTCCATGGTCCTCCTCCCACCCCTAGCCCTCTTCCCCATAGCAATCTGTCACTGCATCCTGCTTTCCCTGCAGATCATGCACTATGCACATTGGGATCAAGTAGGTGCACAGGCATAGTCACCTAACCTGCTTCTGGACTGCTTAGGCAGTCAACACGACCCCTTTCTTTCTTGTGCTTCTGCTCTTCTATCCTCAGCCACTGAGTTCTACAGTACAGTACAAGAAGAAGTCTTCTGACCTGATATGGGGGGATGGAGAGGAGGGAGGAGGAGGAGAGGGGAGGAGGAGAGAAGGAGGGAAGGGAGGGAGAGGGAGAGGGAGAGGGAGAGGGAGAGGGAGAGGGAGAGGGAGAGGGAGAGGGAGAGAGGGAGAGGGAGAGGAAAGGCATACCTTTCACATCGGCTCTACCCACAAGGGTCCCTGCCACAGGGCTGTGTGTGAGGAGTACAGCCTCACATCCTCTAAGTGGCTTGTCACCAACACGTCTCTGTGAGATACTGTGAGGAGCACCCGTTGCTCTGCAAGGTCCTCTGGTGACCCAGTCATAACTCCAGTGCTTGCTCCCTTTCTACCATCAGAAGTGTAAGCTGGGGACTGGAGAAATGGCTTGGCTGTTAACAGTGCTTGTTGCTCTTTCTGGTCCCAGGACCATGCCAGGCCAGATCTGATGCCCTCTTCTGGACTTCTCAGGCACCCACATGGCATATAATATACACAGGAACACAAACCCACACGCATGGAGAAAAAAACAAAACCATTAGTAAGTGAAAGTCAACAGGCAAAGAGAAGGCGTTTCCAAAGCAAGAGTCAAGGTCAAGCAGTCTCCTGGCTCCAGCCGACTCACCACACCAGCACTGAGCATCGGAGAGGGAGCTGCCGCCATTGAGTTTGGGTTCAAATGAGCCACATGCCCCAAATCCCACTCCAATTGAGCCCTCATTTTCTGGGCTCTTAAGCAACTATTTGAACCATACGAAACCTAGATTACATGCAAATTCAAATTATTTTGACCAACTGAGACCCGTGAGTAATGCGTCAGAGTCACTCGCCCATACAGTGGTGTTGGGGCAAAAGTCTAAATATCCTGAAACTTACATGTAACAAAGGTTAAAGAGCTCTTCTCTTAGATGGGTTTCTAGTTCATGACCACGCCAACAAAAAATTTAAAAGGCAACAGTCACTAAATGTACATCATCAGGTGTCCTTACATGGCATATCAAAGTGAGTGTCTAAAAGGCATAGAGGGTGACATCTCAGCCATCGGCAATGACCCATCTGACTACAGGTGTCTCAGTACATGAGATGTTCAGCTTCTCAGCAGGGCTTTCACCATCACTACGATTCATTTGGTAAACCTGTATTCATCATTTAGGAGAAACCTGTGCTTCACTTTCCTCTTAATTACCACTAAAGGTCTCTAAAGGACATGTGGGGAGGATAGAGAGCCCGCTGCAACCTAGTTAAAGCAGCTTCAACACAAGTCCTACCATTGCCTCAAGAAGCCAGTTACTAATTCCACAGCCCGTTTGTAACTTCCTCATGAGAGGAGGACAGAGTTTAGCCAGCCATACTGGGGAAAAAAAAAACAAAAACCAAAAGGCCCCTAAATTCACATTTAAATGCTTGGCCCCCTCTGGAATGAGGCTGTTGGACAGTTATTTTAAGCCTCCTCTGTGGGAACTACATCCCACTATCTCGGTTCAATGAGAAGTAAAAGCATGGGAGAACTTAATGCCTGCTTAGTGCTCTGGAGTTGGGTAAACAATTTAGAGTATTGGTTGTATCAAAGCATTTCCTTTCCAGAGGAAAAAAATGGGTACTAATGGCAACTTAGTTTTATTTCTAATGATAGTAGCTGGCTTATTAAAAAGGAAGTCTGAAGGAGTTTCTAAAGAGGCTACCCTATCCCTTCAAAATGGAGCCTTTGTTGGCCTCCCTTCTTAGAAATGATTCTAGTCATATTTTGCTTTGTGCTAAAATTATTTGTCCCAGTATATGGGAAAAAGTCTTGAACATTCATAAAGATAACCCAAAGAGACAGGAAGGACAGCCACATCTCCAGAAGACTCCTTGGGGGTCTGTCTTAGGGTTACTCTTGCTTTGATGAAACATGACCAAAAACAACTTGGGAAGAAAGGGCTTATTTGACTTACACTTCCACACTGCTATTCATCATCAAAGGAAGTTGGGACAAGAACTCAAAACAAAGCAGGAAACTGGAGGCAGGAGCTGATGCAGAGGCCATGGGGGAAGCTGCTTACTGGCTTACATGGCCTGCTATCTGATAGAACCCAAGACCGACAGCCCATGGATGGCCCCACCCACAATGAGCTGGGCCGTCCTCCATCAATCACCTATTGAGAAAACGCCCTTCAGGCTTGCATACAGCCCAGTCTTACAGAGGCAGCTTCTCAATTGAGGTTCCCTCCTATCAGATGACTTTAGCTTGTGTCAAGTTGTCCTAAATCTATCCAGGGCAGGGTCACCGCATGGTTGAGAATGGAGGATTCTTTGTCCTAGCTTACCTGCTGATCCTGATCTCAGAGCTCAGATCTAGAACACAGAGCTCTTCTCCTCAGGGGTGCAAAGGTTGAGATTTACTTGCTACATAGCCACTCACCCCTCAAAGTGTCTGAAAAAGCCCCACAGTGCAGCACCCCAAAAGGAACTCATGTTAAAAACAAAACCTGGGTGCTGCCTCTGTGGAAATGCACTGCCTGCCTTAGTGTCCTACAACTGCATTACGAGAGAATCCACTCATAGTATAAGCAAGAACCACAGCCACCATCTGGCACATCAGTAAAAGGCAAAGCCCAGTGTGTTTTGATATATTTAGGCAAACAAATGAATGCACTTCCAGGGCAGGACAGCTCTGAGGTCCTTCAGAATAAAGACGGGGCTTGATTACCTGGGAGACAGAGGTCACACAAATCTTTTAAAGATCAGGAACTGTTAGTGCAGGATTTAGGCCCCAGAGTCTTGTGACATGAAGTCTGAGAAGACCTGCAGGCAGCAGGTAAAAGTCCACACTCAGGGCTTTTTGGGTTGGACCTGACTATCCAAGAATCTGCAGAGAAAACCAAGAGAAAGATCCAATTCTTCAATTATAGGCTCTGGGAGGTAGCATCAAAAACTACTCTTTCCAATCCACTGAGAAGAGTACCTTTTAGTATTAAGATGCATCTCTCTGTTTTGAAGTTGTCTCAACAGAGCAACATAATGCTGTCTAAAGGATGGTCCTACCTCGACTAACACTGGCAGAGATTGGGAAGAAAGAGGAAGAACCCTCTCGCTTGTTAGATATGAAGAATAAATGTGAAGCTCATAAAGAAACCACATTTTTCTGGGTTTAAGTCAGTGTAATCTGAAAACGAGAACTGTGAATAAATCGTGGACACAGGGCTCAGAAAACAGAACCCCAACATCCAAAGTCAGAAAAGAAGAAATGAGGAGCTCTAGTTTTATGAAGGGCATGTATAATTTTATTCTGTCTACTTCTTATACGTGTGCACATCTTCAACAGTTCTCTGAGTGATTGACACTCAGGGAGAAAGTCCCAAAGCTCTAGATGTCCGATCATTAACTGAACAAACAGACAAAAAAAGAGCTTGTTCAGCACAGACTAAATAATAAGGCAGGAAAATGCAGAGACATCACAGAGAAGAGGATAGGTGAGCACAAAGAGAGCTTTCCGACTCATCTTTAATGACTCACAGGGGTCAGCAACCACGAAGAGCTTTCTTCTCAGGATACTCTGTATGGCAGTTGTACTACTGTCTTGTAGAGCAGTTATTTGTCACAAAGTAGGAGATCGTGTTCTATAGGAGATTCTTATGACCAACCCAGAGAGATGGGAAAAAAGGAAGAAACTAGAATGAGTGACAGGTGACCTAATTTATAAAAAATGATGATTCAGACATTTTATATTCATTCTTTGAGAATTTCACACACGAATAGGATGAATTTTGATGATATTCATGCCCCATTTCCCACTTCCAGCTCTCTCTAGATCCTCACATTTCCCGATTCCAAGTCCTTCAGACTCCCCCCAAACACATCCACCTTCCACCTCCATGGTTTTTTTTAAATCTCACAGAGCCCAGTTAGTGGTACCCATAATGCATACAGGATCAGGGGCCGTCCATGGAGCATGGCGACATAACAGTGTCCCCACTCCCCAAGAAAAAACACTAACGCCAATAGCTTCACAGTCAATGATGGCACTTCCTGGGACCCGAACTTATTTCTGCTGGGATTTGGGGAAATTTTACTGGCATCATCCCATCTAGGTCTTGTGCATGTAACTATGGCTGCAAATCCACAAGAGTGATAGCCAGAAGACAGCAGGAATAATAAAACAGAAGACAGTAAGAACATTGCAAGCTTCAGAACTGCAGAGCAGTTACTAGTGGACTAACAATCCAGAGCCAGCTCTACTCCAAGTGGAGTAACTCGTGAAGGGCTCCATTCCCCTGCTGGAGTGACTCCCCATAGCCAGCTTACTGTGATTGATTAACTCTTGCCTTCAGGATGCTCACATCTAAGCCAAGTCCCTCCCAACACAATTAGGTTCAATTTCAAAAGGGGAAATGTGTAAAACCAAACTGTTAAGGATATTTTAATGAAACTGAGGAGCTAAAGTTGTCATTTCTGGTGGATCTCTTGTCCTCTACACACAGAATTTCCATCATGGCTAGGAGCTACGCATCACAGTGGAGTAAAGCTCACCCTCAAAAAAGGTCTTAAAGGCACGTTGGGGACTCTCTCCTCAGTAGTCAACAAAGGAAAGGACAGCTTCTAGGGGTAAGTTAACCAATTCCTACTGAAAGAAAGCAAACCTACAAACAGAATTTCCAAGAAACACAGTGTTATCTTAAACGCCATTAGCAAGGCTATTTTTCAAACAGTAGATAAATAATTCAAAGTACTGTGACTTAGTGCAGAGAGGAGAAAGGGACTCCTTTTACATGACAAGTGACTCAAATTCACCTTTGTACAGTACATTTTTCCTTCTCTAACATAATGAGGTGTTTTAACTTACTAGTCTGATAAGGGCCATATTGGCATGCAAGTGGATGTCTCCTTGGGTTCTTCTACCAAGACTTGGCTCATCTGAGGCATTCAATATTCTCTTTTCTCACAGCACTGCTTTCTCAAGACCAGCGTCTGGGGCTGCTGAGCTCTCGGAAGAAACTCCTGTGAGAAGCTCAAGTGCTGCTTCTTAAAACTGGAAACCCAGGTGAGAGCTCAGCTTATTTCAATGAAGCCAATCAAGTGTATGCTGCATGAGGGGAAAGGCAGATGCTCTGAGGTAACTTCCTGCATGTCTCTATGGGCCCAACAGATCCACGAGAACTAGTGATATCTGGTAGTCAACCTTTATACACAGAAGGACTTTTACTGTATCAGCATACCACTTCGAGAGTGGGTGGAATTCAGTTGCTACCATTACGTGGCTACAATTTTACATGTATGGCTTCTTAGAATGCAAGTCTCGACAACCAAGCAGCACAAGATTGGCAGCACCAATTCTAACTCAACTCAAGGTGTAATGATATTTTGAGACAAACACAAAATCACTACCCAGGAAAGAACATCACACTTGACTTCCAATAGGTTGAAAAGGAAACCGAGTTGTAAGGCCAAGGCCCGAAGATCCACATCTGACAGAAGTTAGGTAATACAGACTCACCCACCCACATCAAATTGGACTCACTTGGGAGGTTGTCCTGTGCTGAGAAGTGTTCAATGACAGAGTTCCGAACATCAGAATTAAAATTTCATTTTCCACATGGTAGCCTATGAAATCAGTAAGGAAAAGGAGCCCAAAGTGCCAGTACCTCCATCTTCCTCCACACACGTCCCCCTTCTCCTGCAACCCCCAGTATCATCCCAAAGCATTCGGGCTGAAAGGTTCAGTGGAAGTAAGTACCATAATCAAAATTATATCGACTGTGTCTGAGCAGAGAATTGATGGGCAAGCAGAAGACTACCGGCCTGGGATACAAATGTCTAAGCTGTCTTAGACACGTGTCTAGTTAGGAATACAACTCATTAAACATGCAGGAATGCTGGGCATTGAGAGTCGCTGCATCAGTCCCCAGGGGCTTCACGCAGATTCTACACTCTTCCACCGTGGTGCCACTTTGTGTAGAGACTGCTGACCACAGTCCTGAACCTACGTTTGCTACCTTTGAAGAATGAGTCTTTTCTCCTGACCCTGGAGGTACAGGTAACTACTGGGCAGTCTTGCCCAGGAATTCTGAGGCAGGTAAAGGAGCACAAAGACGGGCAGACCGACAAATGCCCAGAGCTACAGGAACAGAGGTTCCCTGCTGACTCTTGTGTTTCACACGATGCCTTAGCTTAAAATAATGCTACAGATATGAAGCTGAGGGTAAACATGCAGAAGACAGCGAAAACCTTTGAAGCCAATGATGCAAAGCTAGGCGGGTGTCGGCCTGACCGAGTGCAAGGGAGGCACCTAGTCACTAGGGGAGAAAAGAGCACAAGGCAGATCCAGCAGCACTCACAGAGCCAACCGGCTCCCGGGCTACTGTAAGCTCAAATGTGTACAATGTTACAGAGGGAAAAAAAAGGGAGAGATTTTGGGGGATGTGTAATTTGCAGCTGGGGTGGCCTCTGGACTACAGTTCCCACCTCATCACCCCATAGCATCACCTGACTTCTGTCCAACTCCCTTCCCAGACCATAAACCTTCACTTTTGGGATGAAGTTTGAGCCATCTTTCCTGCCTCACCACATGGCTGCCATCACCCCTCTGTCTAACAACCTGGCAATTCACATATTCATCAAGTCCTGTAGGATACAGATTAATAATTGATCACAAAGAACAGGTTCCATACGGAAAAGAGGGTGGTGTCTTCAGAGAACGGCTAACGAATCATGCACCATAAAGTTTGCTGTTACTATCTCATAAAAATGTTCCACCCATGAAATTCATAGTGATACATCTCAGCTACCCTACCTAATCTACTCAGAGAAGAAAGAACCTGCCAGTCAACCATCAAAATGTCCTAGCAGCACAACCCACCCAGGGAGCAACTTTGGGTCTCTGTTTATCTCTTTCCAGGGTAGTGATGGAACCAATTTCTTCAAGAGCCAGCCTTCTCTATCCTCAGTAATAAAGCAAACGTCCTATGGAATGTTTAACAGATGCCATGCGTCATGCTGGACATGAACATGGTGGCACCACATTCCTCCAGTGACCCTCTGCAGGATGTTAAGGGTCTCAGTGTTAATAACCTAGATGAAGTCATCTGTTCTAATCCAACCCTGACCCCAGAGCAGGGAAACTCTCACTGCTTGCTCTGAAGGGGTGAAAGAAATGAGCACTTGCCCTTTGCAGGCAAACGCACAGAATTCGTGAGCATGGACTCACACACTGTATCCACTAAATCTGAGTAAACGGATAGACGCTCATCTGCTCTAAACTATTAGCGAGGTGTAAATACTTGCCATGTCCTGGAGTACCAGAAGAGACGGAGGTAAAAACCCGAGCCTTCAAGCCAGACGCTGGTAGGATGTCATGCTTCCTGCCCACAGGAGCTCCATCTCAGAGTACACTCCCACCCCACAAGGATCTCTTGAGGTAAATCTGTCCTTAAGCTTACACTTACTATGGGAATGGTCACTTGAAGGTAAGGCCCTCTCCTCAAAGTTTTTCCTCTCAAGGAAGCACTACTATGATAACACTTCGAACAGTGGGAGCACTGTTCTCTGGAATGGATCTAAATTCTTTGTCTGCCACCTTTCATGTGTATTTACCTGCAGCCCCTAAACTAACTTCTCCCTCTTCCATTCCCCATCTCATCCACACACCGGCCACGTGTTTGGATTATCGGTTCCAACTCAGGAACGGTTGAACAGATTACACCCACAGTTCTTCACACATAGGCTTTGAGGTGTCTGGCTTCCTTCTAATACAATCCTCCTGGGTCAGACTTCCTTGCCTCAGGTTCTCCAATGGTCTCCAGTGCCCTCACTCAGCATGAAGCTCACAAAGCCCTGCACTACTCAGCTCTGTCTGACCTTTCAGTCATCTGCTCCCTGCTCTCCCTCCTCTGTGCCAAGCAAAAGGCCCACAGACTCTCCAGGAGCTTTGCTTCCTTTGGTGACCCCCCCCCCAACTCCTGTTCTTCCCTTTCTTCTCCTCCACTTCACTTCTGCTAGCACCCAGGCTCACAGCATTCCAGGATTTGACTGCACACCCCTTCACAGACTGTGCCTCAGTTGCCACCTTTGTCTCCAGTTAGTTAATGATCCGTGTGTCTATGTCTAGCTCCCTCGGTACATGAGAAGCTCTGTGATGTCGAACCCATCTCCGTCCAGGATGATGATGCCTCGGGACTGGATACATACATATTGCTAGGCTGACTGCTGTTTTAATCTCGTGGCACACACTGAAGTATCGAGTCAAAAAGCAGACTAAATAATAAATATGCCAAGATTCATGCACTTCTCTTTTCAAATTATGTAGCTTCTGTGATTAATAAAATATAAAGTCTATGAAAAAACATGGCTGAATTCATGGTTCCCTTTTGTTATTTATTCTCATAAGCAATAAAAACCAGAAACCCATCCATTACATTACTGTTATATGGGGAACCCCAAAATACAAACACCCCCAAAAGATATTAGAGGCATCCCTTCCAATCCAACACCATTTAATAGAACACTTTAGAGACAACCCTAATTGTGCCTATAGTTAATACGGGACACTATTTCTCAACTTTCGTCAAAATAAGTCCCTTGGTGCAGCAGAATATAACAGCTAACATGCAGTAAATTGGCAAGCCCTTTAACTACAAAGCTTCTTCAGGCCATTCTGAGTATTCTGAGTGTCTCTGAATTAGTATTCCAATTCTAATACACACAGTGTATTATCTGGTGTGCCTGGTTTGACTTTGTTCATATGTATTTAAAAAAAAAGTCCTGATACCTCTTGTGTAAGCCACGAGGTGTTTGTTTGTTTGTTTGTTTGTTTGTTTGTTTTATAGGATAGGGTCAAGAGACTTGTGCATCCTATTTCACAACAGACAAAATAAACAGGTACACAGTCACCTTCAATCAAACATATCCCTAGTTTCAGAGCCGACATTACTCTGTGAACTCATTGAGCATCTGTTTACTAAGTCCCCATTCACTTACTAGAGGCGGATGCTACGCATCCCAGGTTAAAATTCCTGCTGTCTGAGTTTATCCACCAACAGCGACCAAATGGTGACCTCGCTGGGATCATAGGGTACTGTGGGGAAAGCACAGGGTAGAAAGCCTGAGAGCTTTGGTTCTCACGGTCCGAATGCTGTGACCTCTCAATACAGTTCCTTATGCTGTGATGACCCCAGCCATAAAGTTACTTCATAACTGTAATTTTGCTACTGTTATGAATCATAATATAAATATCTATGTTTTCTGATGGGCTTGGGTGACTAGGTGAAAGGGCAAATTGCATAAATGTCAGGGGAGGGGTAAGTCCTCCAACATACAACGTTAACCAGAAATTCAGTGTGTCATCCCTCAACAGAGAGAATCCCACATCTGCAGACTTGCAGCCAAGACATAAGGCAAATGCAGGGGCTTGTTTGTTGGTTGGTTTGTTTTAAAGAAAAGTAAGTCACCCATCAGTGCTGACTCTTGTGTTTTTAATATTAAGTATAAAAAAGTGCTAAATGCTCGCCCAGTAGGTGTAAGACTGTAGACTTTATCCCCACACCATAGTTTAATGAAAGCAAATTAAAATTTTAGAACGCTCTCAATGCCAACATTCAATGTCCACAGGTCTGACTAAAGTGTATAAGACTTTATGTTTACATGTGAGACAGACTATGAATAGACACTGTGACCTTCAAAACAGCTTTTACAAGGTTGTCAAAAAAACAAAAAAGGCACTGGAGTAATATGCTAGGAACCAGAATTTCCTTGCATTTGAAAAACACAGTGAGTTGGTATTTTTAAAAAATTCTTTGAGGAAAAAAATTAATCTCCCAAGCTACACAGCGATTTTAAAATAGAAATGAATGTCTTGCCACACTATGAGTTGCTCTTAAGCCTTTTAATGTTTTATAGTCTGGGCCCTTGCTACAGTATTAACTAAATCTATCACCTGGTACTTTGTCCCAACTTGGCCTAAGATGAAGAGAAAGAATCCCCCAACTTATTTCAGTAAAGGGAGAATGAGCTGAGGGGCGAGAAGCACTAGCACCCACATCAGGTGGCTTACAGCTCCTTGTAACTCCAGCTCAGGGGCTCCAACACCCTCTGTGGACTCCAACGGCACTGGCTCTCCTGTGTGCACACACCGTTATAAATGCACAAGCATACACATTATTTAAAAATAATCTTTAAAGAATGAGAATAGGAGCCCATATTCTCTCAAAGTGGACAGTGTGTGAATTATACATTAATGAAATAACAAGTCAGCCCAACTTTGAAGTTCGATTTCGCAATGTTTTATAAGCAATAAACGTAAAGGTTAATGTTCGCTGATATTTACTTGGCGCTCAATATCAGCTACTATGCTGAGATTAAATCAGATGATGGGTACAAGAGTATACAAAATGTCTCTAGTGCTATTGCTATTACTCCCACTTAAGAGGTGAGAAAACTGAGGCTGACAGAAGTCAAGTGGCTTGTAAGCACATTTCCTCAATGTGACAGAACCAGAAGTTAACCCCAGGTATTTCCATAAAAGGGAGTGTTCTTTAGTCTGTCCTTCCTGAACCTTTCGCATGGTAATTTAAAGTGTGTGCTTTTCCTAAGGGAAGGGGAAAGAATTTTTTGTTAATTCCTCAGAGCCAAAATTCCACAAAAGTAACAATCCCACAATTCCACACGCTGTACCGCATCAGTACCAGTGTGTGCCCGTGAGCTTTTACACCCCCTCATCAAGTTTTAGGTTTTAACACTTTCTACTGCTGGGGTTAGGGAGCCACCTGACCAGATTCTTAGGTTTTGCCTCAAAATCCCCAGGGCAAGTCAAGCCTGTACTCCATCATCCCCTGGTAGGCTAAGTCATGCCACAAATCGCAGCCCTGTCTGTTAACATCCGATTCTGAACTTTCAAAAACAATGACCCAAATCACTCAGCCATCCTACTTGGAAGCACAAAATATGTTTCAATCAACCAACCTTCACTGCCTTGCCTGGGAAATGAGATATCATTATATCCACTTCAGGGAAAGTAAGACACTATCACCAGGGGTGAGGTGATAAATCAACTACACAATCAGGATCAAGAATGAGAACTTACCCACCCCCTCCCCCACATCTTCAAGACCTTGTGCATGTCCTGTTCACTATACAGAATCAATAGATTAGGACAGCCAGTTACCCAGAGCCAACATGCTACATCAAAAGGGGATGTACCCAGGAGATAGCACTATTCTCTGCCAGCTCATAGGGTGGGTGTGTTGTTCAGCAAACACTGAATTGTGACTGTGACTAAACTCAATCTGGAACTTAGAGCTATCCAAAATTCCAGGTCAGAAACAGGACTCCTGTCAGAATGAACTTAACCTTGAAATTCTCCACTTTTGACTACAGAAGTGAACTTCTAAGGAATGAAATGCATTCGGGTCTCACAATTCAGGAGCCAAAGAGTTCTAGAAAGCAAATCTCCACACACCTGCCTGAGGTCCCTGAAATCCCACAGCCATCCAGAAAGGGGTCATGGCTACAGCCGAGAGAGACTTGGCTGACCATCAGAAAAGGCTCCTTCCATCTCTGCTAGGCTGGAAATTGCCTCTGCTAGCCTTGTGCCAGATCCAGCCCCTACTTCCAGGCTGGACACCCAGGGGGCTAAAGCCAGGACCCTGGGCTCTGTTTACTTCTTCTAAGGACAAAGGCAATTGTTTCCTAGTGCTAACCCCAGCAGAGACGGGAAAATACCAGTCTGGCACTGTGGAATTAATTTCACACGCAGACTATGCTAGGGTCATGTTTTATTTATGGTCCTGTCTGATCAAGATGATTTCTCCCACAAGAGATGTCCAAAGCAAACAATCTTAAAAGACTTGGAGAATCTTCCTTTCCTTCTTCAAAAGTAAGAGAGAAAAAGGGAAAGAAAGAAAAGAAAGAAGAGAGAAGAAGAGAAAGAAGAAGAGAAAAGAGAAGAAAGAAAGAAGAAGAAGAAAGAAAGAAAGAAAGAAAGAAAGAAGAAAGAAAGAAAGAAAGAAAGAAAGAAAGAAAGAAGAAAGAAAGAAAGAAAGAAAGAAAGAGCCAGAGACAGAAATCTAGCGGGTCATAAAACTCGATGTGTCAGGAAGCGACCTACAATTATAGGATGCACAGCCTTCGAAGAAATGAGGCTGGACAAAGTCCTCTAAACAAGGTAAGACACATCTTATCCGGTATGGTGACAGCGCTCCTCTGGACACTGAGTCCAAATAGGAGGTCATGCCGGCGCGACGGGGTTCGTTAGCATGAGGAATCTTCCTCTTCCCCAGGATGAAAGGTGAAATGACCCGCCAAAACCACACATGGGCGACTCCAGAGTACTCTGGTCTCTGACACCCCAAGATACAACTCCGCAGTCACTACTTCCGCCAGCGTCAAATGCTCCGGGTCTCGCGCTCCATTAGCGATTCCCACGTCTAAGAATCTAGATATGAGTTGTGGGAACAAACCAAGCTTTCAGATCACATCCTATCGCTGAGGACTCAAGCAGATACAGATATGAAGGGATCGGCTCAGTGACATTTCCAGAGCACACCGTCGTGTAGCTCATGTAGACAAGCGCGCGGGGAGACCACAAGAAGTCTCCGGACCGTCACTATCCCAGGCTGTGGCAGAGCACCTTTAGTTCCCTCCCCTCTCCAAGACACCAGCGCGCACTCAAAGGGATCTAAGGGGCCCCTACAGCGGGGACCTGGAGGGTGCGGGATGGGATAGACTGAGCCCACCTCTTCATCCTGCTCCTCTTGGGATGCGCTGCTGACCCGGGGCAGGCATACCGCTCCTCCGGGGGGTGGCAGCGGCAGGGTAGGAACTCCACGCTCCAGAGCCACGCGCGCTGGAGCCCACGCGGCGGGCAGCCGGGTTCCCAGGGCGCCGCCCGGCGGCCGCGGTGGCTGCGACCTGCAGGAGAAGCGACCGGGCTCCCCTTCCTCCGACAGAGTTTCCGAGCCAGAGGATGACTCCGCTGAGGAAGCGCCCTCCGAGGACACGGCTGCCGCCGGCGAGACTAGAGTCCCGGCACCGTGCCGCTGCAGCCCCGGGCCACAGGCTCGGGCGCCTCGGAAACTTTCTCCCCCATATCCCTCTTCGGCCCCAGAGTGCCGCCCGAGGGGTGGCGGCGCGCTCGGCGCCTCCCGGAGAAGCCCGGGCTGCTCCGCTGTGTCTGGATCGCGCTGCGGCTCCCGGGCTGCTGGGAGCGCCGCCGGCGACTACATGACAAGGCTGGGCCGCAGGAGCGCGTCGCCAAGTTCACGGCCGCCGTGGCTCGGCTGCTGATATGGACTCTAGCGCGCGGGGCCATGCTCGCTGCGATCGGCGCTCCGCGCTGCGCCCGAGCCGCCGGGACTGCGGCTTCTCCCGCTAAACCTGCCTCCGGGACGGAGCAGAGGAGACGGGCAGCCTGCGGAGCCAATGGCAGCGCAGGCGCGCCGGTGGGCGGAGGCTGCGAAGCCGCTGGCCGCGCGGGCGTCAGGTAGGGGAGGTGGGGCCAGGCGCGGGCCACCCGATCCCGCGGGAGCTCTGGGTGCGCGGGGCAGCTCCACGGCGCGGGACTCGGCAGGGCGGGCGCGGAGCCCGCGGACTTAACCCGGGCTGGGACTCGAATGGGTGGAGGAGTGGCCGTCTATCCTTGGGACGCGGAGGGAGATGGCTGAGTGAGGCGAGACCTTGGAAAAGCGGACTTTAGTCTCCAAAAAGTGAAATCGGGAAAACTGGGCAGGAGGCTTCCCTTGAAAACGGAATCGCACGGCCAGTCACGCACAAACTCACGCTCCCACCCGTGTGCAGAGAGCGAAGTCCGTGGTGGAGAGAGGGAGCCAAAGGCAGCCCATCTCCAACCCCCTTTCTGGTTAAACTTCTTGGGCCTCAGTTTCCTCAATTGTAAAGGGAGACATCAACGCTGATGTCTGGCAATAAGACTAGAACAAAATAAAGTGTCAGCAGAGTTCTTGGCTTGGACACAAGCCAAGGTCTCCAAAGATGATTTTCTATGTTTCTGCTTAGAAACTAAAGTTAAGTCAAAGACACACGCTTGTGACAAAGGAAAGGAAACAGCTGATGCTCTCTCTGTGTTTAGGACCAAGCTTGATAAGAACGTTCCCGCAGCTCTTTGCGGTTCTGCCGCTCGGCTAAGGTACATTCCTAACTGGCTTTCTCTAGCCCTGGGTGGCCACAACGCGACGGACCTGGGGCTTCATTTTCCTTTCCTATAAGAACAAGGAGAAAAGATCGTCCACAAAAGCACCAACACAATCACCTTAACCTTTGTGGTGTCTTGGATCTGCTAGGAAGCCAATGCGAGTTAGGCAGCGAGAAATAATGATTCCTACTTGCCTTCAGCT
This sequence comes from Mastomys natalensis, assembly GCA_021653895.1. Taxonomy (NCBI): domain Eukaryota; kingdom Metazoa; phylum Chordata; class Mammalia; order Rodentia; family Muridae; genus Mastomys; species Mastomys natalensis. The sequence goes on from JAJTUV010000036.1 coordinate 1,037,816, forward strand.
CCAGAGCCGTCTGAGCTCCACACCGTGACCCGAGGTATAAATTCAGCCAGCTTCCATTCCATAGACGTTGATTGAGGTGCGTGCCAGTTGGTTGCAGGGGATACAAAGATGAATACTGCAGGTCCCCTGCCCTTGAGGAGCTTGTGGTCGGGGAGAGATTGATATTGCATAATACCGCCTCATTATTCATGTTTAAAAGCTCTGGTAAGTGCTACAATGTGCCGTGGGAGAAAAGGGGAAGAATTACAGCGAAGCCATTGCAGATCTTCAAGCTGAGGAGTCCTCCAGAATTTTACATTTCTCTCTGTCAGAACAGGTTTGCCAAGGGTCCTTGAGAAAAGGACTGGAGTTGAAAGCCGGGTTGGCTAATGAGCCCTTTTATGCTACCGAAGTATTTACAAGTGATAATGGGGGCTGGGGGGGGGGGCTCATCTAGTCTAGACAGGCGGCTTTGTCCTGAACACTTTCGGACTGTCTCTGAAGAGGAAAGCAGTAGGATGTGACCCTCTGGCTGTGGACAGCTGTCAGAGTTGCATTTTGACACTTCAGAATGATCCAAAGGGATGGGAAGACCTGCTGAGGTAAAAGGACATTCAGGAGACTTAGCTAAGTGGTGATGGAGAGGCTGAAGAGGGCACAGTGGGGCGGTCTGAATCCACCCCCTGGGCCCCACAATGACTTCTCTCCTTAGAGTACTGGCCTTTATCTGAGCCCCTATGTGGTTGATTCGGCACAGGGGACTGAAATAAAGATTTAAGCAAGCCATTCACATCAAAGAAGAGGAGGGATTGCCTCTTCAGTTCAGGAAGGGTGCCGCAAGGACATGGTTTGAATCCTAAAAGCAAAAAATGGCAGTTCCTGGAGCCAGAGCTCTCCTGCAAAAGGCCTCACAGAAACCGAATATAATACTTTAGGGATGAAGACACGGGCTAAAGAGCTGGTCAAAGGTCACACAGCAAGTGAGCAGTGGCTCTGTGGTTGGTACTCTAAAGTCTGCCTCTCAGAACAGTTTTTTAATCAAAGATACACATATGTGACTACTAGACTATAAATAGCCACAGAAAAGGAATATTGTTGCCTTGGTTCATTATGCAAAAAAAATTTTTCCCTTGGACACATTTTTTTTAACCCACAAACATTTATATGACACAAAGCTATTATATACTCAATCCTTGTGTTGATCCAATAAGGTAGTGACAATTTTTTGATCTTGTATTACATCTGTGAAATACTGAAACCTAATGTTACACAGCTAGCAAGTGTTAAAGCCAAGATTCGAAACTGAACAGTATTCATCTTCTTAACCTGCCCTATTCAAAATCAAGTACTAAATAGTATTTTTTTTAAATTTCAAATTCTGATCCTAAATAAATACATTTTTACATCGCAAATCATGGTACACATATATGCACACAGATGCAAAAAAAAAAAAAAAAAAAAAAAAAAAAAAAAACAAAACAAAAAAAAAAAAAAAAAAAAACAGTCTTCGTTTGTAAATAACACAGCCTGAAATTTTCATTGAATTTTTCTGAAAATAGCCAAGATAGTTGTGATTTAGTAGGTGGGATTTAGACTTTACTGTAAGGCATGCTTGATCATTACACTTGACCATTTCTGTCGGAGAAGAATGATGACTACAGCTAAGAGCTTCCAGATAAGAACTGGACAAACTCAACACAACATGACTATCAATAGAAGAGGGTCAAGAAGGTCAAAATGGTTCCCTGAAATTACAATCAGACACATAGGCAAATCCTTGGATATGGATAAACTGCTGGACCCAGATCAATTTACATGTCTAAATCCTACAATTTTCCTATCTTATTAAAATATAAATTCACTCCTCCATGAGTATCTCCAAGAGAATGTTTCAAAAATGACCCCAGTGTTTGATACTTTGAGGCCTGAGATGAGTGGGAAAGCACACACACACACACACACACACACACTACAGATATAAGTCAGGAGGAAATTAAAGATACAGTCATGACACCTTATAGGTAGTGAGGGCTCCTCATATGAGGAACCACAGCATCCACAGAAGATGGTCAGAGCACTCGGCTCTGTTGCTCCCAAAGGCTTGGCACCCTTCAAACCAGATATATGTCCTTTGTGCACTTGCATCAGATTTCTGTGTCGTGCTCCTAAGTGATGGAGTCATGGCCTCTAGAGCTATATGGTCTCTGCTTGGCTTTGCTGTGTGGGTAGGGCCAGGTGAGAATGTCAACTCTGACTGGCAGATGAATGATGTTCTAGTACAAAGTTATCACCCGCTTCATTGATTCCCAGTGCTGTGGCCTTTCTTCCAAGCGTTAGGTTTAGGACTCAATAAAATAGAAATCATGTCTTCTCTTTCTTCTGTAAAATGAGATCATCATAAACTCAGAATGAACCTTTTTTTGCAAAATCACAGTTAATCTGTTCCTAACTACTTAATGCACGGAAACTGTTGAATATCAGCTTGTCTTATGAAAAGTGATAGAATATCTACCTTTCCTGGGTTAGTTTTATACGTGCTGTTAATGCTGGGCTTTGCTTCTTCCATCAGAGTAAAGGACTTGCAGTACTGAGAGAGTAAGCATTGACCAGAAGGCAGATACACACACACACACACACACACACACACACACACACACACACTACATTATATACACAGCACAGATAGGGATGGGAGAATCCTCTTCCCTTTTATGTCTAGCGTCTAAGGAAGGAAGGATTGCAGTACAAAGTTCCAGAAGGCAAGTAGAAAAATTTTTAAATCTTGGTAGGAAAGGCCTGGGAGACAGCATGTATTTCAGCCATCAGAGTCTCTCACCTACAAGGTAAGAAGGGTGGAAAACCCAGTTCTGTTAGCTAATGAAAGCACACCTTTGATGAACCAATTGTCTGTAATCCAACCTATTGCATGTGTGCCAAAGGATCACCAGGGAAGCAGAAATACTGTTCCCACCCAATGACGTGTGATTCTGCACTGTTATAGGACTGTCCCAAGTGAATAAACCTTGTATATTTGAAAGCTGAGGGACTGCCACAGATGACCCTCATTTGGAAAATCAAAGAGCTGTTGTAAGGAGCAAATTGCATGGCTCCTTGGGACTCAGATAAAAGTGACTAACTGCAATTGGGTCTCTCTGGATCTTGTTCTACTCTCCTGGAGATCAGCCACCTTGAGGCAGCTTAGCAGCTGGACAGGAATATGCGTGAGCTGAAAGCAGCTGGGAACACTGACCTAATGTACATGCAGAAACAAGCCAAAGACAGTGTCCCCAGAGGGATTCTGTTCAAACAAGATCCAACATGGTGACCTACTTCCCACAGATCTCCACCTTTTGTACTGGTCTTTCCAAGATGAGTCGTCACATCTGGGATTTTTGGTTATACTTTCAGCATGAAAATGTTCTTTTATTATCACTCTTCAAAAAGATTTGTCCAGGACTCTCTGCTTGTTGAGGTATTAGTAGACAAGGAAAAAAAAAAAAATGTAGTCACTCCTTTTTGTTCAGTGTAGTGGTTTGCTTTCTGAGTCAAATACTTTCTGTCTTAGTTAGGGTTTCCATTGCTGGAAAGAGACACCAAGACCAAGGCAACTCTTAAAAAGGACAACATTTAATTGGAGCTGGCTTACAGTTTCAGAAGTTCAGTCCATTATCATCACGGTGAGAAACAAGGCAGCATGCAGGCAGACATGATGCTGGAGGAGCTGAGAATTCTACATCTTGATCCAAAGGCAGCCAAGAAAAGGTTCTCATTCCACACTGGGAGGAGCCTGAGCATAGGAAACCTCAAAACCCACCCCCATCGTGACACACTTCCTCCAACAAGGCCACACCTCCTAATAGTGCCACTTCCCATGGGCAAAGTATATTCAAACCACCACAATGTATGTTCCAACCCTCTTTTCTTTCAGAGAATATAGTCTGCCAAATGAACATGGAAGAAAATCAGAATCTAATCTCTAACCAAATCTGCAGAGACAGATAAGATTCCAAAGGTTTTAGAACAAAAGAGAGTCAGAAAACACAGCCTGAGTCCATTGGTTGTACTCACAACTACACAGTAGAGTTTCCCAGCACCTTTACAAAATCCTGATGCTGACTCCCACCCCAGAGATGTTTAGTTGCCTTGGGATGTGACTTCAGGATTTAACAAGTTCCTAAATGGGGAGTGATTGGTTTAGGGCTGAGGTAGTAGAAATAAAAGGTAAACCTGTAATAACTCTTTGTGTTCAAGATAAAGAATTGCTCAAAGAACAATAGCATCAGAAGGTGGCAGGTACCAGTTTAAAGGACATCATTGTGGCCAAGGCTGGGAGAATTTGAGCTCCAAACATTGAATATTTTGGGTTTTAAATCACAGAATAAATAAAGATCCATGAGTCTGAATTCATTATTAATGAACTATAAAGTAACTGAATGTGTATTGTTTGGTGGGAATTGTATTTACCTAGTATGTGTGAGATGCCAGGTTTGATCCCCACCCCCTGTGGTATGTGCCTGCAATCCCAGTATTTGGGAAGTGGAGGCAGGAAAATTCATACTTCAAAATTGACCTTATCTATGTAGCAAGTTCAAGATCAAGCTACGACATGTGTAACCTCTGTCAAAAACAAAACTATATAGACAAACAGGAACTTCTGAAAACAGAATAAATTACTGAACACAGCAATACTGTGTTTAGAGATGACAGGACTAAAAAGAAAATCTACTAAACTGATCAGGTAGAAGTTTGAGGACAATAGGATTCAAATAGACCCAGTGTTCTGCAGCTCAAGGTTTTGGAGGCATTGAAATGATTGGCTAGCTTCACTGGTGTACCCTAAGAAATTTAAGTGTACTGACCCAAATCCATGGGTTATCTCTGCAGTTGGGAATACTCCCTGTACAAGCAATTCAAGGTGCGTTATGATGCTATAGTCACAGAGGCATAGCTGGCCTCAATCCAAGTGCTAAATCTATCAAACATTAGGAAACAATATGTCAGGCATGAGAAGGAATACTTCTTCCTGGAGGTTAAGATATTAAGAAAATCTATTGGCAAAAGGAAATACTTCTCCTATTCCTGGGAGAATCAGATCCTTGCACACAACATGATGTTGGCATTGTGTCTTCTTACGTAGTGGTGAGAGTCTTGAGAAACAATGGATAGCTAATTTATCTAGTAGCACATGGGTAATGCCTGGCACTGGGTGATTCATAGTAAAGACTTGTTGAGCAAATCTATATTACACACACACATGTATGTTTGTGTGTGTGTGTTGTGTGGTGTGTGTGTGTGTGTGTGTGTATTATGTGACATTTAAAGGCTTTACTGAAAATTCATGTTTATTAAACTGTTAAGTCAACAACATAAGACTTTTATACATGCCATAGGTTGATGCAAAATCCCATAGTCTTTGAGGAGGGATAAATTTCAGTTTATTTGGTAAGGTAAACTCCAATTCAAACTGCTATTTTTCCAACATGCTAATGGAAGTTTCTTTTCACTATTTGCCTTCTTTTTTGTTTTGTTTTGGTTTTGTTTTTATAGTTTAACTTTTATATTTTTTCGTTTTTTTTTTTTTTTTTTGGATATTTTATTTACATTTCAGATGTGATCCCCTTTCTCCATTTCCCCCAGCCCAGGAACCCCCTATCCCATCTCCCTCCTCCTGCTTCTATGAGGATGTGTCCCCACTCACCCACCCACTCCCATCTCCCCACCCTCGAATTCCCCAACACTGGGGCATCCACTTCACTGGACCAAGGACCTCCTCTCCTACCTATGCCTGACAGTGCCATCTTCCCCTACATATACAACTATTTGTCTTCTTACACAGCCTTCTAGGTATGGCTTGCAGGTGGTTAAGAATAGGGTGGGATCCTTGAAGAGTTCTTGAGACTAAAGCTGAAAGAACTCCCTGCTGGGAACCAAGAAAGCCCTAAAGTTGAGCTGCAAAAGGGTTATGCCCTTTATTTATAGAAAGTTTGGTTCTTATGTAAAATCTACCGTGTGCAAGAATTTTATGCTGTTTTATCTTTCTTTCACTAATGTCATAAAACTCATGCAAGGGCCTGTGGCAGGTAAGAAGATAAAATGAAATGGTTGGAGACTTAACCATCGTGGAAGTTGGGGTCTCATGGAAGCAGTGGAATGGACTAGAAGCTCTGGAGTGAGTTTGCAGAAACAGGCCCCAGAACCTCAATGCAGAGCTGGCAAAACAGGCAAGCACTGCTTTGGAAGACTCCAAAACTTGCTGCCTCTCCACCATCTGTGCCTGCAGTGTAGGCCTGCACCCTTCAGCCTCTGCACACAGTCACTTCTCTGGTTCCATCTCCCTGTGTGCATCTGATTAGCAGGACTAAGTCAGATGACTGTATCCCAGAGGCAAAAGAAACTGAGGAAGGCGGGAGGTTCATGGTCTATCTTGGGAAGACAGATCCACACCATGGGGGACCATCATGATGCAAGGGTGTCAGAAGATTTGGCTAACAGGAAGAACGAGAAGAATTCTGGTTCCTACAAAGCTCCAATCCTGGATTCACTGTGCCAGATGTCTTCTGGCAGAGTGTTTTTAGGCAGCAGGTAGATGTGGGCCTGAGCATCTGCTCCAGGAGGGTTGCTCCCAACAGCTCACTAAATATCTCATATAGGAAAATAGTGGTCATATACTGAACACAGTCTCCATTCCAGACTCTAAGCTAAAATGTTCTTGTACATTGTGTATTCAACCTCCTTAATAACCCCAATTGAAGGATATAATTCTCATTTTACAGAGAAAAAAAAACCTTAGCTAAGAAATTACATGATTTTTTTTTTTTTTTTTGCTTCAAAATTACACAGTAGAATAGGGTTAGGATTTGATCAAAGTTCTGTGTCAAGCCCGTATTCTCCCTAATATATTGAGTTTTTAAGCAAGCAAACCCATGGAGCTGTTGAGGTAGTAATCGCTTTAGAGATCATGAAAATATAAATGCTTGCCGGGTGGTGGTGGCACTCGCCTTTAATCCTAGCACTTGGGAGGCAGAGGCAGGCAGATTTCTGAGTTCGAGGCCAGCCTGGTCTACAGAGTGAGTTCCAGGACAGCCAGGGCTACACAGAGAAACCCTGTCAAAAAAAAAAAAACTAAAAAAAAAAGAAAATATAAATGCTTCCTTGGGGGAGATCATTTATAACTATCAGGTCTCAAAAGAGACCTATGATCCCCCAATTTTGATGAACCACTGTGTACCCCAAAGTTGTAACAAGTCAGTTGATGGTCACAAGGCATGGATATAGGTATACTCCAAATCAAATGTTTCTATTCACTGTGCCAAAAAAGCAGCCATATAACAGGAATTCTATTAAAATTAAGTGTTTTGGTTTGTTTCTGTTATCTAAGGGCATAGAACCACACAGCAGCTTTCTAGACTTTTCTCATTTTCCATAACTCAGCGTCATGTTCACTGAACAGAAACTCTGTCTTCCTCTCCTCTCAGCCCTGGCAACCAGCATATTACTTTGCGCATCTCTGAGTTTAACCGTCCAAGTAAATTGTTTTATTTTTGATCTGAGCACTTACTCTTCTGACTTCGTTTTGCACATTTAAAAATTTAGGGTGCCCCCATCTCTTGTGCAGGAATGAGCAGGGGGTTAGTCCTGATGAGAAAGGTGCTTTTCTGACAGATGAGGAAAGGCTGAGCAAACAGGGACCATATTTTTCATTTAACTACTGAAGTCCTAGCTGTACATCAGAAGGCCTGGCATCTATTTGTGACTTTGCCACCAACTCCATTTATCAGGGCCTCCATCACCGGTGTGATAGGGGTAATATAAAACCTGCCATCATTTCCTCCACCAGAGTGTTATGAGATTGTTTTGAAAGTACTTTCATTTCCCCAACAGAAAGGCATTATAGATCTATATATATTCCTGTTATGACTTCTTTGGGGGAAAGCAAAGCACCTTGGAGAAGTCTTGGCTCACAACTTCCAGGACTGAGTGATTTCAGAACCTCATTGGTATCCATACGTGGTATATCCTTTATGAAGAAAGGCGTGTTTCTCTTTCCTTCACTTCTACCAGGTTGTTTCTTCTCTTCGTCTCATTTGTTGTGGGTCTTTTAAAATCCTAGCATAAATAAACCTTTCAAGTTGCATTACCTTGCTGAAATGTTGCTTTAGATGGAGTTCATTATTTATGTCTAGATGTCAACATGCATAATACTTTTTAGAACACAAAGGCTGTACTCCTAGGAACAAGATTAAGATTGCTTTAAAATAGAAAGATACCAAGAAGCCCAGGAGGGCCAGCCCCACTCACTGGTTGAAGTAGGCTACACCATAAAAAGCCTACCTAGGAGAATGTCTCATGTAGCATTTCATGAATAGGGTCGACCCTCTGAGTGGAAAATGTCCCCTTCTTTGCCGTCTAGTCCCCAAGCAATCAGTTTTCTAAATGGCATCTTAGAAAGGTAATGAATATCTACTAACACTGGATGTCAACTTAATTTCAAAGCAGTGGAATGGACCATAAATAAAAACTGTGAGTGATTTCCATAGCTCTGCCAGCTCAGACCCACAGAAATGTAGATTACCAAGAGGTCAAACCACAGCCTCTTGAATAAGATAAAAGATAGCATAGGAAGTATTCTTCATGTTGCTGTTCTATTCTGTTCTCTTAGGTGTCTTTTTAATATAGAAAAAATGTAAAGAAATGTACAATTATGGTGACATCAAATATATTGGTCCAAAATATGATATGTATTAAGCAGGGGATCGGAAGGAGAGACCAAGGAGAGCTTTGGAAAACAGGTGTCCCTTGATGTTATCTCCCAACCACTGGATTCTGAATTTCAAAGCACAGCCTTACATAGTCTATTGCTTAAATGAAGATTAATTGTCCCTATTCAACCAAATGCCTAAGGAACAAGAGCTTCCTTCCTAGATGAAGGATTCTTCAGATCCCTACATGAATACTGAGACCCTCCACCTGGCAAAAACCCTCTTCTGCTGGCAAGAAACCCCTCCTCCCCCCACAAGAAACCCTTCAGTCTTACTGGGTTTGCACAGCATTCCCCAATTCCTCCTTCTTCATATTAAATTCCACCCCTTTGATTGAATCAAAGTCCCAACTTCTCCATATAGTCTAACCTGTCCAGTTTCTGATGAGCCTGTTAAGTTCCTTCCAGGCCAAGTTAATCTAAAAATACTGCTTTGATCATTTTCCTCCTCACCATGTCAAGAGTTACCCACTGCTGGCAAGAAAGACCCTAAGCTGCATGCCAGCAGCAGAGCACTTCACTTGTATAGCTAAGGGTGAGTTCCACCCCTGCACTAAGGAGAAGAAAGTCCTGATTTATTAGCCTACTCTGCAAGACCCTGCCGTTTTCCCAGCATGCTTTCCTAGCCCCACCCCCTGCAAAACATATGTTTTTGCCAACTGGATTATTCATTGTTTGTGACTCAGATTCTGTTCCAGCCCCATATACCATAAATGTTTACTCAACCAGAATCCCTGTTTAGTCAATCCCTTTGCCCATTAAAATTCAAACAGCCATTCCAAGCCTACAAATCTGAAGAAACTTAACTGAAGTTCATGATGTCCAGTTCTTTGATGTGTTTCACATGGAAAGCCCTCTTCATCAGTCTGGGTGGGCTATGGGGTTCCCTTTCTATCAGCAGAATGCAGCAGAAGGGCCGTTATGTAAATTCTAAAGTTCTGCCAGAAATGGCCATGTAGCTTCCATCTGCTCTCCCTGGAGTGTTTGTGCTGGGGAAGGTAGGCACCATAGAAGTACAGATATTCTGAGACTACGTGCAGGAAAGACCACAGACATACAATCTGGTGGCAAGTCCAGGTCCTACATCACTTTGAGTAAAGAAGGGAGACACCTGACAGATGACGTAGCTCCATCAGTTTTCCAGGACCACATCACCAAGCCCTTCTTCAACTCCTATCTCCAGAAAACAAGCAAAAGGAAGGGCTGTTTTTAGCTACTCGGTTTGGAAGTCATTTGTTATGAGGTACACTCCATAAGTTTTCCCCCAGCTTCTGAATTGAAGACTGTCTCTCACATCTCTAAATTCCAAAACAATTCTTCTCTAGTCTCACTCCTTCAAAAGACATCAACTGAAACACATATTACAGCAAGTAACAGACACTTGTGCCGGATGCTGCAAGAATAGCATGTGTTAACACTAACCCTGTGTCTTAGTTGGTTTTCCACTGGCATAGCAGAATTCTGAAACTGAATCATCTATGAAGGATTCTGTGTGAGTTTTAACTCAATGAAGCAGCAAAGCTACGACCAGTGAGGGACTTGTGCTAGGTCAATTCATGGAAAAATGCAGAAGGGCAAGCTGTCACTGTTGGGAAAGAGAAATGGGGGCTTACCTTAAGAATAACTAAGGCATTCTCACAAGAAAAGCACCAGTCATTCCCAAGGACTCTGGATCCATGACCCAAACACTTCCCACAAGGTGATTCTCAAGACTGTCACCTTAGGGATCAACACCGTCACAGGAGTTTTGATGGAAACAAATAGTATTCCAACCATAGCATCTTGTCAAGACCTTTATAGTCTTGCTGTAGATGATCAAGCCCAGGCAATGATTGTGAATGATTAATTACATCCATAATGCATAGCTGAGTACCCATTTTGTGACAGGCACTGTGCTGTAGCAAAATGAATGGAGAATTCTGATTGATAGACCACAGGGCATCAATGTAGAACCCTCCTTGAGTGAGATGACTCCATGAGTCTGGAGAGAAATGGACTAGAGAGTTAGATTTAAAGTTGATAGAACTTAAATGACAATGAAACTCATGTGTCTGTCTGCAATTCCCAAGGACTTACCAGGGAAGGAAGGGTTCCTAGACAAGAATGCTAAGGCTCATGATGTAAGAACAACCTTGAAGTGTAAAGAAGAGTCAGGGAAAAAGAGGAAGTCTCAAGGTTTCCAGGAACCAAGGGGAATAAGGCATGCCAAGTGCTGTGTCTGAACAGCACGCTGAAATGGGTTTCTGATGTCCTTTCATTGGAGTCTTGGGTTTCCATTTTAAAATAAATTTCATTTATTAGTAAGTGTTCACTAACATCATGTTTGTCATAAGAAGAAATTGTTTATGTGGCAAATTTGAATTTCTCATAGTTATGGATCTCAGATTGCAAACTGTTGCAGGATAATTTCCTGGTACTGCTACATTGTGTATGCAGTGGAGCTCGGTGATTGGGCAGTGTGAAAGGTAGGCGGAGTGGGGAGTTGGGAGAAGAGGAAGGGGAAGAGAGAAGGAGAGGAAGGGGAGGAGAGAAGGAGAGGAAGGGGAGGAGAAAGGGGGAAGAGGCTATCTACCATGGAGGAGGACAGATGGTTGGAGAGCAGTCCTGAGTAGCAACTTATCAAAAGGTTAGATATTGGGTAACAATTCTAATTGTGTGGGCATCTTGTTAATTGAGCATTTCTAAATATATAAATCTATTGGATAATCTTTAAACATTAAGAGTCTTCAATCTACTGGGTACCAGGAGTATGGAAGATATTGTCTGGGGTTTAGCCGAGCTTTGTGGATGCTGCGTGGAGGATTGGCAGAACTATCCCCATGCTGGCTTCTCGTGGGTCTAGTTGTAGAACGCCTGGCCTCTGGCTGCTTCTAGCTGTGGTGTGCACATGGCTTCTGGCTGCTTCTAGTGCGGAACATGGCGGCCAGAGCTAAGCAGAGCCGACCCGCCTATTAGATAGTCAGCCCATGCCGAGGCTTTTCTAGATATCTCCTGATACAGCAAACTAAAAACATCTTTTGTTAACTGAAAATAAAAATCTGGTCCCATTTCTTATAACAGGTCAAAACTTGCCATCATGCATGAAATTCTGTTCCTCTGCTTCAAAGTACACATATTTCCAGCTGGGGAAGGCACATCCAAATCCGAAGTCCACTTATTCTACACTCTCTTGCCTTCTATGTGGTTGACCTTGGCTCTCATGAGCTCAATGTCATGTTCAAGATGAAGAATGGACCATTTACTGGATTAGACCTCTTTGAAAGACTTCCATGGTGTGTGCTTCTCCCTGAGGCCATGCTGGTAAGTAGCCCATGTGTTGACAGAGGACCATGTAGATGTCTGTGGGCCATACTGCCACAGGACATCAGGCAGAGGTGGTTGGTATGTGATGATACTGGAGACCGAGTGGATATTGTGGTTCATGGTGTTGCCAGACACAAAGGATACCGGGATCTGTGCTCCTGCTGACTGTGAAGAACAAAGAAGGTGCTCTGGCAGTGTTATTGATGTCTGTAGACACCATCCCCACTCCCAAAAGTGATAGCGTAGAGAGAAAGATCGAGGAAAGGTCCTATAAAAATGTGATAAGAATGCTGAGGTGTAGCTCCCCACATGTGGTGGCTTTCGGTGGGGGTGCAGGTGGAGAAGGACTCAGTTTCCCTTGGAGGGCAGGACACTGGGAGTTCGACCATGTGTGCCAGTGAGTATATGGACCACACAAAATGGACTTCCCCCATTTCTCTCCTTTGTCTTTTATTAGGAGGGCAGTCACATAGGAGTGGGGGGCATATTTGGGAGGACTGAGAGATGAGCATTATTGGGGTGCATAAGGTGAGATTCTCAAATAATCAATAAAAAATATTACATTAAAAAATATCCAAACATAAATGCCAGTCAGTACCACCAACCTCTACTTTAAAGTGTGGTTGTGGGTGACTGAAAGAGAAGTAAGTGGATAGCTCCTTGTCCTCCTTTCTCATTCTGTTGTTAAACACGGTTGAATTTAATCCTGTCTTCATCCTGAGTTTAAAGCGAATGGACACGCCCTTTATCTTCCCAAGATCAAACCTCAAGTTTCTGGGTCATTCTCCCCTTGACACATCTTTGGCTATTTCTCATTAAGGAAAATTTCCTGTAGCTGCTTCTTTGCTAATGGTGTTCTCCACAAGCTCCCTCCTCTTTGGAGTTCATTCTAACTCCCTTGTCATCTCTCCTGAATGTTCTTAGTAAAAATGGAGAGCCATGCAGGCAGCCATGCCCCTGCAACTGCAGCCTGAGTGCCCTGGGGATAATCGCTGCCCCCAAATTAAGGGACTGCCACCCTCCATGTACCATCACATCATTTCTTCTTCTCTTTGAGGAAACCTCACTCTCCCTGATCTTGAAATAATCAATCCCAAACTCAGATTTTCATATGTAAAATGATGCCCAAAATGGGCTGGGTCAACAAAGCAAGGCTCATGCAAAGTTACCTGCCCTCATTAGAGATAATGATTTCTGACAGGAGAAAGCACTGTCCCACTACTTGGGCTAACAGTCTATTTTCAGAAGAAGACAACCATAAATGGTTGTCACTCACAGGATGCCTTTCTGAGAACAACAGAAGGTGGAGAGGATGGTAAGAGATGACCGGTTCTTAGGAAACAGCCTGAAGATACAACAAGGTCAGGAAAATAAAAGCAACACTTCAGAAATAAATAAGAAAACAAAATGTGTAAATCTGACTATTCCAAAGAGGCCAAAAGGGCTCAAGTTAACGGGAAAGAACAGGAGGTACACGCAGGGACTCAACTACAGAGGTAAGGCTGGGCAGGTAAACAGTAAAGCATGTGACAAACATGGTGACACCCAGGCTTGATCCTTAGAATGCAAAGAAAAGGCAAAACACATACACACACACACACACACACACACACACACACAAACAGGAGACACACACCCTCAAAAACAGAGAAATAAGAAAAGATTGATATTAGGATTGGAAACATGACTTTTGATTGTGCTGTTATGATGAGTGGGAGGATTAAAAATCCAGTGCCTGATTCCTCAGCAGACCATTCCCTGAAGAATCACTACATAGTTGTTGACTAACGAAAGCTACACCTGAGACTGTGAATGAGGAAGAAGCTGTCAAGCTGTCAATTTCCATTTCCATTTCTATTTTATTTATTTATTTATTTATTTATTTTTTATTTATTATTATTTCTCTCTCTCTCTCTCTCTCTTCTCTCTCTCTCTCTCTCTCGTGTGTGTGTGTGTGTGTGTGGTGTGTGTGTGTGTGTGTATAGCATACCATGTACAAGGTAAGAGTGCAACTTGCAGGACTTGGTTCTCTCCTTCCATCTTGAGTCCTGGGGATTGACTCTGGTCATCAGTCTTGCTGACAAGTGCTTTTACCACGATGCTGCCATCTCACCCGTTCAGTGTCCTATAACTGAGCTGGATTACATGAAAGCTGAGTGTTGGTGCTAATATCCCCTCTACAGCGTACTCAGACCCCGAGGGATGTGTTGATAAGTTTGATGCCCCTCACATGGCTCCAACTGGGTAGGTATGTGGTTTATCACACTGAAAACCAATGCATTACACATTTCTAAGGAATCATATTGGCTATTTCTTTCGTCCTAAGCCACCTCTACTCTCTACACCTACTTTTGGCAATAAAAGCACAACACATCATCACATGGAGTGGTAGGCTATGCATTAAGCAAATACAGCTTCTAGTGATTTTTGGCACTTTCCTAGTCATTTTTAGAGATTCCGAGGTGACTATTTTATGACAGCAGAACAAGTCTTCCTTCTCAAATGCTTTTTATTAGCTACAGCATTAGTGCTGATATTTTCCCTCTCAATCAGGCATACCCTAAATTCACTACAATGAAATTAAGCATAATGTGTTTATTTGACCCCAACAGTGCTTTCTACTTCCTGTGAATCCTCTAACACTTTCCTAATAAATTACTGAGTATCAGATATCTCCAATATAAAGAAGTCATAATGTTATCTGCTTCAAGTGGTCCTTTTCCTCGGGGCCCATTGAGAAATAAAATCATCCTGGGCTCTGTGCCTCACAATAATCCTCTAGGGAGTGGAAACTTGGAGGTTATAGACAAACAAGATTGGCCATGTGCTGGTGGAAATTGCTGGGGCCGAGTGATGAATGGGGACATTCATTGTTCTATTCTGTGTTCTTAATTAAATGAAATATATGAATAAGGATATTCATGGTGGCAGAGGATATTTGTACTACTAAAATGGAAAATGGATAAAAACTAGAATAGTCAAAAGAGAATGACAGAGAGAGAGAGAAGAGAGGAGGAGGAGGAAGGAGAAGAAGAAGAGGAAGAGGAAGAGGAAGAGGAAGAGGAAGAGGAAGAGGAAGAAGAAGAAGAAGAAAGAAGAAGAAGAAGAAGAAGAAGAAGAAGAAGAAGAAGAAGAAGAAGAAGAAGAAGAAGGAGGAGAAGAAGAAAAGAGGGGAGGAGAAGAGAGGAGAAGAGTGGAGAGGAATGATGGCTTATTCAGAGGTAAGTTTTCATGTGGCCACTAAAAAGCTCATCATATTTTTCAATGAATATTTAATGCCCTGAAATAATGCCTACAATTTGCTAAGTGAAAAACCTTAGTGGCAATCCATATGTACAGTATAATATCAATTTTCAAAATGAATTAAAATATAAATGATCAGAATAAAATTTCCCAGATTGGCTCCAGGATGATTTTTACCCTAAAAGTGATCAAAACTTATTATTAAAATTATGTATATACATGTTCATTATAAATATTGTTATAATAAAAATCAGAAATAGTTTTGAAGTTGGACAAATTACCATAACATTTCTAGTTATTGGACAATAGTCATTTAAAGTTGCACTTTTGAAGAATAATTAATGAGGAAACACCTACAACATGACATCTATAACTCTGTGCCATAGCCTGAACTATATATAACACAGACCATGCTTATTGAAAAGGGACTCATATTTATTTATAGGGAATTTTCAATTTTTAAGTGCAGGGTCTAGTAATTGAAGTAGCTGGTAATTACCTAGGCTGTAACTATCCTCAGGGTATATGATTAAATCACAGATGAAAATTCACTTCATTCCCACCGAATCTACGTTATTTTTTAAATAATGAAAGACCAACCAAATTATCCCTGCTGATCCAGGCTGTGAAACAAAATCTTTCCTGGTCACTGTGGCAGATAAAACCTCCCAGTCAGACTCCTTAGTCCCTTCCATGGTCCTTGGTGAAAGCATCTTGGTTTTGCTTTGGTGACCAATTCTAAATGCCTTAAGTGCTCGCTGAGTTCTGTGATTGGTCCTCTCATGTCAGCTGACTGCCCCACGTTATCTCCAGTGTTGACAGGAGACTCTCAAGACCAAACCATGGAACTTAACACGCCCAAACCTTCTTCTATGCTGAACTGAGTGATGCTCACATGTGGTGCTGTTCTTCCCTGGCTATGTGGAGTAATGGAAAGATACCTGCATGCGTCAGTGGCTGGAAAGCCACTCTTGTCATAAATTCCTTCATATTTGTCTAGTGTAGAACAGTTAGCATTCTACTTTGATGACTTCCAGAGCTAGTCAGTATGGACAGCAGACTCTAAAAACAGATCGGAGCCTGATTCCTATGGCTGTATCAGCATTCTCAGCATGTATGCTTGCTAAATGATAAGCCATTATCATCATCATCATCATTGTCATCATCATCATCATCATTATTTATAGCAAAGTATGGTGACCTGCAAATGATCTGAGGGATATGGTACATCTGAACAGCAAACTCTTCTCTAAATGAGATCTAGGGACAGTTATAGGGACACATTCCAAAGTCTTCCTAATTTCCCAGTTGGATTTTGGTGTTGTTTGTTTTCTCTACTTTTAAATGTTTTAATTATTTTTTAAAAAGATTCAACTGTTGATGTTTTTTATAAAACAAATTTGAAAAATACATTTTTTGTAGTCCTTAGTTTTAGTTGTGTAGTATTTATGTGTGTGTATGTGTATGTTTATATGTATGCATGTGTGCATATGTTTATGTGTCTGTGTGTCTATGTTTATGTGTCTATGTGTATATATTGACATGTGTGTATGTGCGTATGTTTGTATGTGTGTATGTTTGTGTGTGTATGTTTGTGTATGTGGATGTGTGTGTATGTTTGTATATGTGTATGTTTGTGTGTGTGTGTGTGTGTGTGTGGTTTGCCACGCAGAGTTTTCTAGGTATGAAATTAAGTTTAGTTCTCACTGATTGTCACCATTCCTCTCAGGCAGTATATGTCTGGAAACTCACCCTACAGATTATTTGAACCAAGAGTCTTCAGTGTTCCCCCCATTACAGTGCTGAGCCAGCTGCTTTGAAATTCTCTTGGCTGGTTTTTAACACAGCCCCAGATAATGAAAGTGAAATCTTTAAGAGTGAAATCGCCAAATGTTGTGCTATAGTTCTAAAACACAGAGTCAACTTTTCACTCATAAATGCATAGGTATAGATTATTTTATGGTTTGAGTCTCTGCTGTGGCTAGCTACTGTTAATCATAATTTATGAGTCATCTATTTAGCTGTTTTCACCCTACACTGAACACTTGCGCATGTGTCAGAAATGACAAAGGGGATTTTTGTTTTCAGGCAAAGCCAATGAAAAAAGAAAATGATTGGCTGGGATAAAGATAAATATGTCCAAGGAGGAATAGAGGAAGGTGTTTAGATAAAATATCATGGCTCTGACCTACAAAGAATTCACTGATTCAAAGCTCCTGATAACTTTCACTCAGTCATGGAATAACAACTCAGTCTTCCTCCAAACTTCTACAGCCTCTATGCCCAACAGGCCTGCCAGTGACTGCAGAAATGAGTTAAATCAACTGTGGGGTTGGCACAATCTGCCAATATGAGACCACATCCTAGAAGGTCCAAAACAGAATGGCTAGTCCCTCTGGAGAGCTTGGCAGTCTTGGGGAAGCTGGAATTCTGTTTGGTCCTTGGAGTCAAGTGAGTCCCATGATTACTTAGTTGTGCTTCTGAATTGGCTCTTGCAGTTTCTAACGATGATCACTATGAAACTCTATGATATTAAGAAGTGGGGGAGAGCTTGGGTGGGTGGGTGGATGGATGGCAGGTCAGCCTCTTCACTCAGAAAAGCAGTCTGTGTCACTCTCCTCATGAGCTATTAGGTATATTGTTAATTGTTTCTTCAAACATGGAAGCAAAAACCCTTAAGATATTTTATTTACTTTTTGATACTTTTAAAATCATATATCTGATCCATCAAGTGCATTTTAAGAATAATATTCTAAGGAAATAATCAATGCACAAATATTCTAGTACAAAGATATATGTTAGGGACTGTAAAGGTGGCTCTGTCAATAAAGGGCCTACACAAAAGCATAAGGATCTAGATTTGGATCCCTAGCATTAGGTAAAAGCTGGGAGTGGTGACAAGCATCCGTAACCCTAGCACTAAGCTTAGGATCTGAAAAGGAGACAAATGGATCTGCAGAGCTTGCTACCCAGGAAGACTAGACAAATAATGAAGTCCTGGCTCACTAGAGAGCCTGTCCTAAAAGCAAAGGTAGAGGAAATAACCAAAAATGACACCCAACATAAAACTCTGGCTTTCTCATTCACTCACATACAAGTGCATGCACACATGTAAACATATACATGTAAAAACACACAGTCACACATACACAACACAACACAACACACACACATTTTAAAAATTAAAGAGATGTATGGAAATGTTTCTAGAATGCTGCGTAGATGGCTCAGCAGTTAAGTGCACATATTGGTCTTTTAGAGGACTGGAGTTCAGTTCCCAGCACCCACATCAGGTGGCTCACAACTGCCTGTAACCCCAGCTCCAGGGAAGTGGACACCTGTGGTTTCTAAGGGCACCTGTACATGCCCACACAGAGACATACACACAAACACATAATTAAAAATAAAAAAAAAAAAAAGGAACTGGATGAGATGGCTCAGCTGTTAAAAGTGCAAATGGCTCTTCCAGAGAACCTGAGTTCAGTTCCCAGCACCCACTTGACAGGTGGCTTACAACTGCACATACCCCAGCCCAGGGGATCTGATGCTGTCTCTGGTCTTCATAGACACTGCATTCACATTTGAAAACCCACACAGAGATCTGGACATAGACACATGTAAAGTTTTAGAATAATAATAAACACAAATATATCTTTTTAAAATGTTACTTATAATCCCCAAAGCATAAAATTTGTGAGATTTGCTTTTATCAATAATGGCAAATACACACAATGGAATATTGTTTATCTATGCAATATTATTGTGAAATTATACTTATTAATGTCTAAATATCATCAAATGAAATAAGTGTAGCTTAAAAACCAATGGAGAACAGTATGTCAGTAAGTTTATATATGTACACAGAAAACATTCTAGAAAGTTCTGCACTAAAATACTAGTATTATTGTCTTGGTTAGGGTTATCATTGCTGTGATGAAGCACTATGGCTAAAGCAATTTGGGGAGGAAAGGGTTTATTTCATCTGTACTTCCACATCACTTACACATCGTTGTTGAAGAAAGTCAGCACCGGAAGCTGGAAGCAGAAGCTGAGAGAGGGGTGCTGCTTACTGCCTTGCTCTTCGTGGCTTGCTCAGCCTGCTTTCTTATAGAATGCAAGACCACCAGCCTAGAGACGGCCCCACCCACAATGGAGTGGTCCCTTCCCTTTCAATCACTAATTAAGAGAATGCCCCCACAGGCTTGCTTGCAGCCTGATCTTATGGAGGCATTTTCTTACTTATTTATCTTCAGTAGAGGTAATATGAGTAATATCACTCTCAACCTTATATCCCTCTCTGTTGACTGAACAAAGGCATAAAATAAAACAAGTAAAA
This sequence comes from Mastomys natalensis, assembly GCA_021653895.1. NCBI lineage: Eukaryota > Metazoa > Chordata > Mammalia > Rodentia > Muridae > Mastomys > Mastomys natalensis. The sequence continues at coordinate 1,057,435 of JAJTUV010000036.1, forward strand.
AAGAACTCATGTCTACCTTCTAGGACACAGATTTATGTTGGAATGATAATTCAGATGGCTAACATACCATTTTCTATGTAACATCCTATTTGTGTCTGCACTGGGATGTATTATAGTTATGTGTTTAAGTTTAAGCCAAGTGGAGTGCAGATATGGCATACTTTATTTTCCAACTTATTGGCTCAGGCAAGTCTGAAAATTATTCTGGCTTGAAGAAGAATCAAATCAACCCAAACGGCATTAGCATCTTATCTCCATGCTGTTGGGCTATGCTGTAATCTTTTGCCTACAATCTGGAAACCTCGTGGTTGAATGGTTCTATTCACCGGAGGATCTTATTCAGGGATTACAAATGTGTGGCACGGCTGCCACCACCAGCTCCTCTCACAACCAGGGCAGACATCATTAATCACATTTTGTCCAGTGAACCCAGATGTGGCCTCAAAATCCTTTCCAACACAGCTGTCTTATGCAACCCCAATCCATCACTTACTTCAACTCAAGTTGAAATCTATTAGCCATATCTGCTCTGATTACTCTGGCTGGAACGTTATTATTTCTTTGCCTGGTTCCCAGGACTACGAGCTCACGGAATGCAACCACTTTCTTTCACAGTCTCTCTTTCCATTGAAACATTTAATGCATCCAAAAGTGTCCTGACCTGAGGCTAAGTCTAAGGAGCCTAACAACGTGTTTTAAAAGGTTCCTATCTCTCAGGAGAAAGGAGGGAGGCAACGAGAGAGGGGACTGGGAGAGGAGGCACATTCAGTATGTTTTCTCTCATGTATGAAATCAAGATGTAAAGATAATACACACATACACACACACATACACAAGCAGGACCATTAGAAGGATTGGGGGAGTCATTGGGAGGGGAGGGGATGGAGAAGGTGAATTTGATCAAAATACATGCACACATGCATCATATATTATATGTATATATACATAAATACTTTTATATAAATTGAATTATTTAAAAATTAATCAATTTTAATCAATCAATAATAAAAATGTTACCTACCTGCAGTTCCAAACTAAATAAGGGAGCCATCATTTCCAAAAACCCATGAGATGAAAATTTAGACCCATCACACTTTAGATAACTGCATTTACTTTCTTACTGAAAAATAATAGGATATCAGAATAGAGTAATAGCATTTAAAGTCAGTTATAAATATTCACAGAAAGTTAAGTCCAAACACAATATAGGAAACTGCAGTAGAGAATGTGAACCTGGAAACAGGAACAAAGTTTGAGGTCCATATCCAAAACAAGTCACCATTCCTCCCAGCATCTGTCTAAGGAAAATTCTGTGAGGTCCCAAACACAGATGCCTCAGATCCAAAGCAAGAACCTCACACCTCTTACTTCGACTCTCTTCCCTCCCTCCCTCCCTCCCTCCCAGCCCTCACTCTGAAAAAGAAGAAACATTGTGCTATTTATTATTAAGGACTTAGGAAGAATTCTATAGTGGGAGAACATTAAAAAGGCAAGGCCAAACTTTTTAAAACAGCAACAATAGTAATAATAATATAAGAAAACTTCCAGGTGAATATTTTAGGTTACAAGCACCCATAAACTGCTAGACAGCTTGGAATACATGAATACATGAATGTTAGTAAAATATTAGACATTAAGGGCAAGAAGAGAGAGAGAGAGAGAGAGAGAGAGAGAGAGAGAGGAGAGAGAGAGAGAGAGAGAGAGAATCTCTATAAAGAATGAGAATCGGTTTGGCCCCAGACTTAGAAATCCTGGATGATAATAAGCCCTAGGGAATCTCTTCAAAAATAAATTTAAAGAAAAATTCAGTGTGTGTATGAAACACGTACATATGTGTCCTTTTGTGCATGTGAATGTGGAGCATGCTTGTCACAGTCAATGTGTGGTGGTCAAAGGACAACCTTGGGTGTTGGTCTTCACCTCTCTGTTTGAGTCAGGGTCTCTTGGTTGTTGGCTGCTGTGTAGAATAGGGCAGTCATGCGATTGGCTGCCTGAGAGGCTCCTGTCTGCACCTCCCATCTCACTCTGAGAACATCAGGGTAGGAGGTGAATGCTACCACACCTGGCTTTTATGTGATGTTCAGGAAATTTAGACTCAGGTACCCAGCAAATGCTTTCCCCACTGAACCATCTTCTTGGCTCCTCTATAAGGAAAAAAAAAAAAAAATATTTTATATATATATATATATATTATATATATATATATATCAGTATATTCCATTTCTAGAAGCACCAATATTCAATTTGGAAGTCAGTTTTAAGAGTAAGGGGGAAAAATCGTTGCTTAAAAGAATTTACAATTAGAGTTTAAATGAATGAGCCACTTGGGAAATCGTTTTGGCTTGAAAGAAAGACTTCTGTTGCTTTTTAAAGAATTCCTAACAGTACTTGATGTTTCTAAAGACTTAATTTAAAGGAGAGGAGAGGGGAGAAGACAAATAGGGAGGAAGGAAGGGGGAAAGAGAGAAAAGCAGAAAGGCATATATCTGTATTCAGCCACTGAAGGTATGCTGGTGTAGTGGATAACCTCTGGTATCCCTTCACAACCTCTGCAAAGTTAACAAGCTTTGACATACAGTCTCCTCTACTTGGAATTCTGGAATTGTCTACTCACAGCTAATCCAGTAAGCTTTCCGTCCTTTCTCCCTCCCAGCAACCAAAGACCAAGAGCAGAGACACTGCGCTCTGCAGATCCTTGCTGTCTCCAGAGAATAGCCAGGCTTGCTAGGAGGTTTTCTGAGGCTCTCTTCACTAACCATTGTGGAGTTCAGGGAAAAGACAGGACATTTCTTGTCCTACCCATGTCAGAACACTGGCTTCTTCATATTGCCACACAAGGACAGTTGCTTGTACACACTTGGCCTCCCTCACCTTGGTACACAGTGTACCTCAGCCATTTGTTTGCAGTATTCTCTTGACCCTGAAACATGTAAACAGAAGGATGTTCTAAAAGAATCCTGAGGTAATCTCATAAAATAGTCACAGCCAGCTTTTTGTACCAAGAGCTTTCACAAAAGCATCATCCCAGCCTTGCAAACAGTCCTATGGGGTAGGAGATATAATTTAATCTGTTTTCCTAACAGAAGACTTATTTGTGGTTCAGAAAATGAAATAAAACTTCCAAGAACATTCAAAAAAATTAGTCAGTCAGTCTGATTCCTGAGAATTTCCTGGTTACAGGACTCACTGTTCAGAGCATGGTATTTTAAACTCTGGTAAGGCCCTCAGTGGGGACATAGGGCAGGCCTGGGTGATGAGTGGTGAACATGTGAGCCAAGAAGCAGCTTTAAGCACCAGTAACCTTTAGAAAGAGGTTCATAAAGATGGCAAAAGCTGGGAAGTTGCAGAGGATGACTTGGGGTTGGGCTGGGAGAGATTTGTGTAAAGTCAGCTAACTGTAAATTGAATGTTGAGAAGGCAGGCCCCTGAGGATGTGGCACAGGATTGACCCAGCTCTGGAGCAAGCCTCCCACCTCAGGAACAGACTGGGTGTTTTGGAAAGTTGGTAGGAAGAACCACTGCCTTTGGAACGAAGAACAGGTTATTAGGAAAGAGGGTCAATCATAAATCATGTGATGGGTCATGCTAAGGAATTGTGGTCTAATTATTGAGTAATGAAGGCTGGAGTGCTTTTTAAAGTCTTTATTAGGGTATATTATGCATATGCATATTTAATCTAATAAAAACCATTTCAAGTGTGCGATTCAATGTTTATGTGTGTGTGTATACATATATATAATTTGAGGAGTGCAGCTATCACCATAAGTCCATTTGAGAACATTCTTCTCCTCCCAGTATCATTTCTTTTGTTCCCATTCAATGGAAATGTCTATAAATGGATGCAAACAGTATGGAACCTTTAACTTCTGACTTCCTTCACTTGGCATTTCTGAGGTTCTGTAGCAGGGATCAGTTATTCCTTCTTATCGATACATAGTGTCCTGTTGTGTGGATACACCATGATCTATTTATCAACTACATGCTAATTAACAGGTAGAGTGTGTCTTTCATAGCCAATGCAGTTATGAGAGCTGTGGGCTAGTTGTTATGTAGACATGTTTCCCACCATGCCTCTCAGATGGGTATCAAGAAGTGGAATTGCTGAATTGTCCAGTAGTTTTATGTTTAACAATTAAGAAGCTGCCAAATTATTTCTGAAGGTTACCACACAACAGTTACAGTCACAACAGCAGTATGTGAAGCTTCTCATGTCCTATGAGACACCAACACTGACTGTTGCTGTCTTATTTATAGCAGACATTCTACCGTATAGCTCACTGTGAATTTAGTCTGCATCTCCTCATAACTAATGATGATAAACATGCTCTCTTGTCCTTATCACTAATGGAGGAGCCATGAGCAGAAGAAACAGATGACATGGTTTATGATTTGAAACCGAATCTCTTTCTAGATGGTAAATAAATGACAGGCAAGGAGAGCTGGTTAGGAGACTATTCGTCAGGGTTGTCTAGAGCCACAGAACTTATGGAATATCTCTATATATTAAGCAGATTTATTATAATGACTGAGAGTCTGTAGTCCAACTAAACCAACAATGGGCAGCTGTGAATGGGAAGTCAAAAAAATCTAGTAGTTACTCAGTTCCACAAAGCTAGTTGTTTCAGCCAGTGTTCTGTACAAGCTGGATCCTGAATAATAGGTTCCAACAGATGTACAGCCAAATAAGTGCAAACAGGTGGAGCAGAGTAGGTCTTCCTTCTTCTAATTAATGTCCTTAAGTAGGCTTCCAGCAGAAGGCATGGCCCAGATTAAAGTTGTGTACCATCACACCGGGATCTAGATCTTGCTTTGTACCAGGCTGGCCTTGAACTCAGAGATCTGCTTGCCTCAGTCTCCTGGGATTAAAGGTGTATACCACCTTGCCTGGGCCTAAGCTTTTCATGGTCACCATGCCGAAAGATCTCCACATCAAGATCTAGGTCAGAAGCCTGTGTCTTGCAGCTTCAAGATCTGGATCACAGGTGTGCCCTCCATTTCTGGATTGTAGTTCATTCCAAATATAGTCAAGTTGACAGCCAGGAATAGCCATCACAGAGACCATTACTGTGATGCACCAGGTGGGTGATGGTGTTGAGGACGGGTTATGAGGATGGGTTACAACTGTTGGGGTGGAGAAGAATACGTATACATACATACAGTCACCAAGTCAGCTGGTGGATTAGATGTGGACTGGGGATAAGAGAGACATTTAAGGCAGGTAAGTGTTATTGCCATTTCCTACCACGACTAGGGCTTATTAAAGGAAGATAAGATGGTGGTGTTAAGGTTCAGCAATCAGTGTTCATTTCGATCGTAGTTACTTTCGGCATCTATTAGATATACAAGACAGAACTTGAATATGTAATTGAATATAAAGATCTGGCACTCGGGAGAGCAGGCTCAGTAGAAACGGAAATGTAAGAGTCATCAAGATAGGCTGGTATTTAAGGCTTTGGGATCCAGGGAGAGAAGGAGCAGAACATAAAACAGCATGGCATTCCGAGAGTCATTTGTGGAGATCAGAGAGCAAGTATGACAGCTGCTGAAGGGCTCTAGCAGGCCAAAGCATGGCAAACACAGGCCTGAGCATGGCTAGCATGGCGTCAACAGGATTCAGGTTTCAGCCTTCTCCTCCTTCCTAAAACTGTTAGGAAGGATTGCATTCCTAAAGCTGACCCCCAAGGTCCAGCTATCAAAGTCTTAAAGTCCAGCAATCAAAAGCCCCCTTTTAACTACCATGATTAACCTGCCCATTCAAAATTAAATACCTCATCCTAAAACAGATTTCCCCCTTTTCCTTTAAAAATTGCCATTTGCCTATGGACCATGTCTGTCTTGTCTCTATCCAGAGGGTAGTCCTTTGTCCCTCTGGGGCAAATACCCTTTCCCCCTTTCCCTTACTTCCTTTTCCTTCTCTCTCATCTTCTATTTCCTGTCTTTGTCTCTTATTCCCTGCCCTTTGTCCCTCTGGAGCAAATAAATCTCCTTAGTGCTGTGTGTTGGTCTTGTTGTATCCTGTGTTGACTCTGGCCCTTCCAACTTGAAAGTGGGACTGAGGTATAAACAGGCTAAGGGGACATCTAAAACCAATCCAGTAGATGGAGAATCTACCCTGTGGTATGTGAAGCTGAAGGCACTAGCCACATGTAGCTAAGTTAACTCTGGAAGGTACATTGTTAAGATGAAATATGTCTACATATAAATATATGCTTGACTGCTGAAGTCAGTATAAACACATAAAATGTCATTAGTAGTCTTTTTAATATTGGTTACATTTTGAAAGAATATTTTGGATGTATACTAGGTTAAATAAACTATTACTAAAGTTACATTTCACCTCTTTTACTTCTCTAGTGTGATCACTAGGAAATTGACACGGAGTATGAGGCTCACACTGTATTTGTTTTAGCCAGTGCTGGTGCAGCGTTCTCTGTTCCTGCTGATTTTCCAGTAGCATGCTGGGATTGCCTGGATGAGAATTTGAGTTTACATGAGAATTCTTTGGGTATTTGCTCTAAGCTTTTCTTAAGGTGACAGTAGACACAGATGACATCTGTGACTTATAAGTCCAGGTGCCTTGCACACTTTTGATTTGTGTTTACATTGTGCACATTTTAGCAAAGATAGTGCCACATGGATCATTGACTTTTTGCTGAAAGAGGAACTACCGTGGAAAGTGAGATATCACTTCCTTGATCCTTTTAAGACTTGAGGTGTCCTTGCTGACTTTGAATGGGATTCAATCAAATAAATGTCTAAATGCCTCCTTCCATCTGGTTAAATATAACTTGATTAAATAAAGAGATACTTAATCGCTTAATAAGGTCATCATGAGCTGAAAAGTACTTCATTTTTTTTCTTTATCATCCTTGAGATTCCTCACATGACATCAAAATGAGTTTCTCAAAATTACTTTTCAATTGCAGTTATGGTAAGAGTTTCTCTTTTGAACTAAAGTAAGCTTGTCTCTTTTCAGATCATTGACGTAGACCATGCAAATGTAACTGGGTAAAATTTCCTGACGCCCGTCCCTGTTGGCAGGGATTAAGGCCATTTGAACGTGGCAATCCTCTCAACGGTATAAAGTTAGATCTTTAGGTTTCCCATGACAGCTATCTGGGTGGCGTTTACTCAGACCTTCCTGCATGTTTTATGATCACAATCGAGAACTCTCCCAAATGCTTCAGACTAAACTCTGGAGTCCAGGGGTTTAGTTCATCCAAATCATGGAGGATGAGCTTCGCATAAATGGCTTCTTGAAGCATTAAGCATTCCTTCCTAAATTAAATTCCCCAATATCTTGCCTCATTGTTAGGCCAGAGCATGCTAAACATACTGTCATCCTTGCCTGGTATCTCAGGAAGGCAGCTTATTGTAGCAAGACTGCTGAAGTTGTCTAGCAACCAGGAGTCCTGGTGCTGTAATGCCATTGACTTCTCTGTTGCTTTGGGGAATGATAATTAACCTCTCTGGGCTTCACACCTCCGTTTGTAAAAGAAGGCATGTAGTTCTTAAATACATCTAGGGTGCATCAGGGGTTTATTAAAACACACACTGCCCTGCCCTGTCCCCTGAGTTCCTAACCCTCAGGTCTCTGATGAAAATTTGAATTTGTGATCAGTAGCAAGAGGCTGCTGACAGGACTGATTTAGGGACCCCCTGGCAATTCCGCCACCTCCCTTACCACTCCTATGTGCTACATGGCTGTTTGTGTGTATGTTGGCTCACTTAATGCAGACGTTCCCTAAAGAACCCAGAAAGCCTGATAACTCTAAAACAGTTTTTTTTTTTTAAGTAGTCATCAGAAATGCAGGCTTCTCTAATCTGAGAAATGGAAACTAGATTGTTTTATTAGCATTCTGAGATTGTATATAAAATACACCTTGCAGTTTGGAGAAGAGATAAGTCAGTATTAATTTCTGTTCTCAGTGTAGCAATTACTGCTTATCCATCTAGCCATTACATTTTAACAGAAATATAAATTTGGGAATACACACAGTGTGGACTGCTTAATCACTCCCTGCATGGAACTCTGAGATCTGAAAGCTGTCTGCCTTGGGTCAAATCAGAAGTGTATAACTGTGTTTTATTTTCATCTCTATTGCAGTAAAACCGAGAATCAAAAAGATGATTTTAAAGTTCCAAATGATAAAATGATTCTTATTAATTAAGATACCCATGATGGTGAGGAACCACTTAGTGTTTTCGACAATAAACCAAAGATTGTGAACTTCTCCAGCTTAAAATGCTGAATCTAGTTTCAGATACAACACAAATAGTTTGAAATGTCTTAACAATGATTGAAAGTTCCAGCAGAGTAAATGCTAATTGTGATTCTACCAGAGACCTGCTAGTTATACCTAAAACAGTCTCTTTGCTTGCTCTCTCTTTTTTTGTCCATATCTGATCTGAAACAGAAGTCTGCCTTGTGTGCAACTTATTTATTGAGAATATATTTAATTCTTTAAAAAATTTTTTATTATTTTTAAAATTTATTCTTTCATACATTATATACCAACCTCATTTCCCCTCCCCAACTCCTCCCATGCCTCCCCTCTCCTCCAGATCCACTCCCTTGTTTCAAATGAATATTAGCTACTAAGTATAGATAATCATGCTACAATTTCCAGACCCAGAGAGGCTAAGTAACAAGCAGGGCTCACAGAAATGGACTTCTCTGGGAAGGAAAAAAAACAGATTTTGTGTGCCAATTGGGAATGGGTGGGAATGGGGATGTATTTAATTCTTAAGCAACATCGTTCTCTATGATGCCAACTGAATAAAAGCTATATTTTTCATTAGAATTCCCTCCGCCAAAATGTGACTTCTGAAGGTGCCAGGGAGGTGCAGGCAGGGACAAGAATGATTCCAGAGGAGCCAGCCAGCTAGAAACCAGTGTGAAGCTCACCTCATCCCCAATTCCACAGTAGCAAGGAAAGTCAGAAACTATCAAGCAGTTCTCTGTTGAAAAGACCTAAGACATAATATCTAATGATGATGCAGCCAGTGTTACTGAGAATGAACGTGAATAGAGCTGCTCAGGAAAGCAGCTTGGCAGGAAGTATCAAGATCACTTCCTCTAACTGAATAATCCCCTTTCTAGGAATCCACTTCCGTGAAGTGTCACAGGCCCTGACAGACATTTGTATTCACAGAGCTACGTCAGCACTGTTTGTGATACAGAAAACTAGAAAACGTAATGGATGAAGGTTAAATAAATAACGACTTGCCAGGAACTCTACTAAATTAGATTGGAAGAATGTCCAATGATATAGGCAAAATGCTCTTGTCATGATGTTACATGGGAAGGGGCCAGCGAGAACCTATAAAAGGCCCAAGGAACCCTGGTTGGAATGTGGTGATCAACTCGGTTAAGCTGGAAACAATGGGTTCCAGGGACCTTCCCCCAAACTTATCTAATTCTCAGTATGATTCAGAAAGGGAAAACTAGAAAACAGATAAAAGTATATACATACATACACACACATACATATATACATATACATACATACACATACACACACACACACACACACACACACACACACACACACACACACACATGTATATATATCCAAACAAGCTGAGAAATTCCTCCAACCAATAATGGTGCTATTTGGAAGAAGCAGAAGGTGGCAGTGGGAATACACACCATAGAGTCTGTGAGTACATCCAAAGAAAATGAGGAAGAACAAGACTTACAGATAAAGATGAGGAGTGTGACATCAGTTGTCTTGAAGCAATGATCCTTGTTCCATAGTGATTACTAGCAAGAGTGGCATCAGTCTGCCAGTCTGCAGTGAGACAAATGTGGGCACATATCCTTGGCAAAATCCTCTCTGATAAGTTTGTGGTGCCCTTTGAGCAAGGTTGAGGTTCGAGAAGAGTCTTTGGGGTAGTATCTACTACAGTGTGTACGGGCCCAGCTTATTTACATTTTTTTTTCTGCTGGGATTGATCTGAGTGATTCCAATTTGATTCTGGCAACTTTCACATTTCTTCTAAAAAAACATATATCTCAGAGATATATTCAATTGTGTACATGCACGTGTGTACCACTAAGAATGTATCGATCTGTTATCAGTACTAATCGTTCAGCCATAGAAATGCACTGTAGAGGGAAGAGGTAAAGGAAGAGGAGAGAGAGGGTCCTTGTGGGAACAGGACGTGAGAGAAGGAATTCTAGAGCAGTAACTCAGGAGGAAGATGAGGCAGCCTAGCAGAAAGGACAAGGAGGCCATGAACAGCAGCATTGAGCCTGGAAGCTTGGAGGAAGAGAGACAATTTCTTTCTTGTGGGTTTAGTTTCTCTGTGAGCTTGAAGTGAATTCTCATGTTAAAATGTGGGAGAAGTGGCCGGGTCTGACATCTGGGGAGAAAGCAAAGCCCTTAGGACACTCTTTATAAAGGATGGGTGAGAGCTGGTGGGAGGGACAGACTGGTAAGATGCAGCTTGCAGGGATAAGAGGGGGCAGCAGTCATTTGCCTGCTCCTGCTCTCCTCACTGAGTATCTCCAAGAGCCTGGGTGAGAGAGAGAGAGAGAGAGAGAGAGAGAGAGAGAGAGAGAGAGAGAGAACAGCTAGTATTTGTACACTCGGATGGTAAAGCAGAGAGATATTTGTGCAAGGAAGTTTGGGAACTCAAGTGCAATATCTGTCCATGTCTGTTCCCTGCTCCTCCAGGCTTGAGATGAAGAAATGGGGTGGAGGGAGGTGTGTTGGCAGAGTGCTTGCCTGGCACAAACAAGACCCTGAGTGGCAGTTTCTGAGAGGCTACCCATGCTCCAACAGATTGTTCCACAGCAATGTACACTAAGCAGACTAGGGTTGTTCATTTGTTTGTTCGTTTGTTTTGTTTTATTTTAAGAATATATGAAATTGGGAGGAAATGATGGTGGGTGGATGGGACGAAATTGGAGGAGGAATAAGAGGTGGATTTGATCATGGTACATTATATCCATGTAGAGATTCCCAATAATAATAAAAAAATTCAGGCTTGGTTGTATATGCCTGCAATTCTGTGTAAAGAGGAAGTCATAAAAGCATTCAAGGCAGGCCTGACTTGGTTATATAGTGAGATTCAATCTAAAAAAATAATGGATAAAAGAGAAAAAGGAAAAGTTAAGCCAAGCCCAGGGAATTGGAGTGACTTATTGCAAGGCAGAGATCAGGTAGAGCAGAGGTGAACCAAGCAAGCTGGGTCTCATGTTGGAGAACAGTGCTATTCTGCAGTAGCAGAGTATGGGGGCTGCTTAAGCCTGGTGTCTTAGTAGGTTTTACTGCTGTGAACAGACACCATGACCAATGCAAGTCATATAAAGGACAACATTTCATTGGGGCTGGCTTACAGATTCAGAGGTTCAGTCCATTATCATCAAGGTGGGAGCATGACAGCATCTAGGCAGGCATGGTGCAAGAGGAGCTGAGAGTTCTACATCTTCATCTGAAGGCTGCTAGCAGAATCTTAAAGCCCATGCCTCCAGTGACACACCTACTCCAACAGGGCCATACCTTCTAATAGTTCCACTCCCTGGGCCGACCATATACAAACCATCACACCTGATCTAAACATGCCAGAGCCGCTGGGGTGCTGAAGGAGGGAGCTGCTGTTAAAATGCTGATTCCTAGGTTGTGGCTCTGTTCTCTTGACTCAGAAATGCAGGATGGGCAAGCCAGGAACTCCAGGGATATTGAGGCTCGGTAAGGCTTAGAAGCAGAATAGGTGCAATCTTTGTCTTGAGGACAGAGTACAACAGCCTCAATGGAGAGATAGACACTGCTCAATAGTGAGAGAAATATCTAAAATTCTACAGAAGAGAGTAGATAAGATACTTGGGTGTGATGAAGGTAAACAAATAGTAGTAGTTGATGAGTTAGTCTGCGTTGTAGGTAGGAAGGGGCTGATATTAAAAACAGGCCAGAGTCCATTGCAAAAAGCCGTCTTTACATTATTACGAGTCTGGCTGCCTACGTGTCGCTGACTCTATCACGGCCTTCTTGACTCCAGGAGCTTGCTGGCTAGGCTCCTTGAACTCTCACTGATTTCTCTCGTCCCTGGAGCCGATCGCTGGTGTGCTCACCATGTCACACACAGGTGTACACAGCTAGGAGATCCCTACCCAGAACTCCGAGGAGAAGGAAGCTATGAGGAGAGAGAGGATGGGAGAATTGCTACGGGAACGCTAATGAGGAAAACGGGGAGCGGAGGCAGACAGTGAGGTGGAGGAAGGGGAGGAGGAAGTGTAGAGGAAGAGGAGGTGGAGAGGAGGAGGGGGAGGAAGAAGATAGCGAGACTGGGGCAGCTGAAGACGATGAGGATGTAGAAGACTGAAGAGATGACCACACCGCAGGAAAGGAAAAGCTAAGGTCAAGGCTGCTGTGACCTTGTCACTCTCCACTTCTTGTTTCACATTCTAAACGTGGTCGCCTTCAAGCAGAGAAGCAGGCCACAGGGCACAAAATGGGCACTGCCACCACCAATGGCCGACACTCGCCACTAACGCCACGGTGTGAACCTGCCATGTGGGAGGGGAGAAGGATCCAAACTTCCAAGGCCCAGCATTATTTTCCTTAAAAGTACTTTAAAAGAAAAACTTGCATTTTCATTTACATTTTATAGTTTTTATATATTGTTTGGGTCAGCCATTTTAAGGTGTACTGGCTGGTTTTGTGTCAACTTGACACAAGCTGGAGTTATTGAAGAGAAAGGAGCTTCAGTTGAGGAAATGCCTCCATGAGATCCAGCTGTAAGGCATTTTCTCAATTAGTGATCAAGGGGAGAGGGCCCCTGTGGGTGGTATCATCCTTGAGCTTGGTTCTATAAGAAAGAAGCTGAGCAAGCCAGGGAAAGCAAGCCAGTAAGTAACATCCCTCCATGGCCTCTGCATCAACTTCTGCTTCCTGACCTGCTTGAGTTCCAGTCCTGACTTCCTTTGGTGATGAACAGCAGTGTGGAAGTGTGAGCTGAATAAAACCTTTCCTTCTCAACTTGCATCTTGGTCATGATGTTTTTGCAGGAATAGAAACCCTGACTAAGACAATAGGTGACCAAAGTATACTTCAGAGCTTTCTTTGTCCTACTTCAGACTTTGCTTGTGGTATGACCCTGTTTGTTATAGTTTCAAAGGAGAAAAACAAACTTGCAAACAATAACAACAAAAAAACCCACCCCAACAACAGAAACTAAACAATCTTATTTCAGGCACTGTTGTGTGTGCATACATGTACACACATGTGTAGTAAGTATATGGTGTATGTGTGTGTATGTGTGTTGCATACATGCATACGTGGTGTGGATATGTGTGTACTTGTGTGTGTGTGTCTATGAGTGTGTGAATGTGTGTTTTTGTGGGTGTGGGTATATACTTAGCTGTACTATGTATATGATATGCATATATATATGTATACATATATTTATAGATGGTTTAAATGCCTTAAAATAACAGAGTTTTTTCTTTCTGTCTATGAAGTGGTTGTATATTTATTCATTAGCCTGTTTGATGTATGTATGAAACAGTGTCCAACAATAAACCAAGAAGAAAACAAAAAAATAAGCCAGACGTGGGGAAGAGCAGCTGGAGACAGCTCCCAGCCTGCAGGCACAGCACAGTGTCTTCTTTGTTGAAGGAGGTTATAGTTCACACAGTGTCTTGCTTCTAAGAATTTACTGCGATTCAGTATGCACGAAGATTTATTTCCTACTGAGGAAATGGCAGAAGCCAGTAGCTCTGCCAGCAGATCGTGGGCCTCTAACTCTAGGCTGATGTGATAACAGGCAGACTCCTTAACTAAAGCACAGCTGAGCATAGGTGTGGGCTGCTCCCAGCTAGCAAGGGGACCTGTTGCAAAGGATAACAGGGCCCAAATACTGCATTAGTTGATAGACATGCCCACGTAATCTCCTTGGCATAGAACATCTCAGAGAATTTGCCCTATGGGACACCTAAGTTAAAAGTTACTCTACATGGTGGTATTTTGAAGGGAAGACCTGTCTTGTCCCTACATCATTTCATATTTGGGGTTTTTATATTTTTACTTCCTATTGCTAAGATTAGATACCCTGACAAATACATGTATGTGAGAAAGGATCTATGTTAGTCCACAATTCCAGCTTTCAGTCTGTCATACAGAGGGGTCACAGCTACATGGGCTTGAGAGAACTGGTCATATTACACACATAGTCGAGAGCAGAGACCAAGGAACTCATGCATGATGTTAGTGCTCACTGGATTCATACATGCATGTCAGTCATCTTTCTCCTCTTCATTCAGTTCAGGGACCAGCCATGAAAACAGCACTGCTCACCTTCAAGGTGCCTCTTCCCACCTCCATGAGCCCAGTGAAGGAAATCTCCTAGAAACGTGCCCACTGGCCAACCCAATCTAGATAATACCTCACGAGTTTCCTTTCCCAGGTGATTTACAGTGTGTCAAGTTGACAGTCAAAACTAAACATGACATATTTATCTAAAAGTAATTATTGGGTTAAGGGTATGTCATGGCGGTAGAACTTTGACCTACTGTTACTATGTGTGAGGTCCTGCATTCAATATCCTGTAACATATACAGAATTTTTTTCCATATTCATGTAAAAACCTGAGTTCATGAAAGGCTGATGGCCAAGGAGAGGGGATGTTTACGTCTTCCTCATGCCTCTGTTGTCCAGTCACCAAATCCCATCTAATCAACTACCTATCTAATGAACCATTCACTCCTTCCCAATCTTCCCATTACTCTTGTCTAAGTCCATGGCACGATATTCACAGGCCTGGTCACAACAGCCTTCCCTTTGCTCTCCCTGCCTCCAGCCCTGTCTCTTCATTTCATTCCCTGGAAATCTGATTGTGTCTTGTTCCTGTTCAAAGAAATATTATCTCATCTTCGTTCATGCCTTCCAGACAATGTCTAGGCTCCTCATTCAGCACATAAGATTCGCCATGGCCACCTCAGTCACTGCCTCCCCTGCTTGCTTCATCCCCTTCCTTCTAGCCGCAACCCTTTCATATAGCATCCAGCCTCCCACCCCCTGCCTTTCTCTCCCTGCCTTTGTACATACTGTTTCTGCTCTTCTTCCCACTTCCCTGGCTTGCAGCCATATCTGCAACATCAGCTCTGCTAAGGTTTTTGCAGGGAATATTTCCCAAACATCCCCTAGGGTATTTCATATTTTTAGGGCTAATGAAATAGAACAACAGGATGCTTCCTTGACAAACATAGTCCGGTATTTCCCAGTTCCTTAATATAGAGACACAAACATCTTAGGGTATAATCAACTATCTGAAAAATTATACTATCTAGCAAAATATCATATGCTTTTAACCTTCCTGGATTAAATACCTTTCCTCTGACCACGTGGTACCTTCATCCTCTACCTGCATACTGCTCTCAAGGCTGTGATCACATGCCTCTCCTCCCCCCATCTCTCTCTCTCTCTCTCTCTCTCTCTCTCTCTCTCTCTCTCTCTCTCTCTCTCTCATCAGACTGTAAGTTCCTTGGGGACTGGAACCCTGCTCTTTAGTAAGTCTTTGCATCTCCTGCCTACTATGCTGACTGTAGTCTATTGAATAACAGGTGACTAAGGAACCCCACCTCTGAGCCACTCCCACCCATTTCTACCCCAGTATATGTTAAACAGTCCTGCAGAGCTGCAGTGCACTCCTCACGCTGACACAATGACAAAGCTTTTACACTTAGACATCCAAGCAGGAAATGACTTTTTTTTTTTTTTTTTAAGTTTTTCCCCATCCAAAGCCATAGGGCTAAAAAGAAAATTTCACAGAAAGAACATTTGGAGAACTATCATAAACAAGACCTAGAGCAGTCCTCCAAGGTCCAGGAAACAAAGCTTCACTCCCTAGAGTCACAGAGCAGGGCCCCCACAGCATCAAGGAAATCTCCAAACACACCATAGGATCAGCTACTCAGTACCATGGCGTGGGGGGTGGGGGGATGAAGCAAAATGACCAGAATTTTCTTCTTAGTTACAATAAACCATTCTCTGGTAAAAAGAAATAGAGACTGATGTCAGACTAACTATGTAGTCTTTATTCATTTTTTTTTACTATACAATGAGTCAACAAATCTACACTTCTCTCCTGCATTGATTGAGTTATTCTCAACAAAAGTCTGTGTAAAAGAACCTCTGTGAGGGAGGAGCTAGGGAGATGGCTCTGGGAGGAAGGTGTTTGCTGTCTAAGGAGGAGGCCCTCACTTGAGCTCTCCAGCACCCACGTGAACAGGCAGGCAGGGCAGTTGTGCATGCTGAGAATCTCAGTGCTGGGAGGCAAAGGCAAGAGGATCCCTGAGGCTTCCGACCGGAAAGTCATCAGAATTGATCAGCTCTAGGTTCCGTGAGAGACCCTGAAATAGTCAAGGGACTGAGAAAACATCCAATGTCAATTTCTGGCACATACAAGCATAACAACACACACACACACATGCACACACATATATACACACATGCACACATGCACACACATATGCACATGCACATGTATACACAAACACACACATATCACAGGATTAAGGAAGACGACAAGGACAGAGGGACAAGAACAGAGGTAGAGAAAAGGACTTTTATTTATCGTTCTCATGGACATAGGTTCTACTAGATGACAAGAATTAAGATTCTAGTCTTCAGGGTGGGCAAACCCTGGTAAATAGTTCTCCATTCATAAAGACTATCCAGTGTATCCATCTCACCCCATATCCCTATCAGCCTGGATCTTAGTATTAGTTTTTAGTTCAAATTTAGTGCACAACATGCACACATAATTGATGCTCAAGGCTTGTTGATCAAAGGAAATGATTGAAATGCACATGGTACCTGCCAACATCTCAGGCTGTACCTCTTAACATTTTCCACCTATACCACTTTCTCCAGAAAAAGCATAAATCTTAGGAATGGATTTCAGGTATTTCCACTCAGTTATATTAACAGCTAGATGTAGCTCTAATGCCAAACACTGTACTTTCTTCTACCATTAATCTTTTCCCAGCTTGTGAGCCTGAAATGTCATAATGATGAGGGTTGTCATAATGAACCAAACAGTAATTGTAATGAGAAAATTGAGGAAGAAAATTGAAAAAGAAAATGTCTCTCCCATGGCACCACAGACAAATGCCCCATTCTCCCTCATTCCAAGTCCACATGGCTGTATTTGTTTTTGTCAAGATCATTAGGTACCAAAAGACCATTTGACATTGGTGGGAATGATATTTTTAATAGGAGTAACGGATTGGCATTTTAAGAACATACCTCTTCCTTCTATATGGGAGTCTAGTGTGCTTAACCTTAAGAATTAAAAAATGTATTGAAAATACTTAATAGAAGGTTTCATGAGTGAGACACGAAAGTAAGAAGCTTGTCTCAGCCAATTTTCTTAAACTGAGATAAGCAATTACTTCTAATAAAGCAATCAAGGGCTTGAATGAGAACAGGTTTAGCGCCCATATAGTAAAATATTAATTGTGGGGTTTAAGGCTCTCTCCATAGCTCTTTTCTCCTCTTTAAAAAAAAATGAAAAAAAGATGTTTCCAAAGTCATTATCAGTCACATTGATAAGTTACGTCTTTCTGTCATACTGAAGCATTTAACATACGATGGAATTACTAGAGAATGCAGAGACATTTATAAGGCAGCTAAATCATCTTGATACTCTCTATGTCCTGATAGATTTAGTAATGAGTTCTCCAACAAGATACCAGACAAATGAAGTAATTAAGTGCTTGATCCACAGGAAAAAGAGTGGCCTCTTTGTAAAACATCAACAACTTAGCTTGGCATGATTACACCTAAGCACTCCTGCTACTTAGCAATGGCACAGTAAGGCAGCATTGCTTAAGACAAACAGACCCTAACTTCATAGCATCTCTTCCCTGACCACCCATGGCCTCGCCCTAGTATTTGGCCCTCTTCCAGAAACATTAATATTAAAAGGCCCGAATCTTGCCCAACTAATTAGACTTTAATTTAGGAGCGTGTAACAGGTATCCATTTGTTTGTTAGCTTACTTATTTATTTAAAGCAGGGTCCCACGAAGAAGTCTGGGCTAGCCTGGAACTCACTATGGAACCCAGGCTGGCCTAGTAGTCCTGGCAATCCTCCTGAATGTTGAAATCTCAGGTATGAGCGATCACACCTTGATCAGTCATGTTTACAATAAAGACAATGTTTATTCTCCAATCTCTGTTTCTCCTAACTTCCTTTGTAGCAACTACTTTACATGTGGTCCAGTTCTTAGGCAAAAATATGACATCAGAGAGGCACTAGAAACCATTGAACATCTATCTCCCACCATGTCAGAGTAACTGGGCGAGTGAGGCCTCTCTCTTAGAGGCCCTCGAAGGATACTACCATGCACAAAGCACTCAGAATCTTAGAAAGGTAGATGTAAGTTGGTGGACTGTATGTTATTAAATTCTAGAGACCCCGTCAGTGAGGCACTGGTTGCAGACTAAAAATGAGGGGGCAGGGTTAGAATGGATCTAGGGTAAGTTAAGGAGTGTATGGGCGTCATTATGATTACGAGACATTGCATGAAAATTTCAAAGAGCATGAGTGTGTGAGTGTGTGTGTGTGTGTGTGTGTAAGTTGCTGTTTGAGACTTAAGTTTCAGTTTTTAAAAGGTCACTAAATGAATCTTGGCTTGATTTATGAAAGAGATCCCAGCAAATTCTGAAATGGTCTCATCCTACTTCTTCCATCTTATACTGTGTATTTATGCAAAGTGGTACCCTCAGAATTGAGGATTATAAAATCAAGATATCAACCAACTCTGAAGAATCAGGAAAGAAGCTCTGTGTCCTGCAGTGTAAAATACTCAGCCGAGATTTAATTCTTTGTGAAGAGACAAGCTAGAGGAGCCAGTTCACTCCATGCAGCTTTGTTCTCGTCTTTCAGAAATGGCAAAGTTGTGTATAAAGGAATTATTTCAAAGTAAATTTCTTTATGATTTATTACCAGTAAATATTTTATACCTATTTTATTTAATGACATTTCCAGGGTCATGCAAACATTTCTCAGAAGTGGAAAAAAAAATGAACGTGGCTCTGACCTGTGGCATAGAAGACAGTGAAGGATGATTCCCTTTTGAGGAAATTATCTACTGAAAAAACATTAATTACATTTAAAGAACCTTTCAGATTTATATACAATGCTAACTTAAAGGCCCCCAGAGACCTACTAAAAAAGGACAAATAAAAATGACAGCATTGCTATGTACCCACAACTTCCACTATCTAGTGCCCTTATTAGCTGATTTTTGCAGAGAGCTCTCGCTGATTTAAAACTATAGTGTATGCAAAGAATGAAAGAACGTTTAGGAGAAATGGAGCCACTTTCTTTTTTATAAGAACAAAGGAGGGAGGAGCTTACCCAAATTGAAAGCAATACCTGCTTCTTGCTATGTCACATGTGGCTACTCTGCCCATGTGGCGTGACTGGCCCTACTTCTGTAGGGCTCAAGAGTTCAAGGACCAGCGGTGAAGCAAATGACCAGGAACAAGACAGCCAGAGCTGACATGGAGAAGGGCCTCCTAGATGGCTCCCTCAGGGACTTTCCATTTCACTGACATAGCACTCAACAGCCATGGGTCCTGTACTTAGTGGACGCATAAGTTTGTAGGTCAGTGGGCCAGTAAACCTATAATTTGTAGTCAGATTTTCATCAGAAACTTTGGAGAGTCTTTCATGGTTACCAGATGATATTAGGGAAACTTGGGTCCCTTCTTAAGGTTCCTAGTTTCAACCATAAGTATAATTAAGGATAGACTCAAATAGAAGTTCAAGACAATTTTAACAGTGTTTAAAAAAAAAATCCCAGAGAAGGGAAGTCGTACATTGTAGCAGGTGCCGGAAGGAGGGGAACAGGACAGGTGCCGGAAGGAGGGGAACAGGGACGAGAAGAACAGAAAGCTTGTTAAGCAGGCATGGAGGTCAGCCACATGACACACAAGCAGCAGTGTGGTGGAGAGGGATACCTCAGAGAAAGAAGGAAGCCCAATGTGTCAAGAAAGACATGCTTAGAAAAAAAGATGGAAGACAATGAAAAGTTACATCTTTTTTAATAACTGGGCAAACTTTAAAAAGCATCATAGTTGCGTTCTTAAAACTGCATGGGGGAGTGAGAATTCCAAGAAGGAAAAGTACAGCGTGATGTGAAGGGGAAAACTACTCTGCCTACCTCTTAAGCTGGACTTACAGTGAGTGAGCCTACCTTCCCAGGGGTGGTCCTGCTCTCTGGGGAGAAGGGGCTTGGTCCCTTAGCCAAGCCATTGACCTTGCCCAACTGGAAGGTTAGGGCTCCACCCAGGCCACCGATTTTATCTTCTTGACCAGAAGGAAATAGTTTCCTTTAATGGGCCTTTATTGCTGCTGTGTTACAATTGTATCTATACTTCGGTACTCTTAAGAAGTGCCTCCATCATTAGGGCCAGTTTAGCCCTTAAACATCCTGTTTCCGGAGTGTTTGCTATGTTAGACTGTGTCCACAGTCTGGTACACAGAAATTAACACAAATTTCTCCACAATTTACCACGTTATTTATCTTAAATATAAGCCCTTTGAAAGTAGGGCCTTTGTTTTCAAGTTCTGTGCAAGCATTAAAGAATCAAATGCTTTGGGGAGGGAGGACATGTCCTGGGGTGGGCGGCGGGGAGAAGAATGGAGATGGAGGAAGAGAAGGGGGGGAGAGAAGAGGGACCAGGGGAGGAGGAGGAAGGGAAGGAGGAGGAAGACATTGTATAGCAGTTTTATTTCTCTTACTCTATTTAATGATTCCTTGTGTTTATTTTAAATTTTCTAGTTTTGCCATTTACCAAAACTTTTGGCTAATACTTTACTTGTAATAAAACACCCAGAATTAGGCTCATTTGTACAGACTTTCTAAAGGAAAAAATTATTTTGCAAACTTGATTTTTTAAAAGCCTTAAATGTGCATATATTTTAATGTAGAAATTTTGCTCTGCTAAAATTGTCCTAAGGAAATAAACATGTATTTTTATACAGAGCCAAGGCTAGCCCCAAGATGTTTGTTGCAGAGCTGTTTATTTTTTTTAAAGATTTATTTATTTTATGTTTTATACACTGTCACTCTCTTCAGACACTCCAGAGAGGGCATTGGATCCCATTAAAGAAGATTGTAAACCACCATGTGGTTGCTGGGAATTGAACTCAGGACTCTGGAAGATCAGTGAGTACTCTTAACCACTGAGCTATCTCTGCAGCGCAGAGCTGTTTAAAAAAGAAAACTTTAGAAATGATCTAAAGGACAAGAGACAGGTTTAAAACATTGTATCACAGCATGTACCTATGATCTTATGTCTCAGCAAGTTGCTGTGTGTGGAGTGGACAGAAAGAAAGAAAGATGAGGGGGCAGAGCAGATGGGACCTCAGGGTAGGGCCAAGCCTACATTCCTGCCTCAGCCTTAGGAGATTCAATTTTATAGGTTATATGTGGGATTATTCTTTTTAGAAAATTGCTTCTTCTGCCAAAATAGTTGGGGAAAGACAGTATATCATCATTTTGAGTAATGGAAGGAAAATTTATTCTTAACTCTAAAAATATGTTGTCTATACAGTTCTCAATATTTCAAAGGTTCCAGCTATTATGATATATAAATGGAGTCAATAGTTGGCTATCGAGGCTTTAAACAAGTCTAGCATCTGCATAAGCATCTCGAAACCCCATTATTGTCCTGTCAACCTGAGGGGTTAGAAAGGCTGAGAGGGAGTGCATCCTGCAAATTTATGCAAAGCTGAGACCTAGTCACCAACTGCTCCCTTAGCTTCCCTTTCCAAATCTGAGTGTTACAGATGTGAGCACATAGCTCTTCAGTTTCTCAGGCATCCATGAACGAAAAAATGATGCGCTTCCACTGTAAAAACATAAAATCCTTGTAGATTTGGTGCTCACTGAAGTTAAAAAGCAAAAAAATCCATCTCTGGTATATGAATACAACTAGAGACAGACCCCGACCACAGCAAGTGGAGACTAATAGCAGGACAAGTTGTGGCCACGGGGAGGCGCTGAGGAGGCGGAGGCCAGGAGCTCTGTGAAGCCCATCTCAGTCTCAGGTACTGGTGGTGTTGGATGCGGTCATGATGATGATCATGATACCCTGGAGGTGACCGTGATCAAGAGGCACTGTTCCTAACCCTCACCGTGCCTCGATGAGATGGAGGTTACCCTCTGTCCCATTTCCTAAGGAAAGGGTCCAAGGATGAATCAAGACAATATGCCATGCTGATACTAAGATTTAAAGTAATTCTGTTATTTTACTGTCAGCAGCATTTTCGGACTCAAATGCAAACCACAGATTGCCTCTCTTGTAGATCAAATACAGATTACACACACAGACACACATACACAGACACACACACAGACACACACACATACAGACACACACACACAGACACACACACACACACCTCAATGATGGCAGCCTGCAAATGACAACAGACCTGGATTCAAACTCCCACACTGTTGCTTTTCTGCTCTCAGAATGTCAGTTTCCACCTCTGTGAAGGAGCCTAAGGACACCCTGCCACGGTTCTGAGAATACAATTCCACACATAAATCCTTGCCCAGGGTGTGATAAAAGTGGTCTTAGGATGAGTGAGAACAGATTTTTCTATTTTTATTAAGGCAAAAAAAAAAATTGGACCAATAGATTTGACTGGACAAGGGTTTAAAATGATTTTACTACAAAATAAAAAATAAAAAAACAAAAAATAAACAAACAAACAAAACACCTTAGGACCTGGAAACAAGAGTGTTTTCATGATGACTGTGGGAATGACTTTCTAGAATGGAAGGCTTCAGAAAAGAAAAAGAATCTTACAAATGATTGTTCTGTGATGATAGTTAGACAAGCACTGGACCTGACAAGTAGGGACAAACCACCATACATTAACAATGGCTGTGTGCCCACAGCTAGGAGACCTTTGCAAGATCTTACTGGACCTGTCTCTGTCTGTCCTATGTATAACCATCAAAGCGTCAAAAGCAAATACATGGACCGAGTATGGATAGCTCAGTAGGAAAGGGCTTGCCTTTCATGAGAAAATGCCTGGGTGGGTTTTTGCTTTAGCACCACAAAGAAAAACAAAACAAAATGAGCAAGTGTAATATAGTCGATATGTTTACAATCTTCAGAACCATATGCATTTGTACTGCCTTTTGTTCAGAGATTTATAATTCTTAAGAATGCTCAGGAGGGATACTGAGAGATAGCACCCCAGTTTAAAGTGCTTGCTGCTCTCCAGAGGACCAAATTTGGTTTCCCAGCACCCATTTTTTGATGGCTCACCTATAACTCTAACTCTAGGGAGTCTGATACCCTCTTCTGCCTCCACGGAAACCTGCAGTCACTTGCACACCCACCCACATAGACTCATATATACATACATGATTAAAAATAAAATAAATGAGCAGAAAAGGATTTTGAGAATTATCTAGGAAAACCAATCCTTTCTAGAATACCATAATAGAAGCTTCTGCATATAAATCCCCTATCGTTGTGATCCTTAAAGGAAATACTATACAAGCTGATAGATGGGATTTCGACAATGCATAGCAGATCTTCCTTCAAGAGCTTATTTGATTATAGAACATCAGAACTCATGATGATCTGTCCCCTTCATTTCAGGCCCAGAGAGCTCAAGGGACCACTTGTAAAGGCCACACAGTCAGCCTACTCTAGAAGAAGAACCAGAACCCAGGGCTGTTCTTACAACATGTTTCTTTCCATTGTTTTACAGCTATGTCCCCACCACAGAGTTGTTCCAAAAATAATTCCCGACTTGTTGTGGTTTTTAATCAGAAATAGAATATTCTCCTAATGTAGTCTGCAACATCATTTATAATTAGACATATTTTCAGTTCTTATTGAGAGAAAATTAAAATTAGATTTATGTTGACACTTGAAATTCTCTACACTGGGCAGGTAACAAAGAGACAAAGCAACTCATATGCAGCCAAGGCCTGACAACAAATGAGGCCTTCAAACTTGAAGCATTTATTTTCCAAATTGACACAGATGAAGACACAGGAAGAAAAGTTATCAGCTATCTCAAACCAGAGTAAAGAGGATGAAGAAGAAAATCTCATAGCTATATCCCAGCTGTCTTTGTTAGGGTTTCTATTGCTGTGATAAAGCACCATGACAAAAAGAAACCCAAGGAGAACAGGGTTTGTTCGGCTTGAATTTCCACATCACAGTCCATCACTAAAGGAAGTCAAGGACAAAACCTCAAGGCAAGAACCTAGAGACAAGCACTGATGCAGAAGCCATGGACAAGTGCTATTTACTGCTTCACTGTCCATGGCTTGTTCAGCCTGCTTTGTTTTATCATCCAGGACCACCTGGACAAGGGTGGAATTGCCCCATTGAGCTGAGCCCTCCCATACCAACCACTAATCAAGACAATGCAATACAGACCTGCCTACAGGCAGATCTTATGGGGGCTATTTTCTCAGTTGAGATTCCCCTATCCCAAATGACCCTGCCATGTGTCAAGTTGGCATAAGACTAATCAAGACACCAACAGACAAAGAATATAGATGAAGAGCAATCCAAGATTATTTGTATAGATTACTGCCATGTTTTCCTGCCCTTTATATCCAGTTGTTTAGAGTGATAGGTTAAGAGAGCTAGGTGATTTCTGATTGACAGGACACTAGGCAGTACCTAAGAATGGATTCTTTTTAAAGTATTCTTCCTTGAGTACACATATAGCTTCATTTGGGGATGAGGAAAGAGGAATATCAACAAATAGATTTATTTGCAAGATATTGAGGACCTAGATATTCTTGGCCTTCCTTTATATGAGGACATGTGTCATGGGGCATGTGTCATGGTGCATGTGTGGTGGTCAAAGGAAAGCTTTCAGGAGCTTGTGAATGAATGAGGTAGCTCTGACATTTTCTCTTGTGAAAAAAAGAAAACTCCAAATTCATTTTACTCTCATAAACTAAACTGAAAATTCTCATCAAGTCAGGACAACTGGGTAAGAAAAGGATATAAAAATCATTCAACCTGCCAAAGAAGAAGCAACATTTGTTGCTTATAGAAGACATGGCCTTGAACTCAGAAAATTCTGGAAAAGTTTGCTTCAAATCATGGCTGGAGTGAATGAATAAGCTTAGTGAGTCTTCAGGACACAAGCGCAATGAGCAAAACCAGTTACGTTTTCATGTACTGGCAGTCCACAACCCAAAAACAAAGTTATGGAAATAGTGATGAGAGCATCAAAAGAATATTTAGCAATAAATTTCACACACACACACAAATATAAAACATATGCAGAAACTATAAAGCAATGCTGAGGAAACTGAAGAGACCTGAATACATTCCAACTGTCCCATCTTCATGGATATTCACTATTATTGACATGGTGGGTGCTACCGAGGTATTGAGCCACTGACCTACAAAGTCCCAGTTAGCTTTGTCTATTCCTCCTCCTATT
The DNA here is from genome assembly GCA_021653895.1 of Mastomys natalensis. Classification (NCBI taxonomy): domain Eukaryota; kingdom Metazoa; phylum Chordata; class Mammalia; order Rodentia; family Muridae; genus Mastomys; species Mastomys natalensis. The sequence continues at coordinate 1,082,901 of JAJTUV010000036.1, forward strand.
ACTATTATTTTTATTACTATTATTACAGAAACTTCATGATTCTAAAATTGATATAAAAGTACTAGGACTGCCCCCCCACACAAAAAACCCTTGTTGGAGGGCTCTCATTTCCCCCTGTTAAAGTATATTACAAAGCCACAGTAATCAAAACATCATGGCATTTGTACTTACAGATATTATAGAATGGTATTAAAAGTTCATCTATGGTCTTTAATACTGATGCCTGATAGATTGATGGAGGAAAAAACTTGTATTTTCAGTAAATGGTGTTGAACTAACTGGATTTTGCCATGCAAGAATAAGTGCAATCTCTATTTCAGATCAAACACAACACACACACACACACACACACACACACACACACACACACACACAAAACAATGCAAAGACCTAAATGAAAGAGGTAAAACTAAAAACTTTTAGGAAAGAGTAAAAAGTAAGTCTTTGATCTTTAATTGGGCATCAGTGTCCCAGATGCACAAATAAGACCACAAGCAACAAAAGAATAAATATAGATAAATAGGACTTCAGTGACATTAAGTACTTGTGCTTTCTTCACCAAAAAAGGGTGAATCCATGCAATCAGGCAAAATATTGCAAGTATTATCCAGAATGTGCAGAGTTCTTATATAGTAACAGTAAAAGACCAAGGAACCCAATTTAAAATAGGCAAAGAATTTAGACATGACTCCAGAGAAGATACTCAAATGGTCAACAAGTATGTGACAAAGATGCCCAACATCATTAGCCATATGGTACGTCCACAAAATGGAGTATTAGTTTGTAATGAAAAAGAATGCCATACAGTACATAAGATATCGAAAACAAGAAAGGATCCAGCCACATGTTTTATTATTTCATTAATGAAAAATATTCAGAATAAGCCTATCCATAGAGACAGAAAGTAGAGTAATGGTTGCTGGGACTGGTGGAAGAGGGGATGGGAAGATAGGTACTGAGTAGAAAACTTCACACTGGTAGGAAATGTTCTGACATGAGTGGTGATGGTAGCACTAACCTGTGAATATGTAGATTCTATTTTAATAAGGCTGTGATGTTATTTTTTAAATGATCACCAAGTGAAATGCTGAGTAGGCATGACACTTGTAAAAGTGTGACACCCTGTCATTATACCTCTGGGAATGTAGGTGAAGCAAACCCTTCAGGTTTAGAAAAGCCACACACCTGACATAGCTCTTTCCCTGCCTGAGGCAGTTGCTCGTCATTTCCAAATGATTCACAGCCCTCACTCTGATCTCTTATGTAAGACCAATTAAAATGATGCAAACGTGTAAGCATTTGTGGGTCCCCCTGTTGAAGGTAGAAAAGACAGCGATGATCTACCTGTGATTCACTGCTTCCCTGGGCTCTCTCCTTGGGGAGGACAGTGAGCCCCAGACAGAGGAAAGCCAGACATAACATAACTATGAGCAAGCACAGCAGGGCTGGAAAGAAGCTGGGTATAATCCTACCCCATTCTCAGAGCAGCCGCAGGACACTCCCAGAGAAGTCCTCCTGGCCAAAACACATTCTCCTCAGAGAATGGAGTTGTAAAGTAACTTAGTGCTTTGGGAAAAGCCTTCGTCAAACACCAAGAACAGACCTAAAAGACAATACAACAGCCAAATGAATAGCAGGATGAAGCCCTTGGCCACTGTGATGAAACCCTTGATTCTTTTCACAAGGAATACTATTTCAGGCAATTTTTCTTAGTCATATATTAAGGTAAATAGACTCTACAGTGCTTTGAAGAGGTGATAGACTGTTCTGACTAAGGAAGGTGGGTAGTTGTGAGTTCAAGGCCAGCTTGGTCTACACAGCAAATTCCAGGCCATTCAGGGATGTACAATAGTAGTGAAACCACGGATGAAGGAGGAGGGGGAGGGGGAGGAGGGAGAGAGGGAAAGAAGCCCTATGCTCCCCTTTACCTAGCTATAACATCAACCAAATTACTCATCCTCTAGAAGCTTTCTTGTTTATAAAATGAGTGTAACAATAATACTGATATCGCAGGGCTCCAGATAGAACTGAAGGACAGACACTGCAGGCCCAGGCCCAGCTCCGTGCCCCCACATAGTGAACCCTTCAATGGGGCTCTCCAGATGGCCACTGGCCCCCTAGAACAGGAAGTGATGCCTGGGTGAAATGGCCCTTTTCTAGGTTCTTTATTACAAAGAATTCAACATAGCAATATAAAAAGTAAGTAGAGTTAGAACATCGAAATCTGATAAATATCACCGGCATCATGAATTCTAGGACGGCATTTTGATGTTGCTAGTGGTGTGGAGGCCAAAGGTCAAGGCCAGGCGCCTTCCTCAGTTGCTTTTCTTCACTGTTGGTGGTAGGGCAGCAGAGGGATCTCTCACTGTACCTAGAGCTCATTGACTGGCTAGCCTGGCTGATCAGATAGCCAGACCTGAGGACTCATCTGTCCCCAACCTCCGCTCCCGCAGTGCTGGGATTACAGATGTGTGTTGCTGTACCCAGACTACGTGGGTGCCTGAGATCCAAACTGAGGTCCTTGTGCTTAATTAGGGAACACCTTAGCAAGTGAGCTATCTCCCCAGCCCCTGGCTTCTGACTCTGATTTTTTCGTACAGACTGAGCAATGAAGTCTCTCTGTAGCCTGAGTGACGGAAGTCTGGAAGTTTCTTCTTATTTCACATTAGTTGACCCTTTCTAACTTCATCTGCACTTTCTTGTTCAGTGTTTCCTGTCCAGAGGACTCCTTGGAGTTGTAGTCTGGAGGGAGACATGATTGTGAGTTATGGTAGCTGCAAGGCACTAGATCTGTTAAGACGTTTTTCATGTTTTCTGGAGTCAGGGGTTGAGTCCAGCTGCTTATAATTGTGACCAGGGACGGACTGTCACTGACATTGGGACAAATGGGGAAATGGTTCTGGCAGTCAGCCAACATCACCCGAGCACCATCAAGTAGAGTACAGCAGTGTTCTCTTCACGCTGGCACTTTCCTCTGGAGTTCTAGAGCGTATGCCCAGCCTTGGAAAGGGCCTCTGAAGATGCAGGGCCCTCGAGTACAACCTCCTTGTATCACTGTGAATCTGGTATGTGCAAAATCAAAGGGGTTAAAACAGTCAGGCATATTCAGAAAAAGGCAAGTTGCCTGGCATTGCCCAGAGAGGCCGGAGAGGTTTGAACTTGATGCTACAAGCAATGGGAAGCCAGGGGAGATTTTGGAGCATGTAAGAAAGGAGTGTAAAAAGAATTATGCATTCTCATTAGCCCATATAAAAGACACACAATCCAGGCATTTTACTTACAAGCAATAGCCTAGATTGGGCAGGTTTGGATCTATTCTAACTTATTTCCCACGATATTTCCCTTGTTAGCTGTTTTTCCTGGCCACATGCTCATGGTGGCCTCCTCCTCTTGTCTGTGTCCTTTCTTCTCCTCTGGTCTCTACCTGCAACGCCTTCACTCAATCCTTAAGTCCCACCTTTCTCTCTCTACTGCCCAATCACAGCCTTTTATTGACCAGTTAAATTGGGTAGCAAGGTTTACATAACATCACTAGACAGACAGGAAGATCTGCTCCTTGGGGGAAACCAGGTTTTGGGGGGCCAGTATTTAGCATTAGAATGCAAGTAACATCAGACCAACCCACTACAAAAGAGGTCATATTTCCTTTAGAAAGGGCAAATGAGAAGGACTGGAGTAGAGCTTCATGAAGAACACTTGCTTGGCATTCATGATGCAATGGGTTCAAAACTCAGCACAGGCCAAACAAAACAAAACAAACAAACAGAAAAACACAACAACAACAACAAAAACCCCAACTGAATGAAAACTGTTAGATGAGTTAGGTGACACAGGTGAAAAAGTCTGGAAATAGAATTACAGGAATGATCAAAGCCACAAATAATAACAGGCTGAGCCTGGGGGAGAATGTAGTCCTTGCAAGCATGAACACTTGACATCACTCCCCCAGAAGCCATGTAAAAACGCTGTGTATGGTGGTGATCGTAGTGTAGTCTCAGAGCTGAGATGATACAGGGAGATCCTTGAGATTAACTAACCTGGGAATCTAACCTAATTGGTGAGCTCCACGTCAGGGAGAGACCCTGAGGATGACACTTGAGGTTACCTGAAAAATGCAGGCCAGTGCCAGGATAGTAATAGCATAATGATATTATGAATAACAACAAAATCTAACATTTACGGAGCCTGTCCACAGGAGGCTTTAGGAGTGCCAAATGCGTTAGAAGTCTTCCATTACTTCATCCTCACAGAGTCCCAGAGAGCAGAAAGGAAACAAGGACTTCTAGAAGTTATACACACCTTGTTCAACATGAGTGGTGGCAACAAAAACTCAAAAGGTCTGTCATAGGAAAACGATGACAGATTAGACCTAGGAGTGGAGAGAAGAGAAAAAAACCCAAATGGTGTTTGATGAATGCTGGAAAATGAAGGATTTCAGGTGGATCAGGGGCTTTATAAAGAAGCAGCCTTGGCTGGGTATATACTGTGAGCCAGGCTCTCCGTTGGGCAATAGGAAAAGAAAGAAATGTACTAAATCAGTTGCCTGACCTTAGAGATGCAGCAGCCAGTGGGAGTGACAAAGGGTTCTGGTGTGATGTCAAAGGGCAACCTTGGTGTTATTAATACTGTGACCTGAGTCACCAGTGCAAGAGTGGATTATGGAAGGGATCCTTCAGCTAGAGGTGAGGATATACAGAGGAGTTCAGAGCCAGTTCCAGTCCAAGGAAGCCATGAATGTAGAGGCCACAGATGGCAGGTAATAAACACAAGAGGAAGAACAAATAGGATGAGCTAAGATTTAAACACAGCAGCCACCCGGAGGGATGTGGTTGGAGATGGATGACAAATAATTCTGAAAGTTCCCATGAGGAGCACCTCGTACTCCACTTGGCTGGTTTGTAAAGACCGATGTTTAACCTGGAAACAAGACGTGGCTGCATAAGGCATTCTGTGATTCCTTGGACTCTCGCCCTTCCAGTGTGACTCCCCGTTGATTTCTTCATCTCTTGAGTCTGTATTTGGCCATGAGTGAGATTTAGCACACGGATCATTAACAAACAGGAGACAAGCAGAGGCTTGGAAGCCGATTACATCCACTGAGGTCACCCATCTCCACAGCATTCTGGAACCTCTCTTGACACTGTGAAATAAGTCTTTTATCCTCTAGAGATTAAAGACAGAGGCCCATCCAAGTCATTTCTAAATCATCCAGACAAAAGACAAATGATTTAAATCACTTGACTTCAAATGAACTGGCCTAAAATTCTTAAATGCCCTGAATACCCAGAGCAGTAAAGATAACACTTATTGCTTTAAGCACAGAGGTTCATGTTGATTTGTTATGCAGCAAAAGCTAACTGATACATGGGTCTGTTTATTCTGACATCTCTTCAACATGTCAGAAACAGGATCATGAATATTCAGGAGTGCTTACTCACTTTGCTTCTTTCCTTAGAATTTAATAAGGGAGAGTAAAAAGAAAAAAAAAAATCAATCTCCTAAGCAAAGGTGCCAGCCTCCTATTTAGCTGAAGGAGTCTCGTGCCCTTAGCAATATGAGGACTCTGCAGAGCTGCTTCTGGGCTCTGTTATTCTAACATCTCTTTTCTGGAGCCATAGTTGAAGTTAGGCTCATACACGCAGTACCAGCAAAGAGGCATCATGGTCTAGCTAATGAGGATTCTATCTCATTCTTTCTACCCTGTTATCTTTTTCTTCCTTTCTATCTTTTATTGAGGAATTATAGAGAGATAGTAGGGGGTTGATTTTTCTTTTTCTACTTTAAGGAGAAATACCCTGGGTTATTTTAAAAATATTTTTGATTTACATGAGTACTTTGTGTCTACATGCATGTATGTACATCCAGAGGAGTGCAATGTCCTTGGGGAGCAGAGAGGACATTGGATCCCCTGGAACTGGATTTATGGACAATTTGGGTCACTACATGGGCCCCTCGCAAGAGCAGCAAGTGCTCGTAGCCTCTGAGCCATCTCTTCAGCCACCAGCCTGGCTTATTGCCAGTCCATATATCTGTATTGCAATCTTTATTCCACAAACAATGGAGTAATATCAACAATAATTATCAGCGATCCCAACTTAGAAAAAGCTGAGCTTTTTGCCTTGTTTTCCACATTTCTGAATCCATCTGTTACTGTCATTGACTAATCTGGAGACTGTGGGAAGAATGTGAAAAGGGGCTTCACAGAGTGCAACCTCTGGGGGATATTTGGAGTTCTGTGATGGAAAAAATAAATGGGAGGCCTGTTCTTGTCCTTTTCTCTGCTCCTTCTGCCCTGCTTCTGAGAAATGAGTACAGATAAAAGGGAGAGTTGTTCATTTTTGGCAGGTAAAACTTCTATAATAAAACTAACAAGTTTAAAAAACAAAATACATTTCTTACATCTTCTTCTGCTTAAGCTCAGACCATGGAGACAGTAGTCCATAGTAGCATCCTAATCTGTACACAGATAGATCCCAGGGTCCTGAGACTTCAGGGATGACCACAGGAGTCCAATTTGCATGACAGAAACAATAGCTTGGTCCCCATTGTCAAAGTGCAGGTCTACAGGTGAAGACTGAGGAAGGCCACCTCCAGAGAGCAGATGCAGAGGCAGAAATCAAGTTCACTCTCTTGGAATCTAACTCACACTCTGGGGAGATCATCTGTACCCTGAACTTAACCCTCGCCTCTTTTAAAAGACATCCTAACTATCTCGAAGTATAAATGAGCTCATAATTACTTTCGTGTTCTGCATCAGTCAGCCTGCATTATTGTATATTTCCTTACCCATCTGTTCTTCCATGAGACTGAGAACAGCTTAAGGTGACGAGGGATGGGGTGGTGGGGGTGCATCACATTCCTCCAGCAAAGGGACTCTCAAGCAATAGATTAAAAACAAGTTGTTGAATCAATAAATTAGGACACAAAATTCTAAGTAATGAAGAGTGATGCTTTTTAATAAGACAGAGTGGAATAGCTCATCAAAGTAATAATAAGTGACAGTTAAGTGCTAGCCTTCAAGGGAACGTCTCTGTCCAAGAAGGTGAGACAGAAAGAACTCTAAGAGCTGGAGGAGGGGATGGAGTGCAGCACAGTCTTCTAAACACACTGTGACTGTTGCACCCAAGAAATCACGGCAGCTGAGACTGCGTGCATAAGACCCACGTGAGATGGATGGGGGGAAGCTCATGAGGAGACACCGGCAGCTAATAGCTGGCATGGTATAGGCAGACTCATTTTTCATGAGTGATGTAGCCACTGGTAAGTTTTCCATTTTCCAGTAAATAATTGCAGACCCATGCTCATGAAGGCAACACTAATTAAGCTCAGTGTGCCATGAAAAAGAAGAGGAGGAGGGGGAAGAGGAGGAGGAGGAGGAGGAAGAGAAGGAGAAGTGGCAGAAGAGGAAATTAAAAAGACACAGGACTGGAGAGAAAGCTCAGGAGTTGAGAGCACTTGCAGAGGACCCAAGTTCAATTTCCCAGTACCCACAAAAGACACTCACATGTCCTCCTGTACCTCCAGTTCCAGAAGACCCAGTACCCTCTTCTGGCCTCTGTGGCTACCTGAACATATGTGGCATACACTCACACGGACACACACAAACACATAAATACAAAACAAATATTTTAAAGGACATGAAACTAGTACAGGAATTTATTGGGAAGTAGTCCAGAGCTAGTGGGAAGAAGAGAGAGTAATAGGTTCTGGGTTCTGGGGTCTATATATCAATATATATGAAATATACATATGGAGTTGTCGAAGAATAAATGAAATTATTCTTTTAAGGATAGAGAGTAGACTTATTCAAACATCCTTCATGAATGCTTAAGAGTATCTCTCCTGTTTCTCAAAAGATGAAGTAAGCAGAGGATGCCAAGTACCGAGTACCAAGTCCTTGCTGTTCAAAGTGTATGTGAGCTACCAGGCTCAGCGGAGCAGGGAGATGGTTGGGAACTCAGAATTCCGAACTCTCTGGATCAGAATCCTCATGTTCTAAGATTCCCAGGTTATTCATATGTCCATTAAAAATAGAAAAGAGCTGGTCTAAGATGACTCCAGAATGCCATATATGCAGCAGGCTGGTATCACCTGGAAGGTTTAATAAGATACTGATATTTGGGTTCTATCCTTGGAGAATTCAATCTGAATGTCCAGGACCTCTTTATGACACAGATGGAGTGGCAATGAGCTAAGCAGCTGCCTGCCCTAAACAAAAGAAACAAAGCCAGGCAGAATACATCAAACGACCACTTTCAAGTTGCTTTAGCAACTACAAAACTTAGCAACACAGGACATCACATTTGTCACACAGCTTTTTCTGCGGTTCCAGAACCCAAGTGTGGTTCAAGTGTATCCTCTGACTCAAGATCTCCCATAACTGCAGTGAAGGGGCTGGTCCATCTGATGTTAAACTTGCAGAAGAGCCACTTCTCAGCTTGTTCACATGGTTGATGACAAGAGAGAATGCTTATAGGGAGTTGGATTGAGGTTCTGAGTTATTTATTGACTGCTGACCAGAGGTTGCCATTCAGTTTCCACCATGTAGAGACCTACCACATGGAAGGTTACCTCATCAAAGCTGGAATGAAAGAGCATTAGCCAGAAAGTTGGGATTCAGTCTTCACCATCCTAGTCATAGAAATGCTAGCCTATACTTTTGCCGTACACTGTTTTCCAGTCATGAACTTGATTCCAGAGGAGAGCATCACACAAAATATAAACAGCAGAGGCAGGTGTCATGGTTTAGGTGATGTTAGTTCCTTCAAAGCATATGTACTGGGGAAGGTTAATCTTCACATGTTTCCATGTGAGTTTACAAAATGTAGGGCCAAACAGAAGGGTTAGACCACTTGAGGTGCTCTTGGAAGGAATTATGGGATGTCTCTCTGGCTTCAGGTTCTCTTTACATACTCATGCTCCTCCATGAGGTGACATAGCAAAAGGATCTTTTCCAGAGCAAACACAACACCAGCAGTATGCTCTTCAGTCTCTAAAACTATGACCAAAAGAAACTTTATTTCTTTATAAAGTTAACCTCCTTTAGTATTTGGTTATAGTAACAAAACTGGGCTACTGCACTATAGATCTCTGGGGACATCTAGAAACTTCTTCCCACAGATTTTGAATAACAGATGTTGCAGATTTATTCCTTCAACAGAAGGGAGACTAGAATTCCAGCTGAACAACTGTACTATCTTATTGTTTGGACATGATCATGGCTACAGTGTAGAAAGAGGGAAATCAAAGCCCAATGGCTCTACATAGTGAGACTGCAGAGGGAAGCAATCAGGGGGCCCAGGTGGGAAGCTAGCTTCACAGAGAAAGCCCAGGCAATGCAGAGGGTACCCCTGAATTTCCAGCTGCTAGTGAACTGTGCATGGTGAAAGAGACACAGATCAAGGAAATAGCCGGAGCCAACTTGGGCAGGGCAACTCCCAGAACTCACTCAGAGAATGAAAAATGATCCTATCCAGGAGAGAGAGACAGAGAGAGAGAGAGAGAGAGAGAGAGAGAGAGAGAGAGAGAGAATAATTATATGGTCAAATTTGATGGAATCCATCAACTTGGAGATCCAAATAGCTCAATGAATTTAAGTAGAATCAACATAAGGAAGCATCAAGGCACATTAGGACTGGATTACTGGAAACCAATAATAGGTTATGATATTTTAAAGCAGACAGAGCAATAGTCACAATGACACAGCTATAACTGAGAAAAGGGATGAGATTGAACTGGTGAGGGAAGCTGTGCCTGGACCATGAGAGGAACAAAGGATGGATATATAACTCCTTATTCACTAAAGCCATTTAGACAAACGTCATCTACCAACAGCCAACAGGGCAATATCAGCAAAGAGGAAGCAGCCTAGAGACATCAGAAGTCATAAAGGATGGTGGTGGCTGGAAACAGGAAATATGTGGGTAAACAGGAGAGTGCTGCCTTTTCTTCTCTTTCAAAAATTTCCTTTAAAGGGTATCAATTCTTTAAAGAGTCAGCATTGGCCTGTTTTAATATCACAACAGAACTCAAAAAGAAAACGATAGTCTTAACCCTCCCAAGATGCAAAACTCCTAAGATTTTGATAAACTAAAACCAACTGTACCCTGATATCATTCCAAGAGTGCATGATTGGTTTAACATTTCAAAAATCAGTGTAATTGACAACGTTAGCATGTCAAAAACAAGGCAAAAAGCCAAATACAAGATGATCTCACGTGAAGTTTGGAGAGAATTTGACAAACCTCCAAATCTGTCCAACGGCAGTTCTCAGCCAACCAGAAGCAGAAGGGCACACTGTTGGCCTGAACAAAGAGCTGCGCAGAGCATAAAATCATGGCGGAAGGCAAGCAAAGGTATCAAGGGCACAGTGATTGATAAGAAACAGCAGCACTGCAGTAAGTAGCAGAAAGAAAAGCCTGTGCTTCAGACAGGGGAGGAAAAGCCTACACGGAAAATCCAAAAGAATCCAAAGAAGGGCAAATGTGTATAACACATATGTAGTGAATCACACAGTATGAAAACCAACATGTAAAACATCATTTGTAATTCTATATACTATTAAGAAAAAATCTGAAATTAAACTTAAAACGTCAATCAATGCCATGTACAGTATCAATGAAATCATAAAGGTGTGGGGATAAATCTGATGAAATATATGTAATAGTTGAACATTGAAAACTGTAAAATGCTGCAGAAAGGAAGCTAAGGAGATAAGACAGGCAAGGTGGCTCAGCGGGTAAAGGCGCTTGCTACGTAAGCATGACAACCTGAGTTCAAGCCTTGGGGCCTACATAAAAGTGGAAAAATTGAACCAACTTGATAAAGTGTCCTCTGCTTCTGTGTGCACAGTGTAGGGTGTGTATCCAACATAAACACTAGGTACACATAACCACAGGAATAATTTAAAAACAAGAGGCCTAAGGACGTATCAAGTGAAGAGATACAGTGCTTTGCACTGGAATATTCAATTTAACACATCGGGTTTCTCAAATTGCTCTCTAGGTTGAGTTCCTCTCCAAACGAAATCCCAGCAATGATTTTCCAACCTACAGGCTTTCCATAAAATTTAAGAGGAAATGCAGACATTTTGCAATTGGTAAAATATTAAATAACTGACCCAGGTTGGAGGCTTCAAATTGCTTATTTTGGACTTACTGTAAAGCTCTAGTAATCGAGCAGGTGTGTTATTTAAGCAATAAGAGGCAATTAAGTCAATGGAGCAGAAAATAGTCAATAAACACACTCACTCCTATACGGTCAGCTGATGTCCAGTAAGGAATCCAGGCAATCTGTTGGGGAAAGAATAAAACAGATGAACATCCATAGGCGAAGAAATGGACCTTTACCCTGACCCCCAGCACCCAAGAAAATGAACTCAAAATAGACCATAGACCTTAGTGTAAGCATTAACCAATAACATTTCTCAAAGAAATCATAAATATGTATGACCTCAGGTTAGACTGCATTCTCTTAGAACCCAGAAAGTACAAAGTATTAAAAAAAAAATAGTAAACTTGACCTCATCAAAATTAAAACTAACCTTTGAAAGGCTATTAGCCAAGTGAAAAGGCAGGATTGTTCTTAGAAATGTAGTTGTAAAACAGACCTTTGAGGAATGCCCGGCACCTGGATGAGAGAGAACTCTCACAATGCAATAGTGCAAAAGCACTCTAAAGAAACAGCTGATATCTGGTAAACACTATACCACCAACCAAATGACATAAACAAATAAATAAATAAGCCCAATACTCACTAAATAAATGCAAATGAAATGCACTGCACATGTGAATGGCTAAAGCTTAAAAGACTTCTAAGTGTTTCCAAAAGGAAATCCAATTCATTGCCACCAAAATGCAAGATGCTGTCACCACTTTGGAAACAACTTGGTGATTTTGTTTAAAGTTAAACACATACTTAGCACATGAGCCTTTACATATTTGTTCATGACAAATAAAATATATGGTCCCATAAAGACTTGTACTTATATGTTCATAGACACTATTCATGTTAACCAAATATCCAATAAGTAAATTTTCATATACCCATAAAATGAAGATGTATTCAACCATAAAAAGAAACAGTAAGACATGTAGCACAAGTTAATCTCAAAAGTGTTATTATAAGTAAGGAACAGGCCAAAACTGGACTATAGATGTCATGGGCTATATATAGATGGTATGTACTAGAGATGATGTCGTCTGTATATGACATGGACTTAGATGATATGGATTACAGACCATATGGACTATAGATAATATGAACTATGAGTGGTATATGCTGTAGATGATATGGGCTATAGATGATATGGACCATAGCTGACCTGGACTATATGCACTACAGACTATATAGACTATATAGACAATATGTATTATAGACCATATGGACTATAGACCACATGGTCTGTAAGTGACATGAACTATGGATGATCTGGAAGGTAGATGATATATATGACAGATGAAATAGAGACTATATGGACTATAAACTATATGGAATATAGATAACATGGACTATAGGTGATACGGTTCTAGTTACATGAAATTCTAGAAAAGACAAAACCACAACAAAAATGGGGTCACTAGAGATCCTATCTTCCAAAATAAGGTAGAGAATGATAGACGAAGACACTAGTGTCAACCTCTGGTTGCCACATGTACACACATAGACACACATACCTGCACACACATGTGTACATACATGAGCACACATACACACATACACAAAAAAAAATGAAGAAGGAAGGAAAGTTTGTCACTGGTTCTCATGGGCTAGAGTAGGGTAAGGGAACTGATTACAAAAGAGCAGGTAGAAGCTTCCAGGGCCACTGAAAATATCTACTTCTATGAAGGTAAGCAACTCTACTTTCATTATCATAATAAGAACCTCGTTACTTGATTAAAATTAAATGCCTTGGGTTGGTGCAGGGCATTGTGGTTTTTAAGAGGTCCCCAGAGGATTCCCTCTGTGGTAGCAGACCCACTGATCCTCATCTGGGGTCATTCAGGAGCCCTCTGGTTCTTGTCTACTCCTGCCTCTGAATGGGGGCGGGGCCTACTGAGTTGTTTGTAACAAGCAGAAATCAACAACGGGGCATTATTTCTGCCACTCTATTGAAGCTGGCTGCTTCCTGGTGGCTATGACTATGTCTTACTGACACGTTCCCTTGCCTCTTGCTGGTTCACTCCACAAGCTGCCATGTGGGAAGATACTCATGGAGAGGTCATGTGTGAGGAACTAAGTGGGGCCTCCAGCCAGCCAGCCACTGGAGAGGAGCCGAGACCTCAGAGCAGTGACCCTGGAGAAACTAAATCCTGCCAGCAGTCATGGACTTGGATGTGGATTCTTCCAAAGAGAACCAAAAGCCATTGAAGCCTTGCATGAGACTCCAAGCTAGCAGCCCTAGCCAAGATATACTCCTAATCATTAACCCTTAAACCCATGAGATAGGGCATGGTGTTTACAGCAGCCATATTTGGAGAAAATTTGTTACACAGAAATCGCTGAATAACAGCAGTCAAGATTGATAACTGCTGATCTAAGGGTAGACTGCAAAGAAAGTCCTTTTTCTTATTCTACCATAACTGGGAGAAAGATCCTAAGTTCCCCTCCCCTAGCTGAGGAGATGTTAGCAGTTGACAGGTGCTAGGAAAAGAGAATCACTTCTTTGTGGGGTAGCCTCTGCTAGCTAGGTTGCCACGGACTCAGTGAATGACACCAGACCCATGCCACTGGACTTAATAGGTTATTCTTTTTAGAAAAGGGGGTGGGGCAAGATGTGGGCGGGAGATGGGACGAGAGGATCCAGATGGTGTTAGAGAGGAAAAATGAGGTTTGGGTATGATCAAGGTACATTGTATACAGGTGTGAAAATGTAAAAAAACGAATAAACCTTTAAAAATGGTAGCTGAACTGGTGATGTGCTTTGTCTGGCATGGTGTTCGCCTAATATGCATTAAGCCCTGGGTTCAATCCCCAGCACTGAACACTCAAAGCATGGTACGCCACACCTGTAATCCCAGAATGTGTAGCAGGAGAATCAGAACTGGTAAAGCCTATCCCCAGCTACATACCAAGTTCAACGATAGCCTGGGCTACATGAGACCCTCTCTATATAAATCCAATAAAATCCAATAAAAGATAACTGCTATCACCAGAAGATAGAGGCCCTGGCATCAGGGTCTGAGGAGATGGATGAAAATTGGGGGAAAGGACCCCACTTGATTGTTAGCCACCTCCTGAGTTTTCCTTAGAAATAGCCTAGCGAAGCAGCTTCTCACAATTAAAAAGTAACCCCTACTTCCATCACAGATCCAAAGTGAACCACAAATAAATATAAACAAGTTTGCATTCAACTCATTGACCCCAATATTATTTTACTTAACTATACCTGATAGCACCTTTGAATTAATGTATTTTGAAAACATGATTAAGAAGGGGCCAGCAAGGAGGCTCCTTGGGTTAAGGCACTAGCCAGCAAACCTGATGACCTGAATTTGATCCCCAGGACCCATTTGGTGAAGGAAGTGAACTGGTTCCCCCCAAATTGTCCTCTGACCTCCATAGACATGTCATGGTATATTGTAACCATCTTTAATAAAAAATTGAATATGAAATTAAAAGTTAGCAACCCATGTTGCATCATCAAATTCTTCAACTTTAATGATATGTGGAGGTGAAATCTAGTGACTTTGTAGCATAGAGACTTAGCAGCGGGAGACAGAAGACCCAGGATTCAGAGTGATGTCTTGGGGAGTCTGAGAGAGGAGCTCTGATTACTCAGGACCCACATTGTAAGGGTAGTTAAGGCAGAAGCCACAATTTGGGTTGGAGCTTTCAAAGAAGTGCCTGAAAGCCTAGTGTTTCTAGGAGATGCCTACAATCTCAACAATCAGGAGGCTGAGGCAGGAGGATCAAGTTTTAGAGGCAAGCCTGGGCTACACAGCAAGAGCATAGTTATGAGCAAATTAGAAGGACTGGAATTAGGATCTATGGGGGAAATTTTAAAAAGAGTTGGAGGTAATTTTGCATGAAAAAAGAATAAGATAAAGAGTGACTAGCTGTCTTCAAATAAATTAAGAATAATTACCAACAGATAATGAACGTATTGCTCATTCCCTGCACACCAGACAGAAACAAGAGGAGAGGAGTTTAAATTTGCAACAGTGACATTTAGTTGCACTGAAAGTAGAATTTATTGACCGGAAGAGTGATTAGGCACAGAGAAAAATCCAGGTTCCCAGAACATTTCAAGCAGAGCTGTGTCCTCTTGACAGCTAAACATCTGGTGATGGCAAGCACTTCATCCAGTTGACGTTTCAGAGACCTGTGTATGAAACATCTGGATGATAAGTAGGGTTTGGTTTTGTTTTTTTAATAGATTAATTGAACTGAGTAAATGTTTCGTGGCTTTTGGGAAATTTTAATCTAAATAATAAAAGCAAAGGAGTCTACTTAGTCACACATGTTTTCGAGTGATTTATATTACATAATTAGAATAACAACCTTCATGACAGTGGACTCATTCCTCAGGGTTCTACAAGGCAGACAGAACTCCACCTAATTATCCAGCTTTACAGCAACTTTGTAAGGTTTGCTTAAATTGCTCAATGTCCTGACTCCCCAGTGACTCACTTATTTCTACCACCTATAAACCAGCTTACCCAAATTCTCACAGACACCCAAAACAAGCTCAATCCACCCTTGGAACTGAAAATGAACAGTTTAAGAATTTCCCTATCTCAAACTTGTTGTTTTCTTGGATTCAGCAAGAAAGATATTCACTGACTAGTGTTTGGGGGCCATGTAAAAGCTAGGATGTAGTGTAGATGTTGAAGGGCTGACAACACGTCCAGAGCTGCTTTCTCTGAAGGCTTATCACAGGGAAACACAATGGTTTTCTACATATGTCCCAGGCCAAAATTACCATATCCTGAGAACTTGCTGGAAATGCAGAATCCTGGATCCTTCCCAAGATCTGAGGATAATCAATAACTAAGGGGGTGGGGCAGCAGTCTGTGCTATAACCATCCCAGGTGATTCTCATCTGTCCTAGGGTTAGACAGCCTCTAGAGTGAAGGAATTTGTAATTATCAAATTATCAGATGTGCATGACCTAGTTCCCTGCTCTGGCTACTTTGTAACTGGGGGGGGGGAGGTGTCCTGACAGGTCTCTTTGTCCATGAACTGGGATACATAGGATGTCCAGGTGTCAAGGTGAAGGAGAGTGAAACAGAAGATGAGAGCAGGGCAAGATGCCTGATATTAATCATGATAGTGTGGGTTCTAAAGCTGCTGACTTAAAAAGAAATAAAAGTTAACCTAACAGGATCTACAAGGACTTGTTGATAATTTAATCCAATCTAGTCTTTTGGCTTAATGAACAGTTTCAATCCCCAAAGGAAGAGGTAGGCCAGAAGCAAAATGATTCATTAAAACAAAATGAAATGGAATGAGCCAAACAAATGGCCATATCTTGAGACCAGGCACATAAGCACATAAGCATCTGCTGCAGGACCCTGAGGTCAGGCTGGCCATTCTCAGACTCATGAAAGCCCAGTTTGGGGGTTCTCAGAGGGTTCGGGCAGCTCCTGGGGAAGTAGCAGTAGAAATCCTGGTTAGAACACCAGAAAGACTTAGAGAGCATCTGCAGTCTATCCATATATCCCAAGCTCCTTTTCTACAGGTTGGTAATGCCTGGGGCAATTCAGTTACAAACACATAAAAGAACACTGAACTAAACTGGAGAGAAAGGGCAAGCAACTCAAGTTCTGTTCTGAGTGTTAGATGGAGAATAACTTAAAGTGTTGGCAGCTGGTGTAGGTTTGTTCAGATTCAAGTAGTATAGCGGCTGTCACACACAATAGATATTTTGTGGCATGAGTGGTTTGAAAGTTATGCACATCGGAAAAATCAATTCTTACAAAGTCGTTTTACAACTTCCCTACAATCAGCAGAAAAAGAGGATATGAACAAAGGCTTTGGGTGTATCTCAGATCCGTAGTCAGCATGGGGTCATTGCTTTTACTTACTCCAGTCATCAGACACTCAAGAGTGTGTCAGCAACTGTGCCGCTTATCACAGTCACAGGAGACCTGTTCTCTGAAGTAGCCACCAGCTACATGTGACTATTGACATTCAGTTTCACAGAACACTCACCCTGTGTTGAATGCTCAATATCCACACAAGGCTAATGGGTATCTACAGAACAGCAAATCTGCAAGGAAAAACAACTTCTCAGGTCTTAGGTCTGGGTCTTTTTTTTTTTTTCTTTCTACATTGTTGGTAATAAAGTCTCTTCCTTGTTAAGGATTGGTGCTGTCCTGTGTGCCCTGGTCCACAGCATTCAGAGCCTGTTTATGCACATCATTTTGATTAGGTTTGATAAGGACCATGGACTCATCACAGAGATGATGCCTATATGGATGTTTTTGAGTAGGTTTTTTGGAAGATTCTGGCTCTGATGCTTATAGGGTATGTCTGTATGTTCAGGTTTTAGTAGAATTGAGAAGAATCTGGAGGCAGACAGAGTCTCCTCTGGACGAGTAGGCCTCAGATGATGGGTCAAAACCTCAAGACCACATTTTCTCTCCTCTCTCATCATATTACACACTGTCACAAAATGCTTAGGGTTTCCCTTTGGTTTTTATTTTATTGTTTTACGTTGTTTGCGTGTGCCACACCACATGTTTGGAAATAATAAGAATTATTTCTCCTCTTCTATCTTGGGGATCCTGAGGATTAGAGTCATGTCATCAAGCTTGTCAGCAAGCTCCTGAACCCACTAAGCCACCGTGCCAACCCCTTTTGATTCTTAAGAACTGTTTTAGAACTTAAAATAAACCTGGAATATTGATAATATCTGGCATGTGTCCTTAGTCCCATTTTTCACTTCTGTCTGACAAAGGGAAAGTTGTTTACAAGGACAAGAGGAAAACAAAGGCACAAAGATTCATATTTCAAGATATCATCCTTCTGCCTTGGATGGTGGAAAACATGGTTTTGCCTTTCAGCTGACTTCATAAATGGGAAAACATGAAAAATAGGAAACTTTATGAAAAGTTCAATCATGAAGCAATCACAGAAGCAGAAAGGGAAGGCCCCTGGCTCTATACAGTGAGGAGGTGAGGGCTGCTGGGGACCCCATGTGTGCCTTTTCACAGAAAGAAGATGTCTAAGCAACAAATCTAGACTGAAGTAAACATAAAGCAGGGGAAGGGGGAGGGGTTCAAGCAGGGAAAGATAAGGCCAAGCGTGTAGGTGACATATAAGTTCTGATTAAAGTACCAAGAGTCTGGGGAGGAAATAAGGCCAAGGAAACATCAAAGACTACCACAACCACCAGAGGGAAACGTCACAATGTAGGGGAAGAGGATGTGCTTGCATTTATTTGAATAAGTACTTTAATTGGCTATAACAAAATACCTGAGGTAATTATAAAGAGAAAAGGTTTATGCTAGCTCCTGATGGTAGAAGCTTCCAGTTTAAGATCAGGTGGATCGGTTGTTGGTTGGAGCCACTGTTGAGGGGTGAGATCCAAAGGTGGGTAGTATATAAGAGAGCAAACTGTTATCTGTGGCCAGGAATCAAGGAGATAATAAAGATCTCTTCCAAGGGCATGTTTCCGTAAGTCCCATTTTCTCTCAGTTGGATCACCCTGAGGATCAAGCTTTAATTGATTGACCTTTGGTGGGGGGTGTCAATCAATGCCCAAACTACACTAAGAAGAAGCTAAAGTTTTTTTTTTTTGTTTTTTTTTTTTTTGTTTTTTTGACAATGACTCTACATTGAACCCTAGCGGTCACATGCATATCCAGGAACACTGAATCTTGGTCAGGCTGGAGATAGACCCCCACTGCAGGAAGTGGTTAGGCCTGGAGCTGGGTGGGTGACCACGGAGGGAAAAAAATCAACAGGGCTTTGATTCTTTGGAGCTGAGAGAAAGAAAAAGAGTCAAATGCACTATTAACTTTGGGAAATGACCTAGCATCTGTGAACCAGTGATAATAGCTGTGTTTTACAGGATTGCTGTCTCTGGCATACAAAAGTAAGTTAAGTCCCTTTTATGAGATGAGAAGGCTTTAAGCTCGCTTCTCCCATCCAGGACTCGGGCCCAGGGAGTAGATGTCCTTGAAGAGCTGCTTGGATACACTCTCATTCCTGGCTCACGTCAGCGTGGACAGATCACAGTCCTTCCACTCACTGACACTGAGGGGTTTTTGTCTTCTTAGCCTCATCCTCAGAATTGGTCTCAGACCAGAACTTGCCACACTAGGATAAAACTTGCCGGAACATACTGGGACCCTCTGTTGCATGTTAGACCATATTTTAGATTTTATTTCTGGACCTCTCCCCTTAAATAAATAAAGGGGCCTCAGCTCAAAATTCTGATGTGTTGTCTTTTATTGCCCCAAACATTTAATCTCATCCTCTAAGCCCTGATTTTTAATCATCCTCATAAAATGGTGGATTTACTTAACATACAGTATTGAGCATTCCTTACATTTATAAGGGAAAAATTTGAGAAAACATACTATGAAAATGTTAGCTATCATTTAAAAAAAAAAAAAAGGAAAAAAAAAAGAAAATAGGAAAGTCCAAGCAATAAATTCCTTTCTTCCATTTATTGTAAATATGTGTGCCTGAGGGAAGTCTAGCTAAATAAGTGAGGATGGAAGGAGAGATGGAGACTTTTGTAAAATTCTGGAGCACTTGCAAGTACTCTAGGAATGGAAGGTCCCAAGCCTTTACTATTTTTAATTTAACTTCCATCTCTGCCCTGCCATGTGACTTGAAGCGGGTATTAAATAAGACATCTCTGCGGTTGGATATGTGTGTGCTTGCAACCCATGGAGAGAACCATGGTAATCCAGTGAGCCAAAGATATCTGACCTATAGTAGCAAAATCACAAGGGAGGAAACATCAGCAACAAAACAGACAAGGTAGAGCCATAACCTCACCACCAGGAGATGTTTTCATTCATTCAGCTTGGTGGTAGTCTAATAGTCAGATAATAGTAGATCCACTGTTAGTTCTGAGCAACTTTTCAAAGTCTGTATTGTGTGAATGTTCAGAGTCAAAGATGGCGGCATAGTGAGAGGGTCTGTGCTGGGACCTAAGGGAAAGTAAGTCAAAACATGGGTTAGATGATATAGAAATGGCACTCTCCACTATACCCAAGGACACAGCCTCTGGCTGCCGTGCCTGCTGAACCACCATTCCCAGACAAAGACTTACTACTCTAACCCATTTCAGCACCCTGCTTTGTTGTTCTCTTATCCAAGGATGCTACCCTAAGTGATGGTTTGGGAAACATTGTCATGCAAATAGAAATGTGTTACTGTTGAATATTTAATAATTGGGGCTGTGTGAGTCAACAATCTAAGCAGCAGCTGCTCTGCTTAGCTCAGGCCACCATGCTCCTCAGCCTTCCGAAGCCAAGCACTCCACAGCTGGAAGTCGCCAGAGGCCACGGGGTACACCACAGCTAGAAACGGCCAACCAGAAACACCACCCCTGGCACCCAAGAGATGCCAGCGTGGGAGATGGCTCTGCCAATCTTTCATGCTATCTCCACAAGGTTGGGATGAGCCCAGACCATCCCGCCATCCACGCAGTACCTGGTAGAAATGAGAATCTAATGTTTAAAGATTATCCAATAGCTTTATATATTTGGTAATGCTAAAATAACAAGAAGCTCACACAATTAGAGGTGTTACCAAATACCTAACCTAGATATTACAACTACCTTAGACTGCTAGGGACATATATCTGATGCCATTTTCCCCTCTTTCCTTCCTCCTAGCTCCTCCTCTTCCTTCTCCTCTTCCTTCCTCACTCCGCCTGCCTCTCATACAACCCAATCGCTGAGCTTTATACAAATGTAGTGGGATGGTATCCCACTACAGGAATGACAATATTAATGAGTGAGTCCACCCTGGCACTTACGTTTGTTTAAAGATGATTTTCTAGAAAGAATTATTTAAGCTCCCAAAGTTTCTTGCCTGTATTGACAGCTTGTAAAGGGACTCTGGACAGAATTCTTCTGGCACAGGCTCTTCCGGTTCACACCACATAGTGCTGATATCTCCAGGACAGCAAGCAGTGAAGACAAGCTTGCCTTACCTCGCAGACTATGACCAAGGACCCTGGTTAGATAGCTGAGAGAGGGCCAGGCACCTGGGACTACATTGCCTAATTCTTAAAGAGGAACAGGACTATTGGCCGATCCTGGAATGGGTACCAGTTGCTTCTACCCTGACTAAACAGCACTGGGATGTTCCTGCCACACAGAGATCCCTGTATGTAACTAGAAGAACTCCAGGCAAAGCTAGAGAGTTGGTTACCCCCACAATCCTTTCCACCTAAGTCAGTCCCTGACTTGAGTCAAGAATGCTGGGAAAATATATATACCCTGGTTCCCTGCTAGCAAGGAAGTAATAGAATACAGTATTCAGTAAGCCTTCCATATTTGTAAGTTCTGCCTTTGTGGGTTCAACTAATCCTGGGCCAAAAACATTTGGAAAAAAATGTATCCGTACTAAATGTATACAGATGTTTATGTTATTCGTCCAAACAATATAACACAACAACTAATTATGTAATATTTACTGTATTAGGCATTATAAGTAATTCAGAGACAAATGTAAATATTCAGGAGGATGTGTGGGGGTTATATATAGATTTTATACCATCTTATATCTGTGGGGTGAGAGTTCAAACATTGGTCCTTCAGTAGCAACATCAGAGCTGGGTTCTGTGAATGGGTAGCCATGGCCCACATTAAACAGACTAGTCAGAAGCCATAGCAGGCTACAAGAGCATTCTATACATTTTAAAGTACAGACTATGTACATCTTACCGCTTCTAAGTCTATGGTTAGTTATAGCATTAATAGCCTGGGTTTTAAAAGTACAAGGTTGGCCCTAGGCAAAATTCTAATGTACCTATTTTAGGTGTCTCAAACCCATCACTTTCTTCTCTCAAAAAGAAGCAAAGTGCTTCCCACTGGCTGTTCCTCCTAGTAAAACCTGTTCCCAGGGAAATAACTAATACCAGCAATTTACTCATTAGTGTGAATGAAGTGGTATCTCCCCCAGGCTGATTTAAATTGTTAAGCCTTATCTTTAATTATATTCTTTCATTCCTTCTGCTAATAAATATTCGCTGAGAGCCTCCAACGACTAAGCTGGCACTGTAGTAAGTGAAACTGACACACAGTCTGTCCCCAGGGACACAGTCGTCCCAGAATTGTACTGCATGGTCTCCACAAAC
The DNA here is from genome assembly GCA_021653895.1 of Mastomys natalensis. NCBI lineage: Eukaryota > Metazoa > Chordata > Mammalia > Rodentia > Muridae > Mastomys > Mastomys natalensis. The sequence continues at coordinate 1,105,171 of JAJTUV010000036.1, forward strand.
TGCAGCCTCGGCCAGCCAGCACTTGGGGGTGGGGAAGGCTTCCCTAACAGCCTTCAACAAGGGTGCTCCTAGGATGTTGCCCATGGGGGTCATTGGGGTTGGGAGTATGAGCACCCTGTAGTAACTAGTGGAATCTCCAAAACTTGTTTCATTCCTCTATTCTATTTATTCTGAATTGAAAGGTGATTGTCTTAGTTGGGTTTTACTGCTGTAAACGGACACCATGACCAAGGCAACTTTATAAGGACAACATTTAATTGGGCTGGCTTAAGGTTCAGAGGTTCAGTCCATGATCATCAAGGCAGGTACATGGCAGCATCCAGACAGTCATGGTGCAGGAGGAGCTGAGAGTTCTACATCTTGTTCCAAAGGCAAACAGGAGAATACTGGCTTCCAGGGAGCTAGGATGAGGGTCTTAAAGCCCACATCCGCAGTGACACACTTCCTACTCCAACAAGGCCAACACCTCCTAATAGTGCCACTCCCTGGGCCAAGCACATTCAAACCACCACAGGGATGTTAGAGGTTCCAAAAAATTCTGGGCTAGAAAAAAGATGGGCATTTTAAATGGAGAAATGTGGAGTTTTGATTTGGGTTCAAAAAGTAATTTGACTTCAAGAATTGTGTCAAAATCATCCTAACAAAAACATCTTATGCACGAAGCATAGCCTTCATGTCTGAGATGGGGGACTGCTGAGCAAATATGGTTCATTACACTATGGAATTCAGTGGAGTTATTTTAAAGAGTAATTATAAAAGACAGCGATACATTTGGGAAAATATTAACATCTTGGCCTTTAAAACAAGGATATGACAAATTACCTGGATAAAGATGAAGAAATTTGTATAAGCATATGAACAAGGATGATAAAGGAAAATGGGCAACTGCAAACTGTTGATGGTGGATGGGAGAGTGGCCACTGAGGACCCATTTCTAGTTGAGGAGCTACTTACAATTATTATGGATGTTGGAGGAAGGAGACTCAATTTTCTATGGGAGTAGTTGCCCATGCTCCAAGGGGATGAGCCTACCCATGAACATATGGGTAGCATTAATTAGCCTTAGTGGATTAAAATAATATGATTTTTATATTATATATATATATATATATATATATATATATATATATATATGACAAGCTACAGGCAATTAATTAATGGTTACTGAGGTTGCTGAGAGAGGAGGAATCAGCCTTCTCTAGGGATCAGCAACTTGATAGGTTACCCAATTCAAGAGGTCAGCCCCAGACACATATGAACAACACTAAATAAGATCAGCAGGTTGTGTTTGTAAGTGTGTGTGTGTGTGTGTGTGTGTGTGTGTGTGTGAGAGAGAGAGAGAGAGAGAGAGAGAGAGAGAGAGAGAGAAAAGTGGACACAAGTGAAAGGATGTTTTGCTAAAGCAGACTTGTGAAGGAACATTTCTGTTAAAGTGGACACAGGTGAAAGGCTAAGGCAGACTCATGAAGGAATGTTTCACTGAAGCAGACACAGGGGAAAGGATGCTCTGCTAAAACAAGTGTGGGAAAAATGGGCCCACAGTGAAGAGGCCCTGGGCCTACGCGACAGCAGCCCGGGACCAGCACGGTGGAGGCTGCCCGTAGGGTCGGGAGGTGGTGGAGAAAATCTGAAGTTCCAGAGGCTGGAGGCTTTGGCAGCAGGCCCAATGATACGAGGAAGTCCTTGGTTCCAAAAGGGTTTATTCTCATGGTGGGTGGTGGATGGATCTGGATATACCCCCCAAAACTCAGGGCAAACCAGAGTTAAATAGGGAGGGAGAAGTAAGAAGGGTCTGGGAGGAATGCTTAATTGGCTCCACCCTCTGACCTTCGTTAGTATGTAAATCTCTAGGGCCTGAGGCCTGTAGTTACACCCTCTACCTGTGCACTTTGGAAGGGGTTGTAATGGCCTACGTGACTGAACAATGTAGGTCTATGGAGATTGGACTGCTTGTTAAGACCCTTGGTTCTGGGAAAGTGGCCGAACTCCTGCCGTTTCTCCCTTGGAGTCTCGGGTTCTAGGCCCATGCCCAGCTAAGAACCAGGATACCCTTATGCAGTCCCACAAACAAGCACATGAAAGGACACATGATGAAGGATTCTTCACTAACAACACACATGTATTGGTCCACCTTACATGCATTGTTGACCTCCATTTGTTGGGACTCCATAGAGAGAAATGCACCCCCAAAAAATCTTCTAGTGGTGTGTTCTGGCTTCTTGCAGCTTTTGTGGACTCAGGCTGATTGGCAGAATGATGTTAGCTGAGGCAAGACTGGTGGAGGACTCATGATGTTGGAGGGAGTAGTAAACGGACAGTAATGGAGGCTGAGCTAGGGCTTGCTTGTAGAGCGAAACTGTACAATGCTTGTTGGTCTCGTGTCTTCACTGATCTTCACTTTGCTGAGAAAAACACAACCAAGAACTTTTCCTGGAGTCCCTCCTGGTACCTCTATATGACTAGTGCTGAGCCTGAGGCCTGGCTGTCTCTGCTAGGCCATGCCTCCACTGCCACTTATCCTGACTCTGCTGAAATGAACTGCTGGTACATTTGTAAAGTGTTTGTGAGTGGATCGAGCTGCCTCTGCTGACTTGTGAACTGAACTGCTGATTTCTTGACAACACAAATGGGAGTTGATACAAAGAATCATTTCTAAACAGGTCCACTTCCCCCATATCTTTTTTTTTTCCTACTACCTCAGGTGAGTAGTGGGCTACAAGGGAAGTTAAAGCATTTAAGAACCATCATTAAAATAGGGTTTGAGTTACATGTTTGCATGTGTGTGTGCGTGCATGCATATGCATGTTGTAAGAATAAGAATTAAATGATAAAAAGCCAAGAATTTAAGAAGTGGGTCATGGAAGGAGTTAGAGGGAGGAGAGAGTAGAAACATGATATAAATACTCTTATGAAATTCTCGAAAACCAAATTTAAAAAAGGAACTTCAAATCCATACAAAAACTTAAGAGCAAAACAACACATGCACACACTCAACTACACACATACACACACACACACACACACACACACACACACACACACAAAGAGGGCATGAAGTTGGAAGGAAGTTGTTCTAGACCCAAGGGAATTTGAAGAGGGTACTTGTCAGGTGGATGTGATCAAGATACATTGTATACATGTATGAAGTCCTCAAATAATGAATTAAAAATTTATTAAAAACAAATGACAATAAACTTTTTACTGAGACCTTAAGTAAATAAGCAGCACAGAAACTATAATATATTTATAAAGGAAAACTGGGCTGAAGAGATGGCCCAGGGGTTAAAACTGAATGTTGTTTCTGCAGAGGCCCTGAGTTCAGTTCCCAGAAACCAAATCAGGTGGCTCACAACCACCTATAACTGCAGCTCCAGGGTATCCAACACCCTTTCTGCCCTCCATGGGCACTTGAATTCAAATTCACACACACGAGTGCACGCTCGCACGCGAGTACACACACACACACACTTAAACATAATAAAAGAGAATTAAAATGTAAAATCCTAGATTGCTATTTTGTAATTTTTATAATGTATAAACCATGGATAAGTGAAGCAAACAGGCAAAGATGAAAGGAAACAAATACAATTTACAAAGAGCCTGGGAATGTGAAGGGTGGTGGACTTGAAAAAACAAAATAATAATTTGACTCCTTTGAAAATGAACAGATGCATCTCAATTCATCAAGAGATAAACAAGACACAGATCCAACAAAAACAAAAGTCTTAGCGTACTGGGAGCCAACCCCAGCATGTCTGGAAGGTTGTCTGGCTCGAGTGATCCATTTTGGGACGACAATGCTAACTTGAGAACAAAAGGAGCAGATAAGTAGGAAACTGGGAGACGTTGGAAGGAAAGGGGTGTAAAAGGAATAGTTGAAGAAATGGTGAAATTGTGACTTAGAGAAGACTCAGGGATAGTCTGGAGAAAATGAAAACTCAGTGTTCTGTAAACTCAGAGGCAGGAGTAGACTGAGAAGATGGAAACTGGGCCAGAGAGATGGCTCAGTGGTTAAGAACACATAACGCTCTTCCAGAGGACTTGGGTTCTTTCCCCAGCATCCATATCAGTCCCTTCACAACCACTTGCTGCTCAAGCCCCAAAGAATCTGATGCCCTCTCCTGGCCTCTGAGGTCACCTGCACTCATATGCATATACCATACACACACACACACACACACACACACACACACACACACACCTGCACTCATGTGCCCATACCACAACACACATACACACACACACACACACCAAGGTCACCTGTACTCATGTACACATACCATACACACATACACACCAAGGTCACCTGCACTCATGTGCACATACCACACACATGTACAGTACACATGTGTGTGCACTTGTGAACAAACATTATTAAACAAGTAAACCTTGCAACAACTTTTAAGTAAAAAAAGCTTTCTTTTTTCTGTGTCCAACATGGAAGTAGTTTATTTCAGAAGGCATTATGGAAAGAGTTTTAGTAAAAACTGGAAAGCAGGCTGGCCTCTGTCAGACTTTGTTGAGTAGCTGCTCCTGCACCTTAAATCTCACTGATTCCTTAGTTCATGCGTTTCTGTCAGATTTGGAATGACAGAAACTCTACATGCTTGCTACAGTTCTCCAACCACAGGCATGCGGCTTGGGTCTCCTACACACGTTATTTGGTTTAGAGACATAAAATGCAATTAGACTGAAGCCAGAAGAGAAAAAGTCGATTTTGCTTTTTCACATTGAACTGTTTAGGAATAGCCCTCTGAGTTTAGACCAGGATCCCATTGCCTGACACCCGCTTAATTACTCTCAACCTAATTACTTTGACCACACGGTAATTACTTTCTTGACCTTTAGTCTAACTAACCACTAAGGAAGGCAGTAAAAGAATTAACTTGGCTGAACCGTCAACTATGAGCCAGGCAGGTATATTAGATGCATAACTTGATTTAATTCTATGGCTCAGTATTCCCATTTTATGGCTAAGCAAACAGAGGTTTGCTTATAATTAAGCAAAGGCACCCACAGGCTGGCAAACACCAGGGCTGGACCCCTAGCAAGGAGTGTGGCATACTAGAAGTTTGGCTTGACCATTCTACTTGGCAGCCTGCCCCTCACTCAATTATCAGTGTAGGAAATGTCACCAGGAGTCATTGTAATTCTGTCTCTATACAGAGCTCCTTCTCAGCCTATGGCTGCCTGTTCTCTGAAGGAAAATCCAATCTGCGACTTGTTTCTGGGATCCCTGGCTCCATAGCTGTGGTAGAAAGAAAAGTGTACCCCAGAAGATATCTGTGTGAGCTTCCCAGATGCAATCTATGGAGTTGAGGAAGGCTCCTTCTGGATTATCCAGGAGGCCCAAGGCAATAGCAGAAGTCCTTAGGGGTGGAGCTGGAGAAGATCCAGCAATGGGAGCAGCAGCAGAAGAGAAAGATCTGACCATGCCTCACTGTACTGGTTCTTACTATGATGAAGCGACCATGAGCCAAGGACTGCAGGCAACCCTAGACGCTGGAAAATGGTGAGAAACCATTGTGTGGATGGCACTGCTACCTTCACTTTTAGGATTTAAACTTCTAGTAATACTATGTTTGTAAACTGGGTCTGGAGGCCTAGGCCTGTAATCCCAGCTATAGTGAAGGCTAAGGTAGAAGCATGATAAGGTCAAGGCCAGCCTGGACTACAGAATGAGTTCAAGACCAACCTTGGCAACATAGTGAGCCTCTGTCTCAAAGTAAAGAGTGTAAAGGGGGCTGGGTAGCTCAGTGGTAGAGTGCTGCCTAGCAGGCACCAAGTCTTAGGTTCAAAGCATCATACTGAAAAAAGAAATGTGTTTGTATTGCTCTGAGTCATCAAGTTTATGGCAATTCTCCACCCCCCCCCCTTTTTGTGTGTGTGTGTGTGTGTGTGTGTGTGTGTGTGTGTCTGTCTGTCTCTGTCTGTGTGTGTGTGTGTGGTCTGTTTTAGTCTTTGTCTCTGTGTATGTATTTGTCTGTCTCTGTGTGGTTTATCTCTGTCTCTTTGTCTCTGTCTGTGTTTGTCTCTGTCTCTGTCTCTCTCTCTCTCCTGTGTCTGTCTGTGTATGTCTCTGCCTCTGTGTGTGTCTGTCTATATGTCTGTCTTTGTCTCTTTCTATGTGTGTCTGTCTGTTTCTGCCTTTCTCTGTCTCTCTGTCTCTGTGTCTGTTTCTATCTCTGTCTGTCTCTGTCCCTGTTTCTCTCTCTCTCTGTCTTCTCTCTCTCTGTCTCTCTCTGTCTGTTCTCTGTGTGTGTGTGTTGGGGTGTGTCTTCTTCCCCATTGCTGTTGTTCTCATACTCCCTTTTAATCCCTGGAAGCCTGACTACCCTAATTTCCCCCACCAATGGACCCCTAGAGCTTGCTTGGATGATCTAGCAGGAGAGTGCAGCTATTCACACAGTCTGACTGAAACACAGCTTCTTCTACCAGGGAACATCAGCCTCTTGGACAGTGTGGCATTGGGAGGGACACATAAAAAGTGGTAAGGAAGGAGCCACCCTCCTTAACCAGTCACCTTAGCAGCTAGATCAAGCCTTAGTAATCAATGGGGTGGCGGATGTCACAGGCAAATAGTCCTCACATCCTCTGGTCGTTTTCTGTAGCAGCAACAGGAAGCTAATAAATCATCCTTGAATAGTCCCTGTGTTTGAATAAAGAATCATTTTCTATTGAAGACCGTCTCCAGAACTGCAGTGATGTAGAGGCCACGAGCTGCCTTCAGCCATGCCAGTGACAGAATAAAGCAATGTGAGGGTCACCAGTAGGCCTAGGACACAGGAGAGGAGAAAGATGAGGAGGGGAGAGTTAGGGGACAAGAAAGAAAGAGAGGTGAGGGAAGAAGAGGGGAAAAGGGAAGAAGAGAAAGCAAGGGAGGGAGAAGAGGAGACAGCAAAGTCAAAAAGAAAGAATGGATAAAAGCATAGACATGGAGGAGATGAATGTTCAGGTGACAATGAACAGCTTGCACTGGTAACTGTCACAGTAAGGCAGACTTATTTCTAGGAAGCCTATTCCTGAACGAACTTACAGTGTCCCAGGTAATATCTCTGTAATGCAATGACCACAAAGTATGTTAGCTTGATTCAAATTGTTGGAAGTGGGGGGCATCTGACCAGCTGGAATTCATGACAACTTTTTAAAATTTTTTCTTATCATAGGCACAATCCAAGATGAATGTCAGAAAGTCATACTAAGAGCAGGGATGACCTTGAGCTCCGGATGCAGCCCCTCAAGTTCAAAATCTTTCCCGGTGAAGAGCACAGTCCCTCCGCCCTCCCCTTGTTGAGAAGCAGCACTTGAGCTGCCCGTCTAGTGACAAGGACTTGATTCTATCCTCCCCAGCTTTTCCAAAGCTGGGCCCTGAAGAGCACGCCTGCATGGGGATTATCCGTGTACTCTGAGGTCGAGGCAGCTCGAAGCAGCTGCAGGAACAAATTGATTTCTACTTAGGTGCTCTGTGTGATTAGCGCTTTTGTCTTCCCACAAGATTTGCTCACTTACCTAGACCAAGGAATAACCTGGCTTGAGCTGATAACCACCAAGGCCGTGCAAAACGCCCCAGCACTTTCTCCCTGATCAACAGCTCTGTGAAACTGGCTGATACTTTTGGTTCTGGGACGAGTAGGTGTGAGGTCCCATCAGGTTTATTTTTAAGGAAACCACTTAGAGGTGATTTAGAATTCTACATTGGCTAGAGGCTCAGCTCAGACACCCAGCTGTGTGCTATGAGTTACTTCATCTCTCTGCACCCCAGGTCCCTATCTGCAGTGCTCCTAGGTTCCCTGTGTTACCCCTTTGAGCCGATAACAATGCAAAGGGCTCTGTTTGGTTTCTTCTCTGAGTTTGAAATCAGCTCCTCTTCCTCTGCCTTTCTTCAATTCTTCATTTAAGAGAAGCACATCATCCTCATTGTAATTCAAAGCCCAGCCATTGGGATCTTTTCTAGTCCCAGAGCAGAAGGGAAAGGGAAAGCAGGCTGGACAACCAGACTGCAAAAATCACTAACGGTGAACTTGTTTTAAATGTAATTTGAACAAAGACCCTAAACACCATAAAAATGTTTCTAGAACTAAATTCAAAGTTGGTGCATTTAGGCTAAATTCAAAAATCCAATGGGGAGTTGGGTAAACTATAGAGTAGTAGTTCTTGACCTTCTTAATGCTGTAATGTATAGGTTCTTTAATATATACAGTTCCTCATGTTGTGGTGACCCTCAACCATAAAATCATTTTCATTGCTACTTTATAACTGCAATTCTGCAACTGTTATGAATCATAGTGTAAATATCTGATAGTCAGAATATCTGATAGTCAGAATATCTGATAGTCAGAATATCTTGAAAGTGTTGGTCAATCCACCAGTTGAGAACCGCTGCTGTGGAGAGTTACAAAGAGCACAGAGCCTGAACCAGAACATATCTTGGATCCTCAGTGTGCGATAGTCAAGGCTACAGTGGCAGGAAGGTTCTGTCTTCGGTTAGTTTCTGAGGCTCAGGAGTCTTGGCCATGGACTCAGGGGTCCTGCCATGTCCTTTTATGAACTGTTCTCAGCTGAGCAACTAGAAGCATAGTTTTTGCTTTCTCTTCCCTAGCAAGCCTGATTCTCCCATATCTCCCAGAGGACCATGGGAAGATTGATGAGGTAATGTCTCCAAAGGGGAGACCATTCCACAGACTCTTCTAGTAAAATACAAATCATAACCAGGTGGATTTGCACAGTTTATAGTGGAAATCCTGGAGGTACAATGCTCTGAACATGCTCTGAATGCAATTTGGGACGCACATCTTCCTCCCTCAGACTGCTCTGAGTACATTGACACGCAAGGTTCCCTCCCAGTCCTTACCATTTGTAACACATTCACCTTTGGGGGGTAGTGGTGTGTATTTTGGGTTTCAATGTGGAAAAAGCACAACTGACCTTCTATGAGCCGAGGAATGGTGTTCCAAAGTAAGCCAGGATGCACATATATCTGGCAGATTCATTTCTTTGGCTCAGTGTTTGGCCAGATGATGTCAAACCTTAGTTTACTGTTAGTCTAGTGCCAGTTGGCAAGCCATGTCTGTGCAAGTCATGGGATTTTGAGAATCAAAGGGAACAGTGTGAGCTAGAGATGAAAAACAGAGGAATGGGAGGGGGGCTTCACTCCACACAGTGACTGGCAGATCCGATCATTCTCCAGCCTCAACTCATCCTCTACATGAAAGCCTTTTGAAGAGCCGGGGGAGCTCTGGGTAGTGGATGGTTTCAAAACATATCTTCCATGCCAGTACTGAAGAATGACAATCCTTCCACTGCCCTGCCTCTTCTTTCTGAAGGGACTACCTGGGAACCTGAGATCTTACAAATTGCAGTTAAAAGTGTGGGAGGCTGACCCTCTCCCCAACAAAAGAATGTTGTTGTCGTTGCTGTCGTTTTCTCATAATAAGCCTTCCTTTTTGATAATTTAGGAAATGTAGCTGAATTTATCATCCATTAACCCCTATGTCCTAAGACAGTCAGTAGATAATTTGGTAAACAAAACTCCGTATTTTTGACAGCGTGTGCTGTGGATTTTAGCAAACTTAACACTCTGGTTTCTTTCTTGTTAATACTTCCTCTCCCCCATTGTTGAAATCATAATAGAAATTATATGGGATGTGACTGGTTCCTAGAGAAGGCAGCTGGAAGGTTGACCTCTTACCTTAGCTTGCTGGTGTTAATTTTTCCCTAGGAGAAACTGGACGCCAAGTTGGCCAAGTTCTTAGCTAACGCTGAAGGCCCATGATTTCCTTTAAAGAGAATGTTCCTGGGATAAATATCTTTTCTGTCCATGGTTTTAATTTATGTGCATATTTAAATTTTTTATGCATCAGCAGAATATTGCACCAGCCCTGGCTATATGGCCACGTCTCTTCTGGGTAAATGCAGGTCTATGCTAGTAAAGACACTGTATGACGGAAGTCAACCATCTCTCTGCACATTCCCAGGGCAATCACGGGGGCTTCCCATAGCGTACACCTCTTTTATGCAATGCTTATGCTTCTCAATTAGAGATTGAATGGGCCCACAGGAGAAATTGGAATCCTCACTGCAGGTAACAATAACCTAAACACACGTTTCTTTCTAAATCAAAGTAATTTGCAGCTAATTCCTAACTTCTCTTTCAAATTAGTGTACGATTCGAGTATGTTTTGAACTAGCGAGGCTGGGACACGGCTGAAAACGATTGCTACTTTTCACAAGTTAGAAAAGAACCGCAAGAAATGTACAGCTCTCCCCTAAAGCTATTAAATAAACCGATGCAGAGGCCTCCTGGCAGGAACTCCAGCTTTCCACTCGCACCGGCTCCTCCTTGTTCTTAGCTAACCCTGGAGGCCCATGACTCCTTTAAAGAGAATGTTCCTGGGATAAATGTCTTTTCTCTCCATGGTTTTAATCTATGTGGATATTTAATTTTTTTATGCTTGCTTTTAGGGATTGTTAGTTCTCTGTTGCTGCGACAAATACCTGGGAAAACAAGTAATAGGAAGTGCCAAATTCTGGCCGTAATTCTGGGGGTGTGTTTGGATGGTTCCACTGCTGTCAGTCAGGCGGAGGCGGGGCATCAATAGGGCGAGCATCAATAGTCCCTTCTGTGATTAACAACTAATGCATGAACACCCAGGACCCAGTCGCTTCACATCACCCTTTCTCTGCTTGCTGCTACATAGGGAAACAAGCTTCACAAAATGGATCTTTGGGAAACATTTCAGATCCAAACCATAAACTTTTTTATTTTTAAGAATCTATTTCCCATCTCTCCTCCACACAAACAAACCTCAAAATCAGTTTGGAAGTACCTACATGTATCCCTTGCTATTTTCTCACGGGATTCTGTTCCCACCCATGTGCATTCTCAGAAGTCTGTTCGTCTAATAGATGTCATGAGTATATGCTATGGGTCAGACACTACTACATACGCTAAGGCAGTGCAGTGAATGAATGAAACAAGGGGGAAAATTCTCTTTCACTTTACTGAGAAAAAGAAAATGGGCAGATAGCTATACATGTAATGATACATTTTGATAGGTGTTATAATAAAAGTTAAGGAGCTAGAGAATTAAAACTTGAGTGATATTTTGGGCAGAAAGTCCTCTGCGGTCGGTAGTACTTGAGCAGAGATCAGAATAGGACATTGCTGTATGTGTGTGCTGAGTGTTAGACATCTTCTCCCAAGGTTACTTATCTGGTAACTTTATCCTGATTCATTTAGCTGTTCAGATTATTTAGCGTTGATGCAGTCAAGTCTAGAACTTTGGGTTTTGTGTATTTTTTAGTCTTGTCAGAAATCATTATTCAAGATTTTAAGGATACACTGGCCCTTTTCTTCCCATTAGCTTTTAACTCTTTGACTTTTTGGACTTAGTTTTTTTCTTGATTTAATTTCTAGGACGGAAGGCTGTCTGTGCCTGTGTACTGTACTAACCAACCTTGTCATTATATTGTTTCTCGATGTCTCTTCACTGTATCCCAAGTTCAAGTACCCACCAATCTTTCATAGTTAGTTTCTTTTTGTCTTACCATGTCACCTGCCTATTTCTCTGCACCATGCTTGCATCTCTCTTTGTAATGTGGCTTTGCAATATATTGTTTTTATATTTATATATTGGTATCAGGTAGGATGACAACTTTCTGAAACAATAAATTTTCATTGTCTGAAGGTTATGACTTGCTCACCTCTGTGATCATGTATGGCTAGCCTATGGTCTGATAGCCAAGGCATAGTTCTGTATTGTAAAGTATGCGGAGAGGAACTATGCTCCTCAGATAAAGATATGCTCTTGGTTTTAAGAACCATAAACATTACTCACCGTAGTCTCCCCATGTGCAAAATTTACTTTTCATTAGTTGGAAAGCTGACTGGTTTCATATTATATACAAGCATAAACATCCATTTCAATTTTAAATATGCTGGGTTTTTTGGTCACCTAAGTTGGAATGGTGTTACATGAGTGGCTGAGGATGGTATGGGAACTTAAAGGGCCCAATCAGTTCCTCCTAACAACACACTTCGATTATCTTCGGTTTCTTTTTGTTTTAAGTCAAGTTCATGACATGAAACTGCAACATTTATTAGTATCATTAACTTTTGCTTTTAATCCATTCATATGAAATGCAGAGAAGGTGAGTTCAAATTTTATTTTATAATTCTAAGTATTGTGAGAATGAGATTCTTCTGTTAATCGTGGGCCCGTTGATAATGTAAGTACTGAGGCATACAGAGAGAACAAGGGAACTAAAAGAAAGTGAAGAACTTGTCAGTGCTTCTAGGGGGAAGTCGACTAAGGCTGACTTCATTCTGCATCTTTTTGTTGTGCATCTTTGTCCCCAGATTCATCCAAGCATCTGAGAGCTAAGCAGACACTTCATCAACTCCATCAAGAGAATAAAAATTTTGGACTGCAGGACCCACTACACAAGAGGAGTCCTGATGAATATCCACAGCTGTAGCTATAATCCCTGAGGTCACCCTTTAGGAATAAACATGAGTTGGAATGATGTGACGCTCTCTTGAACTAAGTTCCCTTTCTGTCCCTGTTAGGATTATGATGATTTGGAATGGCAAAACCACTGTGTTGACTACCAGAGACAAGCATAGATTCTTTTATATATCACACTATTTCTATATTAAAATATGTAGCGACCAATAAATGGTCAACAACAAAAAAAAAAAAAAAAGCCAGGAACACAGACTAAAAATTTAAACAGAAACTAGTTGGAAACAGACCCTTGTGGGATCTGGAAACATCGACCACCTTCTATGAGAAGCTAAGACATGCCAAGGAAAATAGTCAGCAAAAAGTTACAAGGTGAATGGTAATGAAACTGAGAGCAAATAAACAAATTGGAAAGAAAAGAGTGTGAACATAAACTGCATAAGGCAGAGCTCTGTTATTCAAAAAGGAGACTATTAGATTAAAAATGACATTCTCCACAATACAAACAAATCTAAATATAAATAGAGGAATTGCTTCAAATGAAATAACTGCAAAATAGAAATTAACCTTCAGAAAAAAAATCTCAAGAATGAAATAGATACATTTGGGAGGTGGGATAGCAGGTTTTGTTACAAGTAGACACAGAAACATTAAAGGACACAAAGTGACTATGATTCCAGAAGAGATACTGAAGACACAAGAAGGAATGAAAAGAAAAGCAAGCAGAGAGGTATAGGAAAATCTTAGTGAACACTAGCCAGACAAAACTTTGTAATGACTTCTGATACGTTTTGAATCATATGTAAAATTAAAATACGTGACACAGAGTAGATATGTGAGAATGGAGACATTTATAGTGTTCCTGTGTCTTTTTATCAGCCAGAAATAGGCAAAAATAATATTTTCTGTGAAGCCTGATAATCCAATATGCATTTTTCATTTCTTAGCAATCACATAAAATAAATGAACAAGGAAAAGAAACTATGAAAAAAATTTCCCACATTACCTAAGATGCAACGCATAAACCTCATGAAACTCAAGAAGAAGGAGGAAGACCAAAGTGAGGGTGCTTTTGTCCTTTTAGAACGAGTATCAAAAGATTCAGCCAGAGCTCCCAGGATCTAAACCTCCAGCCTGAGAACAGACCGGCAAGCTGTCCTCTGAGAGGCTCTAACCAGCAGCTGACTCAAACAGATACAGACATCCAGAGCCAAACAGTGGATGGAGCTTGAGGACTCTTATAGAAGAATAGGTGGAAGGATGTGGGCTCTAAGGAGATTGGAACTGCACAGGAAGATCAACAGAGTAAACCAACCTGAACCTCTGGAGCTTCAGAGACTAATCACCAACCATGGACATACCTAGTCTACAACAGATCTACTCATGGGGCTGAACCTAGGCCTCACTGCACATATGTTGTAAATGTGCAGCTTGGTTTTCAATTAGGTCTCAACATTCTGGAGTGGGGCGTTATCCCACAAAACATTGCAGCCGTGTATATGAGAGTACGGTCTTCTAAAAAAAAAAAAAAACAAAAAAAAAGTTGTCAGTTACTCATGGAATATATTTTTTATATCTCTTGTATTCAGTTTGCAACTATTCATTGAGAATTTTTGTAGTATATTCATGAGGGATACTGGACTTATAATTTAGTATTTTTTGTTGCGTATACACTTGATGTCACTATTTCAATATTATTTGCTTTGTGAATGACAAAAAAAAAAGAAAAAAAATTTCTTTCTCTTCTCTCTCTCTCTCCCCTTCTCTCTGTCTCTCTGTCTCTGTCTGACTCTGTCTCTGTCTTTCTCTCTGCCTGTGTGTGTGTGTGTGTGTGTGTGTGTAAGTGTGTTGGTACCAGCTTGTGTTTTTCAGACATGGTCACAGCAATATCTTCCCACACACTTTATACAACATGTTTTTATTTTTGGTCTTGATTCTTCACTGACATGGTTTCTCCATTCCTTTAAACCTGAGTGGCCCCGTGACTACTTTGGATGGTGGAATAAGACAGAATGTTTATGTGACACTTCTGTGTGACATGTAAACTAGCCTTATGTTTATCAGTTCTGCTGCTTAGAAAGTAACCTTCATATATACAACATATGCCATATGTATGCCCCCCAACAGCTATGCAGTAAGATGTACAAGCCAAGTGGAGAATCTACAGAATGAGACACTATTTGAGGTGTTGGTGTGAAGGGGAGGGAGAAACAGAAGAAAGGAGAGAAAGAAAGAGTGAGAAAGTGGGGACTGGGTGGGGGAGAACCAACTGACTGATGAGGACCAGGATATAGATATATGAGGATAGGAACCATCTTAGATGCTGACCTCACAAGAGGGAGATCAGCTGCCTTGCCAAGTTCTTCTTGACTTTCTGACTTACTAAACCATTACCAAACTATCAATGCTGGTTTGAAGTCATTATGTTTTGGAGTGGTTTGCTATATAGAGATAGATCATCAGAACAGCCACCAAGTTAAGGTCAGAGTAAAGAATAGAAGAATAAAAAGTATTTTCCATCCAAAGATATCAACAACTACAAAACATGGACCAAATGTTTTAATTAAAAGTCGAAGACCACAAGTCAGGGTTTATAAAACAAAGTATATTCATATGATAGGAGAAAACATCCGAAGCCTAAGAAATAGAAAGTTCCAGAGTGAGTCACTGGGAAAATTACACTAACCAAAAGGAAAATACTGCAACTACTTAAATATATATAAAAAAACAAAATTCAAGGTAAAAATATTATCAGAAATCAAAAGTAATACTTTATAAATGACAGAGTGTCCAATTGATCAGAAGAAAAGGAAAATTCTAATTTGTGGTCACACCCTTGGCATACCAGAGCAGGGTGAGAGCAGAACCTGTTTCAGAGAAGTGTCACCACAGTGATGCTGGAGGTATACTGCAAGCAAGCCTGGAGGCTAAACACAACTCCAAGGGACTAAGACACAGGCATACATACCCACACCTAGTTTTACCTCCAAGAAATTGACTAGATTCCACAGTGAATATTGGAGAAAAATCTTCCTGTGCCTCTGACAAGAAGGTGGAGAGACATCTTGAAATATACCACAGCAAAGGACCTATGCAGGGGACAGGCCAGCTAACCAAGGCCTGCCCTTCTGTGATTCATCAGTACCCAAAGACCTCCTTCCTCAGACAGTCATCCTATCATAAAGGGAGCAGGAAGGGGCTGGGATACACCTTTGGAGTTCAATTTAGGGCAAAGGGTCACCGTATGCATACAATAACATATACCTAAAATATATAAATAAAAATTTCAAAGCACTTTCAGAAGCCATGGGTAAATCCTACAATCATGCTGAGAAATTTGCACATATTTAGACTAAGTGAGCTTAATTGTCCCTTTAATTTCTGCATATTCCTGCAAGTGAGAAGATGGCAGATACTTTGCTGTACATGGGATATAAAAACCTATTGAAGAAAGTATTGTATGATAGTTCAAGTCAAAGAAATTAAACTGAGCCTCAGGTTTAGCTTGAAATCTCCTCTATCTCAACTTTTTCACTCCAGAGAGCTCTTTGATGGGATTCATGGAGGGCTGGATGCCTTAGACCTCACGGAGATAATGTTCCATATCAAGCTATTATTAAATTATAGGACTTCCTCTGAAAAACAAAAGGGGAAAACAACCCTCATATGAAGTGAGACTTATGAGGTGTCATGTTACAATGAGGTAACCAACATGAGAAACTGGATTGTCACTCACAATAGTCAAGACATACCTACCAGTTGTCCTGTGAAGACTGACTGTGCTTGGCTCTCCAGAGCTCGTTTCCTCGTGTATTTTATAATTATTCAGCCTATGTGAATATCCAATTAACAGCCAAACTGTCCCCCTTTTTTTGTCTTCTACAGGAAAATGCTATTGAATTTCCATAGAGTGGTTATCATCACGGATAATCACATAGCTAGCAAATGGTATACCTAGCCATTGAGACATCGATGTTGATAGACCCTATGATAATTGCATCTTGAATCATCTGTTTAATCACACTTGTTCATGATGATTATCTATCTGTTCATACCATCTGTTTGTTAAGAATTGAGAAAAAGATTTTTTTCTATTGACTGTAAACTAACAGGAATTATGAGCCTCTGTCTTCTCTTAATACAAGACACACTTTCTTAACCAATATCAGAAGCATTCAAAAGTCTGACTTTGCAGCCCTATGTTTGGGAAACATTTGCTTTTCTAGGTGCATGTGTGTGTCCATGCATGCATGCATGTGTGTATGTGTGTGTGTGAGTGTATATGTGTGTATGTGTGTGTATGAGAGAGTATATGTGTGCGTGAGTGTATATGTGTGTGAGTGTATGTATGTGTGAGAAAGTATATGTGTGTGATTGTATATGTGTGTGAGTGTATATGTGTGTGAGTGTATGTGTGTGTATATGTGTGTATGTGTGTGAGAGTGTATATTTGTGTGTATATGCATGTGTGCATGTGTGTGAGTGTATGTGTGTGTGCATGTGTATGTGAGTGCATATGTGTGTATGTGTGTGTGCATGTGTGTGTGAGTATATTTGTGTGAGTATGTATGTGTGTGTGCATGTGTGTATGTGTGTGTGCTGTGCATGTGTGTGTATGTGTGCATCTGTATGTGAGTGTATATACATGTGTGTATGTGTATGTGTGCATCTGTATGTGAGTGTATATACATATGTGTGTGTGTATCTGTGAGTGTGTGCACGAGTGTATGTGTATATGTCTGTGTATATGTGTGTGTTTGTGTGTGTGTGTTTGTGTGTGTGTGTGTGTGTGTGTGTGTGTGTGACTCAGCACAGGGACAGTTTGGTATATTTTAAGCATTGTTTTAAGTGTTCTAGTTCAGAAGCAAATATAGACTCCTGGTAGCTAGACGTGGCACTGGCAATCTATCACCCTCCACTGCATGCAGGTCTCTAAATAGAGTCTACACGAGTCTGTGCGGCATCTCTTGCCAAGTCTTCCTACCATGATTTTCTACCAGCACACCATGATCCTGATTCTCAGCCAGCCATGCATTTATTTAAGTCTGCTAAATTAAAACTGAGGAACAGGTTTCTTGCTCTCCTGCCAGGTAAACAGCAAGGGTCGTACTCACTGTAGCCCAGTCAGATTAATCTTCCTGTGAAATGACTGCCAGTGAGGTGCAGAACCTGTGCAGGGGAAAGGGCTCTTCTAGGCGGCGCGCAGAGTCAATCTCTAAAATCTCTGGTAGCTATGCTCTCTAGAATGCCTTTTAAAACACCAGTTTAACCACTTCCTCAGAGTTACAGGGAAATGTATCTGCTCTGATCAGTTTGGTTGATCTTTGCTTGGAAGCTGGCCATAGCACCATACAGAAGCCATGTGTGCAATGGTCTACCGTGGTGATAGTACTCTTCACTATGCTGGGTCTGAGCTTTGATCTGCCGACACAATTGATGTTGAATTGGTTTTCATGCACCTTATTCTGAGAGTTCTCTTTCTCACGTGATTTTGTCTAATTCTCTCTCTCTTGCTGTTTGGCCTTTGAGTTCGCTGAAGGGCTCAATTTCCATCCCATGCCCCTTTTCTCTTTCTTGAATATCTTCTAAAACTGATTGAGCAAGCCATTCATACAGTGTTTTAAAATGTGTGATAGAGGAGAAAGCCACAGCGGCAAAGACACATTGGCATAGTCACAGCTCGGTTAGATCTTAAAACGTGCGCCATGTCCTCGGGAAGTCAGTCTGCGGCTGCTTCTGTTCCAAGCCCTGTATGTTTTCCACATCTTAAGGACGAGCAAACAAAACGGGCGTTTAATGCTGTGCCTTACTTCTGCCGCCTTTATGGTGGCTCCCTGGGATTCAAAGAAACCTGCTGTCAAGACATGGCACTACTAAAATTTTAAGAGTTCTACATAGTAAAATAATGCCTCAACTTCATATAACCCTCGAAACTCTTGGCTGTATAGTGGCGCTTGGAGGACTTGAGGTTGGGAATCGACACCAGACCCCGACAATCAATAGGAGTCTTTCTAGGAGGCTAGGCACTCATTCTTTTTCCCCCTCAGCAGAAGTGGATGATACACTGACTCCTTTGCCTTAAGGAATCTACGGCCAAATGAAATGAAGATATCAAAGTGAAGACAGCGCCTGCCCTGGAGCATGCACAGTGCCCTCGGTTTGCAAAGCACCTTCTCTAATGAGAAGCGGTTAGCTGAGCCATGCCCCTCCCTTCAGTAACAAATCATGATGACACTGAGGAGGTGGTGCCTAATGCACATTTCCAGGGCCTTGATGCTGATTAGGCTGGTGATTCTCATTAAAGCTAATGACCTTTTGTGGGTTAAACTCCTCAGATCCTAGGGTCACTAAAGCTGTTTTAAGGCCTCTGCTGTTCTCAAAAAAAGGCATACCCCCGCAGTTCATCTTTGGCTTGGCTTCCCTGACATGCAAGCAACAGCTTCTAAATGACTTGTTTCTGGATCTGTGTGTTGACATCAAGCATTAAGATGAGTTGATGCAAGGCAAGTAGAGAGTCTGAGGGCTACCACATGTGGCACAAATAAGACCACGTCTTCTAGACACAGCAGGTAGGGAAATGGAGCCAGCTATGGCAGGGAGAGCAACTCATGAAGGTGCCATGAAAAATCACCTGTCTAATGAAATTGCAGGAGAAACAGCATGCCAGTGAATTTAAGGAGGACTTTTATGCAGATGGGGACTTACTCTTTTTTCCGCACCTGCTGTCAGTAAGCACTAGACCATAAACATCAGCAAACATTGATTAAGCATATGGCTTTGATGAAACTTCAGGTGAATGAAGAAAGCGGTTCTGCAGCTCCCAAGCCCAGAAGACAAATTGCTCTCGGTGTAGCAATTAGAATGGGGGAAATTGCTGCTCCTTCTTTGAGAGAGTGCTTCGAGCTCCGTTCTGGAGATGATCTAATAATATCTGATAGGACTGGGGAGAAAGCCGAGCATCCTCATTATGGCTCTGTAATTTTTTAAAAGTACTTCAGATATCTAAAGTGCTGCGTGACCAAAACTGAAAAGGCCATCCTGCTTTTCAACTACATCTCAAGTGAGATGCTGAGACTAGTTTGCCTCAAAAAACTGTACACTAGATGGAATGAAATGAGAAAGACTGAATGGACCCATCAGTCCCATACTTCCTGAAGTAAGTCCGGTCCATCCTGGGGTAGGCGCTCTGTCAGCTTTCTTCCTGTCCATCAATAGCATGTACACTTCACAAGCACCTTTATCTTGTTTATTTATATATGGTTTGTTTTCCTCCTTTCCTCAAACAGGAAGGAAAATAAAATTCACATGTGATGATGTGCTTGCTGTGTGTCCAGCTCTATGCTGGCTGTCCTATATGGTTCTACACAGGGTAGCTTGGTGATAACCATCTGTCAGGCAGCAGGGGTCCAGAACTAGTTCATAATATCTGTTGAGTTCTTAACCTGCCTGAAAGAAATACAGACACTAAGAGAATTCGGCTCATGGGTTATCAGGGTGAGTTAACCAGATGCATCCAAAGAGCTCTCAATAGGTACTTTGTAATGTTCAATCAATGAGGTGCCATAAAAATCTCATTGTATTACTTAGGGTACTCTACGAGTCACAGAACTTACGGAATTAATCTTTCTCTACATATAGAAAATAGATTTATTAGAATGACTTACCATCTGCCATCCAGCTAATCTAACAATGGCTAGCTGTGGACATAAAGTCCAAGAATCTAGTCGTTGCTCAGTCCCACAAGGCTGTTGTCTCGGCTGGTCTTCTGTACATGCTGGAATCCTGAAGAAGTAGACTTCAGTTCCAGTGAAGGAACGGAAGTAGTAGTAAGGTGAGGGCAAGCAGGCAGGGAGCAAAAGCTTCCTACTTCCGTGCCTTTGTAGAGACTTCCAGTAGAAAGGGTGACCCAAGTGGTGTGTCTTCCTACCTCAAAGATCCAGACTAGAAGTGAATTCACCCACTTCAAACTAAGAAAAAAAAAAATCTTCTCATAGGTAGGCCCTCCATTTCTGGATTGTAGTTCATTCCAGATGCAGTCAAGTTGACAACCAGGAATAGCCGTTACACCCATTTAATATAACAAAAATCCTGTAGACTATATAGCACTGGCCCTATTTATAAATGTGACAACAGAAGCTAAAGAACATGAATTAACTCTTTCATAATTTCAAAACTAGTAAAGCTCTTTTTATGAAAAGATTAAGCAGATTTTCACATAAATGAGATTTTTGCATAAAAGACCCATTGCGCTCATTAGGAGACTGCTAGCTGTCATAAGGAATGAGGCCCAGGTTTAAAGACTCATGCACAGCAGAGTTTCATTTTTCCCATGTAACCTTTTATGGTGAATACTGGCAAGAGACTCTGCTCTCTAAGAGAATTTGGATATCTAGGTTCCTGTTGTCCTAGAGCTCTCTTATCCCCTAGAGGCTTCCAGTTCTTCATGTCCACCAGCACAAGGAGAAGGAGCACTGGACAGGCATAAAGACATTCATTCATTCACTCACTCATTCATCTATTTATTTATTTATTGAGAGGGGGGCTTGTGTAACCTAGGATGGACCCAATCTTACTATGTTGTTTGCAGGAGCTCCTAATCCTTCACTACAGTCTCCAAGTACTGGGGTCACCAGCATGCAGCATCGTACCCGCTGCAGAATGACTCAAAATAGCCAGTGTCACTTCCACAAACATTGCACAGGAGTCCCAGGAGGGAAGATCCTTAATTATACAACTGCTTTCCAGTGGCACTTCTATTTCAAGGAAGGGAAACTATAATGTCTCCCCATGGCCAACAGGTCAGATAATAGCATCTTTATGTGTGATAGATACTGTTCAATTTGACAGTCTTCTTTTATTTCCTCTTTTATTTCATAAAGTTTTCCAAGCTAAAACTGCACTTTTCTATCTAATATTTCCCTTATTCCCTGTGAAGGGAAGTTCAGATCAATGACCCTAAAGAACCAATATACCTTACAGGCCAATATAATTGCACTTTTTAATAAAGACGAGACCAGGAAGAATCTAGCCAATTCAATGCATAGCCCGAAGCTTGTGGTTTTTGTTATGCGTGTGTTTTTCTGGGCTTCAAATATTGATAAGGACCATCAAATGAACTCCTCTTAAAAAAAAAAAAAACCAAAAGCCCTGTAGGAATTGTGAACTAGAGGAGTTTTGCATTGATGGTTAACTTCAGCCTACACACACACACAAAAACCATACTGAATGCCTGGAAATAGAGTTCATCTAAATAAATAATTTAAATAAGACCACATACACAATCAATGACCCCTGCTTCAGTTATTCAGCTACTGCTGTGGAAGAAACCACTTCTAAACAGAGGCTTTAAGCAAAGTCCATTGCATTATCCTCATGTTCAGTGGATTAGCTGGGTTCACTCAGATGCTTCGGCTGCCTTCGTTTGTTCTGTCAGCTTGGGTGGGATGGGCTGGCGTGCTATCAACCTGGAATGTCCAGGCTAGCTTTCTGTTGTGAATAGTGCCTTGATGGAGTCAGCTACAAGATCCCACCTGGCTTGCTCAATCTCTCACTCTCCCCTGCCCCATAATCACTTTTTCTATGGGGCCCCTCCATGACAGGTCTCTCTGTGTGATCTCTCCAACAAGGTGACCATATTTCTAATATGACAGGGTCAAGATTCTCCAAACACCAGAAGCAGAAGCTGCCAGGTCTTCTCAGGGCTTAACCACAGGACCAGTGCAGGATTTATAGCTGTTCTGTTCTTGGAGTAGTCACAGGTCCTTCCCAGGCTCGGTGTAGATGAGAACATGAATGGATACATACTAGGTTCAGTCTAGTACATCGGTTACCTCACCTTGCATCAACAATAAAAATGAGAATGACTCCATGTTCAAAGTCTGGAGAAGTCAGGATGACCTGGTAAACAGGATGTCCTTAGCCTCTCTTCTTTAGAGAGAGGGAACACTGTGACTCTACAGCATTTCTGACCTCAGGATGAGAGAAGGCAGATGGTGTCATTCCAAGATGATGTCAATACAACTTAATTCCATCTATTCAGGGATGGTTCTCTCACTGTCCTACTTACAGACAACTGAAGAGATGGCAACAAGAGGAGAGACAAACATATAAAATAACAGGATGCAGAGCAGCATTTGGATATATTTCCATGACAAAGACAGCAACTCTGTTAAGCTCCTAACAGCCACATTTACAGGCTGGGAGTCCTTAGGGTCACCTGAGCCAAACCGGATGAGTTTGAGGTTTTCAGTAACATCAATAGGCTTTCAGCAAACATTTAAAGGTACAATCCATGGAATTTGATGACTTGTAGCTTTAGGGAGAGAGGAAAAATAAACCACTATCTCTAAGGGCTTAAATGACTGTATGAATTGGATCCAAATTAGATCACAAGGAAGGACAGAGAGGAGAGACAATATGTTAGTGGAAAGTGATAGAAAGTTCACTTTGGGGGATGGAGGTTGAACACTTTGTAGGAAGCTGATGAAGTATAGGTAAGTGCATGAGCATCATGGTATGTTTTCTTTTTCTTTCATTCTTATTTATTTAAGTATTATTACAAACACCAGCCTGCTCTTGTATAGGTGAGAAAATTTTCACTAGAAATAGAGCAAAGAGGGAAAAAAGCAAGCAAGAAGAAAAGGAAGAAAGGAAGGAAGAAAGGAAGGAAGGAAGGAAGGAAGGAAGGAAGGAAGGAAGGAAGGAAGGGAGGAAAGAAAGAAGGGAGGAAGAGAGGAAGGGAGGAAGGAAGGTAAGAACACTAGAAGTTGACATTGTAAAACATATATCTGCCATCTAAAAAGCCTAACTAGTCCACTCTAGTCCAATACCAAGATCACTTAAAAGCTTCAATGACAAGCTTCTAACTACCCAGATAATAGGTTTATGTAATTGTTTGAATGGCAGTTGCTTAAATGGTATTTTAATTAATTGATTTAGTTGACTGTGTTTCTTTTTTAAACTAATGCACACACACACACACACACACACACACACACACACACACACACATGCTTTAGTTTAAAATATAGGCCACTGGTAATTCTTTCTAGAAGATGACTGTGTATAGTCCAGAAAGGAAAGGATAAATAGTGTAGAGTTTTTATCCAACCATTCCTCCAGCACAGATCAACTCAGCATCTGGAATAAGGCTGCTTTAATACTCTTGTGGATTCAGCAATGTTATAGAAAGGTTTATTGCATTTGTTCTGGCTTTTAAATATTGTTAATTCTTCCAATGGGTTTTCCAGTAAAAGTGGCCCTAGTGAGCCACTAACTAAATTTCTGTTTCCTGAACCCATGCCATTCTACTTTGCTGGCCTGCAGGTCTCAGTCCAGCCAGGGAACACAACAGTGATTCTATTGAACTGAAATTTTCAAATGCCTTGCAGCCCTTTTGGCCTCCCATGCCTCTAAATCAACAGACAGAAAAGGAATTATGTTCCGGCAAGGTATATGGTCTCTCTACTAGGGAGAAGTAGGCCTGCTGAGCCCCAAGAGAGGGAAGGAAGAGTTATGTCTGAAACAGCAGACTTCTTAGTAGTAGATCATGTCCTAGGATTAAAGTCGATGGAAAATTACAATGGTGCAGTCTTGGCCGACCTAGCAATGATCCAAACCCCTCATCCAGAAATGAAGATGTGTCAACCTACCAAGCAAAAGACTATAACAAGAGAAGATGCTCGGTGGGGGCAAAGAGGATATGGGATGAGTCGAGAAGAAGGAACATATATGGTAGACATGGTGGAATACAGATGTAATACCAGCTCTCAGGTGGCTGAGACAAAAAAAATAAAAGGATGCACTTAGCTATATATATAACCTACAACCATGCACCCTGTTCTAGAAATGAGGGTTCTGACTGTTGTATTTCTTTCTTATTTTGGTATGAATAAGTTTTTGCATATCAGACATCTTTGGGTTTTTTTTCCTACTTATAGACCAATATCATATATTATCTGATTTATATATAAATTATGCCATGATATATGATGATAAATTATATCTTTAACTTTGTACAAAAAAATTTAGTTGTATTACATTAAAAAGAGAGAGGATTTTATCACTCATATCAAGAATCTTTAAGAATTTTCTACTTTAACAAAAAGCAAAAACAAAAAAGGAGTGAGCATGACTCTGTATCCTTTGTAAGAGCAAATATGTTTCAGATATATCAGGATTGAGTTTATCATGCTATGTAAAAGTGTGATTATGTAGCTGTTATTATTTGAAGATTAAGTATGGTTTATCATAACGAACATGAATACAAAGATGACAAGAGTTAGATTTGAGATGATTAATTCTAGGTGTCAGCTTGATGTTCCTAAATACACTGTCAATCATTCGGATGTTTCTGTGAGATGTTTTGCATGACATTAACAATTATTAATGAACCCTGAATAGAGTAAATTGTAATCCATGATGTGTGTGGTCCCCTTCCAGCTACTTGGAGGGCTGGATGCTTGTTCCACTCACTTCCCTCTGACAAGGAGGATTTCTGCAGAGAGCCTTTGGGAATGAATTGTGTCAACTCTTTCATGTGTCTCTTGCCTGATAGCCCATCCTGCAGATTTTGGACTTTCCTCCTTAATGGTATGAGCCAATCTCCTAAAATTAAATCTTTTCCCAGGTATGTCACATCCTATTGGTTCTGATTCTCTAGGAAATGCTGACAACTTCAGCAGGTTATATGATTATCTGTTTTTGTTGTGTTAGCTGTCCTGGTTAGCTCAAGTAGACCGTGGCACTGGAAACATGGTAGGTACAGACTGATTGTAGTTATAGAAACAGTAGATTGACCCTACTAGCCCCTGTGGCTGGTACCCATGTATATAGAAGTCCAGAATGAAACATAAGAAGTTAATACAAAGCTGGCAAGATGGCTCAGCAGGTAAAGGCGGAAGCTTGATGACCTGTGAGCCAAAGGAGAGAAGAGACTGCACAGAGACTGCCACATATGCATGTATGAGTACAGAGAATTCAAAAGTTAATACAATGCTTTGATAAACAAAGACATATCTAGCTTCAAGAAATGATGAAAATTTTTGACAATATAAGGGAGTCATTTCATATCCTAATTGTAGGTATAGCTATACAAATCCACTAAAATGTATAGGTCTCCAGAACATGGAAGTGTAAATTGTGTTATATGCTTATTATATTTTGTTAGACAGAAAGGGAAATGATGAAGACGTGAAACCTGAGACCATTTTTCCTGCCGATAGACATTGTAGTAAAATGAGTGAGTATGAACTAAAGCGAGGAAGATAGTAGAGGAGAAACACAGAGGGGTAAAGAAGGAAGCAGGGGAGAGGAGAGGATAAAGGATGGGGAGGGAGGTGACAGGAGAAGGTGGCAGGGATAAAGAATGGAAAAGAAGGAAGCAAGGAAGCCTGCACGCACATCAGCTTGAGGCAAGAAAGCTCGCGTCACACATTAACATGAACTGTAACTTTTCATCACTCATGGGCACAGAAATCATTAAGGCAAGGAGTTAATGTAGAAATTAGTCCCAGAGATATAAATCTCCAAAGCATCTAGAAAAGGCAAAACTAAAACTTTTGGAATGAGACACTTCTAGAATCAGAGCCCGTTAGGATGAAGAGAAAGAAATTGGTGTATTGAAAAAGGGCCCACTGACACAGAGAACAGATTAAACACCATAGAAAATGAAGTCATCAAACCACTTAAAATATTCTAATGGGAGGCTAGAGAGATGGTTCCATTATTAAAAGTCCTTTATCCTCTTACAGAGGACCAGAATTAGGTTCCAAGCACACATGTTGAATGGCTCATTGCTTTTAACTCTAGCTCCAGGGATCTGATGCCCCTTCTGGAATCTTCAGAACCTACACTCACATGCACACACCATAACAGACACACACAATTAAAAAAAATAAAATATATCTTAAAAAACAAAAACACACACACAAAAAAAAACTCTGCCAGGAGGTGGTGCCATGCACCTTTAATCTCAGCTGTTGGGAGGCAGAGGCAGGCAGATCTTTGAGTTTGAGGCCAGCCTGGTCTACATGTAAGTTACAAACAGTCATGGCTACTGTCTCAAAAATCCAAAGCAAAAACAACAAAACCGGCCGGCAGGTGGTGGCACACGCCTTTAATCCCAGCACTTGGGAGGCAGGTGGATTTCTGAGTTCGAGGCCAGCCTGGTCTACAGAGTGAGTTCCAGGACAGCCCGGGCTACACAGAGAAACCCTGTCTCGAAAGCAAAAACAAAAACAAAAACAAAAAAACCCTCTAAATGCCTAAGAGAATTATAGAACAGATACCATGATGAAAAATAATATTTAAGAATTTAATCTTAGAACTGGGGAAATCTCAGTAGTTAAAGGCAATGGCAGAAGAACTGGATTTTGTTCCCAGCACCCATATGGCAGCTGCAGTTTCAGAGATCCAACACCTTCTCTGGACTCCTAAGGTATTGTGTACAGGTAATTGACGGCATAAATGCAGGCAAACCATCTATATACATAAAATCAAAATGTAAACTGTTTATTTTTTTTAAATTTAAGCTAAATTCTTATAAAATAAAACTGTAACTGATAAAAACTTCTACAGGTATACTAAATATTTGGTTATGCATAATTATAAAGAAAATATATTAATTTAAAATATAGCCTTAAGAAAACTCTCCGAATCCAATACAGAGAGGGAAAAAAAATCAGAGAACGATATAACAAGAGATTAATAGATACAAGGTATAGGATGTTTTCTTGTTTGTAATGTAAGTTCTAGAGCAGAGACTGACACACATGCTCAAAGATAAAACAAATAGTAAATGTTTTAGGTTTTTAATGAGCTAATTAGACTCTTTCAAATTTGCACAGAAGCAACTATAGACACTGCATATCCAATGGGCGTGATTCATCTCTATCAAACTTTACACTGTCCAAATTTGGCCAGTGGTGTATAATTTATTGATCTGTGATCCAGAAATAATGGATGAACCTTATATTTGAAAACAGGGTAAATAATTTTAAAGTGCTTAATCTTCAGGTTGAAGAAGTACACTGAACTCAAACAAGGTAAGTATAAACAAATCCACATTGTGTTACACTGTGGTGAACCTTAGCGTGCACAAATCAAGAGAAAAATCTCTATAAAGAAGCAGAGAAAATGTAGGATTTATAAAGCAATAAGCAGGTAACATATTTCTTATCAACAATACACAGAAAAAAAAAAAACAATAGAGTCGAATAACCACAGGACTGAGGGGAATAACAAGGAGCCTCATTTTACACCATGAAATCCTATCAATAATTCAATAGAGAAGCAAAAATTTTAAAAAGACATTTTAAAGGAGGTACTGAAAGAATTTAGAAGCCCATGTCATCAGCTAGAAGGGCTGGCAAGCTCTGGAGAGAAAACAACCAGAACAAGGGAACTGGGTGGCCTGGTGAACAGAAAGACCTACTTTACTACAAGCAACTCAAATGTGCTTTAATAATAGCATCAGTTAGCTTTAAGCTCTTAAATAACACAGAGCTACAATGTTAAACAACACCAAGCTGCGTGTGTCGAACGTTTGAAAAGAAAACAAACAGATGAATAAACAAAACCAAGATATATAACTTTCAAGTCAATTAAAAGATCAAAAGTTAACTTAAAAAATATAACTAAATCCAATAAATAAAACGAAACAAAAGGAAAAGAACTGAGTGGGAAAACACAGACAGTAGAATAAATTAAAATACATAAGAAATCCTATCAAGTATAGATGGATTGACTCCTTAAAAGACATGAACTACCAGGTTTTATTGGTGTTTAAAAACTAAATCCAAGTGTGTTTGCTACCCTCCTATCATTATGACAGAACTCCCAGATCATCGACTTGATGGAAGGGAAAGTTAATTTAGTTCACAGTTTCAGTCCCTGATTGGTCTGCTGATTACACTGGGACCAGTAGCAAGACAGTATATCCTGGTGTGAATACATGACATAACAACTTGTTCATCTTAGGGTGCTCAGCATCAATTGGGATCACACACACACACACACACACACACACACATACTGAGGCTCAAGGAACATCACACAATAGGGTAGAAAGGATACAAGAGTCAAGATGGGGAGAGGCTGCAAAAGATATCTTCTAGACACGGCATGGCATTGCTCTCATGAACTTGCTGCAGCCAAAGACTTGATGGAATGGCCCATCAGTTTCATCATGGGTGAGGAGGGACCCATGAGGCCCCACTCCTCTCAGAGAGACTGTTTTCATCTAACTTGGGGAGAAGGGCACCCCTTTCTTCAGTAGTGGAGCCACATATAGATTACCCATGCTCACCAAATAATTTCCCCCTACACTAAGGTAAGTACATCTAAAGTCCTGTGGCCTGTACACAGAAGGAGATATGGAAGAGGAAAGGTGTATCACTAAGAAGGAAGCCAGTGTGAGAGAGAAGGAGATGTGTGAGAAGAACAGGAGATGACAATGACCAAAATTCACTCCATAAATGTGTGAAACTATCTAACAATAAAAATGGGAAAATAGGCAAAAAGAAAAGAAACTGTTTACTTCCTAGCAGTAACTAGTGAGACAGAGAGCAAGAGAGCAAGTGATGATAGATAGATGGATGAATGGATAGTTAGATGGATGGATGGATAGATAGATAGATAGATAGATAGATAGTAGATAGATAGATAGATAGATAGAGTTGTAGTAATTATTTAAATCGACCTCTGGCCATGCCGACTGTCTAAGCTGCAGCAGCTCTGCCTAGCTCAGCCGCCATGTTTCTCGGCCAGAGGCCACGTGCGTGCTGCAGCTAGAAATGGCCAACTAGAAACACAACCCTGACCACACTCACTAATGGCTCAATCTCCCACGCTGTCTCTGCAAGGCTGGGCATTGCCCAGGCCATCCCACCATCCACGCAGGCTCAGGAGAAAGATGAGACTCTAATGCTAAAAGATTAATCAAAGGCTTATATATTTGATAATGATCAGTAACAAGATACCCACACAATCAGAAGTGTAACCCAATACCCAACCTAGATATACCAACTACCTTTGACTGCTACAGACACGTGAACATCTGCCTCCATCTTTCCCCCCTTCTCTCTCTTTCTCCTCTCCTGTCTCCTACCTCTTCCTCTTCCTTTCCCTCCTCTCCTCCTTACTCCTCCTCTTCCTCTTCCTCTCCTAACTCCTCCCACATTAGCTCCTCCTACTAGATAGATAGATGATAGATAAATAGATAGAATTATATATAACAAATGATATATAATATATAAAATAACATAGCATATAACACATAATATACAATATATTCAGAAAGAGAACACCTTTTAATGATTCTGCCACTCCCCAGTGACCTCACCAGCTGGCAGCTAAGGCTTTAAGACAGGAGCCTTCAGGGGCCATTTAATATATAAATCAAATAGTAGTTATAAGGTATTTGAAAGAATTACATCTAAAACTTCACAACATAAAAAGGCCAGTATTAGAGGGTAGTGAACAGTGGCCCCATATGGAAAATTAGAAGTCTAGTTAACGGTGGGATCCAGACACTGGAAGATGAGGACTGAGTCCCATAAGTGGTCCAAGCATGAACACACAAATGAATGAATAAATATAAAGATATACTAAATATAAAATTAGAGGTATAAATGATATGCCAAAAACCTCAAATGAAAAAGATTTATAGTGAGTAAGTACATGTCTGTCTTACCTTCTTTTGTGAATTAAAAGTCTGCTACTTTTTCTCCTAAAAATAATAGTTTGCAGTCATACTATTGTTAGATGAGATAAACTTTAAGGGAAAATATAGGTATGAAATAAGCTATTATGCTCTAATAAAAGGAACAAACCCTAAACTTAAAAAAAAAAAAAATTTAGACTTGTATACCTCTAACAAAATCTCTCGAAATACAAAGGAAATTTCGGCAGAGTTAAAAGGAAGCTCCAATAAGTCAGGAGAATCTTCATGATTTGTAAAAGTTTAATTCTTTTTTGAGTTTTCCAGGTGTGCTGGTTAATCACATGCAAGAGAAAAAGACAAGTACTAATGTGCTAATGAGCCCTGCTGTATCTGCCTCACTGGGAATTCTCACCTGTCTGACCTTGTTTCTTCACAGCCTGCACAGACTGGCCTATGGGTGGCACAGACTGGCCTATGTGAGGTAGAGACTGGCCTACGGGAGGCACAGAATCAGCTATGGATGACCTTTATTTATATTTCACTCATAACTCTATGCAAAAAAAAAAAAAAAAAAAGGCTACCTGATAAAATGGACAATCGAGCTAAGACATGAAGAGCCAAGAAATCCCCGTGAGATTCAGGGAGCCATCTTGGCTTTCCAGATAAGAGGGACAGCTTCTCCCCTGAGAGATGGGGAGAAATGTAGTGGATACAGAGAGGTTGTGGAGCAGAATGCTGATTGGGATTGGACTGTGAGTTACTGGAGACTATAACTCTAAGAGCCCTGAGTAGTTGTTGGTCTTGTTCACCATATGGCCACAACAACTAAGACAGGCGAAAGCAGTTGTTAGACATATCGATGAGCTGCTGAGCACTGTGTGTGGTAGAAGGCAGGAGACACCAACACAGAGCACATAAGGAAGCAAGCAAGCAAGCAAGCAATCAGAGAGTGACAGGGCTTTGCAAGTGAGCTTAACAACAAATGCCTTTAGTCAAGTTTTGGTGGCAGGTCTAGAGCCAGTGCCTGTGTGTGCTTGGAGGCAGGCACTGCATGCACAGGGTATGAAGCACAATCCTTGAAGTGGAAATTCTAGCAGGTGCCCCACTGAACATTTCATACACATCATTTTAGAACCAAAGGGGAAGAAAGCACACTGTGCCCTGCGATCATCACACGGAGCGCAGATGTGCATGCGATGGTGAACTGTGAGGTAGCAGCATATGGAGGTTAGAGAACCTTGGAAAAATGACAAAGCCAACTGGAGTTTGGAATTTCAAGCTTCAACAATGCCTCTGCCTCATGTACAGATGTGGGTTAAGAGCCACCAGCCCCCTTTCTTAACAAGCCCCTTGAGTCATCCGCACTTGTCTTTACACCTCCTACTTCCAGATCACAGAGTTTCTGCAGACTTCAGCAGTTATGCAGAAGTTGATATCTTCCTTTTAAAGAAATCCAAACACCCTGTAGAACATTGGAAACACCCTTGTCTTAGCTATACTGAGAAAACTAAATAAATTATAATTTTCTGGACTGGTAATGATGTTTCCCCCATCTCTGCATGCGCAAATTTTTATTGATCAGCTTCTAAAGGAAGCACTGATTTTTCTCCAGTCAGAAAGAAGGTCATTGTAGACTGTAATGTGCTGGAAATGTAGACTCCAAAACATTTTCCTCCTTTCTCAGAACCAGAAACAGCCAGCTATTTCCCTGCAACACTCAACATTTTACAAAGTTCTGATGCTTCCCTGACAGAATACCCTAGCCCTAATTTAGAATAAGGTGTTACAGACATTGGCAGATCTAGGAGAAGTTGCTACTTTGATTCACACACACGATTGTCATTGATTTCTCATTAGAAACCGTAAGAAGACACATTAGGCCATCCCTATTACCAACAGCCAGCTTTGTGTCTCATAAACTCATGTTAGGATTTGATTATCAGCTGAACACTTTTCCAGGATATTACCAGTTTCAGCACAGGATCGATCTGAACAACTAGTATTGTATTAGTCAAAATCTAATAATAAATATCAGAGACCTACCCAAATCCAAATGGCTCAAGGAAACAACACAATTTTCTCCCTATATCTAAAGTGTTCACAAATTACATCATTGCTCTGGCTTTATCCTTAGGCAGGCTCTCTCCAGATGTGGTCCCTAGAAACTTCAGGTTCAGACCAAGTTTGGTCTCCCCACCCCAGTAAGAAGAACAGGAATCCTTCCCCCCTCCACATTCCATAGTATCCCTAAAAGTACTCTCTCGCTCCTGGCACCCACTCTCCCCAGACTACTCACTAGGTCCAAGGGTTCAATGGTTTTATTGGTCTCACCCTGACTCCATGACGGGAATGCCAGGCCACATGACTGACAGATATCATCAAAGGCAAAGATACCTGGTACTTAAAACAAGCCATACTCCTCTTTCAAATACATGCCATATGCCACTGCCAGAGACCTTTAGTAGAATAAACTCTCAGAAAGGCTTCAGAGAACAGAACATTTTTAGAAATGCAATGTCTGTCCTCAATGTCTGACATTGCTTAAGGTAGGTACATGCAGGGAACTCAGCTCTCAAGCTATGTAACATTAAGTAGACAGCATGCTATCAGCCCTCACAGTGAATCTTAAACCTAAAAGGGACCATCCAACTCTGCCAAGTATATTCTTCCATCCTTTCTGGTACCTTTCAGGTATACTCTTTCCCTGATGCTGTCTATCTAAAACATGGAATATTAGAGCCAGACTGTCAGCTGAGTAACGCAGAACATTGCTGTGTGGTACAATTAACCGTAATTACTAAGTATGGTATAGGAAAAATCATTGCCACTTTATAGCTTAAGAAACTGAGTTTCAGCAAAAATAATGAAGTTACATAATAATTATCAATCAGCAAATGATACTTTGTGAGTCTAAGCTCACTTGGTTTCCAAAGTTTTTGCTCTTCATTTGGTTAGTTTTTATTTTGAAACAGGATTTCACTATACATACCTGACTGGACTCAAACTCTAAAGTCTTCTGCTTCAGCCTCTCAAATTGATAAAATTATAGGCATGTGATATCCCACTAACTACTCTGTCTTCTTTCCACTGACCCACAAAGACAACATGCAGGATGTTCTCCAGAAAGTTCTTCATCTAATAATAAACGTTTGTGCTTAATTGGCTGAACTTCTGGTGCCTTTTTTTTTTTTCTGAATTGAAACACTTCCTCCTGGTGTGGGTTGGATAGCTCATAAGATTCAGGAAGCTGAGCTGGAAAGCTAGACCAGGTAGTCAAGTTTTCCTGTGCTAATATGTGGAACTGATTTCTAACTGCCAGTTCTCACCTAAAGAGTGAGGCATGGTGATGTGAACGGTTAAGCACAGTGCTGCAAAGTAGGCAGGAGACAGGTGGATCCCTGAAGCTCACTGGCTAGCCAGCCTAGCCAAGTCAGTGAGCTCCATGTCCCATGTAGAGAGTCTCCTGTAAATAAACAAGGCAAATGATTATGATGGCAACTCTTGGGTGTCAAGCTGACTATAGCTGGTATGAACTACAATCCAGAAATGGAGGACACACTTGTAAAAGATCTTTCTGCTTGGATTGAAGTGGTTCAATCCACTTCTAGTCTGTGCCTTTGAGGTAGAAAGACATACACATTTGATCTGGATCATAAGGTTGGAAGACACAAGCCTTTAATTGGGGTCATGAGGTAGGACGACACACACCTTTTATACAAAACTTGAGGCAGGAAGATATGCCTTTAATAGGGTCCGTACCTTCTGCTGGAAGCCTATATAAGGACATGGAAGTAAGAAGCTTTTGCTCTTTGCCTTGTTCTTGCCTTGCTAACACATCCATTCCTTCACTGGCATGGAGCCTACTTCTTTAGGATTCCAGCAAATACAGAAGACCAGCAGAGACATCCAGCATTGTAGACTGAGCAACTACTGGATTCTTGGA
Organism: Mastomys natalensis; assembly: GCA_021653895.1. Taxonomy (NCBI): domain Eukaryota; kingdom Metazoa; phylum Chordata; class Mammalia; order Rodentia; family Muridae; genus Mastomys; species Mastomys natalensis. Next base: position 1,139,240 of record JAJTUV010000036.1, read on the forward strand.
CTTTCCATTCATAGCTAGCCATTGTTGGATTACTGGACTGATCTATTGGTAAATGACACCCAAGGGGTTTCTTTCTCTGCTTGTATTCTCTCTCTCTCTCTCTCTCTCTCTCTCTCTCTCTCTCTCTCTCTCTCTCTCTTCTCTCTCTCTCTCTCTCTTTCTCTCATACACATATACACAGAGAGAGAGGAGAGAGGGAGAGAGAGAGAGAGCTACTGAAACTTAGGAGGCACAGGAAGCTCAGAAAATTTACAAGCCTGATAAGACCCTCCCTGAGGTTACATCAGGGAACAACTGTGTGGAGGGAGAAGAGACACTTAAGCAGAGATGCAGGCTACATAGGATACATTAGTAATGCAGCTTTGGGAATCATCATCCTTCCTGGGTTGAGCTCTTTGGCAATGCAACTGAGTCACTCATATTCCTGTAAGTAAGCACAACTCACTGGTTTATCAAGTTAGGCTTGGGTAGAATCATGCTTTGATGTATCTTCAGTCCCCTATCTAGGGTGAATAGAGTTGTCTGTCCCTCTCCAGGAAAACTGTGGAACATCTGCCTAGTCTTTATGCTTCCAGATATGGAATTTATATTCCAGATATGGAATGACCCAAAGGGTGTGAAGAAGTGGAAGTTTAAGTCCCTAACAAACTTGATGTAGGAGTTAGCAAAAAAAAAAAAAAAAATTCAATGCAAAGCAAGCAATTTTATAGGAATATTTAATATGCACTAGCTAATTTGTTAGATCATTCTCTCTAAATTTTGAAGGTTCTACCTTCAACTCTCCTCTCTGCCAAGTGGTATTATGGTTTCAATTGATGTTAGCCATGACGTTGAACGTTTCTGAATGCCCAGTTGACCTAAAGTATCTGATCCTTAATTTATTATTCACACCATACCCTCTCTGCCTTTGCAAGAAGTTAATATACATACAAAGATAGTAAGGTTCAAACCTACTCCCTAAAATGAACAAGCCAGAATTCCTACAGGGACCATATCAAAAGCCTCACTCACACACAGTGGACCTTAGTTACTTTTACTTGTATATATTTAATAGAGGCTGACAGGCTTCTCTATGCAAAAGCTCTGTTCAAGGTACCCTGCTTCCCCTATCCAGGGCGAAAGCAGATGATGAGCAAAGCTCTCGAGCTGAGGACAGAGATGCCTGAGTTAGATTTTCGAAGATGTCAGGGGGATTGAAAATATATCTGTTTAGCTGCATTAGTTACTGCTTTAATATCATCCAGCTCATTGTCTTGGCTGAACTTGTGTATTCCTCACACCAGTGCCCAGAGCCTGAAATGCTTAGCTCCTTGCTATAAAACAAACATGCCTCAGGAACTGGAGATGTGCTCTGAAAGCCAATGTCAGGCTTGCATGATGCATAGATTATTGGGAAGACAAAAGAAGCACGGCGTGTTGGTTTTTGGTCGGTTGGGATTTTTTTTTCCCCTGCCATAGATCTATATTGATCAAACTGAAGAGTCAATGAATATGTTTTCAGGTCATCTAATATTAAAAGTCACCTTGATGAAATAGGATACAAAGATCCGAGGCTTTCTAGCAAGGTGACCGGGAGGTGATTGGTGTAGGTTGTTATTGGGTAGTTAGGGTAGACTATAGCAATGGCAGCTTGTGTATCAGGTCCCACCATGCCTTCAGTTCAGGGCTCTGAGCAGTCAGTGTGAGCCACAGCTGATCTCTGACAACCTGGCTTCTATCGGTGCCCTTGTGACTCAGTTGGTGGTCTGTTTCCCTCCTTCAAGGTCTCTATCTGTTTATATGGCACATGCATGCATAGAACTTGGTTTACTCTTAGGAGAAACTTGCTTATAATTTTTCCTGCAAAAAATATACAGAAAACATACAAAACAAACATAGCTTAAGGAACAATTACAGAAAATCCCTTACTATCCTGCTGACTGAATTTGCCAGTGACCTCCAAACTCCAACATGGACCCAAGTCACAGCTCACCTGACCTTTGTAGAAGTTTCTTTCTTGTGTTTATGATTGATTTCATCCAAATATATTAATTAAAAAATCTAAATATCATTAAAATTATAATTTAAGCCTGCTAATATTTAAAAGGATATGTTTTAAATATCCTTTGAGCCATAGCTGCCATTTACTCATTTCTTCTCCCTACAGAGATGCAGAACTGATCAGATGCAGAACCAATCAGATGCAGAACTCAGATGATGTGACAATGTCAGCTGTGTATTTGACTGGGTCGAGTATGTCAATGATGTAGGCCAGCCTGAACTTCTGCCTTGAGACAGCTGGTTGGCTTTTCATAGGTATATTTCCCAAACTATCTTTTCTCTCTCACTTGCCACAACAAGGCAGTCTCTTCCAAGGTGCAACTTGGCCTCTTTAAACACATTACTCCTTTTCTGCTCCTGTATTTATTCTTGGCCAGCTTATTCCACAGCCTAAAATGTCTCATCTTCCTCACCTAGAAAACAGTGAATGGATCTGTAAGATTCAATTCAAATGTCAACTATCACTTGTCAGTTTGGTGCTATCTACACACATCCTCTAAAAGTCGATGTCCCTCAAGTACCAACCATGCTTTCACCTTGAGCCTCACACTTCCTGCATTAAGGAAGACTTGCCCAGACTCATGGAGTCTCCCTGCCACCCTCCGTCCTCCTCCCATCCTTTTCCAGAGCACTGGTAAACTTATCCTCAGCACCTGGTACATAGATGTTCTAGTTACTGTTCTGTTGCTGTGATGAAACCAAAAGCAGCTAAGGGGAGAAAAGGGTTGACTTGCCTTACACTTCCAGGTCCTAGTCCATCATTGTGGGAAGGCATAGCAAGAGGTCAATAGAAAAAGTGAAACAAAAACCATGAATGCATTCTGCTTGGTGGCTCACTCACCAGTTCACTGTTATCTGGCTTTCATACACAACCCAACCATCTGCCTAGGGATGGTGATACCCACAGTGGACTGGGCTTTCCTACATCCATTAATAATCAAGACAGTCCTCCACAGACATGCCCACAGGCCAATTGATCTAGGCAACCCCTCAACTAAGGCTTTCCTCTCATGACTTGAGGTTATGTCAAGTTTGTGATTAAAACTAACTAGGATACTGGGCAATGGTTCTATATTGTCTTATGGGTAATGCTTAGATTCCTTCTACTCCACAATCCCTAGGTGCTCATAGGGGGCATCCCTCCTTGGTGGCCTACTTTCATGGCACCTTTAGGGTGCACCTCTAACTCTTCTCTTAAGTAGTCTGTTTCAAAATGGAAAGAATTCTTTTCTTGGTGCAGTCCCCTCTTCTTTTCTTAAAAGATCTGGGGTCAGCCTGGAACTTGGCATTCAAAGAGAACCCTGGCCCCATCTCCTTCACAGATGACTGGTTACTTTTCTAGTATGACATTGACTTGCTTTAGTTAAATTAAGTTGACAAGTCATTGTATCAAGAAGCTCCAAATTATACCACCCAGAATTACATACCCCAAGCAATGAGGGATGTACTCTTTTCCTCCACTCCGTCACACTCTCACCCTTCAAACCTAGCTTCAAAATCAGTTTATAAGAATGTCCGCTGATTACCTTGACCCAGTTCTCTCAATTCCTCTACTCAAGCAGCCTTCATTAGTTGTGTATCTAGAGATTTTACTCCATTCATACACTCTTGGTATGTTATTCCGAGCATCTGCTCATTCCTTTCATGTGCATTTTCTCGGGACAAAGGTCTGGTCTTGCAATTCCTTTGAATCCTTTCCACGATGGCAGTTCACATTTCTGCACAGACAGCCCCAATAAATGTCACTGGCTGAAAAATGCACGAGAGTGTAAATGTACCTGCACCCTTGTAATTTTTTAGTACCAGAGTTGAAGAACTGAGGAAAAAAGACACGGGGCTACCCAACCCAGGCACATTCTCTGCAAAGTACCTGTGCCTCTCTCCCTGCACAGGGCTTCTTTTGTTCTTGCTACCCTGCTGAAGTGTGCTGCTGTGCCAACTCTTTAAATAAATACTGAGCAAGTTGTGACTTTTGAAAGAAGGGTTTCAGAATCTAATTTAAAGCACTAGATGTGATTTAAGTATACTTTGGATTTGGGGCATTGCTGTGGATTTTATGTTTATTGTAAATAAATACTATCAAATTAATGGTCATGCAGTTCCTTTGAATCCTTTCCATGATTTCTACACATACAGATCAAATAAATGTCACTGGTTGAAAAATGCATGAGAGTATGAGGGTGTATCCCCCATTGCTTGGGGCATGTAATTCTGGGTGGGGATAATTTTTTTTTTTTATCAACCTATAGAATTTTCACTAATTTTTCAAATAAGATCTGTTTCTCTGAAGCAAGGAGCCCTGATAACACTGTGGTGTGACAAATTTGTATAATTTAACTTTTTACTATGTTTTATATTCTAAAAAGGGTTTTTGTGAAGATCCTGGATTTATGTCTTTGATAGTTTAGGAGACATTTTGACACTTTTCTGAAGATGAAAGATACTTGTTCAAATCTTCAAATGTGTCCCAAAGAAATTTAAAAATTCTTTCAAGAGAAAGCAAGACATAGTTAACTCTGGTGGTCTATTCATCTACCCAAAGGTTTCTCTCTCGTGTGTTGTGTGTGTGTGTGTGTGTGTGTAGCCATGTATGTGTCTGTGTGCATCTACGTGCATCTGTGTGTCTATGTGTGTCTTTGTGATTGTGTCTGTCTTTATATCTGTGTGTGTGTGTGTATGTGTGTGTGTCTAAAAGAAAAAAATGTTCTCATTGTTCCCATTAACAAGTTAAAGGGTTACAGGCATACTCCTTACTAGCAAGTGGAAGAAAGATACACACATTCCATAGAAGGGATAAAAGTTACTTGAGGTTTTGTTCATTTTTTCAGCAAATTAGATTATATTTTAGATAAATTAGAGAAGAAGCTAAGATTTGCCGTGTTCTTGCTTCTCCACACTCTTGGGTTGCATCAGGGCATTTATTCGAACTCTTTCTAGTGTTTTACTTTTTAATATAGGCACTTAGAGCTATAAATTGTCTTCAGGACTACTTTTAATATGTCCCAGAGGTTTTGCTATATTGTGTTTTCGTTTTCATATACTTTCTAGGAATTCCTTTCTTGTTGATTTCTTCTTTGACTTAAGTATCATTCAGTAATGAATGTATTGTTGGATCGACCATGAGTTCCTGTAATTACAGGAGATTCTTTTGCTGTTGACTATATGCTTTAGTGCATTGTGCTTCTGATAGGATATGCATAGTTACTTCAGTTGTGTTGTATTTGTTGAGAGGGTGCAATATTCTGTGAATATCTATTAGGTCCACTGATGTATGATATTCTTTCATTACAACATTTTTCTGCTAATTTTTTGTTCAGAAGATCTGTCTACTGGAAGAAGTGGAGTATTGAATTACCTGCTATTACTGACTTATAGTTAATCTTTGTCTTGAACCTCAGTAGTACATCTTATGAAGTTGGGTATACCAGAGTTTGACATATATGTTTAGGATAGTAATGTCATATTGGTGAATTGTTCTTCATTCAGAATGAAGTGTCCTTCATCTCTTACAATTAATTTCAGCTAGAAGTCTATTTCTTCAGATATTTGGATAGCTATGCCTGCTTCTTTCCTGGTCTCATTTGCTTAGAATATTTTTTTCACCACCATTCTAAAGTGATGCCTATTCTTGAAGTTAAGATGAATTTCTTATAGACAACACAAAATGAATTTGGTTGATTTTTAAAATCCATCCATCTATCTATTTATTATTTTTATTTTGATGTACATTGGTGTTTTGCCTGCATGTATGTCTGTGTGAGGGTGTCAGATCTCCTGGAACTGGAATTACAGATAGTTGTAAGCTGTCATGTGGATGCTGGGAATTGAACCTGGGTCCTCTGGAAGAGAAGTCACTTAAACAGCTAAGCCATCTCTACAGCCCCAGAACTTACTTTTTAATATATGTGTATTAATATATATATATATATATGAAAATGTAGTGTAAATATATATTATATGAAATATATGTAATAAAATATATATACAAAGATATATATGCATATTGTATATATACAATTGTGTATATATAATTATATATATATAATTTTAATAATTTAAATTAAATCATTTAATGTCTTACAGGAAGTTGATTAATAGCCAAAGAACTAAACTACAGAACTGCACACTTGCTGTTGTGGTGGAAACTAACTGGAACATTCAAAACAAAACAACCCAAGAAAAGCATAAAGGTTTAAATTTTCTAACAAAACATTGAAATGAGAAGGAATGAGAGAGACAGAAAATATCCAATTATATTGCATAGCTTTAAGTAGTACCCATGTCTTAGAAATGGTTACATTTTTAATCTTGGAACCCATGAGACTTCAGCATCCTGTCTTATGTTTTTGCCATTGTTTGTTTCTAAAAATCAGGCAAAATAAGAGTATGCACCAAGAAGAGAAATGCCAACATTAAATTACTATCACATATATAATTAACTATTTTACCCTAGTTCTATTTTCTTTGTTTTTCAGAATGGCATTCCCTACTGGAAATCAATGGAGATTCTAGAAATAGTATAGTAAGTTCTATGTGAGTTTTATTTATTTGTTTGTTTGTTGTTTAGTTCATTTGGTTCTCACCATTCGGTGTATTTATGCCTTGGAGGACTATCAAGTTATACAGTGTTAATGTATTTTATGATTATGTTTCTTATGAACTATCTTCCTTCTCATTTTTAACTAAAATTGTCATCACTAAAATTTTGTTTAAATTTAAACATAAAAATATTTTTTGAAAATAAATCATTATTACATAAATTTCTCTGAGAGGTCTTCCTTCTATGGTTAGTTTCTTCAAATCATGCTTCTTTAACTGAGTTAAAAATACGAGGCCCTTGCTGGGCCTGGTGGGACAAGACTATTATCACAGCATGTGGAGGCAGAGGAGAGCCTCAGCTTCATTGACAAAGTTTACAAAACATCTCAACTTTGACTTCAATACTAGCCTGGTCCACAGTGAGTTCCGGGACAGTCAGAGTGACACAGAGAAACCCAGCCTCAAAAACCCAATGTCTACCAACTTATGTACATATGTACATAGGGCCACTGAGCACCAATGTTTCTGTATTATGTACTTATTTTATTTTTAATTTGAAATTTGTAGACATTGATATCATGTTGTGTATGTTACTTTTCTTTCTGCTGTACCTGACTGAAGAAATTTAAAGAATGAAGGAAGGAAGAATTTATTTTTGCTTAGAGTTTGAGTTCACTATATCTGGAAACATGGAGGCAGGAAGATGCAGCTACTGGTTGACTTCATCTGTAGGCAAGAAGCAATAAATGCTAGCGATTAGCTCTCCTTTTCACTTTGTTTTTCTTTCCTTGAGAAACTGAAGATGTAGTTTTTATTGACATTGTCTTATCATGTAAAGTTTGGTTACATTCACTATTGACTTTCACATCAGAATTCTTGACAAAAGCTTTAATTCTCATTTTAAGGTCACCTGACTTAGTGTCATACACTGTTAGTTTGTGAAAGGATAGCTTGGTTTCTGGTGTAGCACAGGCCTTGAACCCTGGACCCCAGTGGGACAATGTCAGGTGTTCGGTCATGGGCCCAGACCCCAGGCTCATGACACGCCATTGACCCACGATTTTCAGTCACATAGGGCAATATAACGCCTCCTTAAGAGAAGTTTGCATCACCCAGCACAGGTAGAGGGCATGACTACAGGCCTCATCCTCAAGAGATTTACATATTAATGAGATACTTGAAGGCCAGAGGGCGTAGCCAATTAAGCATTCTTTCCAAACCCTCCTCCCTCCCTATTTAATCAGATCCACCCTGACCTAAGTGGGGGTGCCGCCAGATCCATCTACCATCTGCCATGACATTAAAGCCTATAAAAACCATGGACTTCCTCGTGTCTTTGGGGGCTGCCGTGGGGAAACTCGGAGAAGGCCTTTAATGTTGAGCTGCCACTACCATAGCTACAGCTCTTTAATCTCTCCCCTGGAGGACTTCTCTGTGTTCCAGCCACGGGGACCACTGATTCAACCAAGATAGCTGACCCTGCCAAGCGAGTGACGAACAAAGAGTCTTATCCCACAGGACACCGCCAGAGCTCTCCCTCTTGCCCTTCTCAGCTGCAGGCCATCTAGCCCGCATGTCCCCAGTCTCAACTCTTCCACTTCCAGCAGAGCCTGGGAGTCCAAGAGCTTAAGACCAGTCGGTCCCCAGCCGCCTCCTGGCCCGGGATCCCCAATCAAGAGCCCTGCACCCCCACGGAGCTTCAGACTGAGATTCTCTCACGTCCGGGCTCACCCTGTAGCACCTGCCCGGCTCCGCATGGAGGGAACTCAGTCAAAAATCCTGGCACACTTCTGCTGTCCAGAGTGGTCACAGTAGACTGAAGCAGAAGACACTCGGGAACTACAACGCCCAACAGGAATCCACAGGTGCTCAAGCTATCATTCCCCACAATACACCTTTAATCCCAACACCCAGGAGGTAGAGGCAGGTGGATCTTTGTGAGTTCAAGGCTAGCATGGACTACAGAGTTCTTGGACAGTCAGGGCTGCACAGAAAAACCTTGTCACTAAAACAAAAGCAAGCAAACAAACAAACAAAAAAAGTGCATGACTGCAATCCAAATTTTCTGGGGAGGTCCCAGTTGCCTATGGGAGTGACCCTAGCTGAGATCCCTACCTCCCAAGGATATGAAAACAGTTTCTCTAAACCACTCAGCTAACTTCCTCCCAGGGATATGGAGACTGAAAGGGACTTTGCTTCTTAAGCCACTCAACTAATTTATATCCTGTGATTGAAGAGTTGTGACCACTGGTATTGTTGAAAATTATTGTTGAAAAGTGTGTTCATACTATCATTCTGTTGCTTGTTTGCTATTTGTGCCTTTAGTCTTATTTTTTGTTTCAATAATTACAGCTTCATGTGTTTTCTTTTTGTATTTGTCTATGCCCAGTTCCTTCTTCAGTGTGAAGTACTGCTTCTGTTATTCTATGTAGGGCTGGTTTAGTAGACAGGAATTCTTTTGATCTGTTTATATCCTGAGAAGTTTTTATTTCCCTCTTTCAACTATACAAATAGTTTTTCTAATTTTTATTTTAGTACATTTTAAACAAAAACTATAATTACATTACCATACCCTTTCCCTTTCCTCCCCCCAACTCCTTCCACCCCTCACAAATGGAAAACCTTTTTCTTTGACTATTATTTCCATGTACAACTATTTATGTATACGTATGCACATATATAAAAATACAACCTGCTGAATCTGGTTTTGTTGTTCGTGTTTCAGGCTGACCACTTTGTATTGGCTAACAAATTAGTCTTTCCCTCTCCCAATAATCATTAGTATGGCAGTCTTCTTTGCTGGGTAAAATAGTCTAGGTTGGCCTCTGTTGTCTTTTAGAACTTGCAGTACATTGCTCCAGGCTCTTCGGCTTTTAAAGTTTCCATTGAGAAGTCAGCGGTTATTCTGATGGGTTTTCCTTTATATGTGACTTATAGCTTTTCTCTTGCAGCTTTCAACACCCTCTCTCTTTGTTCTGCACACACTGTGTTTTAAGTAGAGTATGCCATGGGAAGTCTCTTTCCTAGTCCTGTCCATTTGATGTTCTGTATACTTCCTTTATCTGTATGCTTTTTTTTTTTCTTAATTCAGCAATGTTTTCTTGTATGACCTTGTTGGAGATCTGGTCTCTGTCATTAACCTAGGATTTTATTTTTTCTATGCCTATAATTCATAGATTTGGGTTTCCTGGCATGCCATAGTTTTTTATGAGTTTTTAAAATTCATTACATTCATTCTGTGGGTGGTACAATTGATTACTCTACCTTGTCTTCTTGTCCTGATTCTATCTTCTATTTAATCCAGTCTACTTGTAAGGTTTCCTCTTGGGTTTTCCAGGTGATTTGTCAAGGTATTTAATTTCATCTTCATTTCATCTTGTGTTTTTCTATCACTATTCCTATTTCTTTACTGCATTCAGTTTCATCTGAATGAATGCTGAGTTGTCTTCATCATTTCATTCATACATTCATGTTTTTTTGGTCTTCACTTAAGGCTTTATTCCTAAATCCATCAACTTCAGATCCTTTTCAATCTCCTTGGATTCTTTCCAAGGTTGTAATTTTTCAGTCTGTGTCCTGTGCTCTGTCTAGGTAATTCTCAATGGAGAACATTTCTATAGGATTAGTGGAGTGAGGTGGAGGTGACATGGTCCTAGCCCTTCATGGAGCTTGTAGTTTTGTGATATAACCTGGGCATATGGACCTTTTTCATTGGTTCTGTGTCTGATCTGAGATTCTAGCCTGCCTCTGTTGCATGGGGCTTTGGTTCTTTTCTTGGTACTGCCCAAGCTTGGTTGGTTCCAGTTCAAGTATAAAGAGTTATCAACTCAGCCTTTCAGATAGTCAGTGTTGAATTTCTATCAAAGAGCCAAAGGAGATTCTAATTCACCAAGAAAGCTTGTGAATCAGACTCCTGGTTGTTTCTACATGGGCTGGTACATAAGCTCTACTACCCAAAGAAGGCTTCAAAGTGTGTGGATCAGGACAGGTGGAGATCTGAGTCACTTACCAGGCCTGCCTGGTATGCAAGTTACACAACCTGAGCTAAGCCTGGGAGTGTGAGGATGCCACAGGCAGGCAGGGATCGGAGACACTCCTCTGGCTGGATAGTGTGAGGTTGTGAGAACCCAGCTGGGTCAGAGAGTTTGGGAACAGAACAAGTGGGTGGGGTTCTGGGCTTTCCAGAGCTGATGTGCAAGCCATGCTCTGAACTAGCTTGTGAGTATAAGGACAGTTCTGGCAGGCGATGCATCTGGGGAACTCACTAGATTGACCTAGTGAGCAGCCCAGCTGGGCCTTAGAGAATGAGGAGGGTCTGAAGCACTCCCCAAGTTGGGCTGGTGAGAAAGCTCTATAAGGCAAGTATGGGTAAATACATAACAACTGCACAGATGCTTAAGCGCAAGAGCCCTGCTGTGAAAACAAGCGGTTAACGTAAGAATCCTTCAAGGAAGTGCAAATCACCATCCACTTAAAGGATCAAAGCTTTCGGAAAGAAACAGGACACACCTGTAACCAAGGTTTTAGGCTTAGAGGATTGGTTGGCTGGAAGCATCTGATTAACATAGATTACTTTTGAGTTTCTCCGATCAGGCTGTGCCTGCAATCCTTGCTGTTCCCTACATCTATGGAGCTATGTGCAGCCTAGCCTGGGACAGACACATGGCAGGAGCCCAGGAAATCTTTGCTTAGTGTATTTTTAAACAGATTCTTTGATATTACTGTTTGTTGATTATCATTCTCCAACATGATTAAAAATGGGGTCTTGGCTTTTTTTAACATTAAAGATTATGTAATTACAGCTGTGTAAATGTGCATTAGTAAGCCAATTATATTTCTCTTATGTTGTTTTGCCATTTACTTAAATTTCAACATTATTTTTCCTACTGTTTAAACTTCTCTGCAACAACAAGCTCTACATACTTTTTTCATTAAGTCAGATCCCCGCCCCCTTGATCACACACCATCTATACTTGGTCTGATCTGATCACTGTTTTATCCCAGGAGCCCTGCCCCCAGCACCCCAAGTCCTTGGCTGCAGCCCTGTACCCTCCCTGTGCTGACTCAATACTCTTCATCATTCCAACTCCAGATCTCTTATTGTGTAACGATTTCTTTAAAATTGAAACATTCCCCTCTGGAGCAAGGTGTGCTCATAAAACCCAGGAAGCTCATGAAACTCATGGAAGTTACAAACCTCACAGGGTCCCCCCCTGAAGGTTAGAAAGCCGGTTGCAGTGTAGCGGGAGGGGAACGCAGACTCTTCTGTGGAACTGCCTGTAGGTTGGGCAGGGAACCCCAAAATGCAGCGGTGGACTTTGGGCGGTGCCCTTTCAGTCACCCAGGCTCCTATAAGTAACCTTAGTAAACTTACTTATTAGTTATGGCTAGAGAGTATCTTCAGGGGTTCTTGGAGAAAAAAAAAATACATGTGATGGAATATGATAAATGTGATACAAGTATGTAAAACTGATTATTTTACCCACACTTGATTGATAACTTGACTGGATTAAGAATCTGGGTTTGGAATTAGCTTTTTCTGGGGTTTTGTAGCCACATTCGATTGCTTCCAGCCTTCTGTGCGGTGCCAGTGGTAAGTCTCTTTGATGCCCGATCTTTTGTATGTGACCTGCTTTCCCTCTCTGTATTACACATTAACATGGGTCTTTTTTGAAATTTTTCTTTGTGCAGAGTGCCCGAACCCTTTATGTCTGGAGATGTGAGGCCTTTGGTCCTGGGAATTGTTACACACTTTCTTTAATAATTCCCTTCCCGTTTTATCTTTGTAAAATGCTTAGATCCTCAACTCAACTCTAATTTTCTCATTTTCTTCCTCTTATTTTCCAACTCTTTTTCCCCCACGGCTTTTCTAGGAGATTTCCTCAATTTCATCTCCAGAATGTTCTTCAGAAGCCTTCATTTCTGCTGTGATTTTTCAATTCCCAACATACTTGTGGCTCCTTCTGTTTCAGGGTTGCAATATCTCTCTGCGGATTTTAATTAAGAGGAGCCTTACAGTTTCACGTCTCCTTGTCTGTGTCCTCGGGGTTCCTCTCTTCTGTTTGTGGATATTGGCCTTTATTTCTCACATACATGGCTGCTGTTCATAAGTAAGGAAAACATGCTCAAATTCTAACGGAAAACTCCAGGTCTTGCCGAGAGGAGAACGTCACTGTCAGGATGTATATATAGATCTTTTAAGGAGTTCTTTACTCTCCCCAGGGAAGAATCTTACCACTTGTTTGCCTCAGCAGACATAAACACAGAGCTTGGCATCTAGGAAGCTGGTGGGGAGCCTCCCCCCCGCCCCCGCCCCGAAGGCTCTGGGTTCTGAGTTTTCTGTCGTGACTTCCGAGGGCTTTGGAGGGTCCTTCTCAGGTGCTGGAACACAGAAGCATTGTAAGGAATGAGGAAAGGTCTTTCCTACTGCACCCTTTCAGTAGCACAGACTTTGCGCCATCCTGGGAAGAACTGAGAGGCGTGGCCAGCACAGTTTTCTGTAGGATTTTATCCTCTTTCAGAATCCCAGGCTGAGAGAGACACAGAGATGCTCAGTCACTGCCCTGTTTGCAGGCAGCAGCCCTCACCCTTGCCCGCAGCGGTCCTGAAGCTGTGGATAGTCTGCACGGTTGGAGGCTAGACCCTCTGCAGGCGCTAGAGCTGGGGCCTCAGACTCTGTTCATGTTACCCATGTCCATATGCTTTAAATCTTAGGGCAGTTTGTTATCATGAGATATGTGTTGTCTCCATCCCTCTACTCTTTGGGCTCCCGGGTTTAAAGCATCTCATTTCCTTACAGCTATTACAGTTGGATGTGTAGGAGAGATAATGTGCCGACATGCCAAAGGTCCAGGAAGTCTGAGGTGAGATAAATAACTACCACTAGTCAGGTAGATTATCAACCAAGATACGGAGGAGACTAAAGAGGCTAAGGGTAACTACAATTACATAAGCTCTATACACTCCAACCATTTAAACAGGCCAATGTGGAGGTATATGCTTGCAATCCCAGCACTCAGAAGGTAGTCAAGAGTTTAAGGCAAGCCAGGGCTATATACGGTGAAACTCTGTCAAGAAAACAAATTGCAACCATATAGTAGTGGACATAGTCATTCAGTCTATTTTTCATTATAAATCTTTCTAGAAAATATAAATTAGTATATCCACAAATAGGTACATTAAATTTCTCAAAAATTCTTCACACTGATTATCTGAAATTAAAGAACAGAATCGAGGTTTCCTGGGTCATATTCGTGTATTTTGATGTATACTTCAGTTTAATATGTTTCTAACAGCATGGCTGTTGTTTATCTGGACAGTGTGTGCTCACAGCGTACTTGGTATAATTATGCTTTGTTCTTTCATAACATTTAATATTTTCAATATTGAATCTACACTTATTAAATCTGAAACTGCTGGACCTTTCCGTTGACTTTTCTCAAGACGCTGTGGCCCTTTATGTTTGGAAATACATTCTGTACAGGGCTGGCCTTTATGTGATGCTCACCACAAACCCTTTGACATGGAAGACATTCTCAAGGCTACGTTTGTAGAGTGCAATGCATGACTATTCGAGCCCTGTATTTTCATAAGCTGCCTCTCTGTCTTTATTTGAAGTAAATATTTTTTGGCAATTTTATAAGGTAAAATGTCAAATATTTTATTATTAAGTATCTTGGTGTATCTGACCTTGGCTTTGTACAAAGCACTCATGTGCCTCTTTCATTATGTACATAATAAAAATATCAGTGAAAACATTATTCAGCCTTGGAGATAGCAGCCTGGGTCTCACACATGCTGGAGAAGTACCTCATGATTGGGTGATACTTTAACCTCTCTATGTATTTTTTTTTTTTTGGAGAAAGACTCACTAATTTTCTAGGACTGGTCTTGTACTCACTGTCTTAGGGTTTCTATTGCTGCGATGAAACACCATGCTTTTATGAAAACATAAAAGCAAGTTGTGGGGAAAGGGGTTTTTTGGCTTACTTCCACACTGCTGTTCATCACCAAAGAAAGCCAGGACAGGAACTCAAGCAAGGCTGGAACCTGGAAGCAGGAGCTGATGCAGAGGTCAGGAGGGGTGCTGCTTGCTGGATTGCTTCCCATGGCATCTTCACCTGCTATCTTATAGAACCCAGACCATCTGTCCAGGGATATCCCCACCACAATGGGCTGGGCCCTCCCCACTGATCACTAATTGAGAAAATGCCTTACAGCTGGATCTTATGTAGACCGTCTGACAACTGAGGCTCCTTCCTTTCTGATGACTCTAGCTTGTTTCAAGTTGACACAAAACAGTCAGTACACTCACACTCTTCTGCCTCAAATCTCCCAAGTAACTGGAATGACAAGTATATGTAATTAGACCCGATATTAGTAAGTTATAGCAAAAGCTTCTGCCTTGGTTAGTAGGGTATAATACATGTTTATGGTTGGTTATGTGTGCATATGCCACTAACTTCAAACACCTTACTCCATATTTCCCCATCTACCGAGAAACTGCTACTGCTTCAGGGCTGGGTCCTACAAGAATTTATGCTTCTGTTATAACCAGGAAAGTTCATCTGGAGTGTTAAACTTCTGATATGGACTTAAAACCACATTCTCAGGCTGGAGAGATGGGGCAGTGCTGACAACACTTGCTACTCTTCTAGAAGACCAAGGTTAGATTCCCAACACCCACATGGTGGCTCATAACCATGTGCAGCTCCAGTTCCAGGAAATCCAATGCCCTCCACAGGTACCGCATGCATGTCATGCACAGACATACAAGAAAGCAAAATACTCATACACATAATTTTTAAAAATCAAAATAAAATCACATTCATGTCAACGGCATTTAGTGTAACTCATATGTTTAGGAGATAACAAAAGCTTTATATAGCTTGAATTTGCTTTTTAAAAAAAAAAATGGGATCACTAGTTATATTAGATTGGCTACTTTTCCATCTGAAATACCCAGTGTCAAGACATAACACAGACATCAGGTACACACAGGAATCGTCCTTTGCCAAGAGAGCAGCACAATGGCAGTGGTTGGTTTTTTGGAGGTACAGTGGGGTGAGATATACACAGAGAACTTAGGAAAAGAATGTGATATTAATTGAGAACAATGTCTTTTCATTTTAAAAAAGTCATGCTTCTGAGTGTGATAAGACATTTTCTGCATGGTACATACTAAAGTGATGTAGGCGGCCGAAGAGAGATGGTACCGGTTTCCAATATGGCAGCGTCCTGCATAAACAAGCCTATTGAGCATGCATTGGCCTTAAGCCCCTCCCGAGAGGGCTTATGTTAATGAGGCTCTAGCCCTAACCAATCATGGGGTTTATGCTAATGAGGCACGGCCCTAACCAATCCTGAGGCTTATGCTAATGAGGCATGGACCTAACCAATCCTGAGAGAACAGGCCGCCAGACCCGCCCCCTTGGAAGGGTATATAAGCAGTGCATTTCAGCTGCTTGATGTTCCCCATTCGATGTATGAAGATTGTTCCTAAAAGAGCTGTGAAGAAGGATCCAGTGTTGTCTGGAATAAAAGAGCTGTGAAGAAAGGACCAGCCTTGTCGTGTCTTACTTGCCGGCCAAGGGGACACGACAAAGTATCTCTGTCACATTCTTCTTAGAATGTTTACTTTTTAAGTACATGTTTAGACAACAAATGTTGAGAGTTCTTCAAGAAATGTGTAACTCCCATGTGCAAATAGTCAGGAATGTCACTAATGCCTTCATGATAAATGATATCTCTCTCTCCCTCTCTCTCTTTCTCTCTCTCTCTGGCTTACTTGAGCTCTCTTTGCCTCTCTTCTTTCCTCCCTCCCTCTCTCCCTCCTTCCCTCTCTCTTTGCTGAAGTTACATATCCACCATTATTTTCTTGAGACATTAAAGAATCCAGTTATGACATTTTTATTAACATGTACCTTTCAAAGGCTCATGGCTGAGAAAAACGTAAATGACAAGACTCCAAATGACTGCTCTATAATCATTAATGAAAATAACTGTCAAAATAATCAAAATCACAGTTTTTTAAATAATTGAAAGATAACTAAAATCATTCACAGCCTAGGGGTGTTTATTTCTGAAACAGAGCTGACTGAAATAACATCAATGAACCTGATGGCCTCTTAACTTACCCTAGTCCAACCTTCTGTCCATAGCTCAAAACTACCCTTCAAAGTAACACCCCACATTCCCCACACCTTAGCAGAGGAAGAGAGTGGGAAGCAGACATCACTGCAAGTTGGTTTTAGTGAGTGTCTGCTGGCTTCCTGGAGTGTTTTCTCAGAAAGCTTGTCTTTACCTCATTGACCTAAAACTTAAGCTGATACAAGGATAAAGACTCCTTATTACACCACCACCACCAACAACAACAACAACAATAAAAAATGAGCAAATGATTTAGATCTTGGTGTCCGAGATAAAACTTTGGATGAATGATAGATAAACCAAACTTCTTGTGAGCAAAGTCTTGGCACAGGATACTGTAGCTATCAGGAGTGTGTTTTTGCAAAGCTCTGAGCCACTTCTCAGAATCTAGGGGATTGCACCTCTTCCCAAGGCTGTGATGATGCTTGGGAAAGACCCAAGGCTTTCAAACCTCTGACTGACCTTAAATGGAGACTCAGGTTGAGTCACAGACTTCCTAGCTGTTGAAATTATGTCCTGACACATAAGAAGAACTCCTTCTGAAGAATAGAGGGTTGTTTGCTTGCTTGCTTGCTTGCTTGTTTTGCTTCCAGGCATTAGAAATAATAACCATTTAATTATTAACTAAATACTGAACTTATGGGGTCCTAGAATTCTTAGAATTTTAAAACAAACATGTGAAGGGAAAGAACTAGAACAAATTACTTCCTCATTTCAAAACTTATTACAAATTTATAATGATCAAAATATAAATATTGGCATGAAAGTAGTTGTAGAGTCCCATGGGACAGACTTGAGAAGGTAGCAATAAGCTCACATAAAAGCAGAGAATTTATTTTTGACAAGGATGCCAAGACTAGTCACTGGAGAATTTATGCTGGACAACTGGGTTGAAAAGAATGCAGGTGAGCCTTACCTCATACCAAGTAAAACAAGTGTAAAAGCTACAATTATAGAACTCTCAGAGAGAAACATAGATGTAAGTCTTCATTTCTTTGGATTAGGCAATACTTGCAAGAACATGGCACCAAAACCACAAACAAAAGGAAAAATATAAATTGAACTTAAAAAATTAAAAACATTGACATTTCAAAGATTAGTATCAAAAGAGGAGAAAGCAACTCACAGTATGGCAGAAAACATTATAGATCTGATAAAGTTTAGGACTTTTGCTTGCTATTTTTAAATGTGTTTTTATTAAAATATGTTTATTATACAAAATAGGTTTTATTATGGCATTTACATGGAAACATCTTTTATCATTTTCACCTCTCATGTTTCTGTTCTCTTTTGTCCCACCCAATCTTTTTCTTTCTTTCTTTCTTTTCTTTCTTTCTTTCTTTCTTTCTTTCTTTCTTTCTTTCTTCCTTCCTTCCTTCCTTCCTTCCTTCCATCCTTCCTCTCTCCCTCATTCCCCTTCCTTCCTCCCTCCCTTCCTTTCTCCTTTCCTCCCTCTCTTTCTTTCTTCCCTTCCTCCCTCCCTTCTTCCTTCCCTTCCTCTCTCCCTTCCTTCCTTCCTTCCTTCCTTCCTTCCTTCCTTTCCTCCTCCCTCGCTTTCTCCCTTCCTCTCCTCCTTCCTTCTTCCCTCCCTTCCTTCCTCTCTTCCTTCCTTCCTCTCTCTCTTTTTCTTTCCTTCCTTTCTTCCTTCCTTCCTTCCTTTTGGTGACCCACTACATTTCACTCAGATTGCTACAGAGACCTAGAGCTCTTTACCAGTCAATCACCACTAAAGAAAATTGTCAGATTCCTGCCTGAAGCCTACTTTCTTGTCCTTGGCCAATGTCATATTCCTGCCAAGCAACCCATTTCCTTGTCCTTGGCCCATGTCAGATTCTTGTCAAGCAGCCCCAAAGGCTCTCCACCTCTCCTCCTTTTTTATTTCATTAACAAGACTAAGCCTGTCTTAGGTCATTCTGACAAGAATGCCTTCCTTACCCATCATGGAATATCCATTATCAAAAGCAATGCACTTCTGTCTTAGGTTGTTAAGGCTCTGTGCAGAATCTTACCCATCCTTGGCTTGCCAACGTGTTAATTTAATAACTCTGTCTGGGGGTCCATTTTCAGGTTCAAGCCATGTACTTGGCTGCCAACATGTTGATGTTGTTGAAGAAAAGCTTTAACACAATGTGCAGGAAAAAAAGTATTCCCGGGACAAAAAGGGCTAGAATGATCAAGCTATATATGCCATTTTTGAAACTTGACCAAAATAGAAATACTCAGGCCATGGGTAATTTTATCTGCAGTATCTACTGCATCAATGCTCAGCAGAGCAGCATTCTTGAAATTCTTAAGCTCACTATGTAATGTTAAAACATCCCGAGATGTGTTAGAATTATGCCAAATACACTGCATGTGTCATAAAAAATTCTTCCTAATTATAATGACTACCACTGTAAATTGTAGAACTAACATGAATCCAATGGTATTTGGCATGACACTCAAGATGACTCCTTACCTTTAAATTCTGAATCTCCTTAGAGTAATTAGAATAGGATAAAGAGCATCAATTCATTCTTCCTAATGCCTATCTAAATCCTCTGGTATATTCAACACATTAGTAACATTTTTTTTTTTTTGCTAAATGATTAACTAAAGTAGCTGTCTTAACTTCTTGTGTCACAGCAATTGCAGAAAAAAGCAATAAGGCTAGAACAAAGAAGTAATTTCAGGTAGTAATCTAAATATTAGGCTAGAACAAAGAATTTCAGACAGGAATCTAAAGTTTAAGCTAGAACAAGGAAGTAGGCTTCAGACATGAAAGTGACCTTGGGCTAGGACAGGGAAATAGGCTCAGATACTTTGGTCATCCTGATAAACCCTTAGAAACAGTGATCACAGGAGTGTTCATGTAATTGGGTTTAATGCCTTGCTTTTTCTTTGACTGTTTGTGTTTATTGTCTTGCTTGTTCCTTGACTATTTGCATCTATTGCATTGCTAGGCCCTCAACCTAGAACTGACCTTAATACATGCATGTAATCAAAATGGTATAAAAGCATAAATGAGGAGGGGGGATAGGATAGGGAAGTTCTAGGGAGGGGAAATGGGGAAAGAGGATGACATCCGTACTGTAAATAAATAAAATATCCAGTAAAAAAAAAATAATCGCCATGAAAAGAAAAAGGAAAATTGTCCTCCAGCAGCCATTAAATGTGTTTAAATATTGGGGAAGTTCAAAGCTGCTGGACCCCCTCCCTTCCCCACTCACTATCGGTATCAGCCTACAGGTTCTGGGTCTGGGATGAGCAGCTCAAGGATATGGGCGGGTCTAATCATACAGAAATCTTGTACAGGAAATTGCAGCTTCTATGACTGCAATGTTACAATGTCATGGATCCCTGGTAGGTCACTCCAAACCCAAAGAATAGCAGTCCTCTTGATTATCTCCATTTCAGTCTTCACTGATTGGGCTCTTTCAGAAGCTTCTTGGAGAAGAAGTAACCCTTGCTACAGAAAAGTCATTAGATATAGAAGTGTTGTCTATTTGTATTTCATTGGTTGGATATATTCCTGAGTCAGGGAATTCTTACAAATCTAAGCTTATATTTTCATTTATTATCTAGTTGATAGATTTTCATGGACATTTTTAAGGCCCTTTAGAAGGTACCTTCAGGAGTAGAAAGGTTTTGAGGCCCCATGGGGAGAGCAACAATACCAACCAAACAGAGCTCCCAGGGTCTAAACCACCAGCCTTGGAGCACATAGGAAGGGACCTATGGCTCCAGCTGTATATGTAAGGGAGGATGGCCTTGTTGGGCATAAGTGGAAGAGGAAGTCCTTGGTCCTGTGAAAGCTGGATGCCCCAGTGTGGGGGAATTCGAGGGTGGGGAGGTGGGAGTGGGTGGGTAGGTGGGGGCACATCCTCAGAGAAGCAGGAGGAGAGGGGATAAGATAGGGGGTTCCTGGGTGAGGGGGATGGGGAAAGGGAATAACATCTGAAATGTAAATTAAATATAAAAAAAGAATGGGAGAAGGTACACATGATATACTTGAAATAAATTGTCTATATGAAACCCAACACTATGTACAATGAATATACACCAATAAAATACTGAAGAAAGAAAAAAAAAAAGAAGGTACTTTCAGTATGTGAGATGAACTTCATAATTTCAAAATCTGGGTGGAAATAAGTATTTTGAAATCCATCATACACTAAAGTGGGGTTTTCAAATATATTTTTAAAAGTGGAATAATTAGATATATTATTTTTATAATGCCTTTCTGAAACATGCTGACCTAAGTCACTTCTGAGGGAGGAAATGTCTACCAAGCCAGTTGTTTGTGTTTCATTGATGTGAAGTGAAGGCCCCATCACAGAGATCGGACTTGACATTTTATCACTGGAAGCTCCCAGATGTGTCAGCAATGGAGCTTAAAAAGGAACAGGTAATCGTTCCTCTTCAATGTTAGAAGGGACCCTACAGAACCCTGTAGTGTTGTTAAAGATTTCCATGCAGCCCTAGATGCTTGGGATTCATGGGAGACTTTTGCACAGGTAGAGGAAGGCTGCTAAGAAGGAAGCTCACCAAGGATGCAACCTGGAAATTATGTGCAGCTTCTGTGGGCTGACTTACCAATGGACTGTCAGCATCAGGCTGAGAGGGAAGAATTACAGCTCACGTCACTGGTTAAAACCCCTTCCTTGGAAAACTAGGGAATATAAGGATCAAAGTCCTGTGTCCTTAAGAGAGGAGCAGGCATTGAATCCAAAGGAAACATTTATTAAACTGTTATTCAGTGGGCAGCTATAATATTCCCTACAAATGTGTTTTTCCATGATTTCTTGTGTGAGTTAATAGGAGCAGAGCCCACAGGCCAGTGGCCAAGCTTTGTGTGACTGTCATAGGGGCTGAGGATACCCCAAAA
Organism: Mastomys natalensis; assembly: GCA_021653895.1. Lineage (NCBI taxonomy): Eukaryota > Metazoa > Chordata > Mammalia > Rodentia > Muridae > Mastomys > Mastomys natalensis. The sequence continues at coordinate 1,160,835 of JAJTUV010000036.1, forward strand.
TTAGTATACCACAGAGAAGGGAGACACTATCACAACTTTTGATTTTTTTTTTAAAGGCGGAAGGATGATTCCATTGTTGCTACCAACTATATCAAAGCTGCTCTGTCCTCTATGGTTTTGTTCATGTCAATAAACACAGTCGAATCTTTTTTGGTTCAGAGTCAAAGGCCTAAAACAAAAATCCCATCTTTTGTGCTCTGAGAAGTCAGTTGTTCAATCTTACATTAGAAATCTAGAGGCTTAAACCTCTGGAGAGCTGCCTGGACACTTAAGCGTCCAATTTCCAATCAAGCCCACTGGCCTCAACACTGTCTCAGTCTAGTGTTTACTGCTGTGACAGAAAGAAATTGCAGCTAGAGAAACACATATCCTACAAGTTCCTATGCTATTATGGAGCTTCTCCCTCTCAAAGGCAGCCCAGGGAGACACACACGTCTCTCCCCAATGCTACATGCTTCACACTGAAGGAAACAACCCACCTTGCAAAAGATGTCTCGGCTTGAAAAGGTGGACCACAGCGGCATACACACAAATTGGTGCCATATGTTGAAGAGCCTGCCTTCTTTATGCCTGAACCAGCTGTTCCCATCGCCCACATTATATTCACAATCAATCATATTTTAGCTCTTTTTTCCTGATGCAATGCCAATTTAATAAAAGAATTGCGCTTCCCTTTCTTCTTCATGACCATGAAAGCTCTTATGACCAAATAAGCTGTCTCCTCTCAGAGAGGTTCCCCTTGGAATTAATTACTTTGCAATCAAAGTATTCCTGGGCTCACGGCTCCTTTTAAAAAACATCATTGGCACTTCTTCCTAGCAGATTATCTCCCATAATTGAATCAGATTTTTTACTATGATGTCACGGAAACGAGCAAAGCAATAAAATCACATGGTATGCCCATTACAAGCTAACCTGGATGATTACTCCATGCTGGTTTTCAAATGGCAGTGTTATCTAATATTATAAATGTGTAACAATATCCTGCTGAGGAGTTGAGTCTGAGACTGAAATACGGACATGTATAGGATCATGAAATTCTGCCTTTATTAGAACATACAGCATCCATGTTAGACAGAGACATCATAATTTCTCATTAAAAAAAAAAGTAATGCTCCATAAAGAATATGTGTGTTATTCTTGTGCAAGTGCTTGTAGGGGTTAGTGAGTGTGCAAGTGCATGTAGGGGTAAGTGTGCAAGTGCATGTAGGGGTGATGCATAAATAACAACCCAGTCTTCAAGTGCTCCGGGATTCTCTACTATGTTTCTGTCTTCTCTTTTACCTCTTCCTTTCCTTACATCCTCTGGAAGCATGGGCCTCTTTCAGTTTTTCCTTGTGAAAACCCATCTTGTAGACCCTTCTAATTTTTTCAGTTATGACTGTATTAGTCAGGATTCTCTAGAGTAACAGAATTGACAGAATGTCTCTATATTAAGGGACTTTATAGGAATGACTTACAGTCTGCAGTCCAGCTAACCCAACCATGATCAGCTGTCAATGGGAAGCCCAAGAATCTAATAGTTGCTCAGTCCCATGAGGCTGGGTGTTTCAGCTGGTCTTCTGCAAAAGCTGAAATCCTGAAGAAGTAAGTTCCAACAGATGTGCTGGCAAATAAGTGCAAGCAGGAGAAGAAGAAGGGAGCCTTCTTTCTTCCATTGTCTTTATGTAGGCCTCCAGGAGAAGGTATGGTCAAGATAAAAGGTGTGTACTACTGTGCCTGGGCCTAAGCTTTTCATGGCTACTATGCTTTAAGATCTAAGTTCAAAGCCTGAGTCTTCCAGCCTCAAGATCTGGATCACAGGTATGCCCTCCTTTTCTGGTTTGTAATTCATTCTAGATATAGTCAAGCTGACAACTGAGAATAGCCATCACAATAGTAAAACTGTATGTAACATAAAAATTACCACTTTTACCATCAGATATACAGCTGGACCCCATTCAGTACACTTCTGTGGTTATATAACCACAACCACTAACTTTTGCAACTGAAACTCTGTGCCTACCTATCAATACCATCTTACACCCCCCCATTGCATATTACAGCTTTTATTATACCTGTACTTTCAGTTTCAAATAATTAGGTTTATTAACTATATAGTAAGCAATAGAAAAAGGGCAAATACATCAAATAGCAAGAAGAGAGTAAAGTGTGATCAAATCAGGAGTTTGTGATATCCAGCAGAGACAACAGGAATAACCTTACCAAGAGAACAAAAGTAACATTATTAACAGGAACTCTTACATCACCCAGCAGAAATGACTGAGGAAGCCATGCAGAAACGATGCTGGGGTTTCCATCGGCGGGATTTCCTATTCTCATGGCAGACATTTTTTTTAATGCTGTAGGATAAATAATAGTAACCGGCTGTTGGAAATGGCTTTTCCCTCTAGCTGTGCTCAGGGACATGGTGTTTTTACTCTCAGGCTGTTTTGATCTTTTCCTTTCATCTTGTCACAAGGTCAGAGAACCAGCCTGTGCCTAGGCAACCGACCTTGGAAGACACTCTGAGACAAACACACTTCAACATGAATGGTTTCCAGAACCAGCTTCTCAGAGCATTGAAGCAGCACAACACATCTTATATTATACCTCTTCCCCCCACCCTGGTAATCATTACTTCTTGATTCTATTTATTTAACTGTCCAGAGTACCTGGCTCAAAAACATGACAATCCCATGAGAAACACTGTGGCAGGTTCCCCTCAAAATTAAAAATAGGCATTACCCTAAGATGAAATAATCCACTTCTAGAAACCTTTCTGCTTCTGTGAGTTTGACTGCTCCAGACAACTCATTGTGATATTTATCCATGTGTGGGGATTTGTTTTGCTTAGTACATTTCCAAGGTTCATCCAGATTGTGGTATGTGTGATATTTACTCCCAAGATTGGCTACGGAAGGACTCTATTCTTTGTCTATACTTTGTTTATCTATTCATCCTTTTGTGAACATTTGGTTTTCTTACAGCATTTGGCTGTTGTGGCTTATGCTACTGTGAACATTGCACATATGGATAAGTCATTTCCTTTGGGGTGGAATTGCTGATTTATACAGCAATTTATATTTTTGAGTAACTACCATATCCTTTAAAGGGGCTGCACCATTATAAGCTCCTACCAAATAATACCCATATGTTTGAATTTCTCATCCTCACCAACTATTATTTTTATTCTTTCTTTTGGACCATCTTAAAGAATATCTTATTCTGGTTCAGTTTGCATTTCCCTAACAAACTAGGGATGTTTAACATCAGCTATGTGTTTGCTCATCATCCAGATGTATGTCTTCTTTGGAGAAAAATTATTCAGGTTATGAACTCATTTTTAAAATCTGGTTGTCTAATTGTAGTCCTTCATCCTATATTACTTAAAGACATTTTCCGTCATTCTGTGGGTTATCTTTTCATTCCTTTGATAGTGTCCTTGGATATAGACAGTTTTCATTTTGATCAAGTCCAGCTAATCTATGTTTCCTTTTGTGGCCAGTACTTTGGGTATCCTGTCAGCAAATCATTACCAGGGCCAGAGATATCAGTGGTGAGGAGTAGGCAGAGGACCTAAGTCTGGTTCCCAGAACTTTCCTGATGCTCACTGCCTGTAACTCAAGCTCTGGGGATCTGAAACCCCCATAGGCATCTGCACTCATGCCACACACAATTATAACATAAAATAAATATTTTAAAAAGAGATCATTGTCAAATCCAATGTTGTCTTTCCCTTATGTTCTCCCCTAAGGTCTGTATAGTTTTAAGTTGGGTAATCAAACAGGGTCACTTTCTGTAGCCTCTCCCCACTCCTATTCTCTGCTCCCTGATCAATATGTGGTTGACCTCTCCTGGCCATCAATTGATTTACATCTATCTGTTCTTTGTAATGGAATATGAAATCTGTGAGGGAAGAAAAAGGAGTTCTATTTTCTTTGTTTAGTACTCAAGCTGGCAGTCTTCTTCACAAGTCCTTTTCTATCCTGGTGATTGCTTCAGTCAGGGTTCAGTGACAGAACACAAGAAAGACTGAGAGCAGACTTTAAGGAACACTAGGAGCCTTTTGCTAATTGTTCAGCAAGTTGCAATAAGCCAATGGGCTGCATTAAGGAACTATGCAGAACAGCCACAGGGAAACCGTGACCTTAGAAAGGAAAGCAGACCTTCCATGATTTCCACTTGAGGAGTTGGCTACTCAATGTTGCCCTGGCAGTGACCCAGGGAGGGAAGAGTTCATGATTGCTGCTAAAGTCAGAGGCTCTGAAGTCACACTCATGTCTGCAAGATATGCTTTGGTAAGCAGGAGACACTCCACAGGGTATCCCACCTCTTGATACCCATGAAGCCAGAGACAGGACAATACAGTCCTCTTGATACATATAGATACATATATATATAATATATATATATATATATATATATATAATCAATATATCAAGATGGAGAAACTTAAATTGCAACAGGAAATTTAGCTGCAAGAGGGGTCAGAAAATGCTCTGAGCTTTTCACCCTCTGAAGGACAGGAGGACATAACAGAAGTTGAATGCCAAGGCCACATTCACTGCCCTTTATCACCAAGGTCAAGATGATGATGGCAAAGTCAAAGTACACACACAAGGTGGCCGTGGTCATCATTATGTAAAAGATCTGCAGCATTTGAAGCTATAGGACAAAGCTTCAGATTGCCAAGCTTCCTTTAAGATTGTTACTGGGCTGAGTGTGCTGACACACACCAGTAGGCAAGCATTGAAAAGAATGAGACAGGAGGATTATGAGTTGGAGGCCAGCCTGGAATTGGAGCTTAGGTTGCTAGCCTAATGTGCATGAAGCCCTAGGGCCTATCCTCAACACAATATAAATCAGGCGTGGTGGCCTGTAACTCCCACCCTGGGCAGAGAGAGGCAGGAGGATCAGGAATTCATTGTCATCCTCAAGTACACAAAAAGCTTGAGGCCATCCTGGGCTACATGAGACCCTGTCTCAAGGAATATATATATCATATATATATATAACATATATATCATATATATGTAACACACACACACACATATATATATTGGATAGTTCATTTTTCTGTTATCTAAAACATGCCTAAATTCCTGCCATCATGGTCAAAGCAGAGGCTTTTTTGTGGCTCTCAAAGGGCGCCACAGTACTCGCAGACTCTCAACAGGGTGCTCTCAGCCAGTAGGCGCTCCATTCTTCTAGTCCACACTGCTCTTTGCAGTACTCTGACTTTTCCTGCGTTTGTGAAGAAAATCAACCATGTTGAACAAATTAGGAGTTCCTGGATTTGTAGCTTCCGGTTGTGGTCCCGATTGCTGGTTGCTTCTGTGGGACTTATATCTTTTGGGCTTACCTCAGGGTTGTACATACCTGATTTGGCAGCAAAGACACACAGGAACTAAACTCACTGTAAACTCAGGAGTTGCATTGGTTACTTAGGGCCGTGCATCTGGAATCTACCTTTTCTTTCACTTTTTGCCCAGTAGGGTCAGAATCTTTCTGGAGATGTAAGTGTCCACTTTCTGTGTACTCTGTATAGAAAGGAAAGACTACACAAAACATTGCCCCACAAATACTGCTATATTCCTTTGGTTCTCTTCCTATTAGCCTCAGTTTTCTTGATCCTGGTGTGTTTGAACTGAAAGATAGACTCAGGTCAGCCTCTTTTTCAGTTCCGCTGAACAATTTACTCTGAACTATGAAATAATCAAAACAAAACAAAAACAAACAAAACCATGAAGTACAGCACAGGGCTAGATTCAGCAGGGATTAGAATCGGCTTGAATAATTCGCTGTAGCTGTTCTTCCTCCTCTCTTGGCTGAGCCTCCTGCATACTGATGGATTAAACCCCACACCGCCCTGGACATGAGCTCAGTTCTCTTGCAGTGTTTCGGTGCATGGAGGCTCTAAGCCTTTCAGCTGGATGAAAGAGCAAACGCTTTTCAGATCGCAGAAAAAGCAAGTGTCTTCAGAAGGCTGCCCTAAAAGTCTGAGATTCATTCTGATTGGACCAGGTTAGGTCACTTGATATCTCTTCAACCAATCATTGTGGTCATTTGGCTAGAATCCAAAAATTGATTGGCTTAAACCAAGACCACAAGCTCCACCTTCACATCTTGAACAAAGGCTCTCAGATTGTCTGGATTCAGGAGCACACAAGATGGATTCTCTAGTGCCCAAATCAGTCTGAAATCACAAAAGAAGTGTTGTACAAGGGAGATAAAGGACTATGTAGTTTCTTTCTTGTCCCTATAGCCTTAAACCCCAGCACAGTCCCTGGTAAGAACAGTTCATGAATAACGTGTGGCAGTCACCTTACTGCCTTGCTCCAGAACAGCATAAAAATGATACAAAGAGGCTTAGTGAGCCCAGTGTGGTATATCAGTAGTTCAGAGCCCATAGTGTGTGGCTATGCAGTGAATCGGAGGCCAGTCTGGGGTTACATAAGAACCCCTCTCAAAACAAAAGAAAACGAAGTAGAGCCAAAGTTATCCAATGACTTCCTAGCTGCCATCCACTGCGTGTTTTTCAAGCCCATGTTGTTCACTTTTTTCACACCATCAAACGTTGTCTGAGAAGGTGAGCGTCAGTCAGCGGCATTTCTCAGCAGCAATCCAATTGTTCTTCAAGAAATCAGGTCAAATTCAGTCGCCTGTTGATACCTTCAAGGACAAATGAATAGAGCCTGATAGAGCTGGAAGCAACTCAGATGTATTTGAAAATCTATTCTTACTATTCAATTGCACCGAAAATTTTACTGTGGCTTAACTTCAGGCCATGGAATAATTCTTCTGTACAAGATAGGCACCTTGGAAAGGCCCTTTTCCAAATAGCTGACCTGCAATGTTAATGTTAATCTACTTTCTAATCATCCAAATAAGTTTGAGCATTTTTAGATGGCTATAAGGAAGGCTAGAGTTTTGTTTTGTTTTTAAAATTAAAAAAAAAAAAAAGCTATTTTAAGATGTTGGGTTTCCATAAAAGTCACAAACACTGCTGGAGGAAAAATTAAAAATCTAGAGGAAAGACCCTATAGAGGAGGAAAGGTGAATGGGGTAGAAAGGAACTGTGTGTGAGCTGCCATTTCCATGGGCAAACCATGGTTATGGGGTGTGCTATAGAACTCACTACAAATACACTCAGGACACAGAACTGTGCACTGTAACTTAGCAAGAGGCTCACAATGAATTTGGTATAAACATGCGTTAAGTCACAAATGGATGTTCCTTACCACGCAGATGCTGATGGGGTGAGGTTTACCATATGAGTTTTAGCTTTGTTCTCATTGCTTCTGACACCATTAGGTTTTTTTGTTTGTTTGTTTTTGGGGTTTTTTTTTTTCTTTTCTTTTTTTCTACTAGCAGGATCCATTTGGGGGAATAGGATCTTATCACCATAGTTACCTCAGGAGCTAGTCATCAGCATTTCCAGCCTCACCTCTCTGGACCCTTCATCGCTGCGTTAAATTTCCATCTCTCATGTCCCAGTATACGTGTTCTTCCTCCCCACATATGCTAAGCTGTGATCTTAAACCATCCACACACTTTGCTATACGTAACTGGTGACAACTTCACACACTAACTTCAAGCACTGTTAGTAAAATGCCAGCCACCAGTCACTGAGGAGGCTAAGCCCACACCCACATAGGTTAGGTTGCAGTGTCTGTGGTTGAGGCAGCATTGTAAGAATGTCTATGGAAGCAGATCTTCTCAGCTCATCACCAGAAAGAAATGGCTGGCCCCCACAATCGTGCTTAAGAATATTTCCTAAATTACTTAAGGATCTCTCTTTAGCCCCCTACCCCACCTCTGAAAGACTGTACCATCTCTCAATAGTGCCAGCCTAAGGACCAGGCCTTTAACTATAGGCCTTTGGGGGATAGTCAGGTTCTAAAGTAATGCAGATTGTATCCCACTCTCTGTCTGTGCCTTACACTGCTTATCAGTACAAATCAACAAGGACCTCTGAAGCCGCATGCACCGCAAGTCTACTGCAAAGGTTTAGCGCCTCTCCTGCTTGGTTGGCGATCCATTCTGATAGCAAGCTGTTAAAAGTTTACATCCATGGCAGTTTCCGTTTTCTTCATCTCCAAGCTCTGTCTGTGTGTCCTGAATCTCACTTGCTTTAGGAACCAACAAAGTGGGGGCTTTGTCATTCAGGGGCTGAAGTGTAACAGCTGGAATCATATCTGAGTCTTTAAAAATGACTTATTTCAGCCTAGCCATTCAACGAATGAGGGAAGTGAAGCCTGACAGCACGAGGCAGGCCCAGACATGTTTGACTCAGTCCTTGGTCTAGAACCCAGGCTTTCTGGCCACTAAGTCTGCTGCCATTCCTCCTCTCAACTCCTCCCAAGGGCTGAGGTCCCAGAGAAGCTGAGAAACGGATGGCAATGTTGTATTCTTTTCCTAGTTCTGCCAGCTTTTAATTCTGTGCTCTCGAGGGTAGTTACGTTTTTATGTCTGTTTCATTATTCATGAAAATAATCATGTTGTTTGGCAAATACATTTTTTAAGTTCTAATGAAATGCTTGGTATGTGGAGAACACAAATGCATCCTAGGCAATATTATTTCTGAACAATGACTAAGCCCTTGAGTACCCTGCCTTCTTCTACATACAGAAGTGAATCTTTCTTACTTAGACAAGCTGAACCTACATGGGCAGTTATGATGTTTCCAGAAAACCACAAATTCCCCCTTAGAGGACCTCCCAAATGCAATGAGCATCTCAGGTCATCTAAATAAACTATAGTCAAACTCCAACTGCTTTAGGTGTTTTCTGTAGTTGACTTCAAACTGGGTGGATGGAAGCTTTGATTGGAAACCAAACGCTCACAGCAGATGCAGTGTGTGGCTGGGGCTGCAAGAATTTCAAAGACATTTGTTATTTTTGAGCAGCTTTTGGGGGATTTGATGAAAATGTTAACCAAGCAGGACTTGGAAGGAAGAAATACTTAATTTGTGGTGAGATGTTTCATCCCTTCATTCTGAATAGACTTTCGTCTGGGCACTTGCTTGAGTTGTTTACAAGAGCCATTATTTCATGGGAAAATAAAAGAGGCCCTTAAATCACAGAGAAAAGAAAAAACTAGAAAAGATATGTTGGCTGCAAAGAGGAATCATAAAATATTTTCTGTGGGTTTCAGAAAAATATGCACATGTTTTGCAATTTATAAATCCTTACGGAAATGAAAACTCTGAAGATGGCAGATGCCAACTTAGAGGCACTTTCTTATAAACTGTAAGGAAATTGATTGGAAAGTAAATTTTCCAGGCTGTGGTCCAGAGGAAAGTGGATGGGTGACAGATAAACATGGCACGTTGACCGTACTTAGTTTTTCTTGGTTCAGATGTTGACTTCTGCTGATGCACCCCCATTGAACTACACTAAATGTCCTGTATCCTCAACTCTTTCCTCTCTCCTTTTTCAAGGACTCATCTCAGGATCAACCTTTGGGGATTTTTGCTTTCTTGCTCACTGTTTCTGCCTCATATGTAACTCAACAAGAGCAGGGAATGTTTAATTCCTTAATGCACCCCTGCTCCCAGAACACACAGAACACAGAAAGACGCTCGTTCACATACTGGAGGAGTACGTGAACACAAGAGAGTGTGATTCTTACAATGGCCATTTTGAATAAACTCTAGGGTTAATTCAGTGCCGTGCATGAGCTGTCAGTCAAATTGGACATGTGATCAAATTGATTGGGATTTTGGTCAAATTAAACAGACAAATCAATCAACTTGATCAACCTAGGAATGTCATTCAGAGTTTTAGTACACATTTGGTCTAGCCTTAATTTTTGAGGGGGTTAAGATCTATTTCTGATATACCTACTCAATAATTCTTCTCTAATTGGTTGTTACACACACACACACACACACACACACACAATTGCAAAACAATTAAGTTGCTGAAGCAAAATAGTTGATTTAAATAACTCAAACCAAATCAAGGCTCACTGATTATAGAGCCATGTGGTCAGGCTATCGACCACAAATCAAACTGCTTTAGAGGTTTGGCAGGGCCTGTGACACTGATCGCACTCTCTCTTTGCATATTTCAAATGACTGGAAAGGACTTTCTAGGGTTTAATAGGTGTTGAGTCAGACTGCATGAAATGCGCAAAGAATTTCATTCACTCATTTTGGAATAGAGAACTTCACAAAAGATTAATAATAAGGAATAAAGGTGAGCCATCAAGACAAGGACAAACTGGCTGGCAGCAGTGACACCCACAGCCACAGGTCATCACCACCACACAGTCAAAACAAATAAAAGTGAAAATCAGTTTCCTAAAACCTAAAATCACTTACAAGGAAAACAGAAAGGAACCTCCAAAGCGTATTGCCAGCAGGAACACCAATGACGGGCAGGGCTGTGTCCTCAGAGCTGCTGCTTCTGCTGATGTTGTTATTACTTAGTTTTCTGAGATAGGATCTCCATAGCCCAAGCTGGCCTCAGCATAGAGCCAAAGGTGACCTTGAAGTCTGGGTCCTCCTGCCTTCACTTTTTAAGGGTGGAATTATAGGCATGAGTCAATATAGTGGGGCTCTTAAGAGGTTTTTGCTTTGTTTGTTTTTAATGAGGAACAAATATGACCTATCTAGTAACTGGGTCCACTGTTAGAAATGTTTTCTCAAAAAATACATTGTACCAAATACACTGCACCAGAGAAGTGCGGGTCTGTTAATGTGAAAGAATGTAAATTGTTTTGTGTGTTTGACATCAGCTCTTCATGGTTATTTGTGCTAAAGGAGGGTGTTCTAAAATCTCATGGCCAAAGTCTTCACCAAACATCACAAGGAGCCTTTGTTCATGTCATAACAATAGCGGTTATTGCAGCTTTTTACTGGTGGAAAAAAAAAATCTTTTTGTGTTGTTGAAGAAAAGGTATCTTCTCCCAGGGGTTAAGTTGTACGAAGCTTATTCAGGGCATTGAAAAATATAAGTATTGAGGGCCAAAAATAAAATCTGGGGTAGGAAAGGAAGAACTGATTCATGAATTGCTCCATATATAGTGATGAAGGACTGTGTGTGACCAAGGACAGGAGGCAAAGGCATTTTCATGTCAAAAGTGGAATGTCTTCTCACTTGTAGTATTTGATCAATATAAAAGTTAATCATTCCCATACACATCCAGTGCTCTGTACTACATATTCTACATAAATCATCTCATCCAGCTCCATAACAAGCACATGTGGTCTATGTTGCCATTCCGTTTTGCAGATGGGGCTATAAAGCTCAAAGTTGAGCATCCATTAGGAAGCAGAGCCAGCTGGAGGTCAAAGTCAGGCATCCATGCAGTAGCCAGCAGCTTGAGAAAAGCACATCAGCTAGTCAAGTCCTGCTTTCCCTTGGGTAACATGCCACCCTCAATTTTGGAATAAGCCAATTCTGCTTGTGCCTTTAAAATCTGGCTTCCTGGAAAGTTCAGAATAGGAACAGAGGGGAAGACAGCCTCGATCCATTTAGATAGAGCCAGAACACAACCCGGGTGCAAAGAATGCATGTTCCCTCCATAAAGGGTTTCTGTTTTGTGTATTTCGGATGAAGTCAAACCTATGGAGAAAGGTGAGTCACTACTGACTTGTAAAGGTTTTTCACTGGGATGCAGAAGGGAGAGACACACCAAGATGTTCATACTGGGGTTGCAAAGTGGATCACATCTGTGTTTATTTGGTCAGATTTTCTGGAGAAAATCAGAGCTCTGAGTGAAATGGCAAAAAGTGCAAAGCTGTGCCAGACACAGAGAGAAGGCAAGAGGAGAAAGTGGAGGAGAAAGTGAAGGAGTTTCCAGACAAAACTGACAGATGAGAACGGCAGAACAGAGCCATGATGGCTGCCAGCCTGTGGGCGCAGTATGTGCTGGGGGTGACTGATTAAACTAAGGGCCATTTGGAATGCTGTGGACGCTGTTTCACCTCCTCACTCAGACGGGAAGGACAATCTGTATGAAAGGAAAAAACCCTACCAGCCTTCCAGATCTCTTCATGAATTTGTGTAGACCTACCTCAGCTACTTCCAAATGACTTCTGAGTCTACATCCTTGTCACCAGCAATTCGAACTCCTATCTCTGCAAGGGACATGGCAGGGGAACAGATGAAAATCAAATGTGCAGTGGCAAGAGAACCCCAGGCTGTCTGTCAAGAGGCAGAGGGAGCAGAGGCATACCCTTGTAATGAAGTGCTAGAAAGATTGTTAAGACATCCCAGCTACAAGATAAATCTTCATCTCACCAGTGGGATCGCCTGGCTCCCAGGCAGACAATACTCCAGGTGAATGGCCTCTTGTCTGAACAAAGCAATTGTGCCCTGAGAAAGAACAATTTCCCTGCATATTGCAGAGGAAGTTAAAATTGGCACTTTGGAGAAGGGATTAAAAGTGCCTGTCACACACATTTCCCGTAGCCTGCCTCGTTCCTGAGCTCTCGAAGCCTACTATCCTGGAGAGAACTGTCTTGCTGTTCCAGTATAATCCAGCACTTCAAACTGTTGACTGGACTACAAACTTTCCTGGAAAGCGCAATTGTCCTGGCTTCACTTGGCTTATACAGAAACCCAGCTGCATGCTGCCAGAACCTGAGCTGGAGATTCAGAAATCTCTCTGACAACTCGGTTCCTCTGGCACCCAACATAGTGAACACTGAACTTGAACAGGCATTGCAACAGGTCATTCCCCTTGACTGATTGTATATTGTGTGTAATGGGAAATATTTAGCACCAGAGTGAGGAAGAGCTGTGCTTTAAGCCTAATGAGTTGCTGGATGCTACACAAAGGATGTCGAGACTCTGGCAATCACTGTCCAGGACTGTTTGTATTACACTAGTACAAGTGAGAGAGGCCCACAAATGTCTTACTTGGCTGTAATATGTGGCTTCAAAAATCAGTACAGAGCTGGGAAGAAGAGGGCTTGGGGTGTGAAATGAATGGTGTTTAACAAAATGGCCCTGGTGTTCTTGTTGTTGCACACCTGATCCTGAAGGGTATGACCATGAAGGGCGGGGAATAGGACATGAGCAAAGACCTTCTAGGAGCCTGGAAGTGAACATCACATTGGAAATTCTGGGCATCACTTTCATAGTCTTCTTCCTGGGTCAACAGGAAGGGCTAAGCAGACAGAGCAGATAGTGCAGCGGGAAGAACTTAAGAGCTGTTGGGGACAGAAGGCCAAAGGTTCATTTCCCTCCTCTCTAGAAGTAGCTGGATGACTGAAGAAACCTGGCACCCACACTTATTATTAACAAGGTCATGAGGTAATGTATTCACTATGTGCATTAAACTCTAAGATACAATTTTTTTTTTAATTAAGCTTATTTTATTTTATTTTATGCCTAATGTCCTCAGAAGCCAGAATCGGGTATCAGACCCCCTGCAACTGGGGTTATCTAATGAACATTTTCAGCAAAATAGCAGGATACAAAATTAAACACAAAAAATAAGTAGCCTTCATATGTACAAATAACAAACTGAGAAAAAAGTCAGGCAGTTACCTTTCAGAATAGTTTAAAATATACATCTTGGAATAACTCTAACCAAGCAAGTGAAAGACTTGCATAATAAATTCTTTAAGACAATGAATAGAATTGAAGAAGCTACATGGAGCTGGAAATGCTCCCATGCTCATGGATTGACAGGATAACATTGTAAAATCGACACATTCAACTTAATCCTCATCAAAATTTCAACACAATTCTTTACAGAAATTGAAAAACCAATCTTTTTTTTTTTTTAGTTTTTAGTTTTATTTTTTCTGTAGACCAGGTTGAACTCAAACTCATAAAGGTCCACCTGTCTTTGCTTCCCGAATTCTAGAACTAAAGAAGTATGTGCCACCACTCCCAGAAAAAAAAAAAAAAAAACAAACAAACCAAAACTTAAACTTCACATACACCACAGAGAGAGAGAGAGAGAGAGAGAGAGAGAGAGAGAGAGAGAGAAAGGGGCAGAGAGAGAGAGAGGAGAGGGAGAGAGATATCAGAAAAGCCAAAACAATCCTGAATAATAAAAGAATTTCTAGATTCCCAGATTTCAGGTTGTATTACAAAGTTTTAGTAGTAAAAAAAAACAGCATACTATTAGCATAAACATGGCACAGTGACCAATGGTCTAGAACTGAAAACCTGAACATAACTCCACATAATATGAACACCTGATTTTTTTTTTTTTAACAAACAAACCAAAACTGCACACCAAAAGAAAAACAGCACTTCCAACAAATGGTGCTAATCAAACTGGATGGTGGCATGAAGAAGGATGAAACAGATCTGTATCTGTCATCAGGCACAAAGCTCAACTCCAGATATATCAAGGACCTTGGCATAAGACCAGATATCTTGAATCTAATAGGAGAGAAAGTGGGGAGGGGGTTTAAACTCATAAGCACAGGAAAAGATTTGATGAATCGAACCCTAATAGTGCAGCCATTAAGACTGAAGTGAAGTAAAAAGTTTGTATATAGCACAGGACACCATAATTTGAGTGAGGAGACAGTTTACAGATGGAAAAATATTTACCAGTAATATATCTGACAAAGGATTATTATGTGAAATACACTAAGAACCCAAAACTAAACATCGAGGAAACAAATAAAGCAACTGGAAATAGAATCTAGAACTAAACAGAGAGTCTTCAAAGATAAAATACAGATGGCTGAGAAATACTTTTAAAAATGTTCAACATCTTTAGGAAAAATGCAAATTAAAACTGCTTTGAGATTCTATCTCACCCCGTCAGAATGACCAAGATTAATAAAACAAATGACAACAGAAGCCGACAACAGTTTAGGGAAGAGAAATGAATTTATTCATTTCAGGTGGAAATGCAAACTGGTACAGCCAGTGTGGAAATCCCTGTGGAGGTTCCTTAAAATGCTGAAAATAGATTTACCACAAGATCCAGTTCTATACTCTTGGGCATGTACACCACTACAGAGATATTCGCTCATCCATGCTCAGCACTGCTCTACAGCCAGAAACTGCAGACAGTCTAGCTGTTCATCAGCTAAGGAATAGATAATGAAAATGTGATACATTTATACAATGGAATATTATCTAGCTATTAAGAAAAATGAAATTATGATAAACAGATGGAGCTATAAACAGTCATCCTGAGTGATGTAACCTAGACCTAGGAAGACAAATGCTACATGGTTTCTCATATACAAGTGTGTCATCTTTTAAGTTGTAGATATGTTTGTTTTCGCTTAGTATATCCTCAGTGGTTAGGTAACTTGTAAGGGACCAGGAGGGAGGGGGAGATTTTCCAAGGAAGAGAAAATAGAAATAGCGTTAATTTTTTAAAATTTTTTATTGGATATTTTATTTATTTACATACAGATGTCATCTCCTTTCCCCATTTCCACTCCCTAGAACCCCCTATCCCATCTCCCCTCCTCCTTTATGCTTTATACCATTTTAATTACATTAATTAAGGTCAGTTCTAGGTTGAGGTCTAGCAATAAATAGATGCAAATAGTCAAGGAAAAGCAAACAATAAACAAAATAGTCAAAGAAAAAACAAGGCATTAAACCCAATTATGTGAACACTCCCATGATCACTGTTTCTAAGGGCTTATCAGGATGACCAAAGTATCTGAGCCTACTTCCCTGTCCTAGCCCAGGGTCATTTTCATGTCTGAAGCCTATCTTCCTTGTTCTAAACCTAAAATTTAGATTCCTGTCTGAAATTATTCTTTGTTCTAGCCTAATATTTAGATTCCTGCCTGAAGCCTACTTCCTTGTTCTTGGCCAATGTCAGATTCCTGCCAAGCAGCCCATTTCCTTGTCCTAGGCCCATGTCAGAGAATATAGTGTTATAAAGGGGAAAGTAGAATAAGATTAAATGGGGAAGAGGATGGAACATCAAGGTAAAGAGCAGAATATGAGGAAGAACACTAACACTAAAGTCTTTGTGAAAAGCTATTGGAAACCCGCTATTCTAGAAGCTTCCTGAGTTATATAAAATGATTTAAATGGAATTGCGATATAACAGGGAATACAATGCCCCGATTAGATTTCATACTCTACCAAGTAAAATCCAAGTACCAAAGATGAGTTACATCTTGTTAAATCAAAGTCCAAAAAGCCCACCTAACCTCTTCCTAAAACAGTAAAGGAATCAATGCTATTGATTGCCCTCTACAACATGTCAATCAGATTCATTTGTAATGAGAGTTAAGTATAGAGGCTAGATTTTCAGAACCTGGGTTGGACTCTCTTGTTCTCCACTAAACCACACCATGACCCCAGGCACATTATTTAACATCTCTTCTCTCATCTAGTTAAGCAGGAACAATAAGAATATCAACATTAGGTGAATACTATGCAGATGGAGTGAGAGACTCCACTGTGTTGTGTATAATATGTGTATGCTCCATGTGTATAATATGAACAATGGTTAGCACATAACGAAGACTCTAAGATGTCACCTAAGGTCCCTTTCTAAAGTCCATCCTAATATAATTTTACATTGTAAAATGTTCTGTGGGCGTGATGGTCAACTGTCACCTTCGATTGATTATGAAAAGCCTAGGTATTAGGAAGCCACACTTTGGGGAACGTCTGTGTGAGTGTTCCTGGGATTGACTGAGAGGGTAAACGCTGTCCTGAATTTGAGTGAGATCATCCCATGATCTGAAGAGGTCTTGGAATGAATAAAAGTATGAACTGGAATCTTCTTGCTCTGGGCTATTCACATCTGCCAAGATATAAACAAGGTCCTCTTGCCATAAGTGAGACCCTCCTGTGGCCATGATTTTCTCGTCATGGTAGACTGTATATTCAAACCATGAGCCACAGCAAATTTTTCTCTATAAATTTGTGCTTGTCAGGTATTTAACCACCACAGGGAGAGAGATAGCTGACATTCTGATTTGTTCCAGTGTCCCATTTCTTTAGAATTACCCTCCACTCTGTAACCTGTATACTGTTAGGGGTCTTTCCTTCCAATACAGCCTTGCCAATCCCCACATTCCCGAGATGTTCACATTAGGGATTCCTGTGGAAACATAAGACTATCCAAAACTTGGAGTCAGACCCTGCCCATAGTTCAGGGGCAGCTGTACCCACCCCGGTGCATACCTGGGATCCAGAGGTGGCCCAGGAAAATGGCTGTAAATAGAACAGCAGGACAGCCCTGCCGTGCAGACCTCTGTTGCAGGGCCTCCCTCAAAGCCTGGTATTGTCAGGAAGGTTTGGAGGCTAAGCTGTTTTATAGTGAGACAGGGACATAATGGGATGAAACAGGCTGCCCACTGTTCCACTGACCTTTATTAAGCACACAGAGGTTTTGTATAAAAACGCGCACACATACTACTAAAATGGATTCTGCTAACCAGGTAAAGGCCAGCACAGATTGGCCTATTCATAAAAGATCGCCCTTTCTGTAACTACCAGAGAGGTTTATAGGCAGAAGCTCGGTTTCACCCATAAAGCTAGGATTTACTTTATACGAGCTGTCAACAGGCATCAATTAAGCAATGGAAGAAGGATCATGTCTTCATTCGGATCCGGGAGCTCTAGCTAAGAGCACAGCTGCTCTGACCACGTTTTCAGCTGTAGGGGACCACGTCTCAAGTGCATAGTTAATTTCCAGTGAGAAAGGATATTCTAGTCTATTTTCAAGATTTATCTTTATTTTTAAATGCATGTACTTATGTGTGTCTGAGTGTGGGTATGTACTCGTGAACATGAATACCTTACACACGACAGAAAAAGTCTGGAAAATGAACGCAGGTCCTCTGCAAAAGCAGCAGGTGCTTTTAAGTGCTAAGCCTATTTCTCCAGTCCCTGGGCTTCTTGATTAGTACTTATGCACAAAAAATTATATTTATTCTGTCCTTTCCTTCCCTACTTCTTTTCTTCAGCGTGAGTATGGGATGGGGAGATTTTAGGGTTAAATTCTAAAATAAGCTGCATTCAAGAAGAGAAAGACTTTACTACACAATTAACCGTCTACTTGCCAGAGTAGCACTTAGAAACAGGACACTGCAGAGCTGACAGATGACAGTTTCTAAGCAATCAGAATGGTTTCTAACCATTCTACTGGGGAAGGAGCTACAGGGCTGCTAAGGTGAGCTCAGCACCTGCCCTTGCCTGTACTTTTCCCAGCATCCTCTCTGCCCTCTGCCCTCACCCAGGCCTCTGTAAACAGGATCACATAAACAGTGAGAGGCTCTGATACCCTGCTTCACTAAAAGGTTCACTCTGGGTTCATTACTGCACCCTCCCTCATCCCAGGGCTCTCGTTGGAATGTGAGCAGTCTCTTAGTTTCCAGGTATGCATTCTGTCGATGTGGATTGTCATTCATCGGCAGTCATTTATAGCAGGGTTAGGATATGATATGAAGAGAGAGGATGCAACAAAGGAAGAATAGGCTTCCTGCTGCTCTCCTGACATTTATTCAGTTGGAGTGGGAGTGTGTTTATATCAATCCAAAACAGCTGCCGCACAAACAGCCTGCCATAAAGAAGCAAAAGGACAGAAGAAGTGAGGATGGGAGGGGGAGATGCCTGAGCCTAAGATACTTGATGAGTGAAAGATTCTCTCTCTCTCTCTTTCTCACACAACACACACACACACACATAACAATACAAAGAGAGAGAGAGAGAAGAGAGAGAGAGAGAGAGAGAGAGAGAACTCACATATAGGCAGAAAACTATTCTTTTAGTATTAAACGTGTAATTTGGTAGAAGATCTAATAATCAAAGATATGAATCATATAAATGGTTGGCTTTGGCTTTCTCAAGTAAAACTGGAGCTGGCAAAAGTGCTGTGCTGACAGATTGCAGGTAGAAATATGCAACAAGCAGCTGGTCCTGGGGTCTCTGCACAGTTTCTCAGCTTGCATCGCTGTTTGTGGTGCAGCATGGGTGTGCTGACACCTCTGTTTCAATTGGTAAAATATTGGGGTGCCACTTAAAGCTTAACAGGGCCACACAGAAACCATCTAACAGCCTCCCCACCTCCACACTTCTGTACACTGTGTGTGCATAGGTATGCATGCGTTGTGTGGGTGGGTGTATACAGGAATTTGTATGCACATGCATGTGGAGGCCAGAGATTGATGCTGTATGGTTTCCCCAAATACTCTCCATCTAATTTGGGGGATACAGAGACTCTCACTGGACCCAGAACTTACTAACGGAGCTAGGTGGTTATAGGTGGCTGGCCAGTAAGCTGCATGGGTCTCCTGTCTCTATCCTGTTAGCACTGGAATTACCGATGCTCCAGTCTGTTTTGTTTCTTATGTGAGTGTTGAGAATATGAACTCAGGTCTTCTGTTTTCATGGAGAGCACTTTACCAACTGAGTCATCTCCCAGCCCCCTTAGCATTTTCTACTCATTGCTGTATGTTCTATACAGGCAAACTATACTGTATACAAACTATATAATGCATACAAGCAAACAATACAGTATACAAACTATATAATGTATACAGACAAACTATACAGTATACAAACTATACAATGTATACAGACAAACTATATAGATTCTTAACGTGGATCAAGATAGTCACGATCCCTGCGGACTTCTGTGAGCATTCACCTTTTGTTGGGAAGGAGTCTGGTGCTCGAGTCTACACATCAGTAATGAAATCCAAGGTCTCTTCCTATTCCTGAAGGTCTGTTTACAGCTCTCAAAGTCTTGCAAGCACAAGCATGATAGGAGGTTTGATTGAAGCACACACTGCTGAGACTGCCCGGAGCTCCCCAGAGCTTGCAGCTTGTGTCTCTAGGTGAGAATGGAATTTGCATTTTTAACAAGTCTTCAGTGCCAATGTTGCTGGTCACTGCTCCACTAGACAACCTCAGAGAAAGCCCCAGAAAAGTGCATCTGTACTTTCAGGACATAAGCTCAGGCTGCTTCTGGTATCCTGGGGGGAACTAAAAAGCTACTTGAATCTGGACCTATCCCTGAGGCCCACAGCTGACAATAATGTGTCTATTCCCTAAAAAGAAGACAGAAACATTTAAGACGGATGCCTGTCCATGGACCCTTATTGGCAATGATACCAGCCTAGAACATGCACAGGTCAAATAGAGCCAAAAACCCCCATGGGCCACGTAGACCAACAAGGAAGCTGCTGTGAGGTATGCGATTCTTTCCCCACTTTATCTCCAGAGTGGTAAGAACAGGATGCAGTTCCTCCCTGTGTCCTGGATGGTTCAAATTACTTAGAGCAGAAGACCACAGGAGACAAGAACACAGATGCATGACTGTAAGATATTCTTTCCACTTGAACATTTGTCAGGTAATGGAAACTATAGACCCCCTAATAAAGCAGGCAGCTCACATCACAGATTCCATCATCTCTAAACTTAGACACCATTCTTTCTTTTACTTTAGTTCCATAGACTTAACTATTTCTCATTGAAATACATAAAAAAATATATACATAAGCAAATAAATAACAAGTAATTGGGGCTAGAGAAATGACTCAACAGTTTAGAGTACATGCTACCCTTGCAGTGGACCTGGGTTCAGCTCCCAGTACCCACACAGTGGCTTATATACAACTCCAGTTCCAGGGGATCCAATACCTCTTCTGATCTCCTTAAGTACTATCTACATGCACATAGTGCACTTACTTATGTGCGGGCAAAAACTGATATACATAATAAGTAAATATAAAAGTAAGACAAAAAGGAATCCATCAGAGTTCCTGTGTATTCCACAGTATTGAGCTTCAGAACCAGCTTGAAAGGTGGGTGTTCACTTGCTGGCTCAGGGCTGTACTGTCCCATGTCAACCTTGCAGAATGTGCTTTATCAACATTGCAACACGTTGCAAAGCTTTGAGGTTGCAAAATCAAATGCTAATCTCATCGTGTACCAAGCACTGAGCAGTCTAGCCTGTTTCAAATTCTAGGTTCTAAGCTAGTCCCGCCAGGAACTAGCCATGTGGCCTTGGACAGGGTATTTCATCTTTCTGGACCCCATCCTCCTTATCTCTTTCAAGTGGGCAGTTCCCTTGACCTGCGGAAGATGGCTGTTTGTCAAGGCTGTAGATTCCATTGTTGGTTAGCTCATGGAGTCAAAAGATTCCTCTGTAATTTATGCCCATGTCTGCCTCCCCTTATCGTCCGTTCGCTTTCACTAATTGTGCCCTCTGGAAAAACACAGATAAGCCTTCTACTCTTTACATACTTGAAAACAGCTGTCAAATTCCCTTTAAATCTCTTTTGGTGGTTTGTCTGGAGTCTCTTCCTCCCTCGCTGTTTCTCACAGCAGATTACCCTAAAACATACCATAACTCTTAGCAAACAGGATATGATCAATACATATAAGTTAAGTGAATGAATGAATGAGTGAAGCCAGGTATGATGACACACATATAATTCCTAACATTCAAAAGAATAAGGCAGGAAGATTGAGACTAGATCAGGGCCAGTACAGGCTACACAGGTTAGCCTGAACCACACTGTGGGGACCCCATCTCAAAACAACAACAGCAAGAACATAGATGATACATGAAAAGAACATAAATACAGTCTTTAAACTGTCTCATTTCCCCATCATTCCTTTTTAATGAGATGTCTGTCCTTCCCAGTACAACTTTAATAGTCGCCGTTAACATATTACATCTTCAACTGTTTTTGAGTAAGTCATGTACGACACAGAAATCTGCAGTTATGGAAGAAGCTTCTGGCAGTGATGACAGGAGCTGAGTGTGACAGCTGAGTCATTTACATCATCTAGTTAGTGAGTGGAGCCAGCGGACTCTCCAGTATCCAAAGCTCAGCTTGACTTTTGCTGTATAGGTACTTCATAATACAACATATTCTGTAATGGTATCAGAAATTCTGGAAATTTGCAATGATCTTAGATCATATTCCTCTCTATTTGTGAAAGAAGATTTCCCAAGGGGACTGGCAGGGGACCTGACAGAGGATGGTGATTCTTCATGGTCTGGTCTCTACACAGTCCTGAGATTTGAGCTTCTAGGGTATTCTGGTCATTTGGTTGATTTTTTGTTTGTTTGTTTGTTTGTTTGTTTGTTTCTTGTCAACTTGATACAAATCTAGATATATGTAGGAAGAGGGAGTCTTAATTGGGAAAATCTTACTATCCGATTGATTGCTCTCTAGGCAAGTCTGTAGAGCATTTTCTAAACTAATCACTAACGTGGAAGGACCCTGCCCACCATGGGCGGTACCAACCCTGAGCAGGCTGAGTAACCATAGGAGCATTCTGCCATTGTGTCTGCCTCCAGGTTCCTGGTGAGAGTTCCTGAGGGAGCATGACCCAAGAGGTGTAAGATGAAATTAACCCTTTCCTCTCCAAGTTGCTTGTGGTAATGGTGTTTCATCACAGCAATAGGAATCTAACTAAAATACCTGGGTCTTCTCAGTTGCATCCCACCACCAAAGTCCGGAGAGATTTTTCACCTGACTTGTATAACAGCATTTTCCTCCTTTTCCTTTACAATTTCCATTAAAATGGGAAGTTACAGCAGCGATTGGCTGGCTGCTCCTCTAGCCAGCAAACAAAAGAATAGATTCTGTATCTGAGTTTTTGAGCCAAGAAACTCTATAACAATAGATGAGAATTTGCTGCTCAGCTTTGGGCTTAGTCACATAATCTAACTCCAAAAAGACAGATGTAGAAATTAAAATATTCATATAAATTTCCTAATTAGATCTGTATTTTGTAATGACTATGATACTTCTGTTTAATATGAGGGATATTTCCTGTAAAAACTTAGGAAACTAAAATAGAGTAATTGGTGTTTACTTCCTTTCCCTGAGCACAGAATCAAATATTCTTGAATTGTAAATATCTCTTTTTAGTACTGAAGCCCTTATGATATATAAATATTGTCTTTCTTCCTAGATCTGGGTAAATACTGACAAGTTCCATTTCTTGTCATCTAAACTCTAGAAAGTGCTTCTCCCTCCTCTTATTCTCTAGATAAGTGAGTGTGTGTGTGTGTGTGTGTGTGTGTGTGTGTGTGTGTGCCTAGGTTGTAACTTTAAATCATAGTCCATACTTGAAGGCTTTTTACTTCTATATCAACAATGTTGTTAAAATCTGTTTCTTAACATGAGTGACCTTCCATCTGTTTTAGCTTTCAAATTATTTATTTTTTCAGATAGATAGGACATGCACATGTTAAAAGAATTATTTTTCAAAACATACTTCCTAAAGAGTAAACAGTAAAATATTCTCTCTCAGTCCTGATTTCCATCTCTTCCATGGTTACCAGCCTCTTAAATGTCCATATGAAGATAACATGCTTCTCTTTTCTTACATAATGCTAGTAGTATACATCATACTTTTCTTATTTCTTGCTTATAGATTTATGTTGTTCTCTTTATCCTTGGCATAGAATGCCATTGTGGAGATATGGCCTATTTATGTAATTAGCCCCAAGAACAGTGCACATTTAGACTGCTTCCCATTGCAAAAATGGCTACAATAATAGTGTTGCTTAATTAACATTCCACACCTGTGCAAGTGCATCTTCAGGAGCATTTCTAAATGTACGATTACACTCTTACTTGTAACTGATGTTGCCTAATACGTCTCCATAGCAATGATCTGATTTACATTCTTACTAACAGTTTATGAGGGTGCCTGCCTATTCCCACACACTCACCACACAGAAAGTTCATTAGTTATCTACTGCTGTGTAACAAATGACCACAATGTTTAATAGCTTAGAACATGTCCTATCTCACAGTTTCTGTGAGTCGGGAGTTTAAAAGGAGGTTGGCTAGATGAAGCTGGCCAATACTGCAGTCATTTCAAGACTTAAGAAAAGTGGAGGGATCAAGCCAAAATGTCTCACTGAGGCAAGTCTTGGCGTGTGGATTCTGCAGTGTCTTCATGTGACAATTGCTCTTCCCCAAAAAGAGGGCAAGCTGCATCAGGAATGTCTGTCTTTCAAGACCTGGTCTCAAAAGTCACACCATCATGTTTGTGACAATCACTAAGTCTGGTCCATACCTCTTGAGGGACAAGAATTCAAAGAATTTATAAATATATTTTAAACTACCTCAGTATGCTACCAACTGCTTTTGTTCCCTTGCTTATGTAATGTGCAGAAATGAAATCTTTCGTGATTTAAATGTATGGTTTTCTTATAAGAAATGACTCTGAGTATGTTGGCAGCTTTATTTGGAGTATAGATATGCAAAGATCTATACATATTGATGAGGTAGGATACTAGATATAACTCGGTCCCATCATCATAATTAAGGTCAAAGACATGTCTGACCCTTCCCAAGGGGGAAAAATGATCACAGCACTTTAACTAGATTAGTTAAGAAAAAAAGATAAAAGTCAAATTGCTAAATCAGAAATGAGGAGGCCGAGAGATGGATCAGCAGTTAAACACATTTGCAGTTCTTCCAGTACCCACACCAGGTGGCTCACAAGCACCCGTAGTTCCAGTTCCAAGGAGATCCGACACATTCTGGCTCTAAATGCATTCATACATGTGAAGTACAGTCACGCACACCACCACGCACACACACACACATACACACACACACGCAGGCACAATTAAAACATTGAAAAAAGAAAAAGTGAATGATGAGACATTATAATTGAAAATAGTATAAATACAAATCATAAGAGAATGTTGTAATGTTGGATAACAGAATAACTGGATAAATGCCTACACAGATACTGAATGATGATAACAAAATGGAAAATTTCAAGTCTAATAACTAAGTTTGGAGTTTGACTTTGTAATCAGAAACTTCCCAATAAAGAAAATCGCAGGCTTTCCTAGCGAATTGTTAGAACTTGTTTTAATGGCCGCTTATCTTCCCTTTCAATCCAGGAGCTCTGTTGTTTTTCCTGCAGGGGTCTTGCTATCTCTCTAGAGCTAAGCATTCCAACTACTTTTCCTCTTTGTCGACTTCCTTTGTTGTGGGCTTATTTTTTTTCATTCCAACTCTATTATGAAATCAAAATTTCAAATGTTGCTGTTTTCTGCAGCACACTAAAGCTTAGTAAGACCTCGGTTCTGAGGTTCTGCTGTATGATACATCGAGTTTCCTTATGTATTTCTATGACATTTCCTTTTCAATCACTTTGATATCTGAGACATGTTTTTAATATAAGGTATGACATGGGAACTCAAATGTTTTTTCCCCAGAAGCTGATGACCTGTAATAATGCCAATATCAATTATTCAATAGTTATTTTCTTCTAAAAATCTGTTACTGTGCTCTTAGGAAATCTGAAAGTATTCCAGACATTTCAGACAAAGAGTGACTTGATGCAAAGACACTGGAAGGGTGAAGGAAACAAAGAAGGAAAGGAACTTAGTGACCAGAAAGCTGGGGTGGGGGCAGGGCTTGGGGCTTGACACCAATGGGCTGTACTCACTGCTGAGCTACACACACACACACACACACACACACACACACACACACGGACCCATTGTACTTTAATGATACTGCTAAAACCATAACAATTCTCATGAATCTCCATAGTATACAAGCTGCCTGCCACAGGTGCCACTGCTACTATTAGAAGCCCCCACTGGGTGAAGGTAACTCATACCTGGCACTGGGTTTCTTGGGTGATAGCTCTGCTGTCTGGAAAGGGCATACTTTCCCCATTATAGGATAATATCATTTAAACTCTTTATGTGTATATGCATATGCATGTGTATGCCTATGAATACATTTTAAGGAACTTAGGTTTCCTCACGGCATTGTCTGGAGGACAATAGTAGTAGTTATTTCACCCACCTCTTTTCTGGACCTGGCATCCCATCCCCACGCCTGTTCTACCAGCTCCTGGATTGAAAGGGAAGATAAGCGGCCATTAAAACAAGTTCTAACAATTCGCTAGGAAAGCCTGCGATTTTCTTTATTGGGAAGTTTCTGATTACAAAGTCAAACTCCAAACTTAGTTATTAGACTTGAAATTTTCCATTTTGTTATTCTTCCTGTTCTACCATTTCCCATCCCCCTTCATGCCATCTATGCTCTATCTCCTTCCCTTGAAATTCGCATCCCAGTTGTGGTCCCTCCTGAGTTTCCTGATTTATACAGATGCTTCAATTTAGATATACATACCCAGTTAATACTAAATAGACTCAGTGTGGGGGAAAAAAGAGAGCAAGCAAGCACATAAATTTGGGAGATAAAAGTAGGGAATAGGAGAGGAATTGAAAGAGAAGTACTGGGTGGCAGATTATATATGTACACACACACACACACACACACACACACACACACACACACACAGAGCGGCTTCTTCTCCTTGTGCTCAGTACCAAGCTTGTCAGTTGCAGATCCTAGGGTGGCTGAGGATAGAATCTGGGAGTGCAGTGCACTGGCTCACAGCCCAGGACCTTTGCAACAGAGGAGAGCATGGGAGGCGGGAACAGGCCTAAGTGTCACCATGTAATCAGCCCACCCACTGATGTGAAAGTTATATTTATCACACAGTAAATTCCTCCATGCTTGGAGATATCTCTTTATACTGTTTTTCAATAGTCTGTTTATCTATTTAGGTCCAGTGTCACGTTGTTTTGAAGATCACATTTTCCTATCTGATACAGGCAGTCATGTGATACATATTTCTTTTATTTTTAGAATTTTCCTAGAACCCCAGGATTGTTTGTTTTCCAGATAAATGCTATAATTAGGTTGCCTAATTCCAAAACAATCCAGTTAGCATCTTATTGAAAGTGTATTATGATTTTGTTTACCTTTGGGGGAACTAAGGGTTTTCTGGAGTTGCTATATTAACTTAGTGTTGGTTCATCTGTGCTCACCACTTGTAGTCATGAGCAGTGTTTTCAGTGTTCTTTCTGACCTTCCACAGTCCTTCGTAGGCATATTCCTTAGTATTTAAGTGTTTTTGCTTTTGTTTAAGAGACTTGTCCTATTGGTATAGCTTGTATTTACAAGGTTTATTGGTTTCCATATATGATTTTTGTTCAGTTAACTTACCAAATTGTCTAACTAGACAGTATTTCGATTTATTCTTCATTACATTTTTGAGGGAGTCATGATATTCATCAATGATTATAACTGTGTGTCTTTACTCCAACTTTTAAGCCATTAGCATCTTTCCCTTCTCTAATTGTGTTTAGAACACCAACAACCAGGGTACTTTACTTGAAAGCAAGGGTGCCCTTCCCCAGCCCTGGTTTTTGAATAGTTTCTTCCTCTCATTCCCTGTTAGGCATAGAATTAGACTTTGCACAAAAAGTTAATATCTACTGATTCTCATTTTGTAAAGATTTTATAAACCAAGAATAGGTGTTGAATTTTCTCAAAGAGATTCGTGAAGGTGGTCATCTGATTTTCCTATCTGATCTACTAATGTGAAATACATTAGGAAATACAAATATTGAAACAGCCTCACATCCATGGAGTAAATTCTTTTGATCATGAAATATTAATATTTTCATCTGCCTTCTGTTTGCCCATGTTTTATTTAGAGTTGTTTCAGTGCTTGTTGTGAGGGAAGTGCGTCTGTAGACTATAGCTATGTCTATAAGTAAGTGTGTGTGCATGTGTGTGTGTGCCTGCGCACGCACACCTAGTACCATCGTTCAAGTTAAGTTGATTTCGTTCACTAGCTCCACTCTCAGATAATAACCTTACTACTGATACCCTGGGTTCCTGACAGGGTCTTCCTGCAATGCTAAGTATAAAGAAATTCGACTTTTGAACATAAATACTTGACTTAGTGTTTGCTCTTAATTTTGTTTCATGCTATTATATATTGACAGTTAATTCTTTTGATTTCTGACCTTTCTCAATAGAGTCTATTCTGTGACTTGAAGAAGCAGATGGCAGATGAGCAATAGCTAATGACAGGCTGGCCTATCAGCTCCCAGGAGAAATGGAAAGGAATCAGATAAGGACTCTCCAGCCATGAAGGAGAGACACTCCAGATGAGCCTTCTAGAGGACCATTCATGTATGCTACCCATGATCAGATCCCATTGCCTCAGGGTTCAGTTCATACCTGTGGATTATGGCGGAACCCTAGTAGATTTGTCCGTCTCTGACCCACCTACCGCAGTCTCCTGCAGACACTAGGTTGGGAACACATGGAAGCCGGGGCCTCTCAGGGTATGACCTCAGATTCCAGAGTAGGGTCTCAATAGGCAGAAAGTGACCTGCAAGCAAAGACAGAATGGGTACTTTGTTAACAAGATCTGTATGTATGCAAGCCTGAGTTATAGTTTCAAACATTCACATTCCATATGGTCGGCAATGAGGAGTCAGCCCACAAAAAATTAATTAATTAATTAATTAAAAAAAAAATAAAAAATAAAAACTGTCTGCCATATTGGTTCATAATGCCTTCCCAAGAACAAAGACTAGCAAGGACAATTCATTAACTAAAAACAACTTCGAGTTTCTTTGGTAAGTTTTTATAGGACAGGATACATATTAACTTTTTTATCTTCTCTGGAAGTAAGAAACTGCCTGAGTGTGTGTGTGGTGTGTGTGTGTGTGTGTTGTGTGTATCTGTGTCCCTATCTCTTTCCACCCTATTTTCTGACACAGGGTCACCCACTGCCATTTCAGCTAGTCCACTGGCCAGTAAGTTTTCCCCTCCCCCATTTCACTGTTTTCAGCACTGGGATTATTATCAAACCTCTATGCCTTTTATGTGGATGCTGGTGATCCAGCCTCACACATGGCAGTGTTTGTACAGTCCGATATGTTCTTAGACCACATTCAACCATTGCTTGAATAGTGAGTCAGCTAGCCAAAGGAAATAATGTAGCAATAGATGATAGATAGATAGAGTAGATAGATAGATAGATAGATAGGAAATATAAGTATGTAGGTATAAGATATGATAAAAGGATATAAAAGATAGATAGATAGTATAGATAGTATAGATAGATAGATAGCAGCAAACATCATCAAATCAGGTACTCAAAACATCTAGCAAAAGCTGAATGGGAAAGCCTGCTGCCTGTTTAAGGTCATCAAGCTGGAGTTCCTGGTAGGCTCCTTGGCAGAGCAGAGTATCTCCTTAGGTAAGGCTTCCAAGTGGAGGAACAGTCAGCAGCAGATGAAGATGACATCAGCAAATTGGGCACAAATAACATCCAGCAGAAACTAACTGGGGAGCTGAGACCATCCGCTGAAGTTCCGGGTGAGCTGGACTTTGAGGTTCTCTGTCCACCGTAGGCACATATTTATTACGGGATAAAGAACAGTAACTCTGCTGGATCCAGCTCATTTCTAGCTGTTGGAAAGGGCACAGCGTTTTCACCCTTGAGCTGTTTCTCCATCCCCATCCAGAGATGGGAGAGGACAGCCCAGCTTCAGACAACTAGCCTTGGAAGAACTGAGATAACATGGAGTCTGGAATTGGGTGGGGAGCAAGCTCCTTCCAGGGCCAGCTCCTTGATGAACTCAGACAGCACAGGACAATCCTCCCATCATAAAGTCCATTACAAGAAGCAAGATTTCACCCCCTGAGCCATGTCCCAGCTCAGAACTGCTTATTTCTAATAAAGACTATTATTTGATCTTTGTTGGTTTCTGCCTACAATGCTCAAAGTAAACTGTTTGGAAAACAGCAAAGCAAAACAGGAGAGGATTTTTTTTTTTTTTGAAAAACAAGTTATTATCAACTGTAATCACATATCACTCTAACGATTCAGGCAGCTTTCTAAGAACGGTGTCTTGGGCAATTCCATCCTTGTGTGGACATCACAGAATACTCTTATGCAAACCAAGATGCCTACAGTGTTACTCCGGAACCACAGCTGCGTGTCTATTGCCTACTAATCAAAACATCACTATGGAAGGTATGATGGCTCACTCTCCCACTCTACAACAATGCCTCAGGCATTTTAGAATGGTTTTTATCTTCTGGGTGGGTTAAACCACCGTCCTTCTAGTAATATTCCTTGTTTGGAAATCATCTTTGTCTAATATTAACATAGCATCCCCTCTTTCTTATTGTTTATACAATCATCTGTTTCTCCTCTTTTAATGGTCACATATCCTTAATTTAAAGTGTGTTCCCTGGTGTGTCTAGGTAATTTACACTAATTATTGATATGATTGGATTTAAGTCTGTTGTGATATCATTTATCTTATGTCTGTCCCAGTGGGGTATTTTTTTCACTCTGACCTTCCTTTTCTGTCTTCTTTTGAATTATTTGAATATTTTTAATATCCCACCTTGTCTAAGAGTGTTATAACTGTATCTCTGAATTAATACTGCTTACTCCAGGGATTATAATATGACACCTAATCTGTCACAATCTATTCCGAATTAATATTTATCACTCTTAGTAATATACAGAAGTCTTACAAACATGCAGATCCTTTTACTCTCCAGGTTGACCTCTGAATATAGTCATTACAGGGATATGTGTGCATGTGCATGTGTGTGTACATGTGCATGCATGTGCATGTGTGTGTACATGTGCATGCATGTGCATGTGTGTGTACATGTGTATGCATGTGCATGTTAAAGCTCCAGGCACTGAAGATCCTGTAAAACAATGAAACAGTTCACATACTCTTAAAGAACAAAATTAAACACTGTCCTCTATTAGTCAGAGAAGTAATGAAAAATTATTATTAATATATTACTGGATCATTTTTATAAATTTAAATGTTTCGTGCTTACTGACTTTCCTATCTTATCTAATTTGCTGCTGAGTCAATACAGCAAGCTATTAAGTTCAGGTTATTTAATTTAAATTTATCAAATTTTTACTCTTTCAGACAATTTCTCTGTGAAAGATGTCTACCTTTACATCCTAGTAACGTTTATCTTCCCTTCTTTAAAAACACACATACTTTAAAGTCTTTAAACATCCAAAACTCTGATTGAAGTGAATTCTTTTCCATTGACCCTTTGGAAGTTACTCACAGTCCCTGGGTCTTTCTATGTTGATAATTTGGAATGTGCCCTAACAATGCGGTGTGTTCTGTGAAGACTTTAGTTAAAGTCCAGAGAACACAAGCAATCTTACCAGGTTACACTACAGACACTGTTTCACGTTTCTGGGGGTTAATATCAATCTGAATTCAGTTTTCAAAGTCCTTACTTGGCTGTTTTAGGTCTGTTCTGCTCATATATAGTTCAAGGACTAATCTAAGTCTAAGGCAGACATTAAAATCTTAGTTCAACATTCAAAGTTTCCTCTAGGCTTCCTTGGGTCTCTTGCCTATACATGTGGCTGTAGTCAGCTAACTTCTACAGGTTCACACAGGAAACTCAGTAATATATTATTGAATGTTATTATATATTCTGTTATATTTTCCCAAATTGTATTGTTAATGTACTGGCTGGTTGTATGTGTCAACTTGATACAAGCTAGAGTAAATGGAGAGAAGAATCCCCCTCCACTCCCCTGTTGAGGAAATGTTTCCATGAGATCCAGTAATAAGGGATTTTCTCAATTAGTGATCAATGGGAAAGGGCCCAATGCATTGTGGGTGGGGATATCCCTGGAGTGGTTGCTCTGGGTTCTATAAGAAAGCAGGCAGAGCAAGCCATGAGCAAGTAAGCCAGTAAGTAGCATCCTTCATGGCCTCTACATCAGCTCCTGCTTCCTGCCCTGTGTGAGTCCCTGTCCTGATGTTCTTTGGTGATGAACAGCTATGTGGAAGTGGCAGCCAAATAAGCCCTTTCCTTCCTAATTTGTATTTTGGTCATGGTGTTTCGTTGCAGCAATAGAAACTGTAACTAAGACATTTTGCTAAAGATTGTGTATCTAGGGGCTAGAGAGATGGTGCAGCAGTTAAAAGTACTTACTGCCTCTCAGAGGACCTGATTTTGGTCCCCAGCATTCATGTCAGGTGTCTCACTACTGCCTAAAACTCCAGCTCCAGGGATCCAACCCTTTCCTGCTTCATGAACAATGTACTCATATACACACAGAGACTTATGGTTAAAAAATATGTTTAAATGATTATGAATCTGGACCAGGCATAGTGGCACATGCCTTTAATCCCAGCACTTGAGAGGCAGCAGCAGGCAGATCTCTGTGAGTTCGAGGCCACCCTTGTCTACAGAGTGAGTTTCAGGACAGCCAGAGCAACACAGAGAAACCGTGCCTTAAAAAAACAAAACAAACAACAAAGATTATGAATCTGTATTCAGGGAGATAATGGATTTCTTTGATTGTGTTAGACTACTATTAACTATGTAAAATGAATTGAGAATTGCTTCTCTCTCTCTGTCTCCACTGGATTCTGAAAAAGATTGTGTACTTACAAACTTTTCCAATAAAACAGCCTGTATATGTTGGTTCATTTAGGAGAATTTAAAAATCACTAATCAAATTTCCTCAATCATTACAGAGCTATTTAAATTACATCACACCACAGTGTGCCCTACAAATATGTACAATTACTACATGTCAATTAATAAACAGTTTCACTTAATGAATTTTAATAGTTGTATTTTTTGTGGAAATGGACCATTTCTTATAGATTGTTAAGCCTATATATGATATATAAACGTTTTTGTAGTATTTATTTACTAGCTCTTTTTATATGTTCTGACATTACATGGATATCTTGCTTCATTCGTGATATTGACAATTTGTATCATCTCTGTTTGTCACTGTGGCCAAGAGATCATTACATGTATTGATTTTGTCAAAGACCCAGCTCTGATTTACTGAAATCTTTTAAAACTACATTTGCTGTGATTTTCAACTTCCTTCATTCATACTTGTATCTTTATTGGTACTTTTGTTGTTTGTGTTTATTATGATTTTATGTTTCGTTTTTTCTTTTGGTGTGAAGACTGGACCAAGGGCTTCATGCATGTCAGGCGCACACTCTCCGACTGTGCCGCGCCCTTGACCTTTCCCCTAGATGCGCTGTACAGGAGGTTAGAGTGCTAGCTCGAGAGTCTTCCTTTTTTTTTTGTTTTTTTTTTGTTTTTTTTGTTTTTTGTTTTTTTTTGTTTTTCGAGACAGGGTTTTCTCTGTGTAGCCCTGGCTGTCCTGGAACTCACTCTGTAGACCAGGTTGGCCTCGAACTCAGAAATCCGCCTGCCTCTGCCTCCCAAGTGCTGGGAGGGAACGGCGAGTTTCCTCTCAGCACTGTTAGCTGTGTGCCCTGAACTGGAAATGCTGCTGTCTCCTGTAGTTCATTGTATCTATATTTCCTTTCACAGGTCTTTGCCCACTGGGCTATTTAGAAGTCTGTTATTCAGGGCTGAGAATGTACCTGCATAGCAGGGAGTTTGCTCAGCATGTAGATTTGATCCTCGGGACTAGAAAAACAAAAACTGTCAAACTAAAGTCATTGATTCCATTGAACCAGAGAATATTCTAAGAGTTCATTCATTTAAATTTTAAGGGATACATGGGCTAGGGTATAGCTCATCATGGTATATTATTCCCCTGGTATATATTGAATATTGAAAACAAATCCTGGTTGTTGAATATTATGTGTTATAGTTGTTGATTGGACCCTAATAGTTGAGGACATTGTTGAATTTTTTTCTATATCTTTGTTTATCTTTGTCTACTTATTCTATAGTCGTTGCAGAAATGGAAATAAAGTCTCCAATTGTAACTTTCAATGCTTCTCTGGTCTCTCAGTGTTTGTCCTGTATATTATGCATCTCTATCATCATATATATATATGCTGATGTCTTCCCAGTAGGATGACATTTTTACAATTATATAATATTTTCTTGTCTCTGGTAATCTGTTCTAAAGTCTGTTTTATCTGATAGTATTGAAGCTACTCCTGGTTGCATGTTTTTCTCTCCTTTTGCTTTGACCTGCCTATATTACTGTATGTGAAGGTTTTGTATATATCATGTTCTTTAAGTCCACTTCCAAATTGTCTTTCACTTGGTATACTGAGACCATTTACATTTAGTGTAATTACTGATATGCTAGGATTTGTTTTCTATTTCTATTATCTTTATTTTTGTTTTGTTTTCTTATTTCTGGATTCATATAGGTTAACTGAGCTTTTTGAAGAGTCGTATTTTTACATAACTAGAATATTTTTATTTTTCATTGTGTGCACGGTGTGAGCTGTGTGTTGTGTGTGTGGGTGTGTTGTGTGTGTGTGTGTGTGTTGTGTGGTGAGTGCATGAGGAGATTGTTGGAATCATGCTTTTCAACTTCTTCACTGGGGCAAGATTTTTGATCCAAACCAGAGCTATCTATAGTACTGGTTTCACTAGCTAGCTTACTCTGAAGATTCCAGCCTCCTTTTTCAAGGCTGGAATTATAGACAGGCCACCACATGCACCTGGCATTTATATGCATTTGGGGATCTAAACTTCAGTCTTTGTGCTAATGCAGCACACACTTTAACCAATGAGCCATCTCCCTATTCCTATACAGAATAATTTTACTGTCTCTCTTCATATAATCTGTTCAGTTGTATATTTTTTCACAGAACTTGGGGGACAGATGACCAAGGGGATGAAATCCATGAGAACCTGAATTGGAATACTTAAAACTTCCAGGAAGCTGGGTTTCAATGGATCACATCTGAATCCCAATGCCCCTGTTAAGGATTGGAGATAGAGATTTCCAGAACTGAGGGCCAGTTAGCCTATGTCTTAGGGTTTTACTGCTGTGAACAGATACCATGACAATGCAGTCTTATAAAGGACAACATTTATTTTTTTTTTTCATTTTCCTCTTCTCATTATTATTTTTTTTTTATTTATTTCAGCAATCAAAAAAAATTAAAAGCATTCAACAGAAATGAATAAACAACAGCAAATACAAGGTCAGTTACTTATCAAGAATTCTATAGGGCTTCAAAGCAACACTTTTTGAGTTATGTTTAAAAATTCAGAACACAATAAGCTCTTCACAAAGGAACATTTATGTGGGCTTACAGGTTCAGAGATTCAGTCCATTATCATCAGGTGGAGCTGGCAGCATCCAGTCAGGAATGGTGCAGGAGTTACTGAGAATTTTACATCTTATCTGAAGGCTGCTAACAGAATACTCAATTCCAGGCAGCTAGAAGTGAGGGTCTTAAAACCCACACCCACAGTGCCACGCCTACTCCAAAAAGGCCACACCTACTTGAATAGGGCACACCTTCTAGTGCCAGTTTCTGGGCCAAGAATACACAACCATCACACCTGGTGTACACAGCAGAACAACAAAGAAACCCATTCTCAAACAAGGTGAAAGGTGAGGACAGACCTGAATGTTGTTCTCTGACTTCTACCCATGTGTGCCAAACACAGGAATAACACACAGACATCACATACACAAACATGCATGCATCATAAATGCATACACACGTTTTTAAGTTATGATGAATGCTGATGTCATTTTGCCCGTTTCAGGGAATTATAAATATATCAGTTCTTTTATGTTGTTCATCCTCCCCATATTTAGCATAATTGCTTTAGATTCTCTTACATTTAGAACCACAGCAGACAGTTAAAATTTTTGCTTTCATTCTTAAATAAAATTAGAAAATTCAATAAAAGTCTATTGCTACATTTCCAGTAATTTTGCTTGCTGTGTTCTTGATCCTGATGTCTCAATGTTCCTTCCTATGTCTTTTCTGTTTATAGAACTTCCTTTAGCTGCTCCTGTAGAGTGTATTTGCTGCAGATAAACTCCTTTTTAGATTTGGGTTTTGATGGCAGGGGATAGGGTGGGTGGGGTTGGTTTCTGTTCATTCCTGAAGGTTATTTTCACTAAATACAAGATATTTTGCTGACAGTCTCCTTCTGTAAACACCTTGAAAGATTTTTTATTTCCTGGGCTGTGTGGTTTCTGATGTGAAATCACCATCATTTGAATTTGTTTGCCTCTATATATGATGAGGTAAACATCTCCTGCTACTTTCAGGATTTCTTCCCTTGCCTTTAGTTTTGAGTTTATCTATGACATGTTTTCTTTGCATTTATCTTGCTCAGCGTTCATATAGTTTCTTAAATTTGTGTCTTTATGTATTCTGTCAAATTTGGGCTATTTCTCAGACATTATTCCACTGTGTTCCCACACCTACTCTCTTTCAGAATTCAGATGACACAAGTGCTAGGATTTTAGCACTTGTCCTGTGGCTTGCTCCATTTTCTGAGCCTGTGTTCTCTCTGCTGTTGAGATGAGGAATTTCTGTTGTCTGTCTCCCAGGTTGCTGCTGCTTTCCTGTCTTCCTTGCTTGACTGCTGAGACAGCAACCCACTTCTTACTTTAGCTTTTGTATCTTTTCAGTTCTAAATTTCCGAGTTTGGGTTCTACTTCAAAGCCTCTGTTTCTCTAATGAGATTTTGAAAATCTGTTGATTTCTCCCACTTGCCTCGAGTCCATTTGCAATCACAGGCTGAAGCATGTTGTGATCTTACCTTTAAAATCTCTGTCAGATAAACAAGTATGTTAAAATGATCAAGTGGATATACATTCCATTCAGGTTTAGATCTTATTGGTTCTTGTTACAGTGAATGATGCTTGATGAAACCTAAGCATTTTGGATAATGTGTTGTCTGGCTTGGGATCTCATGTAAGCGTTGCTTTAGCTGGAGTGCCCTGGCACCAATCTGGACTGAGAAAACAGGGTGCTAACTTATTATTTCCCATGGAAGTTTATGTTTTATGTACAATCTATTTGCACCAAATGCACAGGAACAATGCTCCTTATCACTGCCAGGGCTGGTGGAAGTCTTGCTCCATACAAGCAAGGCCTGCAGTGGTACCTTGACTCTCCCCAAATTGTAGAATATGTGTCTTGTTCTTCCTATGCAAGAGATTCCTCAAGTAGTCTCCATTGATACCATGTTGGGCAACAAAGGTACTTATTACCATCCAGAAGGCATGAAGTCCCTGTCACCCTACGGAATGATCTCTGACACTTCTTTAGTAAACATTGAGTGAGGCCCTCTTTATAGCTTAGACACCAGCTCATCCTTACCAATGTTTGAGTATGGAATCATGGGCATTTTTTTCTGTAGTATTTGGTGTGAGTAGGACAGCTCTGGTCCTGCTAGCCTGTCCTTTTCCAAGTCCTGTGCCCAAAAAACAGACTCTCATTATAACTCTGTGTCTGCTCCCAGTAGTACTTCCTCATTTTCAATTCTGGAATATGTGAGATGCAAGAAGAAAATACAAAGAAATCACCACTTTGACAGTGATTATACTTATCCTCATTACCCTCTGGGATCCTCTTTCTTTGCCTCGAAAACTCTTCTTTCCACCTAGTTCCCCAATGTTTATACCATTAGATAAAATGGCACCCCTTCTCTAGTGACCATTAAGTCATTATCTTCTCAGGAATGGATGGGGCCTGGTAGGTAGCCCCTCCACTCATGACCACCACATCTTTTTAGGAGTCCAAGGACTCTCCCTTGTCAGTTTTTCCTCCACTTTCAGAATCTTTGGCTTGTTATGTACATTATCCAGGGATCTTTGTCCTATTTAAGGAGAAAGTAGAAAAAAGTATGTTTGCTCACCTTCCTGGAAATGAAAGTCTCTTTTATAGTATTCTCTCTTTAGAATTTGATTTGGTTTGGTTTCTATTCTGCACAATTACTTGCATGGTTTACCGTGGCCAGAAGAAGTCTTAACAATTATTCCTGGTGAAAATTTACATAAACTTGAGTAGCCCAGTTGGAAATGTTGGAACCAAACAACTCTGTACCTTTCCCACTTTTATTCTGTTCTTGTCAAAGAAAATCATGTTTGTATTCCTCTCATGAATCCTATTTTCCAGTCTTTATCCTTGGTTCTGAGAATACAATGAACAAGGTATGATCCTTATCCTCAAGAAGTTTCCATCCAGTTGGGAAGATAGCGAAGTGAAGTGATATTTCCATGTATGTTAATTAGTAAGCACTCTGAAGAGGATTCATCTGCCTGAACAGCTATCTGAGAGTTTAGGCCATAGTCCATCTACCACCAGCCTTTACTGTGACGATGAGAAAATGGCAGCTAACTCCCAGATGTCAGGCACTCAGCTTTATCATGCACAAAGATAAAGGAAAGAGAGAAAGTCTTCCAGGGGAAGACCTGGATACTGAAGACAAAGTGGTGCTGTAGCAGCAGCTAAACAGAGACTGATGGGTAGAGAGGACATAGCTGGTCCTAGAATTGTTGTAAAGCCTGTTGAAGGGAAAGACCTGGAGTAGAAGTTTCTGGTTGTGTCATGTGATGCAGATCTACATGGTGTCTTGCTAAAGCAGACTCACATGGTTTGTTTTGCTGAGGCATGATGTTTGGAGAGAATATGAATAGGAACCAATGAAAAGTGGTGGCTTGTTTGCATAGCTAGCTGTGCAGCTCTTCACTGGTCTCATGTCTCAGCTGATCTTCACTTCATTGAGACAGGCATAGCAGAGAACTCCCGGCACTCCAGCTGGTCCTGGTTGTTTCTGCTGATTCATGCTAATTTGGAAGCAGCCTGGTGGTTTCTGCTGGATCATATTATCATTTCATGCTTGTTGACACTTTTAAACTAAGACTGTTGGTATCCTGACACTACTGAATGGGACTGCTTGTATTCTGACAAATGGAGATTGGAATAGCCCCAAAGAACTACTTGTAAACAGGTCCACATCCCCTTGTCCTATTTACCACTTTTTCTCCCCTGCCTTTGGATGTTGGGCTAGAAGGGAGGTTCAAAGCATTTGAGAACTGTTATTAAAGTAGGTTTTGAAAAATTTAAGCCTACAAAGACCAATGTGTATAAAGTTGGGGACAAGAGCAAGCATAGTGAATTTCACAATGGCTAAGGTCCAGAGCTTAAAGAAAACAAAGTGTCAGAAAAAAAAAAAGAGAGAGAGAGAGAGACTAAGAAGGCGGTATGATGCTTGAGAGAAAAGAAAAACGTGGACAAAAAGACACTGTCCTGAGGGCCAGTGAGAAGCTTGGAGTTTATCCTAAGGATGTTAAAGAGTTTTATGTAGAACAATGATTTTATTTCTGAGTGATGGCTTTGGCTCACATGATAATTCAGGCACAGAGGAAGACAGCCTGGACCAGGATGATACTGAGAAGATGGAGAGAAACAATTAACTAGATTTAGAGAAAGAAAATAGGAGCGAGTGAGAGGAGACAGATGAGTCCCAGGTTTCTGACTTGTTTATTATTACTGTTGTTGTTATTGTTGTTATTATCATATAATGTCGAATATAGAAAAGGGATTTAGCATGGGACATTCTTAGTTTAAAGGAGATTGATGAATATATGAAAACCAGGAAAGGGATTCGTGTAGAGAGTTAGGTTGCCATCAGCATTTGAGAACAGTGAAGTGGGGAAGATCTAAGCAAAAATATACAGAATGAGACGTCTTAGACGGGACACCCACAGCACTGATACCAGGGATTAGACCAAGGGAAAGCAGTGGCCATTAGAATTGCAAGATGTCAAGAGCAGGCAGAGGCAAAGAGATAAATGGCTCAAGGGAAGCCTCCGTGGGGGACAGTTTCAACATGTAGAGTTGACCAAGAGTATCAGTTTGGGGGTGAAATAAGGAGGAAGTATCCTCTTGATTTGTGAGCAGGAGGGCAAGTATGTATAAAAAGAGTTTCAGAGGCATAGTGGTGCTCGCCCCTGGATTGTAGTCGGCTAAGGGCAGAGCAGGTTTCAGGACACGGGAATGTGGGGACATCCCAGCAGTGCTTAGCTCTGTGACACATATGTCCCCTACAGAGCCTTGCATCTAGCTGATACCTGCCTTGCAAAATTCAGACTCAAGTGTTTCCTTTAATCACTATAACAACTACTACAAACTTAGTGGCTTAAAACAGCACAAATATATTATCATATGTTTGGGCCCCAAGTCACACACAGGTGTCAGTATAATAAATTCTA
The DNA here is from genome assembly GCA_021653895.1 of Mastomys natalensis. Classification (NCBI taxonomy): domain Eukaryota; kingdom Metazoa; phylum Chordata; class Mammalia; order Rodentia; family Muridae; genus Mastomys; species Mastomys natalensis. Next base: position 1,200,560 of record JAJTUV010000036.1, read on the forward strand.
TCTGCCAGCAGGACTTCACAGAGACAGGCAAGAGTGTCCCAACCCTGATTCTGGCTTTCATGGACCCCCTTCCTCCACCATCAAAGCCAGCAACAGAATATCTTGCTGCCTTTTGCAATGGCTATATCTCCCCCTGTGTCTCTCTTCTTTTCCCCTTTACCCCTTTTATGAATTTGTGGGATTGCATTTAGGGCTTCCCTAGATGATTCAGGATACTCTCTCACCCTCAAATCCTGGTTTAATTACTTGGCTGGTAATGGGTTCTACATGTCTTAATCCGTGTGTATTACCAAGAGCACAGGCTTACAGAGTAGGTGAGTTTTACAGGGGAAAAAAGTTTTCTTGGGCTTTCTCTTTCTCTCTCCTCTCCCTCCAATCTCTCTGTCTCTGTCTCTGTCTCTCTCTCTGTCTCTCTCTCTCTCTGTCTCTCTCTCTCTGTCTCTGTCTCTCTCTCTCTCTCTCTCTCTCTCTCTGTGTGTGTGTGTGTGTGTGTGTGTGTGTGTGTGTATGTGTACTTCCCTGTTACCAGCTGAACTTTTTCAAAGTAAGAGCCCTGCCCTGATGACTTTATCTTATGTGAATCACTTCCCAAAGGCCTCTGAAAACCAGAGTTGGATTAGAATATCCTCCTTTTTTATAACTCACAGTTGGGGATCAGTCTCCAACATGAGTTTTGAAAGGGACAGACTATATCTAAACCATAGAGGACTGGACATCTTTGGAAGTCAATCTTTCTGCCTCGAACACATGGCACCCTGATTGTGCTCAGGAACAGGCTTAAACAGCACCTGGAGAAGAGAGCAGACAATAATGGGGTGGATGCTTTGGGATTTGGTTTTGATTATACAGCTGGGGTGTTCAGTCATGAAAATTAAGCAATCACCATAACCCAAGCTGGTATTTTCAGTGGTCAGTTGAATCTTGATCATGAAATTATATTGGAGAAAAACAATTTCTTTTTTTATTTGCTACTTGCTAAAATCTGCCCAGAGCTCTTTTCTTTCTTCCCCTTACTGGAAACATGACACACTAGAGAAGTTTCCAAACCCACAGCTGTAATTAAAGGGATGAGCAAAAGATATGCGGCAGCATGCCCAAGGTGAGCCTGAAGATGCCCAAACCCAGATTTATGGAAAATGAGCTTTTGATGGGCTGAAAGTGAAGAGGCTAATCTGAGATGAGACCCAATTTCTCCAGCGCAGCTGCCTGTGGTTACTTGAGACTGGTCTTTTCTCAGAGTGGGGCCTCAGAAATGAAAGTGTGTGTGCAGACAACCAAATGCCAAGATTGCCATATTGTGCAGGGAAGGCAAGCATGTGTTTTGGTTGGAACAGGGAAGAGTGTTCAATTAATCCGGAAATGTTTGCACAAACAAAGGATAGGCAAACAGAAAACTTGTCTTGAAAGGGGTACGAGTCTTTAGGAATGAACCATCTCCACTAGCCTGCAGTTGTGGAATAAACACTTCCGCCCGCTAGGCTGGAACACCGATAATGAGAAGTGAGGAGCCACACACTTAGACAGCTTTCACTGAAGCCAAGGCAGATGGCAGATGGACAGGCCTTGGTGCCCACTACCACCGACTCTGAGGGGGTGACACAGTTTCTCCAGTTTTTCTGGGATCCAGGGACCAGCTGCTTCCCTTTCTAAAGAGACCAGAATGGAAGGGCACACCTTCAAACTGTGCAGGCATCTGTCCTTACCTCAGCCCCTGGCCAGCATCAGGGAAACACAGAGCATAGTAATTAAGCCCCACCAGCTCACCTAAGTGAGGGCCTTCTTCATTGTACCTCATGTTTTCTGCTGTTCTAGCCACACATAATGAGAGTTATCGCCATTCTGACCCCATTTGTCTATCTATCCATCTATCTGTCTATCTATCTGTCTATTATCTTATCTATCTATCTATCTATCTATCTATCTATCTATCTATCATCTATATTATATATGTCTGTTTAGATAATTGCCTCTTGTCTACTAAAAAAAATAAGGTCCATACTGCAACTGTCCCTGTTTGAGTTGGGTCATGAAATAGCAATCCCTAGAGGCTTGACACATCCCTGACTTGACAGGAAGCAACATCCTGACAACAGTGACTCCAATCCCCTAAGGCAGGTCACTTAGTAACTGCTCTATATCAGCCCAATGGAATGTTTGATTTGTATAATTATACAAGTCTCTGTGGGCTGCTAGGAATGGGAAATACCCAGGGACTGACATAGTTAAATATAAAGAGCATCAAAACATTCTGAGGAGCCCATACTGCCAGCCCCCCGCCTCTCCCTGCTTGCTTCTTGTGAGGAGACTTGAATCTCATCTCTGAGATACATCTATCAGCTCCTGCTACCAAGGTGCTACCACTTCCCACCATGCAACAGAGCATCACTTCTGCTACTGCTGTCTTCAGGATAACAGCTCTACCCTCCCACAGCAGAGCTGGGTCAGACAAGATGGGCAGCAGCACCCCATTGGGCTCAGTGCTGGTGCTATTCATTTCTTTATTGCTCCCCACAGGGAGGCCTCTCTGTTACACCTGGAACACAGGCAGTAAACTTCTTCAGTCAACTGTCCCTGGGATGCTCTTGTATGCTGTGGTTGAACAATTACAGCAATCCAAAATGCAGTATAAATCCTAGGTGACAGGCCTTAGGGCCATAGGGAATTGGAACCATGTGGACGGTAAGCTCAACATCAACTGAGAGTCATTCTAGAAAAGAAAATGATGTCAGTATTTCAAAGCTGAGCTGCAGATGTCTGTGGTCTTCTGGACAGATGAATGGTAGGTCATCACGGTATCTTAGATCTGAGAATCATCTGCTTTGCTGAAAACCCTAGTCAAACGTGAAATTCCAGCTTACTTCTAGTGGTGTTTGCCCAGTAGAGTTTTTTTGTCTTTACTTCTTGACTTTTGGGGTTTTGTTTGTTTATTTGTTTGTTTTATGTGCTTCTTTGATTTTAATGCTAGGAACGAAACCCAGAGCCAAGTAATTAATCCTTGAGCGGCAACCCGGCTCTTAAATCTATCAAATGTGTGTCCTTGTCCCTTTATTCTATTTATTGTTTAAAACAATTTTAAATAATATATTTTGATCACATTCTTCCCCTACCCTGACTACGTCCAGATCTTGTCTCTCTTCTCATCCTCTCAATTTTAAGATCTTTCTCAAAAATAACCCAATACAACAACAAAACCCCCCAAAACCATGTAAACAAAATAAAACAATACCCAAATGGGAAAAAAAAACAAAACAACCCACTAAACTGTAACCAAATGAAAGCACACACACAAAAAAATTCCCGAATTGAGGCCTGCTCTGGAGCCGTTGATGTACCTAGTGTCACTCGACTGGAGAAAACTGATTTCCTCTCCCAGCAAGTAAAAAGACAGTTTCAGTTGTTAGCCTTTGCTTAGTAACTAGCTTTTCATTCATTCATTCATTGTTGTTAAAACATAACAAAATATAGTAAGATAAAACAAAAACTCTTACACTGAATTTGAACAAGACAAAGCAACAAAGGAGAGGAACCAGGAGAAGGCACAAGCATCAGAGACCCACTTGCTTGCACACTCAGAAACCCCATAAAAAACACTAAACTGGAAACCATAATATGTAAAAAAGAAGACCTAGTCCAGACCCATGCGGGGCCTGTGCAGTTGCTTCAGTCTCTGTGAGTTCATACGAGCTGGGATGGTGTTGATTTAGAGGGTCTTGTCTTCTTGGTGTCCTCTAGCACCTCTGACTCCTAAGCTCTAAAGGGGGGATTTGAATGGAGATATGCCATTCAGGACTGAGTGTCCTAAGTCTCTTGCTGTGTAATGTCTAGCTGGGGTGGGGGTCTCTGTATTTGTTCCCATCTGCTGCAGGATGAAGTTTCTCTGATGATGGCTAAGCAAGACACTGATCTACCTTCTGGCTAGAATGCTTGTGGTTTGGTTTGGTTTGGTTTGGTTTGGTTTGGTTTGGTTTGGTTTGGTTTGGTTTGGTTTGGTTTAATCCAGTCAAACAATCTATCTTTTAACGTGTGAATTCAGTAATTCCAAACATTACTGAGTAAAATATAATTGAAGTTAGTTTATAACACTTCACGTTTCTGCTTATTGTATCTTTGTTTCTTATCTCTTTTACTGCCAACTGATGGACAGATAAATGTTTTTCTATATTTTTTTCCTCTGCCTCTCCTAACTTATCACCCATAAATTGTATCTGTCTTCTTTAGGGTGGCTATCTTAAATCATAACCATTCAAACATGTGTTTTCTCATAAAGACTCTGCTCAATATTGGCACATTCCTCTAGAACATGAATAAAATTTCACACATTTACAGTAAATTTTGCTTACTGCCTGCCCCTCACTGGTTACTTATCCCTTTTAAATACACTGATATTTCAAACAAACTGATAAATATAGCTCATTTGTCTATGTGTATGCTCCCAATGGTTCTCTATGGCCCCTCTTTCCCTCCTGGCTGAATTTTAGTTCTTATAGAAGAGTGTTGTTTTAATGGATAATTTCTGAGGGTGACAAAGTGTTTTAGACTCTGTGTCTTTACAAATTTTACTATTCACTTTCATTCCTGAACAGTTATAAGGCTGGCGGTTACTTGCCCTGCTGCTTTGAAGAAATTAATCTACTCTCTATAAACACTGCTGCTGAGGGAAAGTCTGGTGTCTGCCTTACTGGTCTCTCTCATAGATAAAATATCCTTTCATCCTGGAAGCTTTGAAGCTTTCCTCTGTATCTTCAGCATCTTTCAGGTTTGCTGCCTTGTCTCGATGTGGGCTTGCGTGTATTTATCCCGCCTGCTCTGGGGGTGCACTGTCAATCCAGTCTTTTGACTTCAGAGGTATTCCCGCCCCGACCGTCTCAAACACTGTTTCCTGTTACTCACACCCTTCTAGAAGCTGTGTTTTAGACATGTCTCCCAAGAACCGTCAGGTCCTTAAAATGCTTTATTTACTCTCCGTGTTACTTTCTTGACAAATTCTCTAAACATTCTATTTAACTCCATTCACGCCCTGCTTCATTATGACAAGTCTAAAGTTTAGTTCATTAGTCAGGTTTCTAAATTTCAATTTTTGTTCATTTCCAACAATATAACTTAATCTTTTCTTCATGTATTTCTCTTATTGGTTTTCCATTTACTGGTACTTTCCAATTATGCATTATGGATATTCAATTTTTATTTTATTCCTTTAATATCCTAAGCATTATTGTTTAAAAAGAGTATAGGGTTATTTTATGAAATTTTATTTGAAGTGAGTTTTCTGATTATTTACAATTATTACTCACTATTATGTTTAGCATTTTATTTTATCCATGGATTTTTAAAATTTTTTATTTGCTTTTGTCTTTCTATTTTATTTTCTCTTTCTGCTTCTATTTCTATCTAAACCATTGATCTCAAGTCCAACACTAGTTTTCATATGTGATTTTTATTTCTTGGTCACAGGGTGACATAATCAATCCAGACGTCACAACAGCAGTCTGACATGACATTGTTTGTAAACCCAGAGCTTTTGGGAAAGCCGTTGTGCTTCAAGAGATGGCTAGAGATGGGCTAGAGAGATGGCGCAGCAGTTAAGAGCACTTCTTGCTCCCACAGAGGACCTGAGTTCAGTTCCAAGTACCCACATGGCTGTTTACAACTATATGTAACTCCAGCTTAGGGGATCCAGAGTCCACTGCTGGCCTCCACAGGCACCAGGCATGCATACATTCATACAAGCAATGCATTATACATATATAATAAAACAAATCTTTTTTAAAGAACTACTTAAAGGATTGAAAATGTCAGTTTCCTTTCCTGGGGAGGGGAGCCATACTCAGTCTACAGCTTTAAAACAGTGACTGTTCTCTGTTTCACCTTACACCAAGCATATTTATCAAACAAGATTGAGACACCCAGTCACGTGACCAACTCTGGTCTCAGAGCTCAGTGGCCTGTGAGCTCAGGGTAACTTCATTGATAATCCAGTTCCAGTTGTTGGAAATGTCTGTCTTGCATTTCATTCGTTCATTGAAAAAGGGTTTCAAACCTAGCTAAAATCAGTATGGAAGTTTCTATACAGCTAAGATTGCTGCTCATGTCACGATCTTCCCCAGCCGTGTGAACGTTTGAGCATAAGCATGCATCACCATGCTTAGGTTTTTCCCTTTCAACTCTTCCCTTTCCCATTTTAGCTTCTTACAGTTTGTCTCTACTTGAATGTATTTAAACGAATCAGATGGATCAATGTAAATATTCACAAAGCCATTATGACTGGAATATGGAGACTCAAGAGTAGATAAGAGCTCAAATCAGAATTGCTGATCCTTACCTCTGGCCTCTTAGTCTTAGGAACCATAGTTGTGTGAGGATCTGCATCTTATGAATTGGAAGGGATCTGATGATGCCATCAAAGCCCACTCTTGGTTTTCTGGACCACTGAGATTTCAGAGTTGTCTGTGGCAAAACTAGTTTCTCAACAGCCCACCCTCTCCAAGTCTCTGTAATATCATGGCCTTACATCAGGCAGCTTCTTGCACTGGGATTCTGTTCTTCTAATGATCCCATCCCAAATCCTGATCCCTGGAGAGAGTTAGATACCATTGTAACTCTAAGAGAAGCATTTTCAAGGCGATTCTTAGGAACGTACAGTGTTAATTCATATGAGTGAGAATCCAAAGAGCTGCTGTGTTAAACAGTGTCTAAAGATGGTCACAGCTAAGAGCAGAAAGAAGAGAGAAGCAAGGCTGGATTTATCACTTCTATCCCAGTGTTCCAGCTCACACAGCTGGAAACAGCTGCAATAGTTAACTTGCCTTAATTTGATTCCATGAAGACATCAAACTCCCCTGATGTAATGAGTTCTGCATCCTTGTCTCAGCACCACTACTCATGGGCTTAGGAATGCCTCACTCACCACAGTACCTCACACAGCCTTCTGAGCAAGTAATAATTTCATAGTGAGGAATACACTAATAGTTTCCCAATCATGGAATCCACTGGCCACATAGTATTCTTTAATTTCCCAGAGTAAACTGGCTTGGTAGAATGGCTTGTTGTAGATTTGGTGACAGTGTCTGAAGAGAGTAGACACCACACAAAGCTCTGTGCTAAATTTCCAGTCAGACTACAAGCTTTCGATGGCAACACATGCTCATGGCTCCTGTTCCTCTAGCTAAACATAAATGTGGGAACTGAAGCAAAACTTGACCCCATTTGTTAAAGTCAGAGACCTGTTTCCTGTCCTTACTCTCTTGGAGCTGTCCCCAAAGAAAGAGTGCTGCCACATACAGTGGACTTTATTGCATCATTGGTCCATGTCAGCAGAGGAAGCTGTGCTTCGAGCACAAGCCAGAGGCAGGAGGCCCTCACTGGAGATAATCTGGGATGTTCTGTCATATCCTGAAATGAATAGGAACAGAACTATGGGACAAGCAAATGAAGTCTTGGCTGCTAAAGACATCCAACTTCCAAGAATCTTGATTTCAGTTACTCCAATGAGTCAAGGCCTGACCAGGTAGAATACAGCCTAAGGGGGGTGGGTGTGGAGGAGGAACCAATAAATACCAATTATGGTTCCATGATCTATTGCAGATACGAGGTCAGGCAGCTGAGACTATTTTTATTGGACTTCAGCTTTTCATTTCGTTGCCTCCCCATCACTCTTATGATCACTGTGATGATGATTGACTTTATAGATAAGTCAACAGGCCGTCATAAGAAGTCACATTCATACCTCTGGGATGGGGTCTGCAAGCTAGAAAGCAAGCTCTTGAAATAGATATGACATCTGATGGGACCTTAGGGCTCTCCTTGTCAAGAGAGGGTTCAACATTGTGGGCAACATGAGGCAAGTGATACTTTAGGTTGCAAAATGGCGGCTGTGTAAGCCTATGGCCTCTTCATTTTTATCCCCCTTGTCCCTTTCTGTGTCCCTCTGTTCCTCAGAACTGCTTCTTAGACTCTCTTTCGCTCTTGACTTATAAGCAGCTATGACCAATGGAAAGTGATTGGAGATCAGAGATTGGGAGGAGGAGAGAGGCTAAAGGCACTCCTCTGCTTCTGATGACATTTGTGGCCCCATTGGAAAGTCTTGCATGGTTCCTGCTCCCCAGTACCTGGTCTTCAACAGTAATGTTTCCTTAGTTTGTCCCACCAATGGGGTGTGCCTTTCAGTTTCCCAGTCAATGTCCTGTGTTACACTTCCTTAGACTTAAATATTTACTGGGCTTTCTGTCTTTATCATGGGGTTTGTTTGGCCAAGCTATAAGAAAGAGGTGACAAAATTGTTCTACCTCTTATTCATTACCCCTCCGATGTTTTGAGGACATGCTTCCATTTCAAACAAATGGTTCCAACTCATTCTTTAAAAAACAAAAACAAACAAACAAAAGAACCTATTGATATATAATTTATATCTCATACCCATTTAAAATTTAGAACAAAGGAATTAATTATTTAAATAAACTCACTGGTGTTTAGTGTGCTGTTCATAAATTTTGCAGCCCTCTTTCCTGATTCCAGAATATTTCATCAGCACTGAACAAAGTCTCATATCCACAAGTAGCATGCTCTCTCCCCTTTTGTGTCTCAGTCTTTGAGACTATGGATTTACTTTATTTCTAAGGGTTGGCTTCTTCTGCACACTGCAGACAAATGGACTCATACAGTGTCTGGCCTTTGATGTCCAGCTCCTAGCAGTGAGCATGATACTTCTTTATTTTATTTTTTAAGATTCAGCTATTTTACTTTAGGTATATAATATTTTCCTATATATATATATATATATATATATATGTATATTATATGTAATATATATATGTATATATATATGTATATGCCTGTGTGTGTGTAACATGCATGTCTGGTGCCTGCAGAGGTCAGGAGAAGGCAATGGATCACCTAGAACTGAAGTTACAGGTGTTGTGAGCTGCTACATGGGTGCTGGAAACTGAACCCAGGTTCTCTGTAACTGCAACAAGTGTTCTCAACCTCTGAGCTGTCTCTCCAGCTCTCAACGTATTAGTAAGCTTCATTCATGCTGTAATATGCATTAATACTTCATTCCTTTTCATGGTTGAAAAATACTTAGTTGTAAGGACACACCATAATTTGCTTATCCATGTCAGCTGATGGATATTTGAGGGTTTCTACTTCACAGCTTCATAGCTATTATGAGTAAGTTTCATATTTACTGGTATACAGATTTTTTGAGTGGAACTGTTCCCAATATTTGGGAACATTCTCCTGGTTTGTGTGATAATTCATTTTAATTTTGAATTCAATATATAAGGTGTCTTTTCCAATGCACTTGTACCATCTTATGTGTTGAATTCATTCATTTCAATAGCAACACAAAATTTTACAATATGGCAATAAAGTTTTCTATAATTAACTTGAACCTTCTATTATTGAAATACATTTTAAGTTCTCTCTACTTTTTCATTATCATAATTAATTATGCACCTCCATGGACATGTACTTCATGCCCCTTTCACAGTATAAGGACTCCTGGATATTAAACTGCTACATCAAAGGATACACTTGCTTTGAAATGTATTGAAGTATCCCCAAAAGCTTGTTGATTAATCTACACTCCTCAAGGGCAAATGAGACAGAAGGCTTCCCACACCCTGCTAATCCAGACAAGTTCTTGGCTTTGGTAACCTGGCAAGGAATAGTTTGTTCTCCTTTGGAGTTTCACTGTACTGATCATGAGCAGCAAGCCCTGTCTCTGTAAGTACTCCTGTGTTTATTACCCAAACAGAAGCAGCTACACTTGACGGTTTCTAGAATCCTTCAGAACTGTAAATTTGATTTGTATAATTTCTGCTCTCACAAGAAGTGCTCATTATGACACTGGCTGAAGCCAGACTGGCCTTTCAGAGCACATGACTGCTTCATGTGTGCTGTGGGCCCAGACTCCCACTGGATGCCGCTAATAGCCACATATCTTTAGAGTGAATGAGGGATACCAATATCACCGGGAGAAGGCAGAACATAGCAAAGCCAACTGGAATTAGGAAAGCAATTTTTTTTTGAGAATGTAAAGATTATTTAAAAAATAAGAAAGAAAGGAAGGAAAATTTAATTGAACACTGACCTACTCCCAGGGCCCATGAGCCGGCTCAGCATCTAAATCTTTGCTGCCAAGCCTAATCACCACATGAGTTCGATCCCTGGAACCACATAATAGGGAGAGAGCTAACAACAATACGTTGTCCTCTGACCTCCCCTCTACCTGGCCTCTGTGATAGTGTGTGTGTGTGTGTGTGTGTGTGTGTGTGTGTGTGTAAACAAAAATGTGGAAAATTAATAATAATGTAAAATTCCCCACATTTACTTAGAGCACAATATTTTCCAATGTTGCAGCATATTTGATCACACTGTGAACCATGCCAAGATTGTGTTTCTAGTTGTGGTGTGTCTCAACCCTTAGCTCACACGTTTATTCCCTTGGGCTGGAATATAGATGTGCCCTCAGTACACACCTTTAATTCCAAACAATGAAAGTAAAGTTAGTTTGTAGAAGGAAGCACCCATGTTTGAAAATCATGTCTAATTGAGTGGTGGACAAAGTGACAAGTCAGAGAAAGATTTGACAGAATAGGATATTCCCAACTCTCACAAGAAGAGAGAAGAAAGGAGAGCTACTTAAAAGAGTGCAGAGAGAGGGGAAAAAGGAGAAGAAGGCAGTTAGCAGTTTTACCAGGAGAATTCTACAGAAACAGGTTGAAGAGGGAACAAGCTAGACACAGGTGAAGACCGAACACACCAGAGAATGAGAAGGAGCCAGAAGATTAGAATATATTGACAAAGTTAGTCTAAAGCCAAGCAGAACAACTCAGGAAAAGCCAGATTGACTTACCTGGGAAAGCCAGAACAGCTGAGTTGAACCATCCAGCCAGAGATCAGAAAGAAAGGGGGAGCTTATTCGGCAGTAAGTCTCACTGGCTGAAAACATTCTAGGCCTAGATTAGATTGTACAAAGTCTAGAAACTTCCAGGACTAAACCAGGTTAGCGAACTGAGGCATTAAGTCTCAGAGATAACAATTATTACAGGAGAATAAAAGTTACATTTACATTCCAGAAATCACCCCCACATTTACCTAGAGGCCACTGTTTTGCAGAAAATACCCCCACATTCACCTAGAGCACTAGAGCACACTGTTTTCCAGAAATCACACACACACACACACACACACACACACACACACTCACAATACTTGTTACAGCAGATACCATAACTTAGATGTTCCATATGCAAACATTTCCCCCACACTACCATTTAAATCATCCAGGTAACAACATAACTCGTGACCTTTCTGATAGCCAACTTCCTTAGGGCTGAGTTTCTTCAAACAGAAAACTCAATAAATTCCCCTTATGTGATGGGACAGCTCAATTCCGCTATCCAGCAGTTCTTGGCTTGTGCTTTGAAAAGCTCTGAAGTGTGAGAAATAGATGTTTAACATCAGAAAGTTACAACTGTTGCGTGTGTGTTACTGAAAATTACCAGGAATTTCAAGAAGAAAATCAAATGAGCCTTTTTCAAGTACTTACAATACAAATAGAAAAACACATTGCAGAGACAAAGGACTCTACTTTATGACCGCATGTCTGGGTAGTGAGGACTAGGGATATGCTTCTATTGGAAGACTGCTTTCCTTGTGCACACAAAGCCCTGGGACAACCTCTGACCACCTGAAAGAGGGTGAGAGCATGCAGCAAAGCTCCAAAGAACACATGGCATTTAACTGACCTTACAAGTTTTGTAGAACTAAGAGACGGAAGCCCAGCAAAAATTGATCTGGTCAGTCAAGTGCTTGCATATCCTAAACACCTACATGGTCTTGAACACTAGGAATGAGTGTTATAAATGTAACAAGCTACTGTATTTTGAGATTCATTTTTACTTATGTGTGTATGGTTGTATGAATTATGTCACATGTATACAGTGACCTCAGAGGCCAAGAGGGCTTCAATTTGGAGCTGGAATTATAGACTGTTGTGAGCCATGTAAGGTGGATGCTGGACATCAAACTAAGGTTCTCTAGAAGAGCAATATGTGTTCTTAACCTGGGAGCTGCCTCTCCAGCCCAGAAACTGTGCTCAGCTCTCCATGGGCCCTAGACTTGTAGTACACCCACAGAAAGCCCTGGCTACTGTGTATTCTTCCCAGAGGTTTCCCAAGCCTCTTCATTTCCCATGGCCCATGTCCTCGGGTTTCAGTTACACAAATAGCACCTTCATATTTTTATTCTAAAATAATATGCCACTTCCATATTTGACTAAATGTTTTTCTTTCTGCCTATCTCTAATTGTCCTCTACTCAAAATGTATCTATAAAACTGCATACATACATGCTATTCTGATCCACACCATACATGTTCAATTCCCATTATTGGCTTGCAGATCACATGATAATAATAAGGTCATACTCTGAGCCTTACCCTCAGCTCTCCTGGATTCCCTGACTCTCACATTTCCTTTTTTCTTGTTTGGCCCCTTTTTTGGACTCAGTGACTGATGAACTAGTGTTCTGAAATCTTAATGGTCTGACCAAACAAGGATGAGATTCTTGCTGACTGACACATATGGAACAGTAGTTTTACACTTACTTGATCATGAGGAACATAAGAGTCCCAGTGTCCATAGCTCCATGGAGAGCTAGGGGGCCTGTGGGTTACTGAAGAACCAAGCCTTGCCTTCAGGTTGTCACGCACGTGTGATGACATCTCATGGGTGGCACCTGGTTGAAACCCAGCTGGAAGGGAGGCTGAGACATACTGGACATCATCGGGGTTTCATGAACACTCGGGGCTTCTCTCACAGAAAGGAGAAACCAGTGATTGACATGGAGATCCTATGGGAAAGTCCTCTGAAAGCTGCCTTCAGGGCAGGGCTGGTGAGTGGGAATCAGGAACTCGAGCCATCAGCTTAGCTGGCCAGATACTGTTCATCAAGACAATTCCCAAGGAGCCTAGGCATCCCACTTGCATGGCATCTTCATGAAAGGAAAACAGACTCGGGGTTCCTCTGCCATTGTTCTTACTACTGTGCACTCAAGATTAGCTCCAAAATGGAGGTGACGTTAGTTCCCCATGTGACAAGTTACCACAACATACATTTACTTACATAATTGGGAATTCCAAACTGTGACTTCTTGGGCTGAAAACAAACTTATATGTAAGACTGCTTCTTCTCATGACTGACTTCAGGCAGTCTGCTTACTTGGCCTTTCCAAGATCCAGAGGTTTCCTGCATTCCTTGGCTTCAGGACTCCTCCCTGCAGGTCTCTGATGCTACCATGCTGCACTGTATCTTTCTCACATCTGTCACTTTCTTGCCTCCTTCATCCACTTTTGAGGACCCGACCCAGTAACTGCACTGGTTCCTGTGCTAATCCAAGATACTGTATCCTGGTGATTAGCTACTTAATGGCATTGGTAGATTTAATTATCCTCTGTTGTGTAACAGCCCACTCACAGGTCCTCAGAATTAGGACATACACAGCTTTGGAAGGCCATGTCTCTTATTTCACATTCCTACAAGACATATTTAGTACACAAGCAGGTTCCGTTTGATCAGTCCAGTGTTTTGTTTCTTTGTTAATATTAACATTTTGGGATATTTTAAAATTAAGTGCTTTTAAATTGAGTCCATCTATCAAGTGAGGCCCGTGTCCACCTCTGCCTTGCAGCCTTCAGCTTGAAGCTGGTGTGTGTGTGTGTGTGTGTGTTGTGTGTGTCTGCATGTGTGTGTCTGATGTGTGTGTCTGTGTGTGTGTCTGTGTGTGTGTGTCTGTGTGTGTGTGTGTTGTGTGGTGTGCTGGTGTGTGTCTGTGTGTGTGTCGTGGTTCTGTGTGTGTGTCTGTGTGTGTGTTGATGTCTGTGTGTGTGTGTGTCTGTGTGTGTGTGTCTGTGTGTGTGTGTCTGTGTGTGTGTCTGTGTGTATCTGTGTGTGTGTGTCTGTATGTGTGTCTATGTATATGTGTGTGTGTCTGTGTGTGTGTCTGTGTGTGTGTCTGTGTGTGTGTGTCTGTGTGTGTGTGTCTGTGTGTGTGTGTGTCTGTGTGTGTGTCTGTGTGTATCTGTGTGTGTGTGTCTGTGTGTGTGTCTATGTATATGTGTGTGTGTCTGTGTGTGTGTCTGTGTGTGTGTCTGTGGGTGTGTGTCTGTGTGTGTCTGTGTGTATGTGTGTGTGTCTGTGTGTATCTGTGTGTGTGTCTGTGTGTGTGTCTGTATATTGTGTGTGTCTGTGTGTGTGTGTGTGTGTGGTGTGGTGGTGTGTGTGTGTAGCTTCTCTTAGAAGCTCAGATCTATGAACAGGACTTGGAGTCCCTTATTAAACCATTATGAAGTGGTGAATAGTAGCCACCACTGTAGATGAGGCACTGGGCCTTCCAAGAGGCCATGAACATGAACATATCCTGGTACCCACACTCCTGGACCTGCCTGCCTCCTTTTAATTTTCAAATTTTCAACATCTATGATTCCAAACTGCCATTTTCCTGTCACTGGATGTCACCTCCCCTCTCTATTGGCAGCATGTCTGTCCCCTTGCCGAGAATTCTACTCTATGATGCCAAAGAACCTTCCTTCTGATCCCAGGAAGCAAGCAGGCCTATGATTAAGGAGGGGTACACCGGGTACAGCTGGTTGTTTCCGGCTTGCACCAGACCCTCAGAGTTCTGTGTCATAAACATGGGACAGAAGTGCAGGCTGCAACAAGGGACAAGTTTTAAATCACTGTCTCCCCAGAAACACCCGCCCTTCTTTTTCTTTAACTCCACTCCAAGCCCTGCCTTTAGCCCCTGAGAGGAATGAGATCTCTCTTAATGAATTTCTTTACTCTGACAACAGGCCTGATGCTGGCTCGTGTCCTAGTGGGCTTGTGTGAAGGGCAGATTCTGTTGCACGGCTCGAAGCTCCAATGCCCCATTAATAACCACACGGCCTGCACTCAGTCTTCATCAGCGTGTGATGTGCAGCCTGTCCACCAGAGATCTTCATTATCAGGCAGGCCCACGGCCTCCTGCTCTAACACTTGAAAGTCACTCACATTAGCCAGGTTCCTCTCACAGACCTTACAAAGTGCCAGCAGGCAAAGCGGACCTTCAAATCTGAATGCTGCCCAGACTCACCCAAAGGTCCCAGAGCAAGAAGCCAGGAATATAAGTCTTCCCAGATCCTTTCCCAGGTGCCACCTTCATGATTCTGTGGCATTCACTGAATACATTCCCTTAAATCAATTGTATAGAGACTCACTTTTCCTGGGTGCTGGTGGTGCACACCTTTAATCCCAGCACTCAAAAGCAGGCAGGCCTCTGCAAGTTAGAGACCAGCCTGGTTTACAAAGCAAGTTCTAAGACAGCCAGGGCTAGACAGAGAAACCCTGTCTCTAAAAACCATAAATAAATAAATAAATAATAAAACTAAAACCACTTGAGATTCATTTTTTCCTTAACCTATCCTGGACAAAATAGCCCTAACATGGGAACAAGAAGCACATCTAAACTAAACCGTTCAAATTGGTCCCCTCACATTATGCTAAGGTTGCCTGGCTACTTATCTGTAGGTACCAGCATCACAGAGTTCTTTCCCACATCTTGCCCAAGTCTCTGAATGGTTTACTCTCGCCTCACTCCATGGTTGATGGTGGTAGAGTAGAAAATTTCAAGTTCCCAGAAAGTGGTGCTCAAAATAGTCCTTACCTTCTAATGTGGCATACACTAGGTGACTAGAGGATATCAACTTAGAGCTGAAGGTTGGAAGGTGGACACAGACCTCACTTGTGCGATGGACAATAAAGGAAAAGAGATCAAAAACAAAATGAGTACCCTACCCGTGCTCACACAAGTCACCAAGCCTGAGTGACCTGGGAGCAAGGCACCTGTGGAGCTAAGAGAAGAGGCTTCGGGTTCTGTCATGTTGAAGCCCAGCTGAGAAGCCCCAAGAAGATGCTTTACAGCTCTGGAACCTGGCACCTGTGAACTCCAGGACTCTGAGACATCCTGTGTCTAACACAGGCCAGCTTCCATGACATTTCCCCCAATGAATTGAACACCAGTGTTTCCCTTAACTATTTCCCTCTAAAAACAAATAATGAAAGGAAGAAGGTTCAAGCATTAGTGGTGAGCCTGCATCACACCATCTCAGGTGAGCCCATACCCAGGGACCTGTTCCCCAAGAAGCAGTGATATGTGACCAGTACTTGGTAGCATTAAGACGGGAAGAGGAGTTAGCATGATCATCAGGGGCCTCTTAGGGAGCTGGGTAGGGGACTTGCAGATAAGCTGCTTGGGATTTTGGAAAAGCTTGTGTGCCTAGGCACTGGACAATGTGGGGACCACAATTCTTCTCTAGAAGAGATGATTGGCATGCTAGGTGTTGGTATCAAAAAGGTCCCATTTAATGGCTGTGAGGGAGAGTGCTATTGCAGCCCATCTGTCACCCACCTTTTACAAATATTCAACTGTGTTTAAATGCTACTCACAATGGAAATGGTGACAAAAGGCTGTTTACCCACCATGACTCTGTCCTGATAAGTGATGAAGGCTCCTAAATCCCAGTCCCATAAGGATGGCACCATCCTTTGAGTGAAAATGCTGTCTCAGAGATATGGTTTAGAGCGGGTGAAGGACCACAGCTTAGCCTTTTGTCTTCCTCATCTCCAAACACAGGTGAGGGGACAGCATCCCTCAACAGGGAGGTTCCCAACTCAGGGAGCTCAGGAAAGCTCTCCACTCTGCCCTGCATAGCCCCTGGCTGTGGTCTCTCAGTTGCCCCTCCCCTTTTCCTACATAGTTTCCTGAATATTCTCAATACACCTTCTGCCTTCCTCAGACCCCTTCCTGTCTCATGTGGAAAAAAAGCACAAAGGGCCTATGTCAGTCAATGCACAGGCCTTCGGACTCTTGATCTGTGCTGCCTGTCAGTGATGTATTACCCTGAAAACATTCAGCTTAGTGTAGAGCTCTACAGCACTGTACAGAATCTGTCTTTTTTGTTTTATTTTTTTCTTTCTGTTTTTTTACTTGCATTCAGGGCATATAGCACACACTGGGGATTTCTCAAGCACATGCTCACTAGGAACATGAAACAAACAGTCCTGTTCTTATTCCTCAGACTTCCATTTTATAGACAATTCGAACAATAGCACCAAATTTACATACAGAGGTCCCCTCAATTTTTCTCACTTGATGTATACTAATGTAAGAAAGGTCACACTGAAATATCATTTTGTACACTAAAAAAATTAACCAAAGCCACTAAAATCATGGTAGAGCTACAAAAAAAAAAAAAAAAAAAAAAAAAAAAAATCTCCGGGTCCTGTTAGTGACTGTATAGTACTTCTCTTGGGGTTCCACTTTTATTTACTCCATAAGTTCCATATTTGTGAGCACTTGGATTAGATCTAGATCCAGATTTGTTATTTCACACAGTGCTACAGGGAACACACAAGCAAAGAATGTTATAAAGATGACTTGCAGTGTTGGGATTGCTATGTCAAAGGGTGAGCACATTTAACATCAGTACATTGGGTAGAAATCACAGACATCACTAATAATCCACAGAACATAACTGTAACTTAATAAGGAAGAGCCATTACTATTTGGGGGATGAATACACACCCTTTACAGCTCTTCTCGTTCCCTTCACATTCTGGTTGACAAGATGTTCATGTCTTAGATGGTGCCTATTATGAGAAGATGAATAGAACTCTCTGTATTTATTGGTCAGGAAATTGGTAAACTTGATATATCCACAGAACATGAAAGAGCAGCTACTTCCCAGCTATCCCCAGATATTTTCTCCCCAACTCAGTCTGCAAAGGTACTCAGAAACTTTTGGTGACTGAGTACACAGTGGGGGACTTGCTCTGGGTCTGGAGCTTTGGGGCCCACCATTCTCTTCTTCCTTTGTTGTCCCCTGGTAAATGCATTCCCCATAAATGTCTTAGATGTGCCTCTTTTCTGCTTTACATATGAACTGAGTCTGCAGGCTTTGATTTTCATTTCAAAAGTCAATTACATGTTGATAGTCTTACTAAGCAAGAATAATGGGTCTCTGGCCAAGTTCCACCAGGTTTTGCAGGTGGATCAAGACCACTTAGTGTCAAAACACTGCCTGACCTGCCAGAAAGCAATCTAGAGTTTGTGAGGATGCTAAAAGTGAGGTCTAGTTCCCATTCGTACCCAACTCTAGGCACACAAAGTATGTGGACTTGCTACGGCAAATAGCCGGCTATGTACAGCAGACTAGGTGCCCGTATCTAAAATGTGTTAGAAATACTGACAGAAGCACAATTAATAACCACAGAGCCATCAAACCCCTGTACATTCACACAATGTAGTTTTCCCATCTTCAAACAATTCAGAGCAGGCACCACACTCACAACTAGTGAAGCCTCTATTTTTCCTTCCTTTTTCCCCTTCTTTCCTAGATAACTTACATCAGTGGTTCTCAACCTGTGGGTCATGACCTCTTTGGGGGTTGAATGACCCTTTTATAGGGGTCACCTAAAACCATCAGAAAACACAGATGTTTACATTACAATTCGTAACAGTAGCAAAATTACAGTTATGAGATAGCAACGAAGATAATATTATGGTTGGGGGTCACTGCCACATGAGGCACTGTATTAAGGGGTCACAGTATTAGGAAGGTTGAGGGCCACCGTCTTATGTGATTCTCTTCATATTCCCCGTCATCAAGTGGCCAGCATAAGAAAATGCAAATTTAATCCAGTTCAATGGAACCCGGTTCAAGGCAGTGCTTTCCAGTAGTACTTGAGTCAATTCTCTCTCTTTCAGCTTACCACTCTGTTCTGTAGCATCTTTCTCCCTCCAGATTCTCCTTTTTAGAGTGACAGCTCATCTGGGAAGAGTTCCCTGGGGATCTCAGAGCCCCCTGGCCATGTTCCCATGCTGTCTGTGGACCCCCACTGGTACATTTTCTCCCTGGATGCAGGATGGCCTGTTGCTGTCCAACAGTGCCTAAAGCAGGCATGGGCCTTCATCAATCTGTGACAATGACCATTTGATCCCTACCTGAAACAGTTGGCCCAGAATCCTTAGCTATAGTTTCCCTCCCTTCCTCCCTGACTTGAGCTCATCTTATTATTCCCATCTGTCTCAGTTTCTCCAGACTGACCCTGCATGGAGTCCCAAAAGCACAACCATAGATTAAAACATGACATCTATTCTCTCACTTTAAAATGAACATGGAGGGAGCTAATGCAGGGTTCATGAACCAGAGCCATGGGGTACCACAGACTCTGGGTTCCTTATGTCTGTCAGTCTGTTTCTGTCCTCAGCATCAATTTGCATTACCAGATGACTGCTGGGGCTCTAGCCATTATGCCCACATAGACTATACCCATATAGACATACTATAACAGAAATAAGGTATCCTAGAAGGATGCCACGTACCTTCTAACCAGGATGCTCTCCAGGAAGAGGTCTTCCAAGGAGTTCAACTCAAATTTGTGCTTACATTTTGTTGCCTATAACACCTCTATGGCCTTTCCAGCTACAAATGTAGTCAAGAAAAAAAATACTTTCATGCGCAACAATGGGATTCAGCTGCTTAGAAAGACAAGATTGTGGGCTGGTGAGATGGCTCAGTGGTTAAGAGCACTGACTGCTTTTCAGGAGGTCACGAGTTCAAATCCCAGCAACTACATAGTGGTTCACAACCATCCCATCAGTAATGAGATCTGATGCCTCATATGGGTGCCTGAAGACAGCTATACTGTACTTTGGACCAGAGAGAGTGGTGGCGGGGGACGGGGGGCGGGGGGCGGGGGGGTGTGTGGAGCAAGAAGCAGAAGGGAAGGGGGGAAAAATGAAAGGAAGAAAGACAAGGTTGCATGGTAGGGAAATACACATTTATTACTTCTATATTCAGGCCCTAGGCTTTCTGGAATCCTCTCAACCTGACTGCCTGGGTTGGGATTCACTCAGCAAGGCACTGTTCACCATAGCCTCAAACAAGATGTCTCCCCAACATCTTCCCTGACAGTTCTATGCTGCTGCACCACACACACACACACACACACACACACACACACGAGAGAGAGAGAGAGAGAGAGAGAGAGAGAGAGAGAGAGAGAGAGAGAGAGAGTCTGTTCTACAGCCAGTGAAGGGCAGTTAGTTATCATCTGTTCCTACGTACTTGATCCACTGTAAGGTTCCTTTTCTTCTTCCCATACGAGAAGAAGACCCCTATGACCCATCTATAACCCATATATGTCCCCTGCTTCCTTTCCTGGGGGTCGTGGAAGAAAACTTTAATGCACTGTAGTATTTTGAAAACGCTGTCCTCACCACAGAAGTCTTCCTTCTGTGTATAAAGCACTTTGTAAGTAGGGCCTTTTAGATCAACAACGGAGTTGACGGGTCAGAATGCAACATGGGACACATTTGTGTACAGAGTAATGTGAGGGTTTAAGAGATGTCAGCCATTGCAGTTATTTCAATAATAAAACAGTCTGCCTGGGTCTTCCTTGACTCTTTTTATGACTCCCTAGCAAACACACTGGCAAGCAATACCGACCCCGCCTCACAGATGGAGTCCTTGTACTGTGTCAGAGTTTCTGTTTTCCTTTTGGTAAAAACCCATTTTCTAGAAACAGGAAGAATTTTTTTCCCTAAGGAAAGGAGGAACTACTCGGAAACCTACCTTCTAATTAACTCTGTTCCTGGGTGCCATGTAACTGTGGGTGAGTCAGGGGTCTTTAGGGAAAGGGGGCTAATTGGAAGAGGGAAGATTGATGAAGGCCAGTGTGGACAGCGACGTAGAATTATGGCTGGAGGCTGGGTTGCCTGACGTCAGACCTTTCCAAAAGGGATCTCATCGCAGGACTGTAAATTACTTCTTACCCCTACTGACCCTCCACGCTTTATATTGTTTGTGTAACACAAACTCAAGAGAGTATGTGAGTTAAATAAGGCAAAATAAGGATTGATCTATTGACAGTGAGTCAGGAGGCTGACTCCGGGGGTGTGTTTTGAGTGTCACCAGAGGCTCTGAACTGGAATTGAGCTTCAGTAGATGCGAGGAAACATTAGAAAGAAAGCAAGGGTGTATATTCCGTTTCCCCAAGTGCACATCGCCCTGAATCTACCACATCTGGAGAGTTTCCTAGAAATGAGCAAGAAATCCCTAGAGATACAGAGTTATGGGCAAGTCAGTAATTTCAATTTAAAGAAAAAATATAAATGAGAAAAGTTGCAAGTTAGAGGTCCATCAAGTACAGTCCATAGAAATGTGACAACAGTGTAAACAGACTCTATAAATAGCCGCCATCTCAGTCAGGACCAGGGTCCATCCTCACCAGGAACATGTGAGATCTAGCAAGCTGAGGGGAGCTCCAGACTGGGGCAGAGACACAGGAGTCTGGGGTGGGAAGTGGGCAGGGTTTGAGAGACCAGAAGACTTTCATGGTGGGCAGCATCACCAGTCTGGGAATGGGAATCTTCAAAGAGCCAGAAGGAGGATTTGTTCCAATTTCTTCCAGACACTCACTCAAAGGGGCTGAGGGAAGGATAGCCAAGCCAATGTGGACAGACTTGTGCTAACTTCCTATCTCCTCTGTGGAGGCGCTTCCAAAGGAACCCTGGGATCCATTTGCTAATGGAGGAAATAAGATGAGTCTGTGCTTGCGGGTGGAATGGAACCCCACACTAGGGTTTGCTCAGAGAATGGGGAGGAAGGACGGAGGAAAGCCTGGGCTTCCTGGATGATGCTGACATAGAAGAAACATCTGCATGTGTGATCTCTCTTCATACACACCACAAACAGATGATGGAAATAATGTTGCTATATCCATACTACCAAGGGGGAAATAGAAGCGAGAATGGTTATGAAATTTAGCTAAAATGATAGATTTTTGTATGAGTATTTGCCTGCATGTATGTCTGTGTACCGTGTGCATGCCTGGTACCCATAGAGGCCAGATGAGGATGTCTGTTAACCCATGGTTGTGAACCACCATGTAAGTGCTAGAAATTGGACCTTGGTCTTCAAGAATTCATAGAAAGGGCACTTGGGAAATGGCTCTGGAGTTGAGGCTCTACCTCTGGATACAGGCTCTAAGTTAAAAGTTGTCTACTTTGATACACAGTGTGGCCCACACTGGTCTCAAACTCATGGCCATCCTCCTGCCTCAAGCTCCCAGAGGGCCAAGTTTACAGGCATGAGACACCATACCTGGCTGTTTTGTTTTGATAACAAGTGGAAAATACCATGTTAGGATAAATTTTTGTAAGGCAATTTCCAGCTAATCACAGAAATTTTAGTTCCACTCAGGGCTGTTCATGGTTAGGCCTGTATTTTTATATAATTTTCTCTGGGTCTTTCCTTTTACAAAAGCCCACCTCCATGGATAAGTTCGGAACAATCAAAGAATGATGAGTTACTTTGAAATCACAGTTGGGACTCCAAGTGAGGGTTTTTAAAATTATTTCTTTTATTTTTTGAGATTATAACATAATTCTATCACAGCACACCCTTTACTTCCTTCCAACTCCTCCCATATACCCTTCCTTGTTCTCTTTCAAATCCATAGCCTCTGTTTTCATTAATTTTCCAACTGTGTTTTGAGGTATCCCTCTGACAGCCTCTTGGGGAGCCTACAGCACTAGCACAGAGCCCTGGCTGCTTAGCAACCATGGGCAGAAACAGGGTGGGCTCCCACAGTTCCTGACTCACATTTCCTCTCATTTCAAGTAGCTGTCAATTTCTCTAAGAAATCTTAGCTTTATTGCAGAAATAAAAAACAGCCTTGTCCATTTGTGTTCATATTTTACAACTCATTTTGAGAATTAATATTTTATAAGAAAATTATTTTGATTTAAAAACATGACTTTTAAAAGGTTTATGGTCTTCTTAAGTGTAACTCTCATTATGCCTTGGGGCCAGCAGTTTTTTGGAGAGGAATAGACACTGTGGTTATTGATATATTCTTGCCCTTGTGAATTTTCTTTCATGTTCTCAGGCAGGAACATGAGAAATTATTTTCTGTATATAGCATACTCTGTTCTTTCTACCTCTACCCCCTCCTGTTTTTTTTGGGGGGGGGGGCTGCTGTTTTATTTCTTCCTATCTTTGAAAAATAAAGCAATCATTGTTACCAATGGATAAAAATATTTTTTTAAAAAAAAAACCCAACAGATCATATTTTAACAAAACTGGAGTTAAAAGAATGAGGATATCCTCATCAAGGCCTGGAAACCAGATGTGAAAAGGACACCCTCATTTCCGCCCAATCGATACCCTGGCCCTTCGTTTCCTGCTGTCTTCCCTGGTCTATGTTTGGATGATAGATTTCCTTTTTCCCTTCCATATGATGGAGAGAAAGAGATATGACGGTGGCTGCAGTAGCTACCTACTGCCCTTCTGGAGGACCTAGAAGGACAAAGACTCCACACCGAATTAGAGACACTTGAGACATTGGTTAGTTACTGGTACACAATAAACTGCACAAGACATGACTTAAGCCAAAACTGATTGTTTCTCGTGGTCTCTGGACCCAGAGGAAAGGGTACCTTTTGTTTGTGTCCAGCTCATGGCCTGGTCAGGGCTATCTGATCTGAACCAGGCTTGTAGGGGACACCTCTCCTCCTGTCTCTTACATTCATCTCTCACCTCATCCTATCCATTCCCAGGTGGTGGCAAGGGGCCAAGAAAAGGAAATGAATACATATGGGATTTTCAAGCTTCTTCTTGCACCGAGTTTATTATCTCATCCTCCAAGCCTGAAATTAAAGTGGGAGGGAACCAAGGGCTTCAGGGCAGAAAGCCTCGTATTGGGAGACCAATAACTCAACTCGTCTTCCCAAGCCTCCAAATTAAAGCTTACAGCTGGGCAAAGAGAATCACTTTGAAAGCAAAATATGGCTGACCACCATTATTTGTGGGTTCCAAGCTTGCAAATTTGCCTACTTGCTAAAACATATTTGTAACCTCAGAACGGTGATCCATGGGCATGCGCAGAAATGCAAAAGAGGTGACTCATTTCCCCGCGAGGGCCAAAGCCAGGCTTTGGATCTCCGTTTCAGCTCGTGTACTATAAGCAAGTGTGGCCTTCGTGGCATCTCTGGTACCACATCCTTAGCAGTTTGTGCGTTTTGTTTAATGAGGCCACTATTTCAGATGGTCCCCAAGGGCAGGAGCGCTGTGTTGGCTGGTGTTTCTGAGAATGAGGTTGTGAAGTGCCTCACGGAGAAAACTATGTGTGTTAGATAATCTTTACTCAGGGTGATGGGGAGGGCTCTGTGTCATGAGAAGTTCAATGTTTATAAATCAATTATGTGTTAAGCAAAACATCTTTGTACAGATAAATACTTGAATTTATGGGACTGATAAAACGTGACCAGTATCACAGGATCCTGACTCCATGTCCCTAGAAATAAGTACTCAGGACCACTCCAGGGAGTGTTGACAGTGACTCTCTGGAAGATGATCACTATGAATAATGAACACTGACATACGTCCAATATCATCTTCGGAAAAGATACCAAATTAATCAATGCTCCAGTCTCATCTCCAGATTAAATTGCCTACTTCCAGAACAACTCCCTCATGCAAGTAACTCTAGGGTGTCACATAAAACGCTTTTATAATGAGTCTAACTGGTGGAAGGACACTTATCAGTGAGACTCCTGGTAACACCCTTCCTGATTTCACCCTATGAGTAACTCTAGCTAAGGCTTAATTTGATAGTAAATGCAGGAAACTACGAGAACAATAAGGATTTCAGAGAGTAAAACCAGGCTACAAAATGTGGTTATTTGAATTAAATATTAACTCTGAGTGAAAATATTAAGCAGGAAAGAAAAGCACAACCCTAAAATAAAAGCCAGGGGGAAACTTCAATACAGTTTGGGGGATGGTTCTATTATATGAGGAATTTCAAAGACATTTTGTCTTGTTAGGACAGTGTGCACCCCAAAGAATTGAGCCACCCAGACATACATTTAGGCATACAAAAGAAGAAAAAGGAGGAGGAGGAGGAAGAGGAGGAAGAGGAAGAGGAAGAAGAGGAGGAGGAGAGAGAGGAAGAGGGAGAGGAGGAGGAAGAAGAAGCAGCTAGTCAAGTTTCAAATCACAGGCTCTGTAGTCAGCTAGAAAAGTATCCAGGCCCTGCCATTCTAATGTCGAGGTGACATGGTAAAACACTTCATATGCGGACCACCACCTCTTCATTCAAGAGATGGAGGTGATAAGTTAATAAAGTAAATATACCCAAACTCTATGAGTGTCAACCGGGTCCTGATACATGGCTGGGAACTTTCCACAAATGATTTCATGTAGCCATCGCTGTCCTCCGAGGCTATCGTCACTACCCATCTCATCAGGGACAAGATACAGGCTTAAACAATTTTACCAAAAATTAGGGTTGGCAGAGTCAGAATTTAATCCCTGGTTTTTGACTCTAACTACCTTCCACTGTGTTGCTTGTGAAAGTGTCATGGATTGTGTATATGAAAATGCTTGACACAGAGCCAAAAATACAGTGAACACACTTACAAATGTCTTAAAGAGTCTCTTAAATAAGAATGTGCCATCCTTTGGGATTTGTGCTATAACCAACAGCTGGGTCTCCAGCAGTTCACAAGAGAAGATACACAGAGGATGTGGGTGTGGGGGGGGCTCTGAAGCACCATGGGAGAAAGTCTTACCCCACCAGGAAAATCATTCCTAACACCCCTTGAGGAAACTGTTGTCTGACGTCATGAATGGAAGATAACAAAGTTGGAAGATGAGATCCAAAGTTCCTGTTGTTGAAATTGCTCCTTGAGGTTAAAACTTTCGGTGGTTTATCTCATCTCTCCTTAAATATCTTTATTTAAACTATCTGTTTTGTTAGCCTGTTTTTGTTCAAATCTCAGAGATAACTATATTGTTTTCATTAAAAACATCGTAAGTATGAGTGAGGCCAGCTGTATAAACTTCACATCTCATAGGCTAAAACAAAGCATACTTTGGAAGGAGAACTCCAGAGAGAGCGCAGGCCTCTGGTGTCCCACATTTGCTGAAATGACCCCCTTTGGCATCTTCATGCCTGTTTTATCAAGACAGGCATGGGGACAGAACAGATAAATAGAGATACATCTATGAGCAGGGATGTCTGAACAGATATGACTAACTGCCATTTCACCTTGAAAGAATAAGATGACCACCGTTACCATCCCTGTCCCTTACTGAGTCTTCAGGGCATCCTACTAGCTCTAAGAGCCCATGAGATGGGAGAACACATAGAAAAATTAAAACACAAATTCTGGACCCACTGCTGACTGAGAAAGGCTAGACTGTGCATCAGACTCAGTTGAGTCTGACGAGAACTCAGCACTGTAACAGGATTACAGTATAGATAGGTGTATGCCACAGGGCAGCCGCTCCCAGCCTAAGTGTTCAGTGAGAGAGCTCAGTGTGTACGACGATGCATCTTAGTCTACTCCCTACTGCCAAAATGGAATAGCTGAAGCTAGAGAGTGAGCTTTAACTCCCAGTTTTACAGGGTGAAAGCCCAGAGAGTCTGGTCCTCTCTGGGGTCCCCCATCTATGGTAGATGACATCATGATAGAATCACGCATGTAAGCGGTCATAGGGCTAGACAGAGAGTTAGACTGGGAAAGGGCTTGTTCTTTTATAACCACTGTGATGTAAGGGTACACTAATTCTTTGGGAGGAAAGTGTCCCCTTGTTGGAATTACCTCCCACTGGGCCCTACCTTTTGAAGGTCCATACCACATCCCACTAAGAGACCAGCACAGGAGACCTTGAGAGATGCACGCAAACCACATCGCAGTCACAGCACTGTCATCCTAGTTTGAATCCCAGAGCTGTACAAGTACAGACTCCTGAGTCCCAAGAACAGACACAAATTAGTCAGTGTGATTAGCTCGCAGAAGGAGCTGGATGCGGTGGGTGAGATCTTTTTCGACTCATGTCAGTTTGTACTACTGAAATTTTGATCTAAAAGAATATTCAGACTATCAGGTGTCACACAGAGGCTGCACTGAGAATTGCTCAGCCCTCTCGTCTGCAGAGACTAGTAGAAAACTAGAGGGGTGAGCTCAGGGCAGAGGAAGGGAGATCCTGGAGGAGCTCTGTGAAGATGTATGAGAGGGTGCCGGGCTCCTCCATTTACCGTCCTTCCAGATAGATTTGCCCTTCGAATTGTGTCATGCTCAGCCATCTTGCAGAGAAGCCATCATCTGCAGCAGATGGAAACAAATACAGAGACCCACGGCTGGACAATGTACAGAGAGTAAGAGACTATGAAACACTCAGTGCTAAATGGGATGTCTTAGTCAAATCCCTCTTCTCACAGCTCAGGGAACAAAGCAGAAGACAGGCAGAAAGATTTTAAGAGCCAGAGGGCATGGAGGACACCAAGGAAACATGATGCTCTATACACAGCAGGACCAGTGCACATATAAACTCACAAAGACTTGGAGGCATGCACGGGGCCCACATGGATCCATGCCAGATGGGGTGGCAGCACTAAGAGAAGTGGACACAAGCCCTCGCCTTCATCCCTTACTCAGAAGCTATCTAAAATTAACTGCTCACGAATGAAAATGTTCCCCTTATAAACTTTGCATATATATTGTGATTTCTGGTTTTTCGTTTTTATTAGATTTCTGTGCGTCCAAATCTGTGTGTTTTTGTGTTGATGTGGCTTTTTTTTCTTCTGTTTATTCATTTGTAGTAGAAAATATTAAAACCACCAGATTTGTTGCGGTAAATCTCCTACCCAAAGGAGACCAGTAAAGGAAGACATAACTCAATAACTAAGGTATAAATAGCACACCTAGATTGGGCAGATTTACCGCTACACTATTCTAATCCCCAGCTATGAGATCCCTTATAACTTGCGGTTCATCCAGGCTGCGTCCTTGTCCTCCGAGCTCCAGCTCCTCTGTCGTCAGCTTCCTTCTATCTCCAGCTTCCTTCTGCCTGCTTCCTCCTGCTTCTTCCCTTCTTCTTCTCTCTGTCGACTACCTCTTATATCAAATTCCTCTCACTCTCTCCTCCCCTAAGCCTTTTTTCTGCCTCCCCTTCTACTGCCCAATCTCTGGCTCTAGCCTTTATTTTACAGGTTTTAATTGGACAGAAGGTTTACAAGACATCATCTGTATACAGATTCAATCATCCTCTGCAGCCCCTCCCAGGAGGGTGGAACTAGTATCAAAATATAAGGCTGAGGCTATCACTGGAACTAGGATCAAAATACAAGGCTGAGGCTATCCACTGGGAACTAGGATCAAAATACAAGGCTGAGGCTATCCACAACATTTTCTCTTATCCTGGTTTGTTTATTTTTATTTATCTCATTTTGCGTTATTGTTTTTAGATGTGTGTTTGTATCCTAATGAGAGAGAAAGAAACAGTATGGATTAGGGTAAGTAGGAAATTGGGGAGGATCTGGGAGGAGTTGGAGGAGAGAAAACCACAATCTATTTAAAATCCTAAAACATAAACAAAAGAATGCAAGATATGATCCATGTAGAGACAGTGCCTAGGAAGCAGGAAGCAAGCCTGCAAGTCCAAGAACAAACTAGGAGAGAGAGAGAGAGGAGAGAGAGAAGACAGAGAGACAGAGACAGAGGCAGAGACAGAGATAGACAGAGGGAGAAGGGAAGGGAAAGAAAGGGGAGGGAGGAGAGGGGAGGAAAGGAGAGGAGAATAAGAAAGAATAGCTTTGAAGAAGGGAAGAAACTTGTATGTACTTACACTTAGTCTTTAAGAAAAGCTAACATGGGGTCTTAGGGAGACAGAGAGCAAAGAAACCATGGAATCAATGATTTGAGCAAGAGCAATAAAAGGTGATAAACTGACACAGGATGAAATTTTTAAAACAGTAGAACATTGCCATTAAATGACATTAGAGGAGGCAGAAACAGGTAATACTGAAAGCAGGGATGTAAAAGAATAGCATGGAAAAGTCATAGTAACCAAATGGGAAAGAACAGAAAATAAGAGTACAGAAAATAAAGCACCATCATTATGTAAAGTGAAATAAACCAGACTCAGGGAGGAGGGAGAGAGGGAGGCAGGGAGGATAGAGGGAAGGAGAGGAGAGAGGAAGAGGGTAAAGGGAAGGAGGAGGGAGAGAGGAAGATATCTCACATGACTGCACAAGGTAGACAACACATGGGGAGAAGATAAGGATCTAGGACAGAAGGAGAGGAAAAAAGAAAGGGTTTCAGAGAGAGAAGGAGAGAGGCATTATCTCTTGTTTCTCTCATTTGTAGAAGTCAGATTTAGATGTTTATATACACAGATATATTTATAGATACATATAAACATGCATTCATATTTAAATGTGGATAATAAAATGCCTCTTACATTACAGACCTATACACTACATTATCAGACTCTTTGCATAATTAAACTCTCTTTCTTTGCCAGGCATGGTGGTGCATGCTTAAAATCCCAGAGCTTGGGAGCCTGAAGCAGGAGGACCTCAGAGTGTGAAAACAAAGAGGGACTTTTTGGAAGTGGGAAGAGGACCAGTCAGGGACAAGAGAGGGTAGTGAGAGGGTTTATGAGCAAAGGACAATAGATGCACATATTAAAATGTAACAATAAAGACCATATTTTCTTTGTCACCTAAAAATTTTAATAAAACATTTTTTAAAAAGAATTGCCTTTATGGCAACAGCGATCATAGATAATGCTGAGGTGGCCATCATGAGTCACTTCATGACAGGATGATTTTCCTAAAACAGAGAGAATGTACATTTGGAAATAAAGAGGTGAATCCAATTACTTAAGATCTCCCAATATGGAACTTCCATTCAAGAAAAGGTATTTTCTCAAACTTTTGAGCCATTTTTTTTTGAGGAGTCCCTAAAGTTCAAGTTAAAAAAAATCCTATAGGTATTCAGGAATTAAAATACATCCCCACAAAAGAGAACCTTGCCTTTCTCTTTAGTAACTTTTAATGCAAAATTTGCTAGAATAGTATCTACAAAATCCTGATGAGGGGGCTGGAGAGATGACAGTTAATAGCTCTTGCTGCTCTTCCAGAGGACCAAGGCTTGGCAGCTCACAATCATCTGCAACACCAGCTCCAGGACATCTGATGCCTCTTTAGGCTTCCTTGGGCACTTCATGCAGATACCTCTTAGACATCTGTGCAGGCAGAACACGTAAAATAAAACTAAGATTTTTAAAAAAGAGAATGATGAAAATATGTGGTCCAGTAAGTATTCACCATGTATATGGTTGTAGAACAATAGCGGCAGGCTTTATTTTGGTTTGCTTGCATTTTGGAGATGGTCTCACTATGTGGGCCTCAAACTTATGATTCTTCTGTCTCCCAAATGCTGGGATGACAGGCGTGTACCGCTGTGCCCGCATAGACAGATATGTTTTAGAAATGCAAAGTTTCTGATGTGTAACACTTTATGAGTCCTTTAAAAAATAGTGTGATAACCAAAAATAAGTAGAAATGTTTAAAGTCATGCCATGAACAGAGAGCCATGGATGAAAGGACCATGTAACCACTCCATGTGTGGGTAAAAGGACTGTTGGTGACTACTGGGTGTGTAATTGTCCTTCCAGAACTCAGGCTGCTCACATTATAAATCTTATAAAATTATATATATCATATATAAATCATGTATATATAAGGACTTAGAAGTGTGCAGCCAGAACACTGTAATTTTTTCTTATTTTGCAATGTGTTATAAAAACTGTCCAAGATGGATTTAAAAATAGAGGTTTAACTATATCAAAGTTTCAAATATTTTATTATAAGACAAAAGAAAGTACAGAAGAATTGATGAAAGTTAAGAAAATTACATGAAACACAAAAATACAACCAAAAAAAATAAATAAAACAACATACAAACCAGCACACATATACACACACATACACACACATGTACACACATATATATACATACACACATACACACACACTATGTGTCTTTAAAAGGCAAAGAGATAATAAACCTACTGATTAAAAAGAGAGACTACCAATCTTATCAGCAAAATGTATCTTTCATGCTAATGGAAGAGCAAAACAGAGAGACTTAAATAAAAATTATACAGAACACTGAAATCACTAAGAAAAAATACCTGTGTAAAAAAAAAATGGCTCCAGAGGACTGCCAGGCCTCCCCATCCTGGCCCCCAACTTCTCAACTCCTTTCCTGGGACTTCCCACCAGGCCCCTCGTCATCTTCTGCATTAGGCTGCCCAACTCCCTACTGGCTTTTCCCAGGACCCAGCCCATATGGTACGACCAGATAAGGTCCCTCTCCTTCCTTCTCCCTATACCACCAGCTCCCAACTCACCTTTCCCAGGACCCCAGCCAACAAGGAAAACAAACAAACAAATAAAAAAAAAAAAAACTAAAACAAAGCCAGGCCAGAAATTAATAAAATAGAAAAGATTGAGAAGTAAACGATCAAAACAATGAAGTGAAGAATTGGCAAACCTAAAAGAAATAAATGGATTTCTAGAGATATTTGACTCATCTAAATAAATTTGAGATCAGTAGGCCTATCAGTAGACCATGAGATCAGTTAGACCTACAGCGAACAAGGAATTTAAGCAGTAATAAACTCATGACTAAACAAAGCCCAGATCCAAATGAATGCATAGCTGAATTCTACTACAATTTTAAAGCAAACCGACAGCCAATGTCACTCAAATTATTCTACCAAATAGAAATGAATAGAAAACCTCTAAACCCCTTCTATGAAGTTACCATTACACTAGAACAAAGATCAGATAAAGAGCACTATTGACTAATACCTTTGATAAACACAGATGCAAAAGATCCTCAACAAAATACTTGCAAAGTGAACATAGACACATCCAAACTGTTCTTCACCCAATCAAGTTACCTTTATCCCAGGGATGCAGGAATAGTTCAACATAAGAAAGTCAATAAAGGTAGTAAATCATAAAATCAAGCTTAAAAGACAAAAAAACACATGGTCGCCTCAAAATATGTATAGAAGACCATTCAGGAATCCAATAACTCTTAGTGATAAAGGTTCTTGGGAAAATGTGGTTGGAGGGATCTACTTCAATATGGAAAAGACTGCATATGACAGACCCACAGCTGTCATCATGCCAAATGAAATGGAGAAAAATTCAAAGCAACCTCATCAAAATCAGAAACAAGGGTAGTAGACTTTCTTCACTCCTGCTCAATGTTTGTCGAGAGCAGTAAGACAAGAGAAGGAAATAAAATAGATAGAAATAAGAAAAGACAATGTCAGAGTACCATACCATGCTAAATGTATGAGATCCTAACGACTCCACCAGAAAACTCTTAGAACAAAACATTGCAAGACAAGTGGCAGGATTAGCACATCAAAGTCTGTAGCCTTTTTATATACCAAAAGTAAACATACTGAGAAACAAATCAATAAAACAACCCCATCACATTATCTTTAACCAAATAATAACTCGGAGTAAACCTAACTAAAGATAAAAGACCACATTCGAAACTTTAAAACAGGGGAGAGAGAAATTGAGGGGGAAAGTCAAAGATAAGAAGACCTCCCAGTCTCACAATGTGGGTAAAGTACCATTCTACTAAAAGCAGTTTACAGACTCAATGTGATTATAATCCAAATCATAACAAGATAGAACGAAAAAATCTTAAAATTCATGTGAAAACACAAAAGTCTCAAGACGACCAAGGAAATCCTAAACAAACGGAAGCATGCTAGAGGCGTTACCACATCCCATCTCAAATTACACTAGAAAGATACAGCAATAAAAATGGCATGATACTGATCAAAGCAAACAAAAATAAAACCACAGGAACACAGATCAGTGGAAGAGAACAGAAAACACGAATTTAATTCCACACAACCACAGCGACCTAATTTTTGACATAGATGCCAGAAATACAGAGAAGAGGAAAAGCAGTGTCTTCAACAAACGATGCTGAGAAATTAGATGTGTAGAAACTAGACTCTCATCTCTCACTCTGCACAAAAATCAACCCAAGTGGATCAAAGATCCCACTGTAAAACCTAAATCTCTGAAACTGTTAGAAGAAAAGTAGTGGTACCTGAAAATGTACAGGGATAGGCAAGACTATCTAAAGAGGATCCCAGTTGCTCAGGTGATGAGGCCAACAACTGACAAATGACAAATGAGGCCTGGGTGAAATGAAAAGACTTAGATACAGCAAAGGAAACAGTTAATAGAGTCAAGAAGTAGCCTAGAGAACAAGAGAAAATCTTTGCCAGTTAAATATCTGACAGAGGATTAATATTTAAAATGCATACATGTATATTCACCCACATTCATATATATAAATTGCAAAATAAAAAATGTTAAGTAAATAAACAACCCAATCTGCAATGGATCCATAGATCTGAACAGAGAATTTTTAAAATAAGGAATATGAATGGCTAATAAACACTTTAAAAGTTTTCAGCATAGCTGGGCGTGGTGGTACAAGCCTTTAATCCTAGCACTTGGGAAGCAGAGACAGAAAAACTCTGTGAGTTTGAGATCAACCTGGTCTACACATAGTGAGTTCCAGTACAGCCAGGGCTACATAGTGAGAACCTGTCTCAAAAACCAACCAAACAAAAAAGGAATCACACCCCCTTCTTTTAAGCAAAGTGATAGTGGCACTCACCTTTAGTCCCAGCACTCTGGAGGCAGAGGGAGGCAGCTCTCTGAGTTCGAAGCCAGCCTGATATGCAAAGCATGTTCCAGGACAGCCAAGAGAAACAGAGAAGCCCTGTCTTGAAAAACCAAAACAAAACCAAAAAAAGTCTTCAACATCATTAGCCACCAGAGACATCCAAATGCAAACCACTTTGAGATTTCATCTCACCTCAGTCAGAATGGCCATCAGCAAGACATCAAAGGACTACAGATGCTGGGAAGGCTGTGGAGTGGGTCATGGGGGAAAGGATCCATTATTCGCTGGTGGTGGAAGTACAAACTGGTGATGTTACTGTAGCAATCAGTGTGGTGACTGCTCAAAAAGCTAGAGATAGAACTACCAAATGACCAAGCAAGTCTATCCCCGGCCATATACCAAAGGACGCTGTAGAGATACTTGCTCATCCCTGTTCATCACTGCTCTATTCACAATAACTAAGAAGCGAATCAGCCTACCTGTCCATCGACTGATGAATGGATAATGAACATGTGGGATATACATGATATAATGAACATGTGTTATCTATACACGATGGAATTTTTGCTCAACTGCAAAGAAAAATGAAATTGGAGATAGATGAGGTAACTGGAAAAACCATACTGAGTGACATTACTCAGGCACAGAGAAACAAGCGCCACATGTTCTCTCTCATATGTGAGTCCTAACTTTGAATCTCTAATTTTGTATATTTAACTTGGAATGTGTGTCCAAGCTAGAGAACTGGAAAGAGGTTATGGGGAGGGGAATACTTTAAGGGAAGGGCCGAGGGAGAGTAGAGAGTAGGTGATGTAAAAATAGAGAGAGAATACTAAGAGTGGAGAGCAGAAAGGGAACAGGGGTAGGAGATAAGGGAAAGGATAGCCCAAATAAAGGGTATTTTTTTAAAAAACATATGGAAACCTACTGTCTTGTTACTAAATTTAAAAATAATTTATAGTTTTTAAATGCTACAGTTGGTGAAGTGGGTGAGTGCTGAAGAGGCATCTCACAACTGCAAGGCCCTGGGCTTGGTCCCATGTATACAACACAATAATAATAATAACTGTAATAAAAACAATAATAATACATTTTTCTGTAGGCATGATGGAATTTGCCTATAGCCCCAGCACTTGGGAGGTAGAGACAGGAGGTTTAGGAGGAGTTGAAAGTCAGCTGCATCTTACATAGCAAGTTCGAGGCCAGCATGGGATCTATGAGACTTACTTTGAAAAATGGAAGGCTATAGAAAGAAGCCCAATAAAAATTAATAGAAAATATTGTAAAACTAGTATGTATTATTCCATTTATATTTTATGAAGATATGTGCCATAAATATACATTTTATACACTTGTACATATGTGTGTATATGAATGTGTGTTTCCCAACATGGAAGTACATGTGTTCAGTGTAGTAGCCATGGGATGAACATCTGGTGAGAGATGCTCAACACAGGAAGGAATATGTTATCTGACTTATTTACAGTTTCTTCTGTGGGGAGCTAATCAAGAGCAGATCAACTTTCATGAGCTTTATCATTTCTATAATTCACTTCTAACAGTGCATCTCCTTATCGCTTGGGATGGATTGCTGCCAACCCTCCCTTGCCCTTGGCGCTCTAGTAAATTATCTGGAATGAAATTCACAAGTGTGTGAGTGCACGTGCGAGTGAATGTGTGCTTACATGCGTGTGTGCATGCGTGTGTTTATGTGTGTTTGTGGGAATGGGGGAAGCTGCATAGCTCAA
This sequence comes from Mastomys natalensis, assembly GCA_021653895.1. Classification (NCBI taxonomy): domain Eukaryota; kingdom Metazoa; phylum Chordata; class Mammalia; order Rodentia; family Muridae; genus Mastomys; species Mastomys natalensis. Next base: position 1,235,949 of record JAJTUV010000036.1, read on the forward strand.
TTCGTGCACATCACACAACTAATAATGGTTGTACCAAGGAGAAGTGTTGGAGGACACAGGAAGAAAGGAGAGCCTGCAGATTTTCCTATACCATACGAAATTCTAACAATGAGTTTTAATACAGTCAAAATATCACCCATTATAATACAGTTTGAATCAAATAGCAAAAAAAAATTTAAAAAAAAAAAAAAGAATTTAAGTTAGTTGTAGCTGTCAAAAGACAGTCGCTGTACTTGAATTACTAAATGTCATTTGGTGCTCCCAGCAGACATAGAACACAGGAACGCAAACTTAAGTGAAACAGCACTTACATGAGACCAGAGATAACATCCGAGTGCTCCTGTAACACAAAAGACATTCCATGAAGGTTTGCTGGGAGAACTAATAAATTAATCTGGCCAAAGAACATTTCTCCCAGCAATGAATTTCAGGAGAGGTTACTTGAATTCTATAATAAGTGACACTTTGAAAACCACAAAAATTATATAAAACACTTTCAAAATGACCCTATACTGCGACTCGGGACTCTCAAACCCACCTCACTTAGGCTTAACTACTGCTAGGCCTTTCTGTAGGGAGCTCAAACAGGCTCATGTGATGCTCCCTGGACGTCTGAATAATATATACCCAGTGTTTAGAGAATGAAGAGAAAGTGATTTACACCTTAGCTCTTCAAGTGACAGATGTCTTAAGCGGCCCTTAGCGATTTTGCAAGGTTGTCAACTCTCTCACAATGGCATGAAGTGCTATGTGTGTTGTAGGTGCCTTACACTTTATTCTTGTCTTCAAACACCTGCTGGGCTTGTGGCAGAGTTGATGTTGCATTCATCTCTTTAAGGACTAATTTGCTCCATTCTGTAGTATCGATAAAGTGGGCTCTTTTTCTACTGCCCAGGCTTAAGTTTGCAAAATGATCCAGATTGACATCATGAGCAAACCCAAAGCAGCCATCTTTCTAATGTAGGCTCTCACTACACCCGCTGGAGATAGGAGAGAAGGGCCTTAAGTGAAGTTGAGTGTACAGGGTCATCTTTTCCAAGCACTCTATGTAGTTATGTTCATGCCAATGGAGGAAGGGGCTGAGGGTCCTGGCAGGTGCAATAGTTGTGTCAGGGATCTAGTACAGTTCCTATTGGCTTAGGCTAGCCCCCAATGGCTGAGCATCAGGTTTCACTCTGAGTACTTGAAATGTTTATTCTTGCCTATTGGGAGAGTCAAGTGCAACGTACTCAAGTAGCCAGAAAACAACCATGTAGATGTGTGTCCATCACAGCACTGATATTTTAATGCAAATCACAGCATCCCAACTAATGTCTATGAAAACGTAAGTATTCTCACTCTATAAAACACATTGGACACTGGAGACTAAAAGTCTCAGCCCATGGTGGCATTTTCTTACTGGGACCCCAGCATTAAGTAGCTACCATAATTATTTTCTATCAAGCATTTTTTTTTTGTGGCTTAATTTCTATTCCAATGAAGAAATCTGCTATGAAGGTAAATTACAGAAAAATAAATGAATGACTTTGAGTCACAAATTTGGAAACATTGTCCCAGTTTGGGGACATGTCTCGGTGACCCTTTCTTCAGATAGTCTTTTGTTTTATCCTTCTTTCTTGCTGTGCAGTAATTACAGGGTGCTGCAGACTCGAGATTCTAAACACAGGGGATGAGGGCCCAGTGCACTTAGTGTGGGCAGACACACATATGCTATTTCTGTACATGGCATCCTAACTGGCTGTGAGAAGCCCTAGCCATCCATTCCTCTCTCGTCTTTCCTTCTCTATGGCTCTTGGCTGTTCCATTCTCTGTTCTCTGATATGGCTGGTGACAAGCAAACTAAACACTTGTGTTTCCAGTGATGGAAGAATTCCCTTCTAGCCAAGGTCAAAGGTCCCTCTGCTCAATCTCCAGCATGCCATCATATCCTTCTGATTAGAACTTTGAATTTCACGGCCATTGTTCTCTCTAAATGTGCATCCTTCATGGAATCCTAGGAGAATGGCCTGATTAATGTAGGGCCATAAGTGTCCCACCCCCCCATGTGGAGTCATGAATATGGTAATTATACAAAAAATTATTGAGTTAAGAGCTCACAAAAACTAAAGCAGTTGGTGAAAAAGGATTTCAATGTCTCCACAATGAAGAATCATCAGAAATATTTGCCTCAAGGAGCATCTTCTGAGAATTATTTCTTAGGGAAGGAAAATTAGAAGAACTGAGTGGCATCTGGTGATACCAAAGAACTCTAGTCATGGGAAGGAGAAATGGGTCAGTGGGCAAATTCTTTGACCTATAAGCATGAGACCTAAGTTAGATTTCCAGCCATCATAAAGCTGGACATGGTAGCACACACCTATAATCACAATGCTGAAGAACTGGAGACAGGAGCAATCCTGCTGTTCACTGGCCAGCCAACCTAGTTCTAAGCCTTGTTCTGGCAAGTTCTACACCAGTAAAAGACCCTGTCTCAGAAACCATGGTAGAAAACCATGAGGAAAAAACCAGAGGAAAGATTCTTGAGATTCTTACTTCTAGCCTTCACACACACACATTGAGTGAAAAAAAAAAAAAGAATTCTAATCCCTTAGAACTCCTATAAAGCTGTTGGTCCCCTTGCAAATACTCAAAAGAATTTAATGTATACAGATATATTTTTGAGACATTCTGAATTAATTTAATATTAACTAAAAAGGAAGTAATAAATCAAAAATATAACTTCAAATATAAGCTAAGATACTATTGATTTAGGAAAAGATCAAAGGGAGTCTTTTATAACTGAGCCGATTTAAGGGAAAAAAAGTATAAATATAAGCTTGATTACGTAGAGTCAGAACAATGAATATGAGCAAATGAAAGACCACAGCAGGCCAGAAGTGCCTATGACACTCTTAATTTATACTAACTACTTTCGGTGCACAGGTCTGCCGACAGCAGGAAATCACCCCTCTGGGATTTGCAGGAGACTTCCTATTGATGTCAACAAGTGGGAACTTACGGCCTTCAAAATGAGACCCCTCTGCATCTCCATGCAGAACTACCAGAGGAGCATCAGTGGGTAAGAAGAGTTGTTGGCTTCCTGTTAGAGCTAGCCTTCATCCCGGGAGGCTTGCTAGATCCAGAGGAGAGTTTGTAGGGGCAACCAGGTCCCTGTGGAATGTAGCTAGCTCCTGATCTAGACTCCTAAACCTGTTTCCCATTTTAAAAGATACAAAGTGTTAATAGGAAGAGAAAGAACGTTTTTGAGAGGAATATGATCCGGAACTCTACCAAGTGGAGCTACAGCGTAGAATGAGATCTAAGAGGCAAAGCCAAGCTAAGCACTGGGTGGCGTGTTCTCAGTACACAGGAGCAGGAGGGCTGCCCAGCAGAGTCTCTTGAGGCAGGCTGGTCAACCCCTGACCCTAAGGTGAAGATTCTCAGAATCTTTCATAGGGCAATAGAGAGCGGGTTTAAACCAGTAACAGATGGTGAAATGCTCACAGCAAGAAGCTGTGATGTCCATAGTGCCAAAACAAGATTGGGAGCATAAAGCAAAATCTTCCAGGAGTCTAAGGGCAGACCGTACTCAGGAAGCCAAGCTAAGAACATTCAGATGTTCTAGATCTGAGGGCATGGTCAGGAATGAAAGCCCATCCCCAGTATCAGTCAGAGGAGATCTCCAAGCTGCTAGGCCCCAGACCCCTTGTAAGCAAAGCAAACCGTAAGTGGCTCCTGACCTCCACACTGCTGTATTTGTATCATGAAATAGATCTAGAAATTGGAGAAGTCATTCCTTGAGTGTGCACGAATGTGATAGACAGGAGGAGGGTTGGTAGAGGTAAGACATAGCTCCAAGACAGAGGCCACAAGTAAAGAACAATAAATGTATGTGATGGTTGGGTGTGATGGCTCATGGGTACAATCCTAGGAATGTGAGGCCAACCTGGGCTATATAGCAAGGTCCCTAGCAATCTGGTTATACAGAGAGACTCTGATGTCACAAAAGGAAAGAAAGAAAAAAAGAAAGGAAGGAAAGAAAGAAGGAAGAAAGAGAAAGAAAGGGGAGAAGGAGAAAAGATAAAGATGAAGAGGAGGGAAAAGAAATACTTGGTCCAGAAGCCAGAACCTCCATTATATGAGAATATCAAGCCACTCATACCAAAACCCCGCCCTGAAGTCCTGACTGCATAGGCACTGAGATGCCTGCCATCGCCTTGTTTACAATGACCTTCCCATTGCATCCCCATCCTAGAACTTGGCTTTGATCCCAACATCCAGGAAAGCCTAATTAATTCACTAGAGACGTACATGGAGCAAGGCCATGGATCAAACCAGGTAACGATGGTCAGTCATCACATACTATCTAAAGGATCATCATCAGGATTATCATAGGTAAGGAAGCAGAGAATCAGGAGCCAAGATACCTGATACCAATGCTGGTTCCAAATGGACAATACAGTAGATGGCCCAAAGTCAAGAGCCAAGAGCCTCTTAAGGATGAAATAAATTAGAGAAGATGAGCATCGCGAAGGTTCTTATGCGTTAGTTCTAAGGAAGACTTTAGAGGCAATCACAAACACCTCAGGCATCATGGCCTGAAAGCCTTCAGTGCCCTCTGGACTGGGCAGTTCCCTTCCTCCAGCATCCTGTGATCATTCCTTACAGAACTCCCTGTATTGTAAATGTCACTGACTGACTTGCCTCTGTTCCTGTAAGGCCAGCACTGTGTCTTATTCAGCTGAGTATTTAATACCCAGCATGCAGTAGGGTAGATGAGGGTTGATTAAGTGAACCTGAACTGAACTGGCAAGGTTCCAGCATGACCAAATCACTCAGAGTCCCTGGGGTAATGTTATCACACAGTTTCATCTGTGTTTCAAAAATCAAGCGTCTGCTCACTGATTCTCCAGGGTGTTCCTGGTACAAGAGAGGCACCTTTGTCAGATCCACTTTCATCCTGTTACCGGGGTCTGCCACAAAGCTCCATTGTCCCTCAACTTTGGAGTCATTATCTGTTCGACATGAAAAATGTCCTCTAGAAAATGCAGTCGCTAATTACATCAATGAAAATAATCCTCTTGGCCGGCGGTGGTGGCGCACGCCTTTAATCCAGCACTTGGAGGCAGAGGCAGGCGGATTTCTGAGTTCGAGCCAGCCTGGTCTACAGAGTGAGTTCCAGGACAGCCCGGGCTACACAGAGAAACCCTGTCTCGAAAAACCAAAAAAAAAAAAAAAAAAAAAAAAAAAGAAAATAATCCTCTTGAATGTGCAATGATTAACTGCACATACACACACACAAACAATTATTCGATAATAATTTCCCAGTCTTCTGTCTTAAGCTAAAGTCAGTTTTCTGCCTATGCAGTGAGTCTTCCTAGGATCCTTTAATGCTTGCACCCACTCTGCACTAGCATGTCCTGCCGTCACTAACTACACTGCTCTCCTTGGTATCTCTGCCAAGTTCTTTCAAAGGCACTTTTTTTTTTAGGGCTTGAGTTCTCTGAACCTCTTATACACTCTCAGCTGTAGATCGCTATCCCACCTGCCTTAAAGGTTTCCACTCAGTGACTTGTTCACAAGCAAGGCAGCTGTGAATCGGAGTCCTCCATGCCTCCCACCGTGAAGGTGGCCCTGGTGCTGTTGAGATAAGAAGTTAGAAGGGAAGAGGGGGTGTAGAGAAAGTGAACACTGCACGAGGATGTGTTCATGGTGGAGGAGAGGAACATGGCAGGAAGGTGGTTCTCCCATGTTTGGGGGGACTCCTTCACACCTCCCTTGGACTGTTCTCTGGAGCCCACCATCCATTGACCCAGGCAGACATGAAGTTCATTCTGAGAGACCCCTGCCTGCGCTAAGGTGGAGGAAGTGATGACGCTCATTCTGGTAGGCTGTTGACCTCTGAGTCTCCTGTCCATTCAAATGTCACCTTCTCTGCCAAGGATTCGCTGCTTATCACCTCTTTCTCTTTGACCCCACAGCCCTTTCTTCATATTTCTGTGGTAATGCTTATCCTGTGATAGGACCTAAAGGAACAGTAAATTATAGCCCTCTTTTGTGATTTTAAAATTGATGGGGACATATATACAGGCACCTAAGAAGTGGAGCTCACAGTGCCAGCTTTATGGCATAACAGATGAAGCTGGAAGGGAGAGAGCACCAGCCCTGCCTCCCAGTGAGCTTCTTAATGTGGTGCACGCACCCTCATTGGCCTACCTTATCCATCTGGCACGCTGAGCAGCTGGAGAACTTCCGGCCTCCCTGACAGAGCAGATCAGTCACACAGAGGAGGGCACATGAACACACCTGCTGAGAGGGAGCTGCTCTCAGGGGAGAGGAAAGGGGCAGCCATTGGAGAAGAACGACCTTTACATTAACACATCACTCCTAATACAGAGCTGTGATGTCAATTTCCCCTCATCCCAGCTGAGAGGTTAGTCACTTCCCCTGCTCCAGGGAGGAGTGAGTGACAGGTGTCAGGCAAGGACAAAGCTTTGTTTTCTCTATTACAGAGAATTCTGAAGCACAGACATAAGAAGTAAGACAGAAGCAATACAGGCATTTTAGCACACACACACACATACACACACACACACACACACACACACACACTACAATTTTCTTTAAAATTCTATTACACTGGACTTTGCCAAAGGCAAGGCTATTTGATTCATCTTTGTGGAATTAAAGAGAAAAATACATCTACACCCACACAGGCTTTATCTACCAATGTCAACTGAGTAACCCATGTAGCACACCTTGCCCGCCTTGGTAATGAGATAAATCAGGGACCTTGGTGTTACTGAAGTCTCATGGGTGACATATCCTGATTACATTCGGTCTGCAGGTTACTTGCTGACAACCACTGGTGAACAGTGTCCTGCAAAGTCCTTCCAACTGTCCTGCCAGATCCTATTAAGCTGTTTCATCTTCTCTTTGAGACACTGGGATATCCTTGACTCTCTGAGGACCAAACACACAGCAAGCTAGGCCCAAGATGTTGATAGCTCAGAAGCATGCAACGTAGGATATGCTGCCATTACTAGAGCTATGTATAGCCCATAGGCAGGAAATGTCTGTGAGAACACTCTACTTCCCTATCTCTTCAAATTCAACAATCACCAAACATAGCTACCTTGAAGCTTCCTGAATCCAGGATCCAATCTTTACCACACGGAATGCTAGCCTTAAGCCTGAAACGATAGCTCTACAACTCACCTACTTCCTTGGGGGTAAAAACCAGTTCTTCCCAAGGGAAGCCATGCTTCTGTCCCTGTGGTAGGAAGGGCACATAGCCCTTCCCAGTAAGAAGAGCTGTGGAGATGGTGATGTGCCACTTTCTGGGGAGCTGGGCCAACTTCTAGGAGGCATGCCTAAGCAAAGGGAATGGATCTCTTGGGCTCGGCATTACGTGAGTCAGTTAATTTTCCTCTCGCTTCTCTTTCATCTACCAGGAAAACAGAAATAGTAAACGACATCTCTGAGGGCTGTGAACAAACAAACCCTATACATCATGCTCAAAGGTGACCAGCTGTTGCTGTTAGAAGCTTAATAAACTCAGAGAGATTTAATTTGGGTTGTTATTCTTGTCTCCATTTTATGAATTTAAAAAGAAAAAAACACCAAAGCAGCAAGGGACGAGGGGAGGTGGTCGGGTCTGAAGCCCTGCTTTCCCTTTTACTGCCTAGCCCATGAAGCCTCCCTCGGAACATTAGGTCCATTTGCGGCCTGTGGGTACCATTCACGGGCAGTTTTATTTTCCCCAGATGCGTCTCAGACAAGGAGGTCAGTGTTCCTCCCCAGCTCACCTACCATTTCAGACTCGCCAGACTCCTTTCAGTTTCCTCCATAAAAATAAAAGTGCAGAGCTCAGAATAGAACGGCACACTGGAAAAGTCGCCCAACAAAGGGAGACCTGGGGGAAGAAAAGAGGAGTTGGCCTTCAACTTGGCATCAGCTTGACCCAGAGAGAGAAGATAGTGATGTCATCACTTCCCTAGCTGACCCTGACCCTTCCAAACCTAAAGGGTGATGGAGAGCAGGGAGGGAGGGAACAGGCCCCACTGTTTTCTTACAGAGAGCACATTACACAGACACAGAGCAGCTTATGTTCAAAATCCCAAAGGAATGCCTGCCAGGAAAATATAGTTCCTTCCCCCCAAGTTTAGAATCTTCCACTCCATCCCTGCTGTGTCTAGAAGGCCAGATTCATCTCCAAGTACTTTCTAGGAGAAAAAAAAAAAGTTCTATTTTTAAACCACAGTAACTTTTTCCTTCTTCTACCTGAACACACCAACTACTGCCAAAATCATGCATCACTTTGAAAGACTTATGAATGGTCAAACTCAAGATTGCCATGGCTCTCAGACACCAGAGGGATGGAGTGACCATGGCTGTTCATAGATCCTTCGCGCCAGAGCCTACAAGAGCTCACCTTGGTGAGCCCAACTCAACCACAAGCCAAGTGTGGACTGAGGCAAAGCGGCACTAGCCCAGCCTTCAGAACTCACAGTAACCATTTTGCCTATAAGTCCAGAAAGCTCCCAGAAGAAAGCACCATGAGAGCAAAATCTGCCTTTCCTAGTGCACTTAACTAAGCAGCAGGAGGCACACTAAGTGCTGTGTATGCCTTATCTAATTTGTACCCAGTCTCAAACCGTGAAGTTGTTTCTCTCTTGTATTTAAAGAAAAAGACTGTAGAGGAAAGTCACTTGAGGAGCTAAGGTAGTGAACAAATGGCACGGCTGGCATCTGAATGAGGGGCTGCACCACCTCCAGAGCCCATGCTTAAATGACCATATTGTCACTCATTAGGCACAGCATTGACTGCAGATGTCACATGCTCTCTCCACCAGAGAACTGGAGTCACTCGTTCAGCAGTCCTACTGAGCAAACACAGTTGGTCAGTAACTGCTAAATGCAGAGGATGCAAGATGACCGGAGGCTTGTGGCTTAACACAGACCAAGAAAACACAGTCTATAAGCGATGTAGTCTATAAAAGCTGACACTTGAGTGCTCAAATACATTTCAGGAAATCCAGGAATAAGAGGAAATCCCTCTACCAGGATCTCTAGGACACTGGCAAACCCGACACTCCAACCCACCAAGAGTCCATGGTAGAGTCCAGGACACAAAGGTAGAAAGAAGCCCTCTACTGTCCTGTCTAGGTAGCAGTTGTGGGTGGTACAACTATATTCTCCTATGACACAAGAAAAAAAGCTCCCCAGAGTCTGTGAATATGAGCAGAGTAGTCCTGAGCTATGAGCCTGAGCTATTTCAATGTGGGTTCTCTAAAGAGAAAGGAAAGGAGGAGACATGTTTGATTCCGACCAAGCTTAAACCCAAGTGGACTATGAACAAAACTGATAACTTTGACCACACTGAACTGGACATGACTAGCGTGGGTTTCCTATATCACCATGGAGACTGGAGATGAAAATCTAGTCAAGCCAAAGGGAAAGGTCTCAAGCCTCTGTTCTTTACATGAGAAGTCTGAACCCAGCCGTGGGAGTTGTGATAGTTCCAGCGAGCTCTGATGGTGAAGCTCATTGAACAGGAGAGAATGCAAGAAGAAGCAGACTGCATTGTATTACAGTTCAGAAACAGTATTGAGGGGACATGATGAAGGACTGGCCTTGAAAATGACGAATATTGTGAGTTGGATTGTGTGCCCCTGAAATGCTTATGCTGATACCCTAAGCCAACTTCCTTAGGATATAACCTTCCTTGGAAATGCAATCACAGAACACATAATTAGGCCAAAATGGGGTCAACTTGGGCAAGGTGACACCCTAATTCACTATGACTGGGGTCTGATAATAAGTCCTTGTCTGAAATGGTCTCATGTGCCTGTAACCCTGGAATTTTAGATGATAAGGCAGGAAGATATGAATCCAAAGCCAGCCTGGGCTACACAATAAGAAAATGGGAGAATGGGCATAAAGGATAAGAAAGAAGAACAGGAGAAAGAAGACAAGGAGAAGGAAGAAGAGGAGGTAGGTTCATTATAATAACTTAGAAGGCAAAGATCATGGTGGCCTGCATACCAGGAAACAAATGACAGAGTGGTCAGCAAACCACCAAAAGCTATGAGAGAGACATGGAAAAGACCCTCCCTCCCATTCCTTAGGGGGACCCAACCCTATGATACTTTGATCTCAGACTTCCAGCCTCTCACATTGTGCGATGATAAAGTCAGAGAAGCCTCCCAGTTGGGTCACACTGTGCAGCTGTTCTAGTAATTAACCCAGTGGAAATCTCCACTCCTATTTCCTTTTGTCACTTTCTCTAAGCAATGATCAAGGGAAGTGGAAAGCAAAAGTGATCTGAGAAACACATATGTAGCAGATGTGCAGCTTGGTCTTCATGTGGGTCCTGAACAACTGGAGTGGGGACTTTCCCAAAAGCTGTTTCCTGTACGTGGGATATGTTCCTATAGCTGGGCTGCCTTGTCTGGCCTCAGTTGGAAAGGATGCGCCTAGCCTTTCAGACTTGATGTGCCAGGGTGGGGGGATACCCAGGGAGCGCCACCAGCTCAGAGGAGAAGGAAAGGGGAAATGGGAGGGAAGGACTGTGGGAGGGGATGACCGGGAGTGGGGCACTGAGCAGGATGTAAAGTGAATATGTAAAATTTAAAAAGAAAGAAAAAGTAGGAAGCTGGGCATTTTCTGTGGCTGCCGTTTCTATCTCAACCCTAGGGCTACAATCTAATCTGCTTCCTTGGTCACTGGATGCCGATGGTAGGAATCACCAGGCCCTTAGAGAAGGTTACTGAAGGCAGAAGTCTCGTGGTCACAGAAGCCCACTGAGGCCCAAAAGTGCCTGTTTCTCAGTGTTGCCTGATTCTGCTCTGGGTTCCCTGGTGTGACTCTAACACCTGAGCATCCCCACCATGTGCACCTGGGAAACAGTTCCTACCCTTTTCACCAATGTATGTTCCTCCTTGCTTTATCTAATCCCTAATTCTGAGAGGAGTCCCCACAAACCTTGTCCTTGACATCTAACTTCTGTCCTTCTCTCACCCTGAGAACACACAGGGAAGATGCCTCCACTAGCAGGAGACCAGGCCTGTATTTGTGCTTCCGGAAGGCTGACCTTTACTCTAGAAGCAAAGGCCAGATCCCTGGTGCTCTTTTACCTCTAACTTACAGCCTAGGAAATCCTTGCATGTTCTCCAGGATGAGAAGAGAAGTGTGTTCTGACCTATCCCCTTTGCCTATGGTTCAGTCTAGGAGCTCAGCTGAGAAATACTCAAAATGTTCCTTTTCTTTCAAGGTTATTCTATTGCTACTCTTCTGATATTAAGACTCTTATTTTGATACCCCAAAGCAGAACAAGAAAGCTTCCTTCTCTACATTGTTGTCATGATATCTTGATATTTCCTAGTGCAATGGAAGCTTCTGAAGGACATTTCTCATGATTAGAATGTACACACACACACACACACAGGCATATACACACCCACTCACATACACATATATTCACACATATGCAGTGATTGGCTGTATTTCTGCCTAACTCCATGCTGCCAGACAATGAGAGTAAGTGACTAAGAGAAAGGCTAAGATAGTCGAAGTCATACTAGGAAAAAAATGGAATCACTATGCTGTGATTTTTTCCTGTTGAATCTACATCATGCCTTTCTTCCCTTTCCCACCCTATACTCCAAGTATCAGACATTACTCTGGATGACACACTTGAACTACCTCAGTGAAGAAGGAAGACAGACTCCACTGAGTTCCCATGTACATTTTCTTAACTAATGGCAGAATTCACAGGATCAGTAACCAGGAAACTTGATTTTTAAGAACCCAAGCAGAACAAGAAAAGTTGATAGAGTGCAACAGAGAAGCCACTGGGTACCGAGGCAGATTCTGTCCGTGGAGCAGAATCCAGATCTTCAAGGCCAAGATGTGTTCAAATAAATCCCGGGACTAAAACTAGAACACAGAGAAAGAGAAGGAGGAGAGAAGTGAAATCCTAGAAACATGACTGTTTGTCTGGAATTATCTAGAATCTAGTGCAGTGGTTCTCAACCTTCCTAATGCTGCAACCCTTTAATATATTTTGTCATGCTATGGTGACCCCAACCATAAATTATTTTTATTGCTTCTTCATGGCTGTAATTTTGCTACTGCTATGAACCATAATGTAAATATCTGTGTTTTCAGAAAGTCTTGGGCACCCCAAAGAGGTCATGATCCACAGGTTGAGAACCACTGATCTAGAGCCTAAGTTGTAGGTGATATTTCCACTACCCAGAATAATGAAGAAGCTTAATTTGTACAGAGAAGATTGTACTTCTCTTATGTTCTGGGTAGATAATCTTGCCCCATATCCTCCACAGAATGCCATGCCCTTTCATACCATGTGCTTGCCAGCACTCTGCCCCATGCTTACACACTTGTCAGACTCCTTTTTCTTCACATGGGATTGAAATGCCACCTCTTGAGACATTCTACTTGACCACCAAGAGGGCCCATGACAATGTCTACCTCCCCACCTCTGAGCAATGAGCTACTGTCTCCTTCATGAACTTACTGTGTTAGTCAACTCTCTAGACTTGAGGTAACCAACTTATAAAAAGAAAAGTGTTACTTTGACTCACAGTTCTGAAGGTTCCAGTCTATGACCAATTGAGCCCATTGCTTCTGGTGCTGGGATAGGGTAGTAACATCATTGGAGGACATGGCCCAGCAGAAGTGCACAGCTCCTAAGTCAGAAAGTGAGAAAAAGAAACGGAGGCATCATATGCCTTCAAGGACATTCCCCTAATGACTAAAACCTGCTATACATCTCAATCTGTTAAAGGTCCCACCTGCCAACACCATCATGCTGGGGCCTAGTCTCTAACACATACACTTCCCAGGGACATTCAAGATCAAAATTATAATATCATTCCATCTTTAATTGTTTCACTGGGGTTTTTGTTGTAATCACCACGCTTAGTATACAGAATTCATGAAAGTAAATCTATTGTCTTTCTTGTTTAATCTTCTGTTTCGAGGAACTAGCCCAGTGCCTGGCACTCCTAAGTGTTTGTTTGATGAAGGAATGAATGAACCCCAGCTCACTGCCAATGTCACTTCTTTGATGGAGAAAGAAGAGAGAAATGTTCTCTCCTGATGTGGGTAACGCCTCACCGCATCTGTTTACAGTACCCGGGGGAGTATTTTGCTTTAACAAGCCCAAGAATTTACATTTCCAAGAAACACATGTGGTTACTAGTGACATTAAACTAGTCGTGAGCAACCTTTTCTGGTTGAGCGCCAACTCAGGGAAAACACAAATGTTTATGATCAGCATTTTAAAATTTAATGTGGAAATATCTTTAGTGAATCCTCTGGGGTGGGAGGAATAGTGTAGAATTTTACCATTGAGATGATGTACTTTGCTCATCAGATAAATATTAATGAGCAAACAAACATTATTTCTAAGCTTCTAAATGTGAATGTGAGCTGCAATCCATAGATAAATATGACATAATAAAAATATTTATTTTTGTCTTTGTTTCTAGTCCCTGCCACAGACCTTGGAAGACGTGGAGTTTCCTGAGTGACAAGGGTGACCAGCAGCCTTTGTAATTCATAGCAAGCCCCTTCCAGTAGTTCTGCAGTGACTACAGTTGTCTCAACTGCAGGATAGATAGTGCTTGTCAGAGGAACTAACCGTACGATTAGGAGGCTGAAACTTTCAGCCCCAGACATCTGGAAAGGGGAGAAATGCTAGAGGTGGGGTCAACCATGGATAGCAGTGACTTAACCACACAGACATGAGATGTCCAGAAGAACATCACAGGGAGGAGTTAGGGAGCTGAGGGAGCACGTGGAGATGCTTAGAGGCTGGCCAGCCTGCAGGGCTGGATGGTCTACATCCTTCTTCACACTTTTCCATGTGTGTCTGCGTTTACCTGTTCCTGAGTGGTAGCCACTACAGCAGTGGTCCTCAACCTTCTTACACCTTTAATACAGTTCCTCATGCTGTGGTGACCCCCAACCACAAAATGGTTTTTTGTTACTGCCTCATAGCTGTAATTTTGCTACTGTTATGAATCGTAATGTAAATATCTGATGTGCAGGACGTCAGAAACACACCCCGTGTGAAGGAGTCATGACCACAAGTTGAGAACCACTGCTGAACAATAAGCTGGAAGCCATTGCTACAGTGCTCCGCTGTGCTCTGTGCATGTGTCTCTAAACCTGAAGAGTGGGTTGTGGGAAACTCTTCAGTGTGTGGAGGTCAGACACAGAGGTAGCAGTGACAAGCCCACATCCAGCGTCTGAGGTAGGAGCAGTCAGGTGGGACTGAGCCTGTGATTTGTGGGATCTGATACTTAATGCTAGAACTTGTGGACATATAATGCCAGAATTGAATTGGATTGTGGGACAGCCAGCTGGCATCTGGAAGTTAAAGAGTTATTAGAAGAAAACGTTGCACGTTTGAAGTCAGAAATGTTGATCTTTTTTAAAGTTAGCATCTATCAGACTTTTAAGTCATGGTTATCAAAGTAACCCAGGTACACACAACTTATCTATTTTGGTTACACATAATTACAATATAACTTTTCATCTTTTCTCATCATTGAGCTATAGATATATAGATATAATATATAGATATAGTGAATATATAGTATATAGTAAATATAATATATAGTGTGAAATTTTAAATACATAAGTAAACACACAACAGGATACTTAACACTTCTACAGATAAGGGGATGTGCTGAAAAAATGTTGGAGAGTCTGAAACACATCGAATTAATCTGATCTTGAATAGCACTGTGGGAACACTATGATCACCTTTAACAGCTGGCAAAAACAAGCCTTAGTGATGAGTCAATGAGTCCAGCATTGCATGGCCACTGGAATACATCTGTGACATTTCACTCACATCTCTACTATCAGGCTCTGTGCAAAAGTCTTGGGGATAAGAAGACAAAAAGATATGGTCCTCAAAACATATACAGGCCCTCCTCAGCCTGGGCTCCATCCTCCTTTCACATGACAGACTCTCTGCTCTGCCAGACACTAGAACCTGCAGAAAGACTGAGGCCATCACCAATTTCCTAAGGCTTTTCTCTCCACCAGCTCCCTGTCTCCCTGTGTAGCCAAGAACTTGCCTCCTATTCTTCAAGAACAAAAACCTAAGGGTTGGTGACCATGCCTGAGGTGTAAGGCCATCTGGAGGAGCCTGGGTCCTTCCAGAGCTCACTGGTGGTATTAGAATAGGTTTGTTCCTAGAGAGGAACATGTAGGCTGAATCTGGGGTGCAAATTTATGACTCTTTCAGATCACAATGAAGACCGTGTGTCAGGGCATCTGGCTCAGCACTGAGACTGCAGGCTGGAGGCAAACTACATCAAGGGTGTGTCATAACAATGACAGGGACTCATGCAAGAGAAATA
Organism: Mastomys natalensis; assembly: GCA_021653895.1. Taxonomy (NCBI): domain Eukaryota; kingdom Metazoa; phylum Chordata; class Mammalia; order Rodentia; family Muridae; genus Mastomys; species Mastomys natalensis. The sequence goes on from JAJTUV010000036.1 coordinate 1,251,332, forward strand.
ATGCTCATGGCAGGATTCATGTCCCCTGAGAGCTGCCAGAGGGACAGAGCAGGGACTTCCTAGGACTAAGCGAGGTAAAGACATAGTAGCTGAGAATAAAGTAAGAGCCAAATTACTGCAAGTGAAGCTCATAGATTTGTTATGCTGGCAGCAGCTCTGGCTTATTAATCATTACTTGTCCACTTAGAAAAAATTTCATATTCCTCTACCTCTGAACAAGACTCTTGAGAATCTAACATAAGGAGGAAACTAGAAATAACGGCGCATAAGCAATAGACAAATGTTTGCTGATGTTTGTTGATTATGTGTAGGTTATGATATTAGGGGCTGTGTATGACTGTGTATGGCAGGCAGTCTTTCCTTGTAGAACTTCACCTGCAGGAAACATACAAACATAACAATGACATGATGTACCAGGTGCTAAGAAGGGATGGGAAGCAATCAAAGAGATTTTGCACTTATCAAGATGAAAAGATTCAAGCATATTCACTGATGGAAAGGAGCCCACAAGAGGCAGGGCAGAGGGTGGGATTGCCAGGGAGACAGCGAACCTCCGGATTAGTCAAGATTCCTGGGGCATAAAGCCTTCTATCTAGCTACATGTGGCATTGTGTTTTCTATGGACTAATATGACTATAACGGGAGCTATAGATGAGAGCTATCAGCCACCAATGTGTAACAGTGCTGTGCTTTGAGAAGGGTAACAGGTAATCCTGTCTGAGGGAAGGATTGATTTCATGGGTTTGAGACTGTCATTCACCCAACTAAGTGGGTTTGGGGCAAATCATTTAGTATCTTTTAGCCTTAGGTTGGTTGCTTCCCACTGGGCCCTCATCTGGACAGAATTTGAATCACTGTAATCCTTGATTCTTGGCACACTCTCGTTGTTAGCCCATCATATGGCACAGATTCACTCCATCGTTGCGTATAAATTATCTTTTTTGAACTGTTATATAATACCTCATTATGTGAATGTAGACATGGATCTCTGATCTATGTCAGAGTTGGCAAGATGTATCAGTGAAGAAAGGAGAAACTGTTAACTAAATAGAACTGTAAAATAAAATAATTGTCCATATGCTATAAGATAAAAGAGGATCTACTAAATGATTCCATGTGTAAAAATTGACTCCAGATGAATAAAAATCTTGTGTCGCAGTCCCATCTCTGAGACTCTACAGACATTCCACAAGCTGACTTGAAATGAATATAAAGCCTCAGGAACCCAACTTAATCCAGCAAAATGACTGTGACCCCAACACTCAAATCCACTCAGTGCCCAACATTGAAACAGATAGGCATTAGAGCACAGAGAACAGAGCCGAATACCCATAAAAAACTGGGAGATCAGAGCATGTGCACTCTGAGGCTGTACAGCCGCATGTTGAATTCTATAGATACCAGAATTGAAGTCAGCACCACCTGGTTCCAGTGACACCCCCTACACATCCTATATTCCTACACACCCTATATTCCACACTGAGGTACATGATGCTGGCAGAGCTAAGAGCCAATGTGGTGACTCTCATGTTCACTTGGCCCATGCTCACACTGCTGAGGGGCTCAAGGAAACACCTGAGCTTCTGCCTGTGCCCCACCTTCACAATCCATTTAGATACAGGGGCCTAACAGGACTCAGTGGATGTCATCACAGAGGAGGCATGGTGGTTCCACCTCTGCTTCTTTTCATTCAGTGCTTGAGCCTATGCAGATGCCTGCTCAGAAAGACTGACAAGCTAAAAGACTTGCCAGAAGCAGCGGAAGCATCCAAAGAACCTTAGGAAGCCCACATCACCCAACTGGGACAACCATTTCCATCAAAGAAATAGCATAGCTTGAACACTCCCAGCTGATATCTGTCTACACCACACATGCCATTCCCCAATCCTGCCTGGTCTCTAGAAATAGTATCCTCAGCTGTGCCATAGCCTAAAGTCATTAATCACAGCCTCAGAACCTATAAGGAGATTACACTTTAGCACCCAGCTAGAATTAAAGTCAACATTGCCTACCAAAACAATACCCTAAAACACACTCTCAAGATAAAGTCACTTACTATGAACCCCACACCCCATAAAAGTAATAGAAATCATGGATGCACAAACCTCAAAGTAAAGACACAACAAACACCAAAAGAGCAATATAATACAGTCAAATGAGCATAATAATTTGAATAACAGATTCCCAAAAAACTATATCTACAAAATGTCTGATAAAGAATTATAAAGAATAACAAAAAATCTCAATGAGACATAAGAAACAGGTAAATAATTAAAACAATGAATGATACAAATAAAAAATCAGAAAAAGATTTAAATGGTAAAAAAAAAAAGAACCAAACAAATCTTGAATTGAAAAGTGTGATGAGATACATAAAAAAAATATAGTTAAAGGCCACAATCAGGATCTAGATAAGGTAGAAGAGAATCTGAACTTGAAGTATTCTAAAATATCCCACTTGGAAAGGGAAGAATGGAAGAGTGAAGTGGAGGGGAAATAAAGAAGAAAAGAGAGACAGAAAGGAGAAAAGGGAAGAAAAGATACAGGAAGGGACCAGAGAAGGGGAGACAAAAGGAAAGGAGAGAGGAAGAAGAGAGACCTTGAGGTCTTTGGACACCATCAAATGGATGGTTTCTGAGTATATCTGAAGGAAGAAAAGAAAGAGGAGGACATATAATGAAACTCTGTCAATGAACTAATAGTTCAGAACATCCTTTATCTTTGGAAAGATATGAACACCCATGTATGAGTTTATAGGACTATATAGAGACATAACCAGAAAAAATTCTCACCACAGTTTATTATAGTGAAGCCATTGATGTTCCAAGACAAAAGAATTTCAAAAACAGCAAAGAAAGGGGACTTCTTTGAACTAATAGCTCATTTCTCAGCTGAAACTTAAAGTAGTATAAGTGGAAATATGTATTCCAAGTCCCAAAAGAAAACAACTGCCAACTGAGAACACTATACCTGAAGGTTAGTCTTCAGAGATTAAGGAGAGGGAAACATCTTCTAAACCAAGGGAACTCATCACGACCAATTAGCCTATCAAAGAAGCTGAAAAGAAGCCAAATAAAGATGCCACAGTAATAAAAAGTGAGAGTACAAGTCTTACAAAAGGAATAGATACATAAAAGATACATAGAAAAGAATAAAGCAATAGCACAGTAAACCACCAAACCAGAGATGAGTAAGAGGAAGCAAAAATGGAATAATCAAACAGTTAAAAGAAATGTAATAAAATCCCAGAATAAGTCTTTACCTGCCAACAATAATGATAAATGTAAACAAACTACATTAATTAAAAGATTCAGACTGCTTAAATGAATAATAGAATAGACCCAACAATACACTGCCTATAAGAAACTCACTAGTAATGGTGCACACAGCCTGAAAATAAAAGGTGGAAAAACTTAGACAAGAAGACAGTGAGACAGACAAGCATAGGAATAGTTAGCAACCTAGGACAATGCACTTATGCAACCTGGCAACCCCAGCACACTTGCAGGTACACTCTGCTCCAAATGATGCAATAGGTGGTTCCTCCCTTAACAGTCCTTTGGAAAGTCTCCTTTTGTTGTGATTGCTTTGCATTCAAAAACTGTCATGAGACATATTAGGGACCTAAAGGTAGGGGGCTCATCTAGCCTGAAAGAGTTTTGAGTACTTGCATGATAAGGCAAATTGTGTCCTTTGAGTAAATTTTTAGAGAAAAATCCCTTAATTAATCATCTCATGCAGCTGCATGATTGGGCGTGCTTATGCTTAAAATCAGATATATCAAGAAAAATACATGTGTGTCAAATAAAAACTTGAAAAGCCAAACCTATCAAACCACACAGAGAACTACACCCCAGAGTAACCAGCCACTCCTGCTCCCAAACCCCATAAAAGAAAGCCCCCAAACAATAACTAAGGTCACCAGGTACTCTAGCTCAGGAAGCTGTTCTCTTGCTGCTTGTCCTGTACTGTCTCTTTGCTGATTTGCCTTTGTGTGTGCTTTTTCAAGTCACAGAATAAACGAGGAAAAGCTTGAAAATATCCAGTCCAATCTGAGACCACAAACACCATAATGAGTTGGGTTTACCTGTGCAAGATAAAATAAGACAGACACAGGAAAAGAAATACTTATGTTCTCTCTCATATATGAAAGCCAAGGAGGTAATTTCTGGTTTTGTTCTTATATATGGAACCAATCTAACAACTTCCAGAACATTCTTTTCTCCTCCTGGAAATGTGATGCATGAAATGGGTGTTGGTGCAGTTGGAAGGATCAGAAGACAAATTTGCATTCTCCTTCCCTTGCTGAATGTAAGGATCCAAACCAGTCACTCAATGGCTCTGAGTTTCTAATCTGTCATTCCTCAAGTCAGATCATCCTTTGCCTTTCCAGTCTTAGGATTAACGTAATATAAAGTTATCAAAGTACATTAAAGAACAGGCCAATGAGATGGCTCAGCAGGTTCCAACACTTTTCACCAAACCTGATGACGTGTGTCCATCCCAGAAATGCACATAGTGGAAGGAGAGGACTCCCACAAGTCATCTCTGACCTCTAACCATCAGTGGCATGCACACACACACACACGCTCATACACATACATACATATATATACTTACATATACTTACACACACATACACATATACACACACATCACATACATACACACACACATGCTCATACACATACATACATATATATACACATACACACATATACTTACACAACATACTCACACAAATACACACACACCACATACATACACACATGCTCTACACACACACACATATATATAATATAATATATATATATATATAAACAACATACATATACTTACACACACATACTCACACATATACACACACACCACATACATACACACATGCTCATACACATACATACATAATATATATACATACATATACTTACACATACTCACACATATACACACACATCACATACATACACACACATATACTCACACACATATATACATATACACATACACACATGTACTACACACACATACACATATACACCACACCACATACATACACACACATACACACACCCTCACACACGTATATACACACAAACATAATACACACACAAACATACATACACATGCACAATAATAAATATATAGAGGTATTATTTTGGTCAATGAACATGAAGAAATCAAGCTGACACTAAATTAGAGGTTCCCTCCCAGCTGGACTTTCACAATTCCAGAAGGTACTATAGAGGCTGAGAAGGGAGAAAACCGATCAATGGTCTTACTCAAGTATGGAACCTATGATCGACAACTACCTGCCTGGTGAGATATGCCCACTAATACAATAGTAGCATGATTATTTTGAGTAACCAAAGTGGGTGTCAAGATTGTTGAAAAGAAGAATCACTGGGAAGAGAGAGGAGGATGGAAGGTGGCAATCGAGGGAGTGAAAATAACCAAAATTCATTATATACATGTACAACATTGTCATTTTTTTTAATTTGTGTTTTAAATGCCTAATGATTTGAAAATCTTAACGGTGTAGACAGACAGAATAGACAGCACTTTGCACATTCCCATGGTGCCCACTCACCAGCGTAGATGTGCCTGGGCCACCTGCCAGGTGCTAAAAGTAAAGCTGAATTCAGCAGCTGTGCCCTCCGAGGGTCGCAGTCCAGTAGAGGAGATTATCAGTGAGCACACCATTCCACTGCACAGCCAAATATGGGGGACCCAGAGGAGCAAGCGAAGCTGCCATTACCTAATGCTGTCAGATTGGCCCCTCACCCCCTCCACCCCAGTGATGCGAGGCAAGCAGGCTGCCTCTTACCCAGCTGCCCCGAGCTGCTTTTTTTTAGCGCAGTTCATCTTCTCCTGGTTTTGTTCAATTTTCTGCAAGCTTTTCTATCTGGCTCAGTTATCTTCCTTTATCCCTCAGAACCATCGCAGTAATTCCATTGACTGGTGGGAACAGTCCAGTCAGAGCAGAACAGGATCAGTCCAGCACTGCAACCCCCTCCTACACCCTGGTAAGACCCACTGCATGACTTTTTAGGTTAGCCAGGGCTTTCCACAACCAGATCTTTCTAGTATAATTTTTTTTTTTTTTTATTTCTAGGTGTAGGCTTTCTTATCTTAACTACACTTGAGGATGCATTTCACAGCATCAAAGGCGTCTCGGGTTGTTTAGGGATTGTTTTCGATTAGGTTTGGTTGTTGGTTGGTTGGTTGCTTGCTTGCTTGCTTGCTTGCTTGCTTGCTTGTTTGCTTGTTTGGAGACAGTATCTTGCTTTGTAGCTCAGGTTAGCTTCAAATTCTCAATCTGCCTGCCTCAGTTTCCTACCTGCTGCCATTAATACCACTCCCGGCTTGACCTGTTTTAAAGTGAGTTAAGATGTCATAAGTAGAATCTATTCATCTTGATTCCCATATCAAAACTGATCTAAGTTCAACTCTATGTAAATAAGAAAATGAAAAGTAGCTGACACTGGCAGTTTCTCAGAAAATTGGACATAGTACTATCTGAGGACCCAGCTAAACCACTCCTGGGCATATACCCAGAAGATGCTCCAACATATAATAAGGACACATGCTCTAGTATGTTCATAGCAGCCATATTTATAATAGCCAGAAGCTGGAAAAACCTAGATGTCCCTCAACAGAAGAATGGATACAGATAATGTGGTACATTTACACAATGGAATACTACTCAGATATTCAAAACAATGACTTCATGAAAGTTGCAGGCAAATGAACAGAACTTGAAAATATCATCCTGAGTGAGGTAAATCAGTCACAAAAGAACACACACAGTATTCACTCACTGATAAGTGGATATTAGCCCAAAAATTTAGAACCCAAGATTCAATTCACAGACCATAATGAAGCTCAAGAATAAGGAAGATCAAAATGTGGATGCTTCAGTGCTTCTTATAAGGGGGAACAAAATACTCACAGGAGGAAATATGGAGACAAAGTGTGGAGCAAAGACTGAAAGAAAGGCCATCCAGAGACTGCACTACCTGAGGATCTATCCCATATACAGTCACCAAACCCGGAAGCTATTGAGAATGCCAGGAAGTGCTTGATGACAGGAGCCTGATATGGCTGTCTCTTGAGAGGCTCTACCAGAGTCTGACAAATACAGAAGTGGATGCTCACAGCTAACCATTGGACTGAGTGCTGGGTCCCCGATAGAGAAGTTGGAGAAGGGACTGAAGGAACTGAGGGGTTTACAGTCCCATGGGGGGAACAACAGTGTCAACGGCCAGACCCCAGGAGTTCCCAGGGACTGGACTACCAACCAAGAGTACACATAGAAGGACCCATGGCTCCAGCCACATATGTGGCAGAGGATGGCCTTGTTGAACATCAGTGGGAGGAGTGGCTCTTGGGCCTGAGGGTGTTTGATGCCCCTGTGTTGGGGAATAGCAGGGTGGGAAGACATGAGTGGGTGGGTAGGTGGGTGGGGGAGTACCCTCACAGAGGCAGTGGGGAGGATGAGATAGGGGGGTTCTGAAGAGGAGACCTGGAAAGGGGAAAACAATTGAAATGTAAATAAAATATCTAATAAAAAAATACAAAAAAAGAAAGAAAGGAAGGAATAAGAAGGAAAAGGAAGGAAGGAAGGAAGGAAGGAAGGAAGGAAGGAAGGTAGCCAACAAGAGGGGGGTGCCATGGTAAAAGTGTGGCAAGATATACCCATGAGTGTGATAATGACACAAAGGTTAGAGGGTAACGAAATACTACCCAATCAAATTTAAGGCCTGCTCTACAAGAGGAAATGTGTGCCTGTACTGTAAATCTAGCCAAGAACCCATGGTTAAGAGCGAACCTACCACTATTATTCTGCTAACTGGATATAGAATCAAACTGCCTTCTAAATCTGTATCTCTATATTCATAGACTAGTGCAGCCCTCAGACCTCAGCAGCCAAATTGTGTTGTGGATGGTAATTCACACAGAAACTCACAACTGGTCAAAGTGCAGAAAATAAAGGAATAGTGTTATCCACAAATGAGACATCTATATCACCCTTCTTCAAGGCTAAAGAAACATTACTCAACAAGGAGATGAAAGACTGTAAGGACCAGAGGTTGCCAGAGATGGAAATGGAAATGTCTTCTGGACGTGACAGGACCACTACATTCATGAACTCCCAGCAACTATGATCATCTACACAAGATAAAGGCATTCTTCATTCCAGCATAGAAGGAGAAAGAGTTCATCAGTCCACACCACTGACTGGAGTAGCTATGGATAACTGATGGCTTCTAGGAGAGAACGGGTTGGGTTTCTTTAAAGATGTGGCCCCGGTATGCCAACCATGCTCCAATGGATGATCCCACACCAGGAGAATATGGGTAGTGTGAATTAGACTAAATGAGTTATTTTTTAAAACCCAGAAAGTAGATGGTGGGATAGGAGAAGACCTTGGAGTACAAACTGGCGAGAATGGGAATGGATATGATCAAATCCATGATATGATACAGATGTGTGAAACCCTCGAAGAACTAGTAAAAAGATTATATTAAAAAGATAATCTTTAACATTCAACTTTACTAATAGTCATAGAGGGCTAATATCCAAGATATACAAAGAACTGAAGAAACTAGATTCCAGACCATCAAATAACCCTATTAAAAAATGGGGTAGAGAGTTGAACAAAGAACTCTCAACTGAGGAAACTCGAATGATTGAGAAACATCTAAAGAAGTGCTCAGCATCCCTAGTCATCAGGGAAATGCAAATGAAAACAACACTGAGATTCCACCTCACACCAGTCAGATTGGCTAAGATCCAAAACACAGGTGACAGCAGATGTTGGCGAGGATGTGGAGAAAGAGGAACACTCCTCCATTGTTGGTGGATTGCAAGCTGGTACAACCACTATGGAAAGCAGTCTGGCGATACCTCAGAAAATTGAACATGGTGTTACCTGAGGACCCAACTATACCCCTCCTGGGTATATACCCAGAAGATATTTCAACATGCAACAGGGCCACATGCTCCACTATGTTTATAGCAGCCTTATTTATAATAGCCAGAAGCTGGAAAGAACCCAGATGTCCTTCAACAGAAGAATGGATACAGAAAATGTGGCACATTTACACAATGGAGTACTACACAGCTATTAAAAATAATGAGCTCATGAAATTCTTAGACAAATGGATGGAGCTAGAAAATATCATCCTGAGTGAGATGATCCAATCACAAAAGAACACACATGGTATGCACTCACTGATAAGCGGATATTAGCCCCAAAACACACAATACCTAAGATGCAACGCATAAACCTCATGAAACTCAAGAAGAAGAGGAAGACCAAAGTGAGGGTGCTTTTGTCCTTTTTAGAATGAGTATCAAAGATTCAACCAGAGCTCCCAGAATCTAAACCTCCAGCCTGAGAACAGACAGGGGCAAGCTGTCCTCTGAGAGGCTCTAACCAGCAGCTGACTCAGACAGATACAGACATCCAGAGCCAAACAGTGGATGGAGCTTGAGGACTCTTATAGAAGAATAGGTGGAAGGATTGTGGGCCCTAAGGAGATAGGAACTGCACAGGAAGATCAACAGAGTAAACGAACCTGAACCCTTGGAGCTCTCAGAGACTGAATCACCAACCGTGGAGCATACCTAGTCTACACAGATCTAGCTCCATGGGCTGGACCTAGGCCTCCCTGCACATATGTTGTAAATGTGCAGCTTGGTTTTCATGTAGGTCTCAAACATCTGGAGTGGGGGCTATCCCAAACCATGCAGCCTGTATATGGAGTATGGTCTTCTAAAAAAAAAAAAAAAAAACAGTTATTCAGTTATTCATGGAATATTATTTTTTTATATCTCTTGTATTCAGTTTGCAACTACTTCACTGAGAATTTTTGTATGTATACTCATGAGGGATACTGGACTATAATTTATATATTTTTGTTGGGTTTACACTTGATTTCACTATTTCAATATTATTTGCTTTGTGAAGAAGCTTATTGTGGTTCTGAATTTTTTTAAACATAACTCAAAAAGTATTGCTTGTTTGAAGGCTCTATAGAATTCTTGTATAAGTATATCTGACCCTTGGTATTTAGCTTGTTTGTTTCTTTTCATTTTATTCTGTTTGAATGCTTTTTAAATTTTTTTGATTTGCTGAAAAAAAAATTAAAAATAAAAATTAAAAAAAAAAAAAGATAATCTTTAACATTCAACTTTACTAATAGTCAACTGTAGGCTGAGTATGTGGCTTAACAGCAGATCACTTGTCTAGTTCAATACCCAGCACTGCTAAATGCCAACTACAAATATGCTGGTGAGTTTATGTAAACTTGGCACAAGCTGCAGTCATCAGAGAGGAAGGAGCCTCAGTTGAGAAAATCTCTCCATAAGATCAGGCTGTAGGCAAGCCTGGAAGGTATTTTTATTAATTAGTGATTGACCAGAGAGGGCCAGCCCACTGTGGATGGTTCCATCCCTAGGCAGAGAGTCTTAGATTCTATAAGAAAACAGTCTGAGCAAGCCATGAGGAGCAAGCCAGTAAGTAACCAGCATTCCTCCATGGCCTCTACATCAGCTCTTTCCTCCATGTTCCTAGTCTACATGAGTTCCTGCCTTTGCTACTTTTGGTGATGAATTGTTATATGGAACTGTGAGTGAAATAAACCTTTACCTCCCCAACTCTCATTTGGTAATGGTGTTTTATCATAGTAAATAAGACAGCAAGCAATGATAAAGAGCAATTTCTCCTGCTGAGCTAGAAATAATAAAAAGTTGACACAGATGTTTAAAAACCATACCTGTAGCAAAATCTCATGTATGTTCACCAGTGTTGAACATACATATGCACTGTGACAAACTTTTGGAAGCTATTCTTCCATACACACCAAGAGCCAAGACATTGCTCACACTCTCCAAACCAGTAGCCTTGGGAATCTAGCCTAAGGAAATAATACAAAATAGAAAAAGAGACAGAAAATGCTTTGCTGAGCTCTGGTCATCAAGTTCTCCCTTAAGTAGCATTAAGATATCTGGTTATCACTTTAATAAATTTACTTTTTGTTTAAGCTAGCTTGAATTGGTTCCTTATTGTATGATACTATATCTGCTATTGCTAGAAACATAGTCACACATAAAGATAGCTATTGTTCTCCCTTTCATCATTCCAAGTTGATCTAAGTTGAAGTTTTCAGCCACACAGCTTGATGCCCCATCTCTCTAAGTCCATTAGTTCCAAAAAGCTGGTCAATGGAAACTAAAGTGGCTTCTTCATTCATGAGAGGCCACAAGTGAATGGGTTCTTGACCTTTGTGCACATAGAGTTACCTAGAATGATGGTTAAAACACTGCTGAATCTACTCACACCATACACCTGCCTTCCAACAGCTTTCTGACGGAGTTTTGTGTAAGGCCTGCAAAGACCCCAGCAAGATCTTTCTAACCAGTGGAGTCTCAGATCCTCCCTTCCTGTAGCTCTCACAGGTTATATAGCTGTCCCTGAGGTTCTTCAGAGTAAGAAGCAGCTGCATCTACAAGATAGGATGAGCACTAGCTGTATCCGCAATGCCAGCACCTGCCAACTGTGGTACTGGCCCAGGGCTTTAATACCTCCGTGTCCCTAGAGTTAGCACAACTCTTGGCACACATCAGCCACATGCACAGGGGAGAATGAATGATTCTGTGCCGTCTCCCTCAATAGGAAGTCATGGCTGGCTCCTGCTCCCCCAGGATTCATTAGCATATTGAATAGTCATTTAAAAAAAGAAAGAAAGAAAGATTAGCCACAATAGCAAAAGAAGAAACATGAGCCGAGCTTATTAGTTTGCCAGGCCAGTAAATATCATTTTGCTTTGCTCTCTAAACTCCCTAATGAAGATAGCAGCTCTCAGGAAAATAAATAAAACATTAGGTTGACAGCACACAGCACATCACAAGCACAGCCCACTAATTTGCTCATTGCTGAAGGACATTAGCCACCTTCAGGCTCACCTCCAGAAGCTCATGGCCCAGTCTCCCTCCTAGATCAATTGTATCAAGCTACGGTTTTAACATTTTTCAATGTCTTATATGTATTTTATTTCAATAACTTTCTAAATAGGAAGATACCCATCTTAATCACATGAAAGCTATTTTTCAACAATTATCCTAAAAGCCAATTCCTTTTCTGGAAGAAAAAAAAAAAAAAAACACATCATTTTGAATCACAAAGTGACTGGGCTAAACATTGCTCTCAGAATATTAATGTGAGCTCAAGCTATTAAAATGTCATGGTTAACCTTTTTAAAATCTAATTAAATTAAAATAATAATATGTAGAACAGTTTCCCTGAAAGGAAAGGCTCTTTTTCAAAGAACCTGTTTCAGGTCTCAGTACTAACACCTTGAAGCCATGATAGGAAGGGAATTTTGCATGCAGACAAAGGGAGCCCGCCTTTGCACCTGCTGAGATTAACTTTTAGTTGTTGTATTAGACTTAATTATTGTAGCATGCTGGAGGGCAGGGACAATTTACTTGTCTGATCTCACCTAATAAGATGTGTTTGCAGATGCTAGCATCTCCTGGACTTAATCAACAAACTATCAAGACAATCAATGCTGTCGTTCCCCATGTCCTTGTGATATCTTTTTTTCCAAATTAAAAAAAAAGAAGAAAGATAAAAAAACTCAAGGGCAGAGTGATAAAGAGGGAGGCCAGCCTGCTCAGAAAGTCAGTTAGCTAGCTAGCATCAGGCGTATCTCCCTCCCTGCATGGCCAATTGTGAGAGGGGGGTTTGTCTACCCTAAGGCCTGCTTCTTTTGAGTGTGAAGTTCAATCAACAAACACCAAGTATAAAGAGGTTCATTTCCAAGCACCCCAACACCTCTTGGTAACTGAGTTCTGGAAGACTTCACTGGAGTCCTGTCTACCTTAGCTCACTTGAGAAGATTGTGACCCCTCAAGGCCCTGTCCTCACCTCTTGCTTCACAATGGATGAGGACATTTCTGTTCCTATACTTGATCATCTATGTGTGAATCCAGACAAGACAGTTTGAAAGACAAAGCTTACTGTAATATCAAACAGCCTGGCAAATTACACAAAACAGCACTCCTTACTTTCTACCCAGCTTCCTTGTAGGCTCCAAGACACTCTGGAAAAGAGAAACTGAATCACACATGGACATAGAAAAAGGGAGGGTGGTACTGTGACCCAGTTGACAGGCTCTTCCACACGCAGTAGAGAGAGAGAAGTGATGGCAGGAGCCAGCCCAGGGGGCATTGAACACTAATCTAAGACTTCCATGTCGTAATTGGTCCATCTGTAATAATAAATACCTAGTTAGCACTCAGTGTCATCCAGTCATTTATTCACTTGCTCAATACATGTACCTTTATGCAACACCACTTCATGACAAGAACTGTGCTGGGCATGTTCCTGGCTTCACTAAATGTGGGCTGTGCAAGACTGAATTCTTAGTAGTTTGCCTGTCTTAGGCAAAGCTATATTATGACAGTGTTGAGGGTCTCTTTTTTTAACCAAAACATCCAAAAAGAAGATACAGTTACCACCTCCATAAATAAATCTCTCTTTCAGGGATTTCAGTTGCCCATAGGGACAGTCATGGCCCCAGAGTATTACATGAAAAGTTCTAGAAATAAATAATTGTTAGGATCATGGTAGAGTCTTGCAGTATTCTGTTCTGTCTTACCCAGAGCATGAGTTATCTCTCTGTCCCAGGGCATCCATGCTGTATACTACCTACTCGTTATTCACTTTCTAACCACCTCTCAATTACCAAATCAACTGCTATGTTATCTTAGTGTCCATGTTCAAGTAAGCTTTACTTAACAGCGTAGCACTAGGTCACAAGGCCCACTCACCTCACTTCATCTTATGATGGAGGCCACCTACTGTCTCAAATCTTCACACAATGGCTGACTATAAGATGACGAGATTTTGAGAGAGAAACCACCTTCACATAACTATTATTTCAATATCTGAGAACCTTCCTGTTTTATTATTAGTCATTGTTAACTCTTACTGCATCTAATTTATAAATTACATATTATCATATATATGTATACATAAAAAAACCTAATAAAAGAAAAATGTGATTTATATGTGTGCTGTGAAGAGTATGCATAGAGGTGTGTGTGTGTGTGTGTGTGTGTGTGTGTGTGTGTGTGTGTGTATGGTGTGGTATATGATATATAGATATATATATATATAGATATATATAGATATATAGATATATAGATATGGAACATAAGTGTGCATGTGAGTATGTGTGTGTGGTAGGAAAATGTGGAGTGTGTGTTTTGTGTGTGTGGTATATGTGTGTTGTATATGTGTGATGTGTGTGTGCAGTATGTATGGTATATGGTGGGGGGGCTATGTGTGTGGTATGTGGTGAGATATATGTATATATATATATGTGTGTGTGTGTGTGTATGTGTGTGTGTGGTAGGAGGACATGTGTGCATGTGCACATGCCAATGTAGACAAATAACCAGTACCAAATGGCCAGCCCTGAAAATATGCATACAAGTAGCATTATACAGACTGAGAAAGTCATATTTAGGAGCATATATGATATGCTTATACATAGGTACATGTAACAGTAATTAGTGGAAAAGAGGCCATGAATTTGAAAGAGAGCAAGGAGGGGTATATGAGACAGTTTGAAGGGAAGAAAGGGAAGGGTAAAAATGATTTCATCATTATAATCTCAAAAAATAAAGAAAAAATAATACAACCAAAAATTTTTGACACAATTAAAAATACTACAGTGGAGATGTGATAGAGGAAAAGAGATCTGAGCTTTATCTCTGACATGCACATGTGTCTGTATGGGTGAGTGCACAGATATTACATACATATAGTGTGTTGTTCTTGTTGTGTAGCTACTTTTTAGAATGAATAGTATAATGTCTTAATTTAGTGAACAAAGACTTTGGAGCATTTTCAGCACACTACTGGGTTAGAGGGTCAGCCAGAAGCCACTACCCATGAAGGGAGATCTCTCAACTAGCCAAGCCTAACCTTAAGACCATGTTTTCAGTTAGGTCAGTTCTCAAGACCCTAAAGAACTCAGAAGTAGAGTATGTCAGAATCACCATGCATGAAAACATCAGAGGAGGGGTTCTGTCCTGTTTATGTGGAGGGTTTATAAGATTGAAAAAAGACACACACTGTGGGGAACAGATGAAATCCGGAATGAATATGTATTGTTGACATAAACACAGCCATCTCAAGGATCTCAGTGATGCTTCAGACTCGTCAGAATGGGAAGGCCTTCCCCTGGCTTAAGTACAAACTGAGGGATAGGTGGCTTTTAGATAGTCGCTTCCTCCTCCTGGATAACTACAGCCCCCCAAATCCTTCCCTACAGAGCCAACCCACCCCACATTCCACCTCACACCTGCCACTAGAAGTTAGCTAACCCACTCACATTCTGAACTTCTGGGTCCCTCCTCACATGTCTCCATTACAGCCCACAGTCCATCTGATCCCAGTTTTTCTGTATGTGTGTCCATCATTTCTTTGCTCTCTGTCACCATGTTAATCCCAAAGCCATGAAGTTCCAGGACCACAGTCTACAGAGGTAACTCCAGGACCACAGTCTACAGAGGTAACTCTGATTTTCACTTTCGTCATAGAACATTTTACATTGTCAGTAAGGAAATGCATTCTCAACCCCTTTGTGTTCATTGACAGGGAATGTAGGAAATAAACTGGCAAAAGAAAAGACCACAGTTGTTCACATCCCCCAGAATCCCCAAAAAAAAAGATGTATCCCAAAGGAGCAGTTAGAATCTGGTGCTTATACAGCATCTTAACAAGGGTCAGAGGCCAGGCTCTCAAGAGACAGTAAATAGTGGAAAATGACTAAGGACGACATGGGAGAGACAAATGAAAGATAAATAAAATGGTTCATTTAATTTGTGAGATTGTGTGGGTCAATGGGAGGCCAGATAATTGTTGAACATTATTCCTGACTGTGTCTTTGAAGATGAGATGAATATTTGAACTGCACTTTACTCTAGTCTCTGAGGCTATAACACAGCACCTGAGACTGAGCGATTTATAAGGGAATACAACTTATTCCAGTCATGGTCTTAAGGTCTAGGAAGGGCCTGATCAAGCTGCCACATCTAGTAAGAGTGCTTTTTATAACTGATAACTCTCTCTCTGAAGTCCCTAGAGATATGAGGGAGTCATATGGTAAGAGGAATACACACAGAAACAGAGCTAAGCTGGCTCTGTAGCAAATCAATTCTCAAGATAAATCACTACTTCTTAAATAAATAAATCCTTTCACAACATCAGAGTTCTTAAAACCTAATTGCCTGTTAAGGAGTCCCACCTGGTCTCACATCTAAGCACAATACAAATATTACATTTAAGGATGAGTTTTGGTGGGGATACTCAAACCAAAGCAAATTGGTAGATTGAGCCAAAACAAACTGATCTTCTAGATGAAGAAGTGATAGAGGTACAAGAGGCCCCCTGATAGCAGCATTATGATAGCTGGGAGCTCAAGCCCCAAGGGCAAGGAGCCACTGTTGTGGATTGTGCTGCCATTTGATGGCCCATAGCCAAGATCCCAGCTGTCAGTGAAGCAGCAGCCAAGAGCAAAGCAGACAATGAAAGATCTACACAAGACCAAACCAGATAAAAATGCCAGCATGGACTGGGTAGGAGCTTCCAAGACTCCACTCCCAGCTGAAGATCTCTTAACAATGGCTCCTGTAGGAAGGAGAATCACTTCTTGTTAGGAATGTGAGTGTGGTAGTTCTCCATGCCCCATGTACAAATGTCCAGCACCAGTTAGACTTGGTGGGTAAATAAATAAATAGGACTTGAAGTTGAATAAAAACAGACATGGGGCAGGGAAATAGGGTACAGCTCACAGTAATCACAATGGTGAGAAGCAGATCCTACCGACTTGACTGGAGACTTTCAGGCTTGGTGTTCTTCCCCTTCAGGTTTTACAGCCCTTCTCTGGTTGGTCCAATTTTATACCTTATTTGCATGCACACACATTCAACCAATCAGGGCCCACCTGGCTCTATATACATGAGCAGATGTACTCCAGAGGCACCTTCATCAGAGCAGTCCTCTGAGAAGGAAGAGTGTTGTCAAAACTCACCAGAAGCTCAAGTGACTCACACAGGCTCTCCTCCAGTACTGGATCTGCAACTGTAGGCAAAGAGACTCATTCCTATCATAGCCTCCAAGACCTCACAAATCAGCTACAAAGGGGGATTTTTATTCCTGTAGCTATCTCCAGGCTTCAAGACCCACTGCTTCAGAGTTCTGCAACACCAGACTTCCAGACTTGCTGCTCTGAGACCTGCAAGAGCTGTAACACTTCTCAGAGATGTAATACTCGCTAACAGCTCTCACTTAGCATCCTGCTGCTAGTGAGAATTCTAATCTCATTGTTCCATTTGTCACTCCTGCCTTGTGACCTATTTTTTTCCCTTTTTAAAGTTATTAATCCCAAGTTAATGAAGTTCCTCTCATTTATACATCCTTTGCTGTCTACCCACTTCATTATTGGAAAGAGCAAGACTCAGCAGGGTACAGGGAACTGGTCTCTACTGACCATCTTCGAAGGACACTGTGTGATCAGCTAACAATATAAAAGGAACATGGCAGAGAGGTAGACAGTTTGCTCTCTGCCCAGCTACTTGGACTGAACACTTATTTCTTGCCCTCAGACTTTGACTTACACCATCAGCACCCAAGTTCTCAGGCCATCAAGTTTGGACTAGAACTTACATCACCATTCTCCTGGTCCCCAGACTTTGGAGACAGTTGGGAGCTATATCAGCAGCTTCCTTAGCTCTTCATCTTCCAGATCATGGGACTTCATGGCTCCCATAAATCACAGCAATCAGTTCCTCTCAATATAATGTTTTAGTGAGATCTGCTTGTGAATATATCACGAACTTCTCTTCTCTGGTGAAAGTTGTAGTTCTTCCCCTGGTATAAGTCTCTCTTACAATGAACTTAAACAGGATAATTCTGGGAAGCTCTGCTTTTAGGTAGATACGGGAATCAAACAAAGACCCTCCCACATCCGATGATTCTCAAATACCTTTAACTCAAAATAATTTCCACATTATGGTAACCTAATCTATCCACACAGGTCATTCCCAAATTTCCAGAACTCTTTTATTTTAAAAGCAGAAAGAAAGAGAGAGCAAGAGAGAGGGGGAAGGGAAGGGAAGGGAAGGGAAGGGAAGGGAAGGGAAGGGAAGGGAAGGGAAGGGAAGGGAAGGGAAGGGAAGGGAAGGGAAGGGAAGGGAAGGGAATGATCAGCAGAGAGAGAGAAGGTACTGGCTATACTGATGTATTTTTCAGGTTGTTTATGAATTTCAGAAAAAAATAAATTACATTTACAGCCCCCAAAATCAATGCATGATGTGTGTGTGTGTATGTGTGTATTAAAATTTGCTTTCTGTTGTAGCAATAAATTACCTGATCCAAAATAACTTAGGGAAGTAAAGAGTTTATTTCCGCTTATACTTCCAAGTCACAGGTCATCACTGAGTGGCGTCAAATCAAGAACTCAAGCAGCAGCTGAAGCAGAAACCATGGAGGATGCTTCCTGGCTCCTTAAGGGTTCACACTCGGTCACCTTCTTTTCTTTTTCTTTTTTTTTCTATTTCTTTCTTTTTTTAACTTTTTATTGATTCTTTGTGAGTTTCACATCATGCACCCCAGTCCCACTCATCTTCCCATCACCTCATATCTGCCTTTCACCTTTGGAACCTCCCAGCAAAATATAAACACACACAAACAACAACAAACAAACAAGCATATAAACCACCCATCATAGAGGCTGTAGTACATCAGTGTATCCCACAGTATATCCCTCTGTCCACACATCTCTTGCAAATATCCATTGTAGTGAGTCACTAGTCTGGCTCAAGATCTCTAGCTTCTGTGACATCAGCACCGGATCCTCATCGGGCTCCTCCCAGTTATCCTGTTGTTGCCCTGTGTCACTGAGATCCTGCAGCTTTGGAACAGCAGGACTGGTCCTTTCATGTATCCCAACCATTCGCAGATGATAGAGAATGTTGGGGTGGGCCAATTCCAAGCCCTGGATCTGGACTTGGGTGGTAGCTGTACTGGTCAGCAATCCTAGCTCTCCCTTATTCACACCACCAGGGCGAGATCTCCAGCACTGTTCCAGCCACCATCACCCAGTGCCACCATCAGCAGGAGGCAGGGTCAGCTTTCTGGCTCCTGGGGCCAGCTCACCTGCACTCATACCTCCAGAGCCAGCTCCCAGTCAAGGTGCAAGGCCCACCCACTCTCACAAGTTCTGCAGTTTGTGAGGGGCTAGGTCAGCTCTGACACTCTCATACCCTCAAGGGCTGGCTCATACCAGTTACCTTTCTTAGACAGTCCACACATATCTGCCAAGAGATAGTTCTACACCAGTGGGCAGGTCTCTCATACAAATATCATTAATCAGGACAATCTCTCATAGACACAGCCACAAGCCAACATGAGCAAGGCAGATCTCCAATTGAGGTTTCCTCTTCTTAGGTAACAATATAAAAACTACCATCTTTTGTCAACTAGACACACAAATATATCACTGTTAAATCATAATCTTTTCTTTTTTTCTGATGGTCCCTAAGATCTCGTGTTAATATCATAAAATACAGCATAAAACTAAAAGTCCTAAAGTCTTCAACAATTCTAACACTTTAAAAGTTCAGTTTCTGTAAAGGTTTTAAATTCTCTCATCTGCGGGCTCTTGTAAAATCAAAGTCAAGTTAAATATTTCTCATCTCAACAGGGAAGAATCAGAGCACATAAACAATGAGATCAAAAGCAAAAAACAAAAACCAGTAATGTAAATCAATGGTCTGCAGCCCAGTGTCGGGAATCATGATCTTCTGGGTTCCAGAAGGACTGAGCAGCCTGACTTTTCTGGTTCTATCACCCACAGGATGCAAAGCTTGCCTCGTAGGCTCTATTGCACACCTGTTGACAGGCATCCCATGGTTCTGGTATCTCCAAAATCCTGGTGTTCTCACTTAAACTCTGTCTGCATCTTTACCATGAGTCTTTCCTGACATCTCTTCAGAGACTCTGACCCTGCCACACAGGGCTAGGTTTCAGCCTCTCTCCATTACTCCTCAGTCTTGTATCTCTCATGTCTTCAAAACAAATAGCAGGTGAGAAACTCTTACACATTGCCAAGTTCAGCTACCAGCATGAGATGTAGCCTGGTTTGCCTTGGACCACAGCTTCTGTGTGCTGACCTTGAGAAAACACATTATTTCTCTTCAGATTATGTCTCATCAATAATGCCGATTTATTATCAATTACAGCTGATTTGTCAGCCCCAGCTGACCAAAAACCACAGATATTTTAACATAAAATACCAACAAACTACGCTGATAGAGTCTTTGTTTCCCTGTGAAATTTCACAAGCCGGACCTCCATTGTCTTCATTTCCTTTAACATTCTTATCTTCCAAGCTTACACAGAACAGCCCTTTAGCTCTGAGCACTCAATGGCTTTTCCAGTTCAAAGTTCCAAAAGCTTTCACAAGTAAGATAAACAAACTAACATTGTCAGATCTATCACAACAGCACTATACTATCAGTACCAATTTCTGGTGTGTGTGTGTGTGTGTGTGTGTGTGTGTGTGTGTGTGTGTGTGTGTGGTGTTCCAGTGTGCATGTGGACCTGCATGTGGAAGCCAGAAGTTAATATTAGATGTCTTCCTCAATTAGTCTTCCATCTCATCTTCTAAGACAGGACACCTCACTAAATGCAGAGTTTATCACTTGTTTAGACTGACTGACCAGTGAGTAAGCTCCAGGAACCCACCAGACTCCACCTCCTCAAAACTAGGATTGCAGGCCATGCTACTGTGTTCAGCTTTTCACGTGGGCACTGGGAATCTGCACTCAGGCCTTCATGCTTGCATGCCAAGAACTTTCCTAACTAAGCTTCTTCCCAACCCCTCGGTGCAAGATTCTTAACAAACAGCCTTGGTGGGAAGACCCAAGCGGCTTTCCAAATTCACTTGGTAGGATTTCAGGCTCCAGGTGAACCTTTCTCTGCCTACTGGGTACCTGCTCTAAAGAGATGTTCAGAGTTGTAAGTAAATTGCCCTGGTTTTTATTTAATATTGTACAAGTGAAAAAAAAATATGGAAGAAAAACCTGCAGAAAAGAGGAAAGCCTAGGAGAAAAAAAAAAAAACATGACACTGAAGAAAGGGGAGGGTATTCGAGACATGAGGCGATCATTTGCCAACCAAGTTAATAGCTGAGGATCGCAAGAGATGTTTTAGGCATTTTGCATCCTAATACCCTGTCTTTTAGTCACATGTAGGCATTTTTACTATGTTTCAGTTGTGTTTTCAGAAATTGCTGAGGGATTTGGGGTTTGTTGATGTGTAATACATTGCAATTCTTCCCACTTATAGTAATAAGAAGTGGGCTCCAGTAACCACCATCAGGCAGAACATCTGATTTTTAGGAGATTACTGATGTTAAGTGGGATGTACCTGTATTTTAGAAAGCAGACAGAAAATGACGCGCTGTGGCTCTTCAGGAGTTCAGCATCCCTTCTGCAAGCATTCACCTTACTCCAGAGAGCCAGCCATGGCATTAATACAGCAGGCATTGTCTCTGTCTGAGAAGACCTAACCTAGTGAGCTAAAGAATTTTCAAGCCTCATTTTGATTACAAGCAATTGTCAACCTCACCGTTGATCTTTACAAGGAAGAAGACATCTCAAAGATCTCTATCATTTTAGAAATGAGTAAATTCTAATGGAATTAGAAATTCCAAAGGCTTCCTGAGAGTTTGACCTTTACCTTGGACAATGTAGGCTGCCCCACAGTTTAGTGCAGACTAGAAAACAGACAAAAATCTGCTTGCCTGAGGTCCCCTTGTCTCCTGTCCAACACAAAGCTAATCTGACTGCTAAGCACCTCACTCCCTTGCCCTCCCTAACCAAAGGCAAAAGCCCGCTTCCATCCTGTCTGCAGTGAGGCTAACAGAGACGGCCAATCCTGTAAGTCCTCTGCAGCTAGACAGGCACAGAGCCCCAGAGCTTGAAATATAAATGCTCCCAGCTCTAAGCCCACCAGTCCACCACCTCGCTTGGAGCACAGGCAAGTCTATTCACCCTGCTGAGCTTAATTTCAAAATCCTGCACAATCTCTGAAAAATGTGAGCGATTTGCTCTTCCAACTATGCACAGTTTTTCATCAGGAGTCTCTGGTGGCTACAATCACAGGCTGGTCTTATACAACCTTTTCTTCACCCTCCTTATACCGGCACACATTCCAGAGAGTTTTTCTTATGGCCTGAGGAGATCTGTCTGTGTTCTGAGGCACTGTGTGAGCACCAAGTCCCATAGCTCAGATTTTTTTCTCCAGTCAAACATGACCAGTAAGTTGTGATATCACATTTCAGCTTGTTTGTCTCTTCTTCTTGCTCCTGAAATCAGATCATCTTTTTGTCTTTCAACTACAATTATATATTGAACGGTAAACCTCTCGGTGTCACAGCATGCATGATCCTGTATTTATTCTGCACCAGGATAAAGAGAAGGTGTGATTCAGCTGAAAGGTGGTGTTTTTGAGAAGAAAGGAAGAAAGATTCTTTAGGAAATGCCCTCATTTTTATTTTTAGCTTGACGTTCACATCTCTAACACACCTTGACTGTTGACTGCACCCACTACATACACATATAAATACTCAAATATACATGTGTGGCACCCTCACGCTCAAACACAAAGCACAAGAAATGCTTTTTTTTTTTTTTTTTTGAGATCTTTGAATTTTATTCTCTTCGGCAAGTGAACTATCAGTCTCCATAGTCAAATAAACATCAAAAGAGCGGGGTTTTCTGCCCCCCTTCTTCTGCTGATGCTAAATACAAGCACAGAGATGAGTAAGCAGCACGAGGCCCTAAACAGCTCCCACAGAAGGACTCCGGAGAACAGGAGCTTCCAAATGGAAGCTCCAGCTAACAGCAGTGTTCTCAGAATCTCATCTTTAAATTGTGATTCCAAAGGGGAAATCCCTCTGGCCCAGCCGGCACATACAATCAATTCTCCGTGTTATTTCTGTAAAAATCTGTCCTGTTGAATATTCTGAAGGTAGTAGTGACAGCTTCAAAATGAAATTTGCCAAAGCACCCCCCTTGTCCCCAAATGGGAAGACTCAGCAGAACTTCCTCATCAGGTCTCTCTCAATTTATTCTTCGTCAGAAGCCAGTGGGGAAGGAGTTGAGCTGAGCAAGATTCTATGCTGCGCACAGCCCCTAACTGAATCCCAGCTCAAGGAAAATGAGAGGAGGGCTTGAACCAGGCTGAGGTGGCAAACATAAGACCTCAGGAGACGCTAAGGAGGCCAGGAAACAGAAGAGCAGGGGAAAGAAGATGGGCCTGATGAGGTGTCCAGGCTGCTGGGCCTGAGAGGCACCAACAATCTTCCAAGCAAAGGCTCCTAGGTGACATTACCTGCCATGACACATGCAACACGCGTGTTAAGCACAGTAAATCAAGCATACGAGCCTTGCTTTTGAAGTTGAGGAGAGAACAGTAAGGTTATATTTTATGTGGCTTCTGTAGTGCCAGACAGATGTGCCCTTCCGACTCTATGCACATTCCCAGAGGGGCTCAGATCAAGCATGGAGTAAGGTATCTTCTACAAACAGTGACCTCGCCTGGACCTCTAGCATCCTGTACTCTTGCATCCTCGCACAAGTGGAGGGCCAACTTAATGGGATCATTCAAAACTATCTCTGTGTTTGTGTGTCCATGCGCATTCCTCCTCTTGGTTGGGAGAAGGGAAATGCGATATGCTAGCCTCTTGTTTCGGGATGTGGGCCTTGAAGACTGAGGGAGGTCAGGAGAGAAACTGGAGGAGGAAGCAGGTAGCTAGCTAACTAACTGAGAAACTACCCTAGCTGAATCTTTGGGGTGAGAAGAAAGCAAGTCTTCTAGGTTTCTGCATGATCAGCCCAGCTCCTTAAAGCAGAGGAGGAGATGTAGTTCAGGCAGAGGACCAATTAAGAAGAGGCTGTTAGCTAGGCTGAGCTCAGAGCCTCTGGGAAACAAATGGTGTGGAAGTCAAACCCAAAGTATGCTACCGCTCAAATCAGCGGAGTTCCAGAATCCAGAAAGCCCTGATACACAGCAAGCAGACAGGATGCTAATTGGCTATGGACGAAAAGGAGACTGAATCAGAAAGTAGCTGATGTGAACAACCTACCAAATCAACTCTAA
Source organism: Mastomys natalensis (assembly GCA_021653895.1). Classification (NCBI taxonomy): domain Eukaryota; kingdom Metazoa; phylum Chordata; class Mammalia; order Rodentia; family Muridae; genus Mastomys; species Mastomys natalensis. The sequence goes on from JAJTUV010000036.1 coordinate 1,275,582, forward strand.
ATAGGGAATAGAGATAGACAATGCCTCTCTCTAGAGACTAGCTTCATGGATGTCTGCCCTGCACAGTCCCATAGGACCTACATTTAGAAGGGTAGATAGTTAATGATCTGCTGCTGTAGTCTTGACTTTATTTATTTAAAAAAAAATGGCATGGGTATGTCTGTGGTATTCATATACGTGTGTATACACTGTCCCCAGCCCAAAGGCCCCTGACTCCATCCTCAGTTCTTCGGAGACTCCCAGCATCATCTGGATGTCCAAGAGTCAGTGAACCCCACGGTCCTGGTTTTGTCTCAGGCCCAGGGACCCCCCCAACCAGCTCTGGCTTTCCCATATCTCAAACTGTGCTTTTCCACCCCTGGAGCAGTGTCTCTGTGCTTCCCTACAGCCCAGCACCTGCCCTGCCCAGAGGTGGGGCAGATGTGATCACATGGATATACTAAGCATGCTAAGTTCTCTTCCTCAGCCTTCAGACTTGTTTATCCACACAGCATTTTCCACCTTCTCTGCAGTCCCCAAATAGATTTTTTAAAAAACAAGACAAACAAACAACAAAAGCTATCACTCTTCATCTACAGCAGTGGCTCTCAACCTTCCTAATGCAGACCCTTTAATACAATTCCTCACAGTGTGGTGACCCCCAACTATAAAGTTATTTTCATTGCTACTTCATAACTAATTTTGCTGCTGTCATGGATTGTAATTTAAATATCTGTGTTTTCCAATAGTCTTAGGCAACCCCTGTGAAAGCTGTTCAACCTCCCCAAGGACTTGCAACCCACAGGTTGAAAACTGCTGGTATAGAGGCATGGCTTCCCTCCACAAAAGTTGCTTCCAGAATTCAACAAGGCTACTTGGGAAATATCATTCCTGCTATAAGTTTAGCAAATATTTCCCGAGTACCTACTATGTACCTAGATTTCAGCTGGGCTGCACTGGACTCTGTTTTCCAGGCCACCAGTAAATCATACTTCCAAATGTTGAGTGTGTAGCATGAGCAATCAAAGCTAGAAGAAGAATGTTTCCCTAAAGTGAGATAAATCTCTCAGGCAACCTGACCTGAGAAAACACAGCAGACTTAAGATGGGTGAGAACACTCCGGCAGATCTGCATGTATCCAGTGTCTGCATGAGACAGGAGGCTGCAGGGCTGGAAAGGCTCCCTGCTCACCATCCATGGGTTTCCCACCTATCATAAGTGTCATCACTACTGACTGCTTGCCATCCTCTTGGACATCAGTACCATGGCACACAGTGGGGTGAGGTATCTGCCTCCTTTTGCCTAGACTCATTTTGGCAAGGGTTGAGGGTGGTCTAAAGGCCCTGGGCATTTGTAGGCTCACAAGCAGAAGGACTCGAGACCATCTCAAGTGGTTTCTTAGGGTTTCATTGCTGTGAAAAGACACCATGACCATGGCAACTCTTCTAAAGGAAAACATTTAAGTGGGGCTAGCTTACAGTTCAGAGGTTTAGTCCCTTATCGTCATGGTTGGAAAAATGATGGCATGCAGGCAGACATGGTACTGGAGAAAGAACTGAGAGTTTTATATCTGGATCAGCAGGCAGCAGGAAGAGAATGCCACACCGGGAGTAGCTTGAGCATCTGAGATTCAAAGCCCACCCCCAATGACCACTTCTTTCAACAAGGCCACACCTACTCCAGCAAGGCCACACCTCCAAATAGTGCCACTCCCTATGAGCCTATGAGAACTATTTTCATTCAAACAACAAGTGGCTAAGAGCAGCCAGAAGACAGCAGAGTTCAACAATGAAATGCTGGTTCCTCAAGCTAAACTCACTTTTCTCACTGAGCCCCAGCCCTCAGTGAGCCATAGACCAGGGGGTGCAGGTCTCAGAAACTCATCTATAGAGAAGGCTGAGAAAAGCTTATTCTTCAGAAGCAGTGAACTGTAAGCCATGAACAACAAGAGGAAAATAGCTCCATCCATCTCAGAAGAAGCAGCGATTGGGAAATGTGAGGGCGGTTCTAATCTTCCACATAAGCCCTAAGCCAGGGCCTTTTGGCATTTTCAAAAACCCACATCCCCTGTGTGATAGATGCAAAATCTCTTGCCCACTTAGCACTGTATAAAGAAAATAAATTGACTTCAATTAAATAAAAGATACAATAGTTACCAAGGAATGTGTTTGTTGAGCTAAGCTTGCTGCTTTACCTTGTCTCCCTCAACTTTCCTTGGAAGATTACATGTGTGGATAGAGAGAGGGGTGGGTGGATGGACAGACAGACAGATGGGTTATGGATAGACAGAAGTATACATTTATCTACTCTTCTTTTGGGACTTACGTTAATTATGTGCTGTGACCCTGGGGCCCGAAGGGATATAACTTAGGACAAAAGGAGGAAAATGGACCATCCCTCAAGATAGGCTGATCCCCAAAGAAGACAGACAAGGCTTGTCCAACCTGGTTTGTATACGTTTCTTGGGAATAAGCCACCTTCCCGGGCCAGAATCTTCTCACCCAGGCTTAGGTAGCCATCAGTCGTAACTAGGCACACGACAGCTAGACTGTAGGAAAGATAATTCTGAAAGATCAGAAAACTCAGCCGCATGTACAGGAGCTCCCTAAGCTGCAGTTATCTGAGCAAAGAGAGCCAAGGTCTTGCTGACAGCCAGAAACCATCTAGTCAAGCAGGATGGAGTCTAAGCTGTGTTTGGTGGTCAGCCATGAATGACCTGAGGCTATGGAGCCTAGACAGGAAAATGAAACGTGCCGGAGCAAGAGTGAAAGAGGAAGCTGAATCACTGTTCTCTTTGGGCATTCAAATGACAATATATAATATACAATAATATATAATATACAATACATAACTCTTCAGAGCTAGAGAAGTCTGTGGCTGAGGAAGCAGTTTCTAACACTCAGGGGTCACTCAGTCTGCCTTCTGCCTTGACATCACATACTCAAGAACATACAACCTAGAGTCAAGAAGAGAGAGAAAAAGAATCTGATTTATTTCATGAACTATGATTATCTCCAGTTGTCACCCATTTTCCGGCAAATGCCACAGTTTCAGTTTTCTTTATATCTGACTAAATTCTATTGGCATAAATTTCAGGTTTATCATCTGAAGGCCTATCTATAAGCTTCCTGTCAATGGAAGGATTAAACCAAAGCTAACTAAGTACCCTTCTGGGCTATAGTGTGAGGAATGCCTGTGGGGAAAGGAAGGTGGGCTCCTGACTCATGGCTCATTGGTTCAGGGAATGCAGGTGCCATCCCCAGCCCTCACCCTCTCCTTTATAACTAAGACCTGAAAGCAGCATTTATTCAATTCATTTAGAATTTCTGGGTCTTCAGACTCTGAGGTTTGTTCATGGAAACTTCTGATGTTTATCTTTCCCAGGGATGTACAGATCTGAATGGCACACTCACTGTGGAAGAGAATCAACCTGTGCTTGTGAGGGTGTTCTTGAACCCTATCTCCGGCTTTCTCTGCCTCTATTCTATTCTTCCCTTCACTCTTTCAGACACCAAAGTGCTTCTCAGTAAGTGCTTTGGGGAAGATCCTCACTTGAGCCGTTCTATAACCTCACCCTGGTAGGACACGTGATTGTCTTGTCATCTCAGCTCTGGAAACGAATGGTATCCTTGCCTCTCAGATTGTGACCATGTCAAACTCTTAAGGAAGTAAGTTTCCTTGGCTCAGCGAAAGCCAAGTTAATTGTTAAGTAGTCCACACTACCTATTCCCACTGCTAACACAACCCACCTGGGCACTGCAGTGTGGATTCCTTTGCCCCTTGGGATTCCAGTTAGTTTTCGTGCCATCAATGACATGGTTGGTTTTGACATTTTCTGAGACTTTCCCCTGTGCAAAATGGCACAGTTCTGTAATAAAAGGGGCATTTCTCCCCAACTCCTCTGTTCTGGGGAGGAAACAAATATCCTGGGGGGTAATTTGGTTTAGCCAGGAATAGAGGAGAGACCTTCAAACTGCCTCTGGGTTTCTCTGTCTCCACTCTCCTTTCCCTCTCCATCTCACACACCGAAGTGCTTCCCAGCAAGTACCTTGGAAAAGCTCTCTAATTTCACCCTGGGTCTTCGGCCTCCTAAGTCTATCTCCAGTGTTGCCTCTCCTGGGCCCTGACAGCAGGATGGACTTTTAGGATCTGAAGAAGACACACAGAAAAAAAAGAGTAAAGAGGAGACTGAGGTTCATTCCATGGCTCACTTTGGCATTAGGCAGGGTTGTAGTGACCTCTTGAGTAGTTAGTTACAAATCTTTCCTTCTCTTAACACAGCCCCCAGCCAGAGACCCAAGTCCAGCCCATGCCCAGTGAGCTCTCCCAGGGTTCTCTACTTAGGGCTGTGCTCACTCCAAAACAACAAACACCAGAGAACACCATGCTTCTGAATTCGATATCTCTGAAACCCCTAACTAGGGATATGTGCTGAAGACAGCACTGGCTGACTCCGAGCCCCTACCAAAGGTGTGGTAAGCCCTGGCAAGTATACCCTAAGAAGCTCTCATAGACCACTCTGAGCATAATTCCCTCGGTGGGGCCTGAGGAAAGCTAACCCCCTTTAGCTGCAGGAGTGTTCACTGCCTTCTATCTCTGCTAACAAGGAGACTTCAGAACAAGAGAAAGCAGTCAAGTCTTGAATGCCAGATCAAGTACCACATGCCACGTGGCTTGCTTTAATGAAGTTTCCTAAGTGAAAACAACTTGTGGTTGAGGTTATGTGAGAAAGTTCTGCCAAATATCCTGAGCTTTTAAGCACAGAGAGAAAGCCATCAGGTGGCTGTTAGAACAGCTGCTCCGATGAAATATATTGTTAAGAGTTTGAATTTAGGAAAAAATCCTCTTTTTCTGCGGGACCGTCTCTACTCTTAACTTAGATGATTGGATTTATTGTCAGTGTTTCCATGACTCAAGCCAGAAGAGCAAAAAATACGACCATGTGATGCTTCTGCTTTCTAGATACAAGTAATTTGGAACACAGTCTGTCTCCTTAGTGACTTAGTGTTCTACCTAAAGAATATCATATGAGGCTTTCAGCCAGCTGCCCAGGTATTGGCAAGTATCAGGTGAGGCTGGCATAAGAGAGGTCCCCATTCTAGAAATCTGGCATCAAAATATCTGTGTGGTTCACCAGGTCATAAACTGTGAGCACATTACATATTCCATTAATAAAACCTGTCTGCAAAGTTCACCCCAGGACTCTTCCTAGCCTTATTGCTAGAAGGCCATGATTTGGATGTGTCCTCCAAAAGATGATGGGTTAAAGGCTTGGTCCCAGTGGTCCACAGTGGCACTGCTGAGAAGTGGTGTTGGAATCATAAAAAGCAAGGCCTAGGGCTGTGCCGGCAGAGGGAAGGAAGGTACCAGGAATCCCAAGTCCCAGAAGGACACACAGTAAGTGGCCTCCCCGAGAATCTCTTCATGGTCAGGTTTCCTCTTATCCCTGTCCCCTGACTCAGAATAAGAGGCAGCTGGAATTTCTAGGTGTCTAGGTGGTGCTGGGAAATGAAGGGGAGAGCCTGTATGGGCAACAGTGCAGTGTTGCAAGAGCTCTAAACTCTACAAACTCGGAATCTGTTCGTGAAAGTCGTACCCATTTCTTTAGGGACGATATGGATGGTTCATTTTGTAAATTTGGTTGGATTTAGAAGCACACAGATGCTTCAATAATTCACTTTTCTGAAGGAGTTTCCAGAGAGAAGTAATGGGAGGAAGGGGTATCTCATAGGCTAAGGGGGCAACACTATCCCATAGGCTACGGAAAAGAAAGGAAGAAAGAGGGTGAGAAGAGAAGGCGACCCAGCACAGATGTGCCACATCTGCACACTGACTTCCATTAGGAGCCTTTGCCACATACGCCTGCCCAAAATCACATAGCCAAAATCATGGATGGAAATCCTTAGCGGAAATACAGCAGTCCTTCCTTTAAGTTGTTTCTGTGGGTGTTTCAGTCACTGAGGTGCAGACATGACTAACATGGGGTCCGGGCAGCTCCTTTTGTTTTACCAGCTAAGTTTGCTGACTTTGTAAACTGTCAGCAAAGTGAGGCTCTTAAAATTTTATTAAATAGAGCAAAGCTCCTATACAGAGACACGCTATAAATCTCAAAGTTCTTTTCCATATTTTTTATGGCTGCTGTTTCTAATAAAACATGGCATTGTGGCTTTGTTTATTTTAGCATATTATAGTTTTGATAAAGCCCCATATCCTTACATCAAATATATTCTTCAATGTCAAAAGGGCATGCAAAGAAATGTTTCCTAATGAAAGATTTATCTTTTATCTGACAGCAATGATTTAGCTGGTGCTGATCTCTTCATCCTCTTTTCCACTAAAAAAAAAAAAAAAGTTGAACAAAATTACCTTTCTTAGAATAACAACCCCTTTAAAAACCTTACTACTTTGTCATTACGTCTGTAATCTCCCTTGGAGATCATGGGCTATTCATTTTCTCCCTGACTCCAATTTGCCTTTTGATATTTTTCTTTGGTCTGTTCAAACAGTCCCCCAATTGCCCAGCTCATCAGAGCGAGGCCTGAGCGTGCACTGCAGCCCAGTGACATGGTGCATCACCTCATGCTCCACCAGCTCTGAGCCACTCTATGCACTGCAGAGGGGCTTTGAAAATGGTCTAAGCTCTCCTCGTTAAAGTTTTCTCTGGCTCTTATCCCCGTGAGATCTTTTATCTACATATCCTGTCAAAGGCTGCAGTTTCACATTCAAAAAATGAAAGAATAGTGACACGGGGGGGGGGGGGCAGGAGAGAAGGAAAGGAAAGGAAAGGAAAGGAAAAAGGAAAGGAAAGGAAAGGAAAGGAAAGGAAAGGAAAGGAAAGGAAAGGAAAGGAAAGGAAAGGAAAGGAAAGGAAAGGAAAGGAAAGGAAAGGAAAGGAAAGGAAAGGAAAGGAAAGGAAAGGAAAGGAAAAAAGAAAGGAAAAAGGAAAGGGAAAAAAAGGAACAATGATTAATGAATGGCTGGAAGTATGAACAAGTTATGTAAAGGTTCTCGAGGTTCTATGCACGAGTGTGCAGAAGGGCTTGCAGAAAGCCTGAATACACAAAAGGGGGCTTGAAATGCCTACACGGGGCTACAGAGGGTCCCTTCATCCTATTGAACCAGCAAGCCCTGGGTCCAAAGCTGAGTGCTTAGTAGACTGTTTCTGTGGGATGTTGTGTGAGCCAAGGATGGAGATTCTCTTGCAGCTTGTTCTGATGCATTCAGCCCATGTCCTTGGGATTGTTTCTCTTTTGTTCTCTCTGAGTGGCTTCATCTCTGATGCTGGGAAACCTTGGCAAGACTGCCATCCAGAAGCAGCATAGGCCAGAACAGATTCTCACACACCTTTCCATCCTTGCTTGCACAGGCCTGAAAGAAATGTCTTTCTGACAGGGTTTCATCAGTGGTGTGGATCCAGAGGCACTTGCTCAGTGCTTGCTGGATTTCAAATGCACAACCACATCCCTCCACATCCCAGCTCATTAGGGACAAGCAAGCTGAGCCGTCAGGCACGGCTCACACCCCAGGAAGGTGGGCTGTGCTACAGCCCCTCAGCCAGGCTGGGATCCGCACACCAGCTGAGCTGGCTTTTCCTTTTCTTTTAAGCTGTATTGATCTCAGGAAGAACCGAAAGCCCGTGGAAAAAAAGTGTGGGAATCAGCTCAACATACTAATTTATGTATTATTTATGGTCTTAAAGAAGCCTGGACCCCCGGCAACAGGGAAAAATGATTGAGAGCCTTGGAACTGCCACTCAGTTCAACTGTAATAGCCAACTGACTTGGTGCAGAAATGTCATGAGGGAGAATGGGGTGAGGGAGGTACCATGGGATGGAGAAAACCTCCTTTTGAGGTCAGAAGCCCATGGCCGCACATCTAGGCTGTGGTTTTTCTAGCCCTGAGACAGACAGATGGCATTTGTTCACAGGGTTTATCTCAATAATTAAGTGGAGGGAAAGAATGTACCAATTTCAAAGTGGCTACAGACGCTTGCTGGAGGCCCCTGCGTGAGGAGGAGATGGCCAGCTTCCAGTTTTCTTATCACAGAATGCTTCCCTTTTCCAACCAAAGGCCCAGTGGGAAGAGGCAGAAAAGGCAAAGACCTACTTGCTAAGCTTAGGCAATAGGTAGTGTATATGTACATGTACCCTCTCTTCTAAAAGATAATAGAAATACTTGAAGAACTGGCTCAAAGCCCACCTCCCATGGTGTTGGGAGTTGAGTGTTGTCCTTTTAACCACAGCTCCGTGGGAATGACCAGCCTACTTTCCCCACTCAGAATGGAAACTCCACCACACAGTGCCTTCTTAACGATACCAATGTGGCTGTGAAGCCTCAGGGTTCACACCTGAGATAGAACCACCCACACTGGTATGATCCAGACCCTTGGTTTCTAAGCAAAGATGGTGGACTTCAATGCTCAGCTCAACAAAGGATGCTCATCACAGCTGGAGTACCGGGATGAGGGTCCTTAGCTAACATTCTCTTTCTCCCTCCCACTCCCATACATCTACATTCTAGGAACTCTCTTCAGAGTTAAGGAAATAAGAACCATCAGAGTCTTTTGGTTCCTGGTTATCTATTTCTCTATCCTTCTTTCCCAGAAAATTGGAAGATCCTGGTCTTTGAAACCTAGGGCTTCTCATAACAATAGAGATATTTCTTAGCAGATAGCTCTATTGACTATCTTTCAGTTTTTCGGTCTTCTGGCTCACACTCCATTCTCCCCACCCCTTCACAGTATCCCACTTCTTCTTCATACCTACCCAGCATTCTTTTTTGCTAGCACAGCACCAAAAGGGCAATGTTTTCACCTCTATGTCACCATAGTGACTGTATCTCTCACTCAAAGGCAAAGCCTTACAAGACATTTTACCACAAACTCGAGGACATAGTGTTTGCCCTCACATCACGGAGTTCCAAAGTTGTATCCTTGTCTCGTTGAATTCTCACAGCTAGTAATCATCTCCATCTGACCAATGAGAAACTCAAACTCTGAGGGGCTAAACCATTCATCCTGGGCCACAGAGCTTATAAGTGGTAGACTATGGTCTGATCCTTAACTTACCAGGTCCCACGGCTCCCTAGATCCCATTCTCTCAAACTCATTTCCATACTGTTATTCTGTGGTCAATACTTGCCATCAAACACTTGCTCATTTCATCCTCAGATTCCCTATGACGTCGGTACACTCTACCATGCCCCAGTCAAGCTCCTGTTGACAAACAACATGTGCCAAACAACATGACCAAACAACTTGTGCATGAAAGAGTTTCTTTGGCTTATAAGTTATTTATAGTCCATCAGCCAGGGGACCTCAGTGTGGAAACTCATAGCAGGAACCTGCAGGCAGGAACTAAGTCTAGCACAGGAACTAGACATAGCACAGGCTACAGAGGAGTGTGGCTCACTCAGTCTATTTTCTTATATAACCCAGAACCACCTGCCCAGGAGTAGTACCATCCACAGAGGGCTGGGCCATGTCAACCATTAATCAAAAAAATGTCCCATAGGGCATTCTGATGACGTTTTCAGTTGAGGTTCCCTATTCCTACATTATTCTAGTTTGTGTCAAATTGAAACACACACACACACAACACACACACACACCTAACCAGCAAAACCTAGTTCACAGATGCAGAAGTCCTAGTATGGTGACTAGTAAGACACAAATGCACACCTATGTATTCTGAACTCTTGGGTCTCACCAAGCTCCTCCAGAAGGGAATTTCTCCTCTTTCAGAACTCCATTCTGAGCATGACAAAGTCCATGAGATAGGGAAGGAGCTGGTGGGACAGAGTCTGTGCAAGATCTGTGGTTTGAAAATAAGGCTTCCTAACATACCCTACCCCAGAAAGTGGAGGCTGAACACCCTACTTATGTATGATGTGCCTAGAACTCCTCCTATACACATCACCCACCTTCTAGACTAGCAAATGGCCCAAACTACATATTGATGATTCACCCTTGTCTTGGTTGCTTTTCTATTGCTATGACAACACACCATGACCAAGTTAACCTATAAAAGAAAGTATTTAAGTTGAGTCTCAGAGTTCCAGAGGGTTAGTCTATGACTATCATGGTGACAAGCATGATAGCAAGCAGGCAGGCTGTTAAGGGGCAGTAGCTAAGATCTTACATCTGATTTACAAGAAAGAAGAAGAGAGGGACAGGGAGATAGAGAGAGGAGAAGGGAGAAGGAGAGGAGGAGGGAGAGAGGAGAGAGAGAGGGAGAGAGGAGAGAGAGAGAGAGAGAGAGAGAGAGAGAGAGAGAGAGAGAGACCTAACTGGGAATGACATGAGCTTTTGAAACCTTCAAGCACTATCCTAGTGACATACTTCCTCCAACAAAGGACCCTAATCCTTCTGAAATAGTTCCACTAATTGGGACCCAAGTATCCAAATATATGAGCCTATGAGGTCATTCTCATCCAAGCAATTATAACCTGTAGACCGTTCTGGACTACAGTCACCTAATAAAATATAAATGTCTATGGAAGCCAACCTTCTCAGATGCCACTTCAGTGGAGACAACAGCTTGTAAGCTGTACAGCTTTCCTCCTATTGATGTCTCCTCAGCTGCCCTGGGACCTTAGGTTGGACAGCCTGAACCTAAGGGTTAAAACTCAGTAGTCAGGAAAGAAGGTAGCAGAGGAGCTGTCCTCAGACTCAGACTGACTTTGTAAAGCCAAGAATCGTCAGACAGGCCAAGCAAGAAGCCCAGGAGTCGAATGTAGCAAAAGACCACAGGAGTCTCTCCTTAGGCCTCACACTGTCACTGTCCTTAGAAGCACAATATGCACACATTGGCAGTAGGCACCCTGAACCTGCCCATCCTTCTCAGCATTACCTCCATGTGACGAGGCAAACTGTGTCCTGAGAACTCCTGTGAGGTATTCTGATCTTGAGGTCCGACACAGTAGAAACTGGAAGAGCCAAGGAGTTGATGCTGCAGAGAGCCTGATGTATAGATAGATAAAGTGCAGGAAAATCAGTGTCCCTGTGGGATAGTTTGGGAAATCCTACTACTCCTACCCTTCCCCAAGGCTGAGCTCCAGGCCCCTCTGTGGTACCTGGTTCTCACATACCATCTTCTGACATCCTCCCCTGTGTCCCTTGTCTACTCATCTCCTGGTGGCTCTAGGATGAGCTACTAGATATGCTTGCACACGCAGATCCATACTTCTTAGTCTTCCTTAGAGACCAAACAATTCCTCCGACTTTGTGATTTTACTCTGAATTTTCCCTTTGGTGGTGTTTGGCTTCTTCACTTCTTTAAAGCTGTTTTTGCTTTAGTTGTTGCTTTGTACTCTGTGTGATTGCCTACACCATCCTGTTATCCACAGGACACACAGAAGTAGCCTATGGAGACACAGGAGCAAAGAAGCACCATCAGATGAAATGAAGAGGCTCACTGCCATCGTTAGAATGAGCTTAGCTCAGCAGTTTCTATCTAATAGGCCTAAGAATGGTCGCTGAGATGCAACCTTTGTAGAATAATCTGCTGGATGCTGTGGGTGATACAAAGAATACGTTACAATTCCTCCCCTTAGAAGATCATAAGTGAACTGTGACAAAACCTGCTTGCCTAACACTAACCTAAAGCCAGGGTGGCACATGGTAAATTCCAAAGGGATGCTGTGTGACATCAGAGCCCAGGGAACAGCAGAGTGCATTTAATTTCTGATGTCCCATCGAGGACTTCAGAAAGAGTGTCATTGGCTTTGCTATCTATAAGGCAGACAGCATCCTAGCACAGATACCCAATATGAATGCGCTTTACCCAGAAAGCAGCAGTAATGGGGCTTTTGTCATAGATGCAGCATTTGCTTGTCTAGAATAGGCTTTGGGACCCTGGGGAAAATATCTCATTGTCTGACAAGACACCTGACTTCAGAGTTCCCTGCAATCATGTGACTTCTTGGCATGGAGTACTCAGTGGTTATTTTAGAGGTTCCTGTACAGGTATGTTTCCCAGGATTTACTCTGACTCTGGAGACTAGCACCAATAATCCCAGAATTTTTGAATTACAGACCTAGAAGGGACCTGAAGTCCCCTAACCAAGGTCATCCAGCCTGACCACTTCTGTTGAACCAAAGCTTACTCCAATTGGCACCCCATTTCCTTTGGGACATATCTAAGTGGTAGAATACCATTTTCCACTAGTGAGGCTTTCATTGGAGTTAGAGAAAAAGGTGGCTACTTAATTTTAGCTTTAAAAATTATTTTCTTAGTGAACAAAATAGTGATTTTGTTATTACCTTTTTATAAGCATATATCATTATACATTGACCATCCTGACTGGCTGCCACAAAACTCTCTGTCCACCTCCCCCACAAAATATTCACCCTCCTGCTTTTGCATCATACACAGATACATCGTCAAATTTTAAACTTGCACTTAAGAGAAAACATTGACATTTCAAGAGGACTACTTTCTACAAAGACAAAGGCCACCATAAATGCCTTACAGCAAGAAATTCACCCATCTAGGTGAAGGTCAGACCATATGATCTCATCCCAGCAAAGGTCAGACGTACTGAGGAATGGACTTCTATGTTCCCAGAATCTGTACAATGTCCTTCAACAGAGAGGCTTCAAATTTTCTATTAATTCACTGTCTTAAAAGTGCTTGGAGGCCAGGCATTCTGAGCTGATCCTGAGAAACTATGGCCATATCAGAATATACTGGTCAGAAACCAAAGTTGAGCACACCAAGAGAGGCAGCCATGGTGACTCTGGGACCTTCAGATAATGAAGAAAGAATGGTGTTTGGAGGGGCTAAAATTCTCAGCAAAATGCAGTTGAGAATAGTCAAACCTGTATTTGTAAGTGAGTATCTACTCTGAGCTTGATACAGCAAAGTCTTGATCTCAAAGGACTATGTCTATGTACTTTTCACCCAAGCTTTTAAAAACCATATAATATATATATATAATATACATATATGTATATATATATTCATTGTCTAAATTAATGGGCTTCATTATGATCTGTTATACATATATGTTATTTGTTTGGATAATAATCAGTTCTCCAATGCTCTCCCTTGTTACCCTTTCCCCATCCTGGGGGTCCTCTCCCTCATCCAAATAGTCCCCTATTATTTTCCTGTCTTAGTCACCCACACTTTTAATTGCTTCTTGGCTGTCACCTTTAAATTGATCCAAAATTATAATACATGCATTTCTTGCTTAAATTTTTTTTCTTAAATAATGCCAAAGGTAGTGAAGAAATGTTTTGAAATTCCATATTATCAACATGCAGAATAAATGGTCACACTTTCTATCTCTCTTTGGACCTCCTCCCCACTACCACTCCCAGCTCTTCATTTTCACCCCCAGGACACTCATAAACTCCGTGAAAACTATGAAGGTCACGTGTGTGCTTCAGCCATGTTTGTCTACCGCTTTATATTCACACCTGATTAATTCTCTGCTCCTGGCTTAACATACTCAGTTAACATTCCCCCAGTGGCTACTCTTCAGACTTTAGAATAGCCTTAACTTTGTGTTCTTAGAACCAGGTACAAAGCTATTGGTATCTGTGGCTGCCTTTGAAATATCTGCTTCCATTAATTCCATTCCCATTCTATCTCAGTCCCAAACCTTTGTTGTTTTATGATCAGAATTTTAGTTATATTTTGCTCTTAAACACCCACATCAATTATTCTTTGCCTCCTGAAGTCTATATCTTCCCTCTTGGTTTGTTTGGATTTTGTTTTGTTTTGTTGAGATTTTCTTTATTTTTCCTGTTTGTGGGCACCCTTTATCATTTCTTTCTGACTGGTAAACTATTCCATTTTTTTTTCAGTCTAAAAACACCCTTGCTTTTTCATCACTCTACATTATTTCTCTGGTCCTATAAAGTCCATAGTTTTCTCAAAAACATTTCAGCAGAGATAGCATGATATCTGTCATCTGCGGATGTGTGCTAATCAGTCTCTGGTCTCCTTGGTTAAGACTGGAGGAACTCTAAGCAATAATAAACATTGGAAGGGTGATTCATTGGAATTTGAAACATCTCATTCAATAATGGGCTTCCTTCCTATTCTGGACTGAGACTTCAGTCAGAGTATAACCACCAGGCACAAGGACCCCAGCTTGAGCCTCCAGAACCCACATCAGAAAAGCCTAGTGTCAGAACTGATGAAGTCATGAATCTTGGAGCAGAACCTACAACCACAACTTTACTAATCCCTAGCTACATTCTAAATATTTATTCTTATACCCACAGATAAGTATAGGTCTCACCCTTCATCAAAAGAAAATAATGAAATGTCTCCCTGCAACAGATGGAGCCCATTACAGAAAACCACAGCCAATCCAAATGCTGAGTCCAAGTGATCATGTGGTGTGCAGCCCCAGCTGATACATCTCACCCAACTCCTGCATCTAAGGCTCAGGGACCCTAGCAGAAGAAGGGGTGGGAAGAACATAAAGAACTAGAGGGATCCAAAGTTCCTGTGAGATTTTTGTCTCCAAGAAATTTCAGAGAAGCTTCACCCATAAGTCTGATCAGCATGGCTGCCTAAACAAGACCTGAACAATGAACACACCAATGGACGCATGGAATGGGGAAGGTTCATGGGACTGAAACTCTAGACAAGAAACTACAGGTAACTAAGAAATAGTGACAACAGGACAAACAATGTTCCCCAGGGAAGAGTGCACCAATTCGTTATCCAATACCAAGTGGTCAGCACTGAATCTGAAATCATATATATATGATTTATATATAAGTATATGTATATATGTACAATTATATGTGTGGAGAAAGCCTGAAAATTCATCAGCTTGCAACACTAAGACAGGAGGATCATGAGTTCAGGTGTTCCTTGAATACAGATTGAGTTCTAGGTCAGCCTTGGCAGCCTAGTGAGACCTATGTCAGAAATAAAAATGTTTTTTTTAATTGCCTTATTTTGTATTTTATATATGCAAGTGTTTTGCCTGTAAGTATGGATGTGTGCCATACGCATGACCTGGTGCCAGCAGAGTTCAGAAGAGGGTGTTGGATCTCCTAGAACAGGAGTTACATGACAATTATAGGATTAGTGCCCTGTCAGTGTTGGAGACTGGTTCCTCCACTAGAGTATCAGGTGCTTATGAAGCACTGAGCTACCATTCCAGCCCCAAAATATAAGGTTTTAAGAAAAGGTTGAGGATGCATTACAATGGAAACCATTTGCCTGGTGTGTGAAAATCACTGGGTTCAATCCTCAGCACTAAATAAGGATAAAAAGGAAAGACTCTCCCACCCAGTCTCACAAAGCAAGCCTGAGATGACCTCCAGTCCAATGACATGTGGCCTGCCCAAGTCTGGATGGGCAGACCACAGAGACAAACTCTTCCTGGTGCCACATAGAGTAGGTGGGGCATAGTCCTCCTGAGATCATCCCAGACATCCAAAGGCATCAAGTACCACTAAGATGAACAAGAGGTGGAGAGATGGAAGAGAAGGAGAAGCAAAAGGATGTGTATGCAATGAAGAGAGGCAGAGCTGGATACTGGAACATGGCCTCCTAAGGCCATGGTAAAGTCCTGGCCCATGCTACCACCAAGGGACATGCCTGGATTCGTGGCTCTGCAGCTGTGGGGATCTGTTACCACTAAAGGCTAGGTAGACATCCCTGGTCTAAGCTCAGTGTTGATGTCTAAAGGCTAACAGAGCTGGCCCTGCCCCTAACCAACTGCAGTAACTTACCTAGGAAGCACAGCAGAGCTGGCCCGGATTGGGGGAATGGGAGCATGAGCATGGGAGAGCCGACCCTGCCACTCATCTCTCATGTGGTGGCATAGGCAAGGAAGTGTTGTCCTTTCCCCCTCAAGCCTCCCAACATATGGCAGGTGGGAGAGCTGCCCCCAGGGTCATGAGAGTAGAAGAGCTGACCCAGGCCTCCTGCCAGCTGCAACATTCTGGAGAGCAGGCCCTGCACCTCACCTGAGCAGCACAACAGACCTGGCCCTGCTGGAGGGTGAGCCACAGCACAGCCTCTCAATCCCCAGCCTCACAGGGCATGAGAGTCAGAGATCTGGATGCTAATGAGCTTGTCCTGCTGGTGTGGGTGCATGAGAGCTGGCAGGCTACCAGCTCAGCTCCCACCCAGGCCCAGACCCAGCCCATCTATAAACTGCTGGAGTGCATGAAAGGGCCAGTCCTTTAGATCTGAAGCTGCAAGATCCCCATGACACTAGGGAACAAGAGAGATCCAAGAGGAGCCCCAGTGCGGACCCAGTATTGATAGTGTACCCGACCAATAACTCCTTGCAGTGAACAGTTACAAGTAAAGAAGTCTAGACAAAAGGAACATACTACCACAGACAACAACTTCCATGAGGTTTTTTTTTTCCTTTTTGGGGGGAGGTTGTAAGGACAGAGGACATGTACTTGAGGATAGCGAGATGAGTGGGATTGCTGTGCAGGATGTGAAATTCACAGAGAATCAATTAAAAGGCTAAATTTAAAAAAGAGGAGGAGGAGGAGGAGGAGGAGGAGGAGGAGGAGGAGGAGGGAGGAGGAGGAGGAGAGGAGGAGGAGGAGGAGGAGGAGGAGGAGGAGAAATTTCTGCAAGCCCTGAAAATACTGACACTGCACAGAGAGGGAGATGGTCTAGAAGTACCTTTTACTCTAAAAATAATTGGTGGGTTCATTTCTGGATCTTCAACTCTATTCCACTGATCTTCCTGCCTGTCTCTGTACCAATACCAGGCCGTTTTTATCACTACTGCTCTGTAGTACAGCTTGAGGTCAGGGATGGTCAATTCCTCCAGAAGTTCTTTTATTGTTGAGAATGTTTTTTTGCTATCCTGGGTTTTTTGTTATTCCAAATAAATTTGAGAATTTCTCTTTCTAGCTCGGTAAAGAATTGAGTTGGTATTTTAATGGGGATTGCATTGAATCTGTAGATTGCTTTTGGCAAAATGGCCATTTTTACTATATTAATCTGCCGATCCATGAGTATGGGAGATCTTTCCATTTCCTGAGATCTTCTTCAATTTCTTTCTTCAGAGACTTGAAGTTCTTGTCATAGAGATCTTTCACTTGCTTGGTTAGGTTCACCCCGAGATATTTTATATTATTTGTGACTATTGTGAAGGGTGTCATTTCCCTAATTTCTTTTTCAGCCTGTTTATCTTTCACTAGAGGAAGGCTACTGATTTGTTTGAGTTGATTTTATAACCTGCCACCTTGCTGAAGTTGTTTATCAGGTTTAGGAGTTCTCTGGTGGAAGTTCTGGGGTCACTTAAGTATACCATCATATCATCTGCGAATAGTGATATTTTGACTTCTTCCTTTCCGATTTGTATTCCTTTGACTTCTTTTTGTTGTCTAATTGCTCTGGCTAGGACTTCCAGTACTATATTGAATAAGTAGGGAGAGAGTGGGCAGCCTTGTCTAGTCCCTGATCTTAGTGGGAATGCTTCAAGATTCTCTCCATTTAGTTTGATGTTGGCTACTGGTTTGCTTTTACTATGTTTAGGTATGGTCCTTGAATTCCTGATCTTTCCAAGACTTTTACCATGAAGGGATGTTGCTTTCTCAGCATCTAATGAGATGATCATGTGGTTTTTTTCTTTGAGTTTGTTTATATAGTGGATTACATTGATGGATTTCCAAATATTGAACCATCCCTGCATTCCTGGGATAAAGCCCACTTGATCATGATGGATGATTGTTTTGATGTGTTCTTGGATTTGGTTTGCTAGAATTTTATTGAGTATTTTTGCATCGATATTCATAAGAGAGATTGGTCTGAAGTTCTCTTTCTTTGTTGGGTCTTTGTGAGATTTAGGTATGAGTGTGATTGTAGCTTCATAGAACGAATAGTCATTTGATCTTTGACAAAGGAGCTAAAACCATCCAGTGGAACAAGGACAGCATTTTCAACAAATGGTGCTGGTTCAACTGGAGGACAGCATGCAGAAGAATGTAAATCGATCCATTCTTATCTCCTTGTACAAAGCTCAAGTCCAAGTGGATAAAGGATCTTCACATAAAACCAGACACACTGAAACTAATAGAAGAGAAGGTAGGGAAGACCCTCGAATACCTAGGCACAGGGGAAAAGTTCCTGAACAGAACACCAATGGCTTATGCTCTAAGATCAAGAATTGACAAATGGGATTTCATAAAATTTCAAAGTTTCTGTAAGGCAAAGGACACTGTCAATAGGACAAAATGGCAACCAACAGATTGGGAAAAGATCTTTACCAATTCCACATCTGATAGAGGACTAATATCCAATATATACAAAGAACTCAAGAAATTAGACTCTAGACAACCAAATAACCCTATTAAAAAATGGGGTATGGAGCTAAACAAGAATTCTCAACTGAGGAAACGAGAATGGCCGAGAAGCACCTAAAGAAATGTTCAGCATCCTTAGTCATCAGGGAAATGCAAATCAAAACAACCCTGAGATTCCACCTCACACCAGTCAGAATGGCTAAGATCAAAAAGTCAGGTGATAGTAGATGCTGGTGAGGATGTGGAGAAAGAGGAACACTCCTCCATTGTTGGTGGGATTGCAAGATGGTGCAACCACTATGGAAAACAGTCTGGCAGTTCCTCAGAATATTGGACATATTACTACCTGAGGACCCAGCTATACCACTCCTGGGCATATACCCAGAAGATGCTCTAACATATAACAAGGACATATGCTCCACTATGTTCATAGCAGCTTTATTTATAATAGCCAGAAACTGGAAAGAACCCAGATGCCCTTCAACAGAGGAATGGATACAAAATATGTGGTATATTTACACAATGGAATATTAGCTATTAAAAACAATGAATTCGATAAATTCTTATGTAAATGGATGGAACTAGAAAATATCATCCTGAGTGAAGTAACCCAATCACAAAAGAACATACATGGTATTCACTCACTGATCATTGGATTTTAGCCCCAGAAGCTTGAAATACCCAAGATGCAACTCACAGACCACATAAAGCTCATGAAGAATGATGACCAAGTGGGGGGAGGGGTGCTTCAGTCCTTCTTAGAAGAAGTAACAAAATACTCAAGGGAGCAAATATGGAGACAAAGTACAGGACAGAAACTGAAGGAGGGGCCGTTTGCAGACCATTCCACCGGGGTATCCATCCCACGTGCAGTCACCAAAGGTAGACATTGATGTGGATGTCAGGAGGTACATGCTGACAGGAGCCTGATATAGCTGTCTCCTTAGAGGTCTACAAGAGTCTGACATATTCAGAGGCAGATGCTCACAGCTAACTATTAAACTGATCATGGGGTTCCCAACAGAGAAGATAGAGTGAAGACTGAAGGAGTTGAGAGGATTCGTGACACCATGAGGAAAGCAACAATATCAACCAACCAGAGCCCCCAGGGTCTAAACCACCAGCCTGGGAGTGCTTAGGGAGGGACCCATGGCTCTAGCTATATATGCAAGGGAACTATTTATAAGTGGGAGAAGAGATCCTTGGTCCCATGAAGGCTGGACGTCATGGGGGGTTGGTATTGAGGGTGGGGAGGTGAGGTAGGGGGGGGGGAGGGTAGGTGGGGGTACACCATCATAGAGGCAAGAGAAGTGGGGAAGGGATAGGGAGTTCCTGGGAGGGAGTGGGGAAAAGGGGGTAAGGGGAAAACATCTAAAATGTAAATAAAATTTCCAATAAAAAAATTTAAAAAAATATAATAATAATTGGTGGTCCAGCTATGTGGTTTAGTTGAAAATATGCAGGCATATTCTGTAGAGTCTGTTGTGATGCTGTGCGAACAAGCTACAGAAACAGCCCAGGCAGAGCAAAGGGCTCTCTTTGACCTGCATCTCACTACTTAATAAAAGATTCTATCATTTAATGGAACAGAAAGGTCAGCTGAGCTGCTCATGGATACCTTCATATCTGCCTCTAGAGAAGCTTTATACAAGCTGTTGGGAGTTATCTCTAAAGGATGGAGAATCTCACGATTTTTTTTAAAAGCCACATAACTACTATTGTAACTGGCAAATTAAAAAAACATCTTAGAGTAGGGCAGGATTCAGTTTAAGGCCTGCTTTCACTAGAACATCCTACCTGGTAGCAAGTATAGAAAGAGATTTCACTCTCCGGTAATTACCAAATGTACCAAAAGAAAAGTCTCAGCACTGCTTAAGTGTATTCATGGTATTAGCTGATAACAAGAGACTGTGGGTTCCAAGTGTTTTAGTATCTCTTGTCTCTTGGCATCTGTGTTGAGAGAATTCTGCTATCTGCCTAAAT
This sequence comes from Mastomys natalensis, assembly GCA_021653895.1. Lineage (NCBI taxonomy): Eukaryota > Metazoa > Chordata > Mammalia > Rodentia > Muridae > Mastomys > Mastomys natalensis. Next base: position 1,295,794 of record JAJTUV010000036.1, read on the forward strand.
GCTACCATCTTGTAGGCAATTCCAGGATTTTACCTTATTATTTTTAGATCTTTTGAGAATGGTTTTACTCTACAGTCAAGACTAGCTTAGAACTCACTAGGTAGCCCTAGCTAGACTGGAACTCATAGTGATCCTCCTGTCTCACCATCTTGTATGCTAGGAGTATAGGTATAAGAAACTACATTGGCCTATTTTAAGGTTTATATTATGCATTTTACCATAATGGGATTCATCAAGAGATTTTTTCCAATCCTTTTTGGCTGCTAGTTCTTTCTTCCAAATTACTAATTCTTTCCTTATCTGTATCTAAATTACACTAACAACTCATCTCTGAGATTTTTAATTCAGTGATTATACTTTCCCTTCTTTAAAGTTTCTACTTCATAATTTTACTTTAATTAAATAAGTTATTTTTTTTCTTTTGGTATTTATATATGACTGAGATAGTGGCAGAGTCTCTTGCATGTGATCAATCTGACCTTGTGACCTGGAAGTCATCACTTTAATTCTTCACTGTAACTAGGAATAGGATTCAAGGCAGCTTGATTTGTAAAATACAGACAGGTAGAAACATGAGGCAGGCACCTAGAACCTATTTATTGTTAGAATCGCCATGGAGCTGAGAGATGGCTCAGTGGTTAAGAGCACTGGCAGGTCTTCCAGAGGACCTGGATTCAATTCCCAGAATCCACATGGCAGACAGTCATCTATAACTGCAGTCCAAGGGGAGTCAACACCCTTTTCTGGCATCCCTGGTCATCAGGCACACATGTAGTGCACAGACATATAGTAAGCAAAATACCATACATGTGAAACAAATAAATAAACCCCAACTAAAAAGAAAAAAGAAAAGAAAGAAAGAGAAAGGCCATAACTGGGAGAGGGACAAGAGGAAGCAAAAATCTGAAAGACTTTGCATACAACAGAAACCACAATTACATCACGCTCTCTAATCACGGGTAGAACTTGGCTTTGAAGCTCCAAAATCTTCAGAGAAAACTTTGCCCAAAAGGCAAGGTGTTTGATCTTGTGCATAACAGTTCTAAACAGAACTATTTGAAGCAAATAAGTCAGCAAACACTAAACAGCTGGATGCATGGTGGCCTGGTGAGCTTGGGACTGGCCAACAGGGAAACTGCTAATTGGAAATAGAGGATCCGTGTGGTCCTTCAGACCTGCTATACCAAGCTGCTGTTCTATTTCTCTTTCAGTTTCTGATTTGCAATGAAATCAAGAGAAGAAACCTTTATTTAGCAATGCCAAAAGGCTAAAGAAGACTGGCTCTCTCAGTAACCAACAGGCCACGAAGAGAAACATGCATGGACAGACAGAGGCATGACAGAAGGCCACAGGCTACAAATTTAGTGGTTACAGAAATATAAGAGCGAAAGCAAACCCCACTGGGATAGGTACATTAGCATCCTAGTCTAGAACAGCCTTAGCGCTTACACTCATAGACTCTCTACAGCAGCTGCCATAATAAGAGTCCACCAGAATGCAGCAGACTGGTCCGTCTACACTGACTCAGGAGCCTCCATGTTGGCAAGCATGGAGAACATCCCATATAGATCATAAAAAGAGGACTAGGCATTCAGCTCAGTTGGCAGCTTGCCTACTTAGCCTGTGTAGGGCCCTGGGTTTGATCCCTAGCACCTCATAAAATCTAACATGCTGGTACATAGTTATAATCCCAGCATTTGAGAGTTGGAGGCAGAAAGATTGGGAATTCAAGGTTGTCTTCAGCTACATATAGAGCTCAAAGGTCAGCCTAGCATATAGCAGACCCTGCCTTAAATAAATAAATAAATAAATAATCAAAAGAATATACTTTGAGAAATACTGCTCCCTCTCTCTTCTAATATATATATATATAAACAAATTATGTCCAAACTTATAATGGATATTTCAACTTAGCATTTAAATGAAATAATTTCTGACTAGTGAAGGTTTCTCATTTCAATGCATAGATTAAATTTCTACCATTAGGGAGAAACAAATGGAAAATGAGGCGAAGCTAGATTCCACATTACCCACGCATGGAAAGAACGCCTATATAAGCAACTTCCTCTAAGGCTCTCCAACCTTGGCCACATAGTCTGTCAACTAAGGCACTTAAAAAATACCAATGCCTGGACGCAACCCCAAACCAATTAAACTCAAACATCCAGACAGGGAGCCCTGGTATCAGCAATTTTTAAAAACTCACCAAGCAATTCTTATGTGCAGTCAAGGTCAAAACCCACCAGTTCTAATGAAAACAGAGGGTAAGTCCTGAGAATCAACTGTCTGCTCTCAAATGGCATTCGGGCTAGACCTCAGAAACAGTTAGGCATAGGACACAAAAGCAAGAATTGAACAAAGCACCAGGAAAGCAAACTCCTCTGGGGTCCACAAACACAGACTCTGCAGGTAGGCCTTCCTGCAGAAGCCAGAGCAGAGAGATAGTCGAAAGGAATCTTGCATTCTGTTCTCAGTCAAATACTGGTTAAAGCAGAAAATTAGCTTTGTCGTCATCATTGATTAAGCAGTATTTTTCAAAGCCTCCATTCATCAGAAAAGAAGTCCTACTCAACAGATTAACAGATTATTTTAATATTACCTAGTGGTTTTCATCGGGTTAGCAAAGTGCCTTATAGACGCAGTGCACCCAGGCATGAGCTGCAGCTGTGAGAGAGGCAATATCTCCATGCCTCTCCCTGGACCGGTGCCTGATAGCCCCAGCACCAGGAAGGCAGGAAGAGGATCCATAGAGCCTGGGTCACTGTCCTCATTATCTCATCTACTTCCTTTAACATTCTAGTTGGACTTAACAATATTCAGGTCCCCACACACACACTCTCCTTTCACAAAAAAAAATGTGCACAATATCATGAAACTCGTCTTCTCTAAATCCTCTGTGGTTGGTGAGGTATTTCCACAAGTTTTCTCTATATACCCCTTTTTCACACAACCCCACAACAACATCAGCAAGCTGTCCCAGCCAGGCAATTTTTCAGGTGCCACACGTGCCTTGAGTAGATGCCTTGGCAAAGTAGGTGGCTGGCAGCCAAAGGACCTCGCAGGGACACTTCGTTCTTGCCCTGAATTCTCTAGCAGCAAATCTCTTGCCAGCCCTGCAAAAAAAAAAAAGTCCACTCCTTGTAGCCCTTAACAATTCCCTCTGCAGGTAGCAGCTGGAGATCATGAAAGACAGAGAGCTCAGGGCCCAAGAAGCTGCAGATGCTTTTTATAGCCAGGCGACCTTGAGTGAGCCATTTAACCTTTCTGACCTTCTGTTTTCTGTTCTGTAAAATGGAAATAAAAATATCCATCCTGTCTTCCTTAATAGATTGCTGTGAGGACGGGATGGCATGATAGATGTAGGGGCTCTGGAAAATGTTATGTCCCAAGTTTTATCTTTACAGCATATGATCCAGGCTCCCCTGAACACCATTCTTCATGACAAAGAGAGCCGTCAACATCAAACACACACTTGAAGGGCCCCTCTGGGGACGAAAGCTCTCCTTCCTACTGTCTGACTTACTGATGGGGACAGATATTCCCAAGGCATAGAAAATTCTGCTGGCCTTGGTCCCCTGAGAGCTGTCACAGAAAATATGACAAGAAAGCTTGGAAAAGATAAAGGGATTAAAGGGCTTCAAAGGAAGAGGTTTTGTTTTAGCAAAGGCCTATTCCATAGAGGTTATTAGAGAGTACAGGCTTTCCACTCACCCTGGGTGCTTCACACGGAGGTCCCATGTGAAGGCCCATTCAGTCAGAATGACCTCTATGAAGAAATCACACATTCTGAAGAACTAGCTACCCGGATTTCAGTTTGTCATATTGTACTGGGACAGGCAACACAGGTCAGAGAACACGAACGAACGTCACTGGCCAGAGTCAGGGGACAGGGAGAGGAGGGGCTGTTGGTGATGCACCTGCTGAGCAAGCAAAAGGACCTGAGCTCAGAAACCCAGAGTCCTTGGGAAAAGCCAAGACATGGCAGCCTGTGCTAAAATCACAGTGGAGGGGGAGGGGTTTTGAGGTTGTGCTCAGGTTAGCAAGCAGAATCGAGTAGCGAGAGATCTGTCTCAAAGTAAGAGTACAGAGGAGATAAACAGCTCGACGTCCAACTGGAGAAAAGGGAAGAGAGGAGAAATAGTGGGAGAGGGACGAGAGAGAAGGAGGAGGTGAGGGGAAGGGAGAGGAGGGAGGGAGAGGGGAGGAGAGGGAGAGGGAGAGGGAGAGGGGGAGGGGAGAGGGGGAGGGGAAGGGGGAGGGGAGGGGGAGGGGGAGGGGGAGGGGGAGGGGGAGGGAGAGGGGAGAGGGAGAGGGAGAGGATGTTCATAGGAGTGAGACAGAAGAGCAACCAGAAGAGTTACCACCAAGGATGGCTGGCTTACAGTTAATCAGTATGAAGTTGTGCTCCTAGGAATGAGTGTCACATTAAACATAAAAGATTCAATGTGGAAAATGTAGCCAGTACAATTGCAGTTTTTAAACATTAATAGAAGAGGCACAGTGGCTGGGCAGGCCTCCCACTGGTTGTTTCAAGAACCTTGATGTGTAGTGACATCTAGTGGCATCACATATGAAAGGCTTCTGGGTATTTTTAGGAGAGTGGAACGTTGGGAATTAATCAAACATTGTCTACATCTACAGGATGGAGTGCAGCCTTCTGTAATTCCCGGCTTCACTTGCCCCTGCCTCAAAGACCAGAACCTTGAGAAATCCCATTCAGTAGTAAAACATAGTGGTGGAAACAAGAAAGGAAGCAAGCATCTTTGTGCTTGCTGTATGTTATTTTTATTCAAATTGGGGCTTACCATGAGTTTCATCCTTGAGGCCTTGAATGAAGCTGCAAGAATGAGTGACGTATGGGCCAACAATCTAAGACATATTGCCTGAACAGAGAGAGGAACACTAAAGAGTGATGTCATGTAAAGACAGGGAGTCCCCCTTAAATAACACTTGAAATACATCTCTTCCAAACTAGCTGCCATTCTTCCTTTTACCTGTGAGCTTGTAAGATTTTCTTTAAAATTGTGTCATCCCAAGCTGACGAGCACAAACCAAGTTTTACTGTTACACATACCACCAGTAATGAGTGTTGGCTGTAGCAAGGTAACACTTTTCCGGGGTGTCTCAGAAAGCTCAGGCTGTCCCAGCAGATAATAGTCTGCATTTCTGAGAGACACTCTCTCCAATCAAGAAAGCAGTGAAACTCTCTGCATGGGTCAGCAGTGTCAGGATCAAGTGGACAGAGAAGAAAGGTCCCTGGAGCCTGCCTGAAGCCCAGGGAAAGAACAACCATATGGCTTCCCGTTCTCGTTCTTTGTTAGGCAGAGTTCTCAAAAGAATGGAACCAACAGAACGTAAATGCATTATTAAAGGAGAATTACTAGCTTGGCTTACAAACAATCTGAAGAGAAATCCCTTTATCTTTCTCCAAGCTGTCCAACAATGGCAGCCTACATGCTGGCGAGGCTGAGATGCCCAGAGCGGTTAGGTCCATAACAACTGGACAGGACTTTCAGAGCGCCCAAGCTGGACCTCTGACCTACACACAGAGGAATAAAATATGCACTTGTTGAATGAGAAAATAATAAGCAACCAAGTCCCTGGACACGGCTGTGAGTCCTACTGTGCATCCCACAGTTTCCGTCATGCCGGAGGTCCTTCCTCCTCCTCCTTCCCCACTGACTGAATCCTCATTCCCCTCTGGGGAAAACGCTTCTCCTTGCAGCCCATATGGGAAAGTGGACTTGGTTTCCAGTTCCAGAATGTTCCAAAGGTGGCACATTTCTATCTTAGTGATTGGTTCCAGCAGGGCATGACTGATTTGAGCCCCATAAGTCATTAAAAAACGATTCTCGAAGGGCTTCTCAAAGACCCAGAAGTAACCCCCACTTCCTTTTCTAGCCTCTCTCAGATGCAGGCCACAGTCAACTTCCAGCCTAAGAAGAAACTAAAAGCCAGCAAAGCTGAAACCATCCTATGGTGATGGGGCAGGAGCCTCAACATTCAGCTAGCACTGAAGTCCATGCTTGCTCTGGACTTCCAGTCTCATGAATCCAATAAACCTCTGATTAAATCCTTTGGTTTGTATGCTATTATTATTACTAATAATCAAATCTGTCCCATGAAACATACATTCAAGATAACATATGTGTGTGCATACATGCATTTGAAGAGTAAGTAGCCATCACTCGCGCCCTGCTTTGAGTCTCTGAAAACAAACCATGTTCCCAGCGACCACTCCCTTTGCTTTTGAAATACAGTACAGATGAAGGAAAATTGGAAGAGCTGCCACAGTCAGCTCAAGTTCATGATGCATCAACAGGCAGTGTGGTCACATTCTGACAAGCTTGTCTAAAAGCTAACACTCCGATAAATAAGTCAACACAGGACTGTCAGAACTAAGTTCAGGGTCAAATTTCAACTACTCTTTACAGCCCACACTTTCTCCCCTGGCCTTATTGATATACCCATCAACTTCCTGGTTGATTGTCTTTAAAAAAAATAAAAATAAAAAAAAGCTGTCAAATCAAAGTTGAAAGTTAACAGAACACAGGCGAACCCAGGCCTCATGAGAGTGACTGTGGAGCTGGCCTGAAACCTCCTGTGTGGATCGGTTTTCACTCAGGGAAACAAAGTTCTTAGGGACTTTTGTGGACAGGTGCAGGCAGGGTCTCAGGGTGTAGCCTCGGCTAGCTCTGAGTTTCTGATTCAGCACTAGATTGCACACAAGGGCCACCACTCCAAGCTTCTTGGGGACTTTTGGATTTGAAAAGAATGAATTGAGGAGGTGGTTGTAGAAATGAGATCGGGGTTGGAAGCACACCTGTCACAGGTGTGATGAGGCCAAAGGAACTCCAAGGCAGGGTCAGAAAGTGGACAGGAACTGTGCATTCGGCTCTGCTGCTGAAGGACTTGTTTCTGCCAATAAGCAGAAGGTTGCCCAGCCCAAGCCTGGCACTGTGGGAGCCACAAGAGCATGTCTGATGAAGCTGTCAGCAGTCACACTTGGCCACCAACTATAAATACAACAGCTCTTCGCCCGATCCTAGTGCTGGTCTCCTTCTATGGAGCCCCCCAGGCAAAGTACTTCTGGCCCTTTCCTTCTCTCATCTCCAAGATTGAGTGACATAGAAACAGTCAATCCATTTTCTCTTACTATAATGAAATACCTGAGGCTGGATACCTTAAGAGAATTTGTTTCATCTATTTGTTCTTAAACCGTCAAATAAAGGCTCGGCAGCACTGCCAAACCAAACTTGAAAGATAAGAGAACAAAATCATAGTTCTAGAAGTCTAAAAACATGGTGCCGGCCTCAGGTCAGCTCTGGATCTCATGATGGATGGTGTCACGCCATGAGTACACATAGAAGAGACCACATAACTAAGACTGTAGTCTAAGAGAAGTCAGGGGTCAAAATGTTATTTTGTGAGAGTTTTTACATGAGGAAACTAACCTGGGTCCTACAAGAACTATATTAACCCAATCCAAAGGCAATAACCTCAGTGTTTCTCTCTAGGTTCCACCTCTTAGGCTTCCAACACTCCAACCATCATATTAGGGGACCAAGCTTCCACCAGAGGAACATTTGAGTGACAAACCACATACAAGTCACAGCAAGGAACAAGCCATGACTGTAAGTTTAAAGGAATATCGAATATTTAAGGTCCTTTCATATGTCTGTGCAACATCCTTGCATCTATCCAGGGAAAGGAGTTTAGAGGGTGTAAGAAGGCAAGAGCTAGATTATGTAGACAGCCCCTAGAGCAGTAGCTCTCAACTGTGGTTGTGACCCCTCTGGGGGACCAATGACCCTTCCACAGGAGTCTCATATCAGATATCCTGCATGTCAGATATTTACATGACAATTCATAACAGTAGAAAAATTAAAGTCATGAAGTAGCAACAAAATAATCTTATGGTTGGGGTCACCACAACATGAGGAACTGTAGTAAAGGTTCATAACAATAGGAAGGCTGAGAACTACTGACTTAGAGTCTGGGAAGCCATGTTCCAACACTTACTCTCTGGTGGCCACTCATACACACGGGCTCCAAAGAATTCCCCACTTCTCTCCTCATGTCACCTGCAAATCTATACATCTTCCTTTACTTTCTCTTAGCCTTCTATTCCCTATATATACTATCCCAACTCCCACTGTCTACCCTATGAAACCTCCCTAGAGTGCCCTAGATGAAGCAAAGAAGACAGATCTGAGTCTTTTCAGTATCCCTAGCAAGGAAGTTGGTAAAATCCTCTCTCCAGCTACAAGTGACCATCCTTAGAACAAAATCAAGAAGTCTTACTAAGCTAAAACAGTTTCTGTCTCTTTAGGAAGCAAGAAGGAATCACCCCAGAGTTTAGCAAGCCTAATTTGGAAAGATGTGAAGCACATACAGGGTAGCCACAAACTATTCATGTGTTTCTAAATGGGGTGAGTCCTACTTCTGACCCCTTCACACTAATGCCATATTTGTGGTCAATGGCCAGTTCCAAGCAAACAACACTTTTGCCATGATTCCTGTTAAGAATCCTTAGGAAGCCCAAGCCAAGCTTGAGACATGCTATTTAGCAATCTGCTCTTCACGAGGGACTGCAAAGCTGAGGTATGGAAAGTTGTACTCACAGATCTTAACCACAGGTCAACAGTGGAAAAGATGACGGTAACTTACCTCTGAGCACTTGGAAATAATGCCCTACCAAGTTAGTGCCTTGGCTTGCTAGCTTTTGCTGTGCTAGCCACCATATCAAAAACAACATGGGGAGGAAAAACGTTCTATCAGCACACAGCTCACACTACATCAGAATGGGAACTCAGGACAGGAACCAAAGGCACAAACTGAGGCAGAGACCATGGGGAACACTGGTTATTGGCTTGCTCCTAATGGCTCACTCAGATTCCTTTTTTATACAACTTAGGACCACCTGCCCAGGGGTAACATTAGCCATAATGGGCTTGGTTCTCCCACATCGATCATTATCAAGAAAATATCACACAGCCCTGCCTAAGGTCATAGAGATGAAGATATTTTCTAAATTGAGGTTCCCTCTCCCCCAGATAACTCTACCTTGTGTCAAATTAACAACAATCAATCAATCAATAAACCAAGAAATACATACATACATGCATGTATACATACATCATACATACATACATACATATGCACATACTAACCAGAACACCTAGGCTCCTTCAGCATCCCAAACAAGATCCTCCCATCAGAATGAGCTTGGAAGTATCCATAAAGGAACATAGTTCTCTAACCCTGAGAGACCCAGAGGAGAGGACTCAGTCATACCAAACCCAGGCTTCTAAACCACAGAAGCAAAACTCACAAACAGGTGTATCCTAAGCCATGAAACTTGTGGAAATGTCATGCTGCAAAAGGAACCCCATACAAACACCAACTTTGGAAGGTCTTGTCAAGGAAGAATGCAGAGAAAACATTCAGCAGAGTCACTGGTTCCTAGTAACTAGTTGGTAAATGTACTTACCACATCAATGGGTCAACAGCAGATGCTGAGGGCAAAGACAAACCTTTACTGTTTTCAGTTCTTACCCTGGAGAAATTTCCTTAGCCTCTAGTCTCAGCTTCTCCACTGGTAAAATTAAGTGATAGAGTTCATAATGACACTGCTCAAAGCTTTTGTGATGCCTACCATCCAAGGAGGTAGCAAAGTTATTACCGCTCTGTAGAAGTTACATCAGCTCAGAGAAACCAAGTAACCAGATAACATCACCTGTATAGCAGCAGACTGAGGTCTTAGGCTCATCTTTCGGCCTTCCAGACTCTTGCAACCATACCCATTCCCTCAAAGAACCCTTGTGATTTGGCAAATGTGAGATACAATAGTGTTTGCAGCTGTATGTTGCTCCCAGTAGCTGGCTTTATCAAAATAACCACCTCTACTCTGTTCTTGTGTTGATATCTATGTGACTGTGGCCACTGTCCTTTGCACACTCCACTGGCTTGGCTGACTTTTCCAGGTGCATTACAGGGTGTTCATCACACAGCACGCAGATCCCAACATGAAGGAAGAAGAAATGAGACTTGGGGTAGCAACATGACAGGAGACAGGACTTGGGCCATTGACCACATAAGAGTAGTCACATTGACTGGGACAGAGACTTCCAGAACTTTACACTCATTGGATCTCAGAGGCCAATTTCTAACAAAAGGGAGTCTTGGGAAACCATGATCCTTGAGAGTGTAATTCTTCAGTCTATTGTCATGGCCCATCCCTTCTGCTTTGTGAAAAGGATATAGAGGTAGAAGGAGGCAGAATGAGCAGTCAAGATCATCATGGTTAATAATTTGTCTTCCTGGCCCATTTAGAAATGGAAATGCCATTAGTCTTCAAAATGCTTTAATTTTATCATTTAATTCAAAAGTAACCTCTGTAATGAAGTTCTTCCAGCAGGAACAGCTCAATTGTATTATCACCCAGGTAACAAAAGTTACCTGCTGTTAACTAACATCACCACATCCCCACACTGGGTCTGAAAAACAGAGGTCCAAAAGCCTCCCTCCAGCCACTGTTCAGCTTCCCGTGCCTGAGTTAGACCGTCCCATGGCCCAGGAGCTATCTGAATCAAGAAGACATCAGAATAGAGTTCAAAATGCCTCTAACTAAATACTTATGACAGTAGCTCAGCCATGGTGATATCCAGGTATTTCATTGATCAACATTATTCTGGGTGCATAGATGAGAATTTGTAGGGATTAACATTCATATCAGTAGACTAAGTTCAGCAGATTGTTTTTCATAATGTGAGCCTCGCCCATCAGCTGAAGGCCACCTTTGAGCAAGAGAGAACTTATTAGAAAATGCCTCTGGGCTTAAACATCAACACCAGACCTTTCTCATCTCCTGCCATTAGCCCATGCCCCAGATATATGTCCTTGCCAACTTATGGAATCAAGCAAGCAGCCAAGTCCCTTTAATAAACCCTCTCCCTTTTCTTGTCCCTATCTCCCACCCTTCAACCCCTCAAACATACACACACACACACAGATTGAGAGAGAGAGAGAGAGAGAGAGAGAGAGAGAGAGAGAGAGAGAGAGAGAATCTCATTTCTCTGAAGAATCCTGACAATTACAATTCTCAAGATGCTGTCGTAGTTACTTTTCTATTGCTGCGAAGAGACATGACCAGGACAACTTATAAAAGAAAAGAATTCCTTGGTGGTTGGCTTACAGTTTCAGAGGGCGAGTCCATGATCACCATGGTGGGAAGCATGGAGCTGGCAGGCACTGAGTAGTAGTCGAGAGTTGGCATTGTCTCTGTAAGTTGGAGACAGAGACAGAGAGCAAGACTTGGCTTGGTATAGGCTTTTGAAACCTCAAAACCCATCCCCAGTGACATACCTCCTCTGACAAAACCACAACTACTCCAACAAAGCCACGCCTCCTAATCCTTCCCAAAACAGTTGTATCAACTGGAAACAAAGCATTCAAACACAGGAGTCTATGTGTGCCAAGTTGACAGTTTAAGTAAACTAGGACACCCCTTTTCCCACAGTTTCTGGGAGAGGAGGCTCTGCTGTGGGTACTGAGTTAAAATATTTTAGTGGGGGGTGGGGGTGGGAAAGGAAGAAATGAGCTATCACACTATGAAAAACAAAGGACTCCTGTGCATATTAGAAGGAAAGATATCAATCAAAGAAGCCACCTGCTGTACAGTTCCAACTAAATGACATTCCAGAAGGGAACAAAGTAGCGACAGTAAGGTCATTAGGAGTCTTGTGGAAAGGGGAAGAGTAAAGAGTAGGGGCTCAGGGGACTTTTGTGGTAGTGAAATTTTTCTGACAGGGTGTGGACAGCACCTGGATAATAAACACAGCTCATGTGTCTGTCAAAATCAATGGAACTTTAAACACAATGGATGGAGAAGTGCACATAGAGGCTCCTATGTGTTTCCTGTATATTTTTATAACCTAAGAATGCTCTAAGAGCAGTCTATTAGTAAACATTTTTAAAGACTTGTAAGATGGGTTCTATCCTATTTCCCATGTGACCAAATAGGGGGTTGGAGAAGTGAAAGGAAGGAAAGAAGGGAGGGGAGAAGAAACACAAGCTGAGTGAGCAGTAGAAACCAGGAAGCTGTCTCAGGAGTTATAAGACCTCAGCCTCTTCCTGTTCCCTTCCTGCAGGAGGCAAGTCTCCATCTGTCAGTTACACGGACCTGTCATGTCTGACACTTGCCCACATTAAACTCATTCTGCTCATCATTCTTGTACTTTTCTTTTTCTCTCTTCAGTAACTCGGCTATTTCTTGCTCTTTCTCTCAATTTCTGATACCACCAGAGGGCCAGTAAAGGCCTGACAACTACTAGAATTGATTCAGAGGTCTAACCTGAGGTTGACCTCAGAAGTCTAACCTGGTCAACCTCAGACTCACGAGCCTCCCCCTCACAGCCATGTCCATGCTGCTGAGTGTCCCCTCACTCATGGGGCTCCGTTAGATCTTGGAACATCAGGCACCCTGGGTGGCCCACAGTTCCTCAGTTCAAATTATTCCAAAGGACTCTGAAATAGAGGGAATAGTCTTCAACTTTACTAGAGTCTACAGAAGTATACTAAACTATTCACAAACAGCACAATGGGACCCACTTGGAACTCATATGCCACTGTGAAGCCACCAACATAGCCAAGATAATAGCCATTTCCATGACCCCACAAATTTCTCAGTGTGCCCCTTCTGCCCCTCATTCCTACCGTAGGCAACCACTCCTCTTTCTGTGGATTGCTTTCCATTGCCCAGTGTTCATAGACCTGGTATCTTCACTCAGCATAACAACTCAGACACACCCATGTGCAGATCAGCAGTGTGTTTTCTTACACAGACTACAGTCTGCCCATGTTTGGCTCTCTGATACTTATCCATCCATTCGCCTATTGATGGACTGTGCTCCTGTCTGAAGGTATTACCAGAATAACTGATATAAATAGCCTCGTTTAAGTTTAGTTGTAAATGTTTCATTTCTTGGGTTAAACACGGGAGTGGGAGGGCTCTGTCACATGGTACATGGACATTTAACGTAAAAAACTGATAAACTATTTTCCCAAGTGATAATACACTTTACGTTTCTACCAGCAATGTATAAATGACAGGTCCCTCACATCCTTGCCAATGCTTGGTATGGTTAATGTTTTTCTTGTCTGTCAATCATTTGAAGAGAGTAAAGTGTAATAAATCTCACTGTTATTCTATTGTTCCCACATTTGCTTCTTGAGTAACAATACTAAATGCATTTTCATTTGTTTTCTATGTCTTTTTAATCTGTGCTTATGCATCTGTGAGCCGCTGCCTTTCTCTGTGCTCAGGAGGGTAGAGATCTGCTGAACTTTTTAGAAAATGATTCACCCCAAGCTGAAAAGTGTGCATGGAGGAGGAAGTATGTGTCCCTGCTACATGGTGCTCAGAGGCTCTAAGACAGATCCACTTTTATCATGGTCATTGGCTGCCTCCTCCCTGAACCCAATGGTGAACATAAAGAGGGTATTCTTCTGCCTCAACTCCATAGGACCAGGACTTGAGCAGAAGCTCTGTGCTGTGGTTAAAGTCTGCAGATATCTAAAGCAGTGTTCTCAGCTGTCACGTTCATCCAAGCCCACCAGGGAGCTTACAGAGATAGAGTGAGCTGCAAGCATCTGGGACAGAGCCAAGACTACCTTTCTAACTAGCTCCCAGGTGACAGGATGCTGTATCCTGGGACACCAGATGAGAAAAGAGGATCCAATGCAGTGAGTTTCAAGGCGTACCCAACTGAACAGCAGTCCCTGGAACTTTCTGGAAACACTAGCTCCTGGATCTGACACAGGTATAACTGAGCAGGAGCTGCAGAGGTGAGCCCAGCCATCTGCAGTGCCTCAAACTCTCCAGTGATTCCGGGTGTGCGATACTGGAAAGCTACTTCTCTGGAGGACAAAGCAAACAACAGGCTGTCTTCCTTCAGGAGTATCTGAGCATGCTCAGTGTGGGGACAGATCTATTTATCTGTTGCTTCTAAGTCCTCAGTCACAGTTACATGCCAGAGAAAGTCTGTACAACTCTTGACTTGCTGGCAGCCATGGTCACCTCCACCCTACTCTTTGACATCACTGCTGATGGCGAGCCCTTGAGCCACATCTCCTTCAGGCTGTTTGCAGACAGCGTTCCAGAAGCAGCAGAAAACGTTCATGTTCTAAACACTGAACAGAAAGGATCTGGAAAAAAAAAGAAAGAATTTGTCCTTTCACAAAATTATTCCAGGAATCATATGCCAGGGTGGTGACTTCACATACCATAATGGCACAGTCTGCAAAGTCCACCTACAGGGAGAAATTTGAGGATGAGAAGTTCATCCTGAAGCATCCAGCATCCAGCATCCAGGTCCTGACACCTTGTCCATGACAAACGCTGGACTGAACACCAGTGATTCCCAAGTCTACATCTGCAGTGCAGGAACTGAGTGGCTACGTGGCAAGCATGTGGCCTCTGGGAAGATGAGAGAAGGCATGAGCGTTGTGGAAGCCACGGATCGTTTTGGGTCCAAGAATGGTCAGAGCAGCAAGAAGCTCACCACTGCTGCCTGTGAACAACTCTGGTTCTTTTGACTCCCATGCGTCTTACCCACCAGACCATTCTCCTCTAACTCAGGAGAGCGCCCCCACCCCATCTGCTCGCTGTACCCCACAACTTTGCTCTCACTGAAGTTCTTGGGGTTCCATAGTTTCCTCATTCCCCTCCAAGTCTGGCTGAGTTGCAGAGTTAAGTTTATGACTATGAATAAAAAACGAAAGAGAGTAATGGTATGTGCCTTTATCCCATCACTCAGAAAGGCAGAAGCAGTCAGATCTCTGCAGTTCCAGGACAGCCGTGGATACACAGAGAAACTCCGTCTCAAAAACAAACCATCAAAACAGAAAATAACTAAACAGGAAAAGAAACTATACAATTGAGAAGTGTCCAAGTTTAAAAAAAAAAGGAGGGGATGGGAGAAACAGGTAAGGTGGCTCCATGGATAATGACGCCTGCTGCCAAGCTTGAAAATCCTCGTTTGATCCCAGGACTCACAGTCAGAGGAGAGAACCAACTCCCACAAGTTGTCTTCAGAACATACAGCACATAAGTTCTCAATCGCGCTCTCTCTCTCTCTCTCTCTCTCTCTCTCTCTCTCTCTCTCTCTTCTCCCTCTTTCTCTCTCTTTCCCTCCCTCCCTTTCTCCTTCCCTCCCTCCTCTCCCCTCTCTCTCGTTCGTACGTGTGTGTGTGTGTGTGTGTGTGTGTGTGTGTGGCGCGCATGTGTGTGTGTGTGTGTGTGAATAAGTGTGTAACTTGTTTCTAAATGTTAGGGAAATGGAGAAATGAGTCCTGGAAGCAGAACTCTTAGCTAGCATGCACAAACCCTTAGGTTCAATCCCCAATACTGCTGGAAAGAAGGAAAAAGAAACAGAAACACATCCAGCTACTGCTTCCTGCCTGTTGCCAGACTCTGCAATCAAACAACACATGCCTTCCTTTCCTGCCCTGCTTCCCCTAGGATAAACAGTGGTTCCTGATAGACACTGCCACACCTGCCCTCTTGCTTCCAGGTCTCTTCAGGGACAGGCTTTTCCCACCCTCTGGGTCTTAGTCTGGGTTTTATTGCTGTGAAGAGACACCATGACCAAGGCCACTCTTATAAAGGCAAACAGTTAATTGGGGCTGGCTTACAGTTTCAGAGGTTCAGTTCATTATCATCATGGCGGGAAGCATGGCAGCATGCATGATGCTGGAGAAGCAGCTGAGAGTTCTACATCTCGTTCCACAGGCAGCATGGAAGAGACTGGGTTCCACATTGGGCAGGGCTTGAGTATAAAAGACCTCAAGGCCCAACCTTACAGTGACACACTTCCTTCAAGACCACACCTACTCCAACAAGTCCACACCTACTAATAGTGCCACACCCTACAGACCAAGCATTCAAACTCATGAATCTATGAGAGCCATATCTATTCAAACCACAACATTGTGCTTACAAAATCCTAGACTACTGTTAACATTTATCCATTCTTCAGCTGTAGCCACATGGAAGGGAGCAAGGCCTGTTTTGTCCCACCCCAGTGTTTCATTAGAGTTCAGCTCCCTGTACATATTTGTTTAAAAATGAATGGGGAATAGCAAGGGGGTTAAATCACTATGAAAAAGGAAGGAAAGAGCCACAAAACTCAATATGCCCTGCCCATGCCTTCCTATTATAGAATAGGGAATTTAGCCTTAGAAACACACTTAGAAAATACAGCTTTGTCTCTGTTGTCTCCTTCCACTCTCCCTCACAGGGCCAAGAGGCTTGTACCAATAGGCTCTGGCTTGGCCTCTTATGCCCACATAGAAGCTGTGCAGCCCTCAGTGTCATCCAGGTATGGTGCTCTCAAACAATGCCATAGCTAAGGCTATAAACACGCTGCTTATTCCTCCAACGTCACACTTGAGACAGTCCCCCCACACTCATCCAAGCCTTTAATCCTCTAAGGTCTTTCTCAGCCTACAAATGTAGACACTGTTCTATGCAAGCCACAGGGATAACTGTTTAGCCTATTTCTAGATAGGTAAGAGAAGATATAATTCAAATATACTCCACTCAGTAAATAAGTAAACATTTATAAACAACATCTATGGAGGTCCTAGAACAATGGGGAATATAAAGTATATGAGATAACTGGTACACATACACACATACACACACACACACATATGCATTCATGCACACACACACACACATGCACAATCACACGAGCATGCACAAACACATGTGTGTGCTCACACAGAGAGGGACAGAAAGACAGAGATGGAGAGGAAGAGATGGAGGAAGGTCATCTCACTATTCAAACTACTGCAGGAAGGATTTTCGGTGCAGTAACTTCTGCAGGATTCATCAGTCACCTAATCCAGATGTCCGTCCAGGCGTTAAATGGAGTTGGAGTTCTTTTAACCTAAAACCATCTGCCACCTCATTCATTATACCTAGAAACCAAACACCAAGCAAGGCTTAATAAATACTTGTCATGGGCAATGAAGACTTCAATCTGAATAGCTGAGAGGTCATAGGATAATTACACAGCTTTCTCAGGAGCTGGCTCACTGTTCCTTCCTCTGCTGGCTTCTCTGCCCAGCCAGGACTCCTGGCCGCTGACTTACTGAGGAAAGTTGAACGCAAGGTGCATGTGGCAGCCCGCTCTTGTTAGCAATTATTGTTTTCTGCTCTTTGTATTGGAAAATCATATGCTTGGACTGACGGCTTTGGATCTGCAGAATAAAAACCAGGTGTGGCAAGTGCGTCTTAGCTCTGATGTCATGACAGTCACCCTCGGGTGGCAGTGATCATTCCTGACAATGGTGTAGGTTCTCGTGGTGAAGCATTCTTAGCAGCTAGCAACATATTAGTCATTTTCGTTTATCTATTTATAAAAATGATTTTTCATATGCAAAAACCAGGAAGCATATCCTAGAGTAGTATTTCTCAATCTTCCTAACACTGAGAACCTTTAATACAGTTCATGCGTAGTGAACCCCAGCCATACTGTTATGAATATGAATGTAAAAAGTCAAGCGTGATGGTAATCCCAGTATCAAGAAAAGGAGACAGAGGGATCCCTGGGGTTCACTGGACAGCCAACTTAACCTACTTGGGGAGTTCGAGGCAAGTGAAAGACTCTGTCTCAAAAAACAAGGTAAATGATTCCCGAAGAATGACACCCAAAGTGAACCTCTGGTTTACACACACACACACACACACACACACACATGCACACACAGAGAGAGAGAGAGAGAGCGCTAACTCTTATTAAGTTTCAATTAAAATGCAATATTGCCGAGTGTCGAGCCTTTAATCCAGCATTGGGAGCAGAGGCAGCGGATTCTGAGTTGAGAGCAGCAGGTTACAGAGTGAGTTCAGGACAGCAGCTACAGATGAAACGTCTGAAACAAAATAAAAAAAATGCAATATTCAAAAAAGAAAAGAAAAGAGAAAGCAAGTCAGAACAATGGGCTGTAAGCTTTTTGTCCTTGATGAGTTAGCTTCTAATCTTCTTTAAAAGAATTCGCAATCTAATCTGCACAACATTCATTTCTTCATTTACTCACTCGGCCAGCCAGTATTTGCAGAGTGATAAACTAAATATTAAAGTGTCTTCCTGCATGGGGGACTCTGCCCTTCTGGATCACAGGAGAAATAAAAGAGCTACAGTTATTGCTTATGTCGCACTGTATATAAACTAATAAATTGGAAGCATTAACCTGAGGGCACAGTAAAAATAAAATGCAAGATACTAGGGAAGATGTTAAATATTGGATTTGAATAAAATGAGCTAGAACTTTGAATAAGTCTTAAATTTCCTTCTGTGAATATCGCAAACATAAATCCACAGCGTCAGATTTTTAAAGCAGAAATGGCACACATGCTTCCTGGCCAAGTGATTCTACTCTGACCTCCAAATCCGTAAGCATCACATCAGTGAGAGGGTTTTATTCAAATAATTATGATACAAATTTTAAAACTATTCTGTAGCCTTTGAAAATTCCACAACAATTAAAATTCTGTTTCTAAAAGATGTAACTACTCTTTCTACTCATTCAACAATGTAATATTGAATCATACAGTTTTTTAAACACAACACTCTAATCTGCCATCCTTCAAAGGCAGTCAGTGGCAAAACATAAAGAGGCAGCCCCCATATGCAGGGGGACTGATAAATGGCCCATCAAAAGCATCTGTATTATAGTTCCTGACATGGTCTGTTTCTTCTCAGGACAAAGAGGGGGCCCCACAAATGTAATTATATTAAGTGTCTTGAGATCAGGAGATGATCCTGGCCATCCTCAAGGGCCCAATATAATCACAAAGGTCTTGATGAGGAAAAGTGTCCATCAGAAGAGTTGAGAGCGAGTTGAAGATAGTCTGCTATTGCTATGCTGCTGAAAGAAGGGTTCATGAGCCAATGAATGAAGAGGCCTCAAGACTCCAAAATACAATGAGAGCAGACTCTCCCTAGAATCTCCAATGGAGAAGGAGCCCAGGCCAACTGATAACTAGCACCATCAGATAGTAAACTATGTTCTACTCAGACACTAAACTTTTGGTAGTTTGTTACAGTAGATAGATACATAGATAGATAGATAGATAGATAGATAGATAGATAGATAGATAGAAGAGTGTGTGTACATATATATGTGTGCATATATTTATTTGTTATACTATATAGATTTAAATTATACACATATAAACATGTATAGAATACCTAAAATTTAGACAAGATCTATCTATGCTGAGACAAGATCTAGAGCTTGGCCCCAAAGAAACTATATACCACATCTACTCCTTAGGCACCCAAACCATAAACTCTCCAATACTGCCTGAGTACCTTGTACTCAACAGCAACATCCATGTATTTTATAGGAAGCTGCTGAACTAGGTGTCCAAGTGGTAGAGCTCTCTGTCTTCACACAGCCCCTCAGCCAAGCCACGAGCTTGGTGTTTGTCACTGAGCAAACTCAAGACTACAGGGCACCTATGAGTCTGCTTCCCTGAGACGCCCCCTTCTAGGAGTCCATCTGAGGCTGCCTAGAAGCTCCAGCTCTGCCAGCCCTGCTCAACCTCCTTAAAGACTGAGGGGAACAACACCATACAGCACACATGTGCCATCTATGACACTCTACTTATCAGTGACAAGCTGCTGGAGACCTCTGGCTTCTAAGGCCACAGTCCTCAAGTCTAGGGCAAAGTGATCCCTAAGAGCTGTGATCACTTCTAGTTTTTCAACTGAACCCCCAAAAAAAGGGGGAGGTCCCCAACCTTTTTACACTGCAACATAACATCGTGATCTGCAAACATGTTAGGCCACATTAGCAGCTGTTCCGGTGTGGTTCCTGTTGCTGTGGCAAAACAACCTGGGGAAGCAAGCATTGGTTTGGTTTACACTTCCGGGTCACAGGCCATCACTGAGGGAAATCAGGGCAGGAAGTGAAGCAGGAACTTGAAGGAGAAACCATTGAGATCGCTGCTTTCTGTCTTTGCTTCCAGGTTCATGCTTAAATAGAGGTTTTATGCAGTCATGACTACCTACCCAAGCAATAGTGTCACCCACATTGGGCTAGGTCCACCTACCTCATTAACTGTCAAAATAATTCCCCAAAGACATGATCACAGGACAATCTGATCTGGGCAACTCCTCAATTGAGACTCTCATCTCAAGTAACTTTAGGCTATGTCAAGTTGGACAGTTAATGCCAATCAGGATAGTAACTATCTAGCTAGGCATGGCAATGCTTGCCTTTTTTCCCAGCACTAGGAGGGAGAGGCAGGCAGATCTCTGTGAGTTCGAGCCAGCCTGGTCTATATAGAAAGTTCCAGACAGTAGAACTATAACACAAAGAGACCGTCTCAAAACAAAACAAAAAGATAGTAGCTGTCCTGGGGACATATGTGGCCCATGAGAAGGTTGGCACATCCAGTACCAAAGCCTTTAGGCAGGTGTCACCATCAATGCTGCATTCCCACTGGCCCATGAATCTAGTCCTGGGCAAATGCCAATAGAAATAGATTGATGCCTTCTCTCTCCTCTTAAGGATGCTGTTTATTTTAAAACACAGAAAGAGCTTCCCATTTCATTGTTCTATAAGACACCCTGGGTTAACTGTATTTTGCTTTTACTTCAATATTGTAGTGCCTGTGGTGTTTCATATAAAAATGACCTCTACAAGCTCATGTATTTGAACACTTAGTCCCCAGTTGATGAACTATTTGTAAAGGATTAAGTGTGACCTTGTTGGAGGTAGAGTGTCTCTGGGGGTCAGCTTTCAGGTTTCAAAAGCCCTCACCAGTTCACTTGCTCACTCCTCTCTCTCTCTCTCTCTCTCTCTCTCTCTCTCTCTCTCTCTCTGCTGTGAATCAGGATGGAAAGCTGTCAGCTACTGTATCTCCCTCCACACCATGCCTGTCTGCTTCCTCCCATCATGACAATGGACTCACCTCTAAAACTGTAAGCAAGACCCCAGTTTGATGTTTTCTTTTATAAGATTTGCCTTGGTCATGGTGGCTCTTCACAATAGAACAGTAACAAAGACTGTGCCTTTTATAGTTGTCGTCTTGATGAAACTGACCAGTAATTTGGTTCTCATAAACTTCGTGTCTTTCTTATTAGAGAAGGTGGCAGAAACAAATCCAGGAAAAGGCAGAAATAGACGTAGTGTCTTCAAATCTTCTCAGGGAGAGGACTAGCTAATGAAGACATCCCAAAGTTTCCAAGGTCAACTCTGCTCTGTTATACTCAGGTGGCCGCTCAACCAGGAGGTCCTGATACAGCCATGCCTCTGCACTGGCTCACAGGGGCTCCATTTGACTACCGGACATTATATTGTCAGTTGTTAAATAGTTTCTCTGTAACCCCTACTGTGCCATTTCCTTGCCATTTGGCTGTGACTAACACTGGGGAATCAACCCTTCAAAGGGCTCTGACATGGGTATTCAGGAAAAAGATAACCAAAGGAAAAAAGTTGTGACTTTGAATATATATGCTAGAATATCTTAAATTTACCTAATCGTATTTGTGATTACCCCCTAAGGAGGTGTTTAAAAACCTCTGGGTGAGTTTCTCCTTCAAATGATCAGCCATTTCTATACCCTAACATCAACCTTTGTGAGCCTTCTATAACTCGTCAAAGTCACTCCTCTACAAGGTCTAAAATGACCACTTTTTATGCCTTTTTTCCCTCTCAAAGGATAAAGAAGGAAACTGAACAGCTGTGAAATAGAAGACTGTGGCCCCATCTGTCTCCTGTCTCGGATGCATTGTCCTATATTTCCTACAGGTTAAGCATTAATCAGCCACCACGCCTAGAGAGGAGTCACTGTCCCTGGTAACTAGCCATAGACGAAATTGTCTCAAGAAGTTAAGATGCTCTGTGGCTCAAACTAAAGATGAGACTAGTACATAAAATGCACTGTGTTGTAGAAATTCATGTATTCAGCTTACTGCTTTCCAAGGAATGATCAAGGTGTAAATATCCTAAAAAAGTCATGTAGACAGGTTTGCAATATGATTGATCCTTGAGCAGCATAGGATTTAGAGACTCCAACTCCAAACACTAATAAATCCATATATAACTATTCAGATTCCTAAACTTAACTACTAACCCCCTATTTCTCTTAGAGGACATTTATTTATTTTACAGATTTGTATCTATTTGGTTTCTATGTATTAATCCACATTTGTATTAGTTGCTTTTCTATTACTGTGATGAGATGTTGTGGATGGGCCTGCTGCTGTTGGTATTTTGATGAAATTTCCACTCTCCTGGGAGGGGCTGTGGACAAGGAGTGAGTCCCTACTCAGGTGACTGTGAACCATCCCCTAATGAATAAAGGAGCCAATCAACTGGGCGAGTAGGAGGACTTCCGGGTTGGACAGGGAAGGGAGGAAGAGAGAGGCCTTTTGGAATCCTGGGAGAGTGTAAGGGCAAGTGTAGCTGCCACAGTGAATTAGATTTATATGGCTTACAAGATTGGATTCTAGTTGTTGCGCCAAATTGATTCCTGAAACTAAGTGTGTATGGTGTTTTTCTTCTTGTGGACTCAACTGGATTCTAAATGTGTGTTTGCTGATGTGCACCACAAAGGCCGTGGGGGATTTGAAGCACAGGGCTGGCATACTTAGATCCTGCCAAGTGAAATTAGCAAGTCGGGTGGAGACATCTTGGGGCTGAGCCGGAGGGTCTGCCAAATGAGAACATGCCGCTGTGGGCCCGACGGTGCTGGGCATAGTGCGGGAACAACCTGGTCTTTTTAATATTTCCCACTGCAGAGGGAGATAGTCTGTCATGGCAGGGAAGCTGCAGGCATGGCGCCTGGAGTATCAAGCTGAGAGCTCACATCTTGAACAGCAAGTAGGAAGTAGAGAGAGCTCCCTAGGACAGGCACAAGTCTTTTGTTTTGTTTTGTTTTGTTTGTTTTTTTTTTCGAGACAGAGTTTCTCTGTGTAGACCAGGCTGGCTTTGAACTCAGAAATCTGCCTACCTCTGCCTCCCAAGTGCTGGGATTAAAGGCATGTGCCACCACTGCCCGGGAGTCTTCAAACGATAAAAGCACACCTCCTGTGACATACTTCCTTCAGCCTCACAACTTACTAGAAAGACAAACGATTTACACAGAAACCATCAACATCACTCAGAGTTTCAGATGGGGCCAGGAGCGTCTGAGCACTCAACATCACCAACCATAGGAAGCTGTGGAAGTCTCACAAGTCAGGCTGGGGCTGTAGCTCCATGGTAGGAAAAGCACTTACCTAACACAGAGAAGGTTCAGAGTTCAATTTCCAAGAAAGAAAGAGGGGAGAGAGTGGAGGACAGAGAAGAGGAAGGAAACCCATGCCGTATTATGGCAGTGTGTGCCATTACTACAGTGAACATTGTTCACGACTGATGCTTTATACAGTCTCTACATGTGTGTGCCTAGGTTTCGGTGAATATTAACTTTTTATAATAAGCTTGCTTGTACTTACGGTACTAAGTAATAAAATGTGCTATTATTCATGCATCTGAATTTATAACATACCTGACTCTTAACTCTTTTTCAATATTTCTATACTATGCAATTCATCTGTGAGTTTTTACACATTCTCATACATTTGTATTTTTTGACTGCCCACATAGAAGGGCCCATGCAGTTTCGCAGGGACAGACTTCCAGTCCAGAGACTCCGCTTGCCGCCCTTCCATGCCTGCTTCCACGCCCATGAGAACCCTGTGTGTAATCCCTGCACTCAGGAGAGAGCCATGCAAGGATAAGAGGTCAGGTCATTCTTAGCGAGACAGGAAATTCAAGGCCAGCTGAGATGCATACATAAGGTCCAATACATGGAATTGGCTTGAGGTCTAATTAAGGTGGACTACATGCATATATACATAAGCTATACTATACGTATGTACCATTTTAGGAGACTATCCGCTGTGAAAATAAAGAATAAAATATGAATCTAAATAGGGCCAGGCAGTGGTGGCACACACCTTTAATCCCAGCACTCAGGAGGCAGAGGCAAGTGGGTCTCTGTGAGTTTGAGGCCAGCTCGTCTACAGAGCTAATTCCAGAACAAGCAAGGCTACACAGTGAAATCCTGTCTCCAACTCTCCCCCCACTCCAAACCCCCCCCAAGAAAGAATCTAAATGGAGCACAATGCTGGGTATTGGGTGTACAGCACACTATTTTGGCTAACAAAGTAAAGGTAATTTTCCTGCCCTGTCTTGTTTTGCAACATCAGCAGATCTCAAAGATGCTATTTTTTCCTAGCTCCTAAGCCTTAGCAACTGAGACTAAGGCTAACTATGGTAATGACTGATCCATGTCTTGAAGAAAAAGGCAACGTACTAGGTAATTCATCTCGCTAAGTCACCAGCTGAGCCCCACAGCAACCCAACTCGTTATTTTTAAGGCCTATCATATACTTTTTCACTGAAAACAAAATTTTATTACAAATGAAGCATTACCTTCATTTATTCTAATGTGTATGAAATAATACATGAAGCATACATTTGAAATAAACTTAAATGATTCTTATAGGTACAAAGACCCTATTTAAGATAGATGAGGGCGTGGCCCACTTTGAAGGCACCGTTTCCCTCTGACACTCTTTAAAATCTCCAAGTGATAAGTAAAAGAAAGCTATCTTGGGTCCAGTTCCATTACTGACCTGCTAGTTCTCGGGAAGGAAAATTCTGCAGTCATAGTAACTGTTTCAACTTCTTCTTACAATGAGGCCAAAGGAAATGATCACCAATGTACCTAGGAACTGTATACACCTAGGAAACATATAGGAACCTCAGAATTCCATCAGGGAAGCCTGCTGAAATCAATGACTACTGACAATCATTGCTGCTGCTGCTTCCCATCTCTGGATTTTTTGCTTTAAGGAAATGTAAGAAACTCTCCTCCCGATCAAGAATCAAACAGTAATCTTTCACAAGAGTTGGGCAGGAACCTGGCAGGGGTGGCACAGGTCTTTAATCTCAGCACTTGGGAGACAGAGGCAATTGGATCGCTGAGTATGAGGCCAGCCTGATCTACAGAGGAGGTTATAGGGCAACCAGAACTACACTGAGAAGCAAACAAACAAAAATGTTTGTCAGGGCCTTACAACAGTTTCTCTAATAAAGACTTTTTCTCATCTTACTCCACACTATCACTGACGGTCCCAGCCCTGGCCACGATGACTCTGAGGGCAAAGTTTTACATAATGCTTCCAACTCGAAACAAAATACTAAGAATCTAAGTTCTTACACCCTGCCTTTGCTGGGCGTGGAGAGGGGATACTTGGGCATGGCACGCCAAGGAGGGCATGTAAATGAATAAGACATTCAGCTAGTGACAGGACCATGGCAGACTGTAGATCAGGGCAGTCTGTGAATTTGAAAATGTTCTTGCTCCAGACCACATCATGACCAGACCATGATGGGAAGGTCTTTGGTTGGAGAGATGGGTGTTTATCTGTATGGATCTAAGTACATATGCATGCAGAGTCTTAAGGCTGACATCGGAAGTCTTCCTCAACAACTCTCCACCTTATTCTTAGAGGCAGAGTGTCCCAATTGGACCCAGAGTTCATGGCTATTGCTAGTCTTGCTCAGGACCCCATTGCTGCAATTACTGGTGGCCTGCCCTGGCCACCCAGCGATCACATGGCATCTGGGAACCTAAATCCTCCCACCTACACAGCAAGTATTTAACCACTGAGCCACCTCCCTCTCCTCCCAGGGATCTTGTGTCTGAGTTTTTATTGAGTGGGTTGATTGTATGGGTTGGTGTCTTGTTTTGTTGGTATTAGCCACACTGTGTCTGCCCGCATTCCAGAACCAGCCTGCCCTCAGTGACTCAGTACCAGCGGCCACATCATCACCAGCCACCAAAAGTAACATATTTCCACTGTTCCCATAAGTAGGGTACCCTTTATAAAGCCCCCCACCATCACAGTGTTCTCTCCCTTCCTCTCTCTGTCTCTCTCCCTCCCCCTCTTTCTCTCTCTGTCTCTGTCTCCCTCTATCTCCATCCTTCCCTCTCCCCCTCCCTCTCCTCTCCGTCTCCCTCCCCCTTCCTCTTCCCTTACCCCTCAACCCTCTCTCTCCCCTCCCCCTCCCTGTCCCTCTGTGGCAGACTTTTGCCCACTCCCCCACCCTCATCCCCTGTTTTGTGGTATGATCTTTGATCTTCTGCAGCAAAATCCTAACAGTCAGGTTGGTTGGTTGAGTGGGTGGGTGTCTTGTTTTGCTTCTGTTTGGAAATTATTTTTATTTTGCTTCGTTTTCCAATTGAAAGAAGTAATATTCTTTCAATTACTCGAGGAAGGAACATATCTGCCCTTGTGAATGTAGCAGATATTGTGAGAAACCTCAGATGATTCCTCTCTAAGAAATCTTATAAAACCATTCTCAGACTGATTGTTCAGGTGGTTTTTATAGTTTATTTCTTTTATATTTATATTTTATTATATGTTTAATGATATTTGGAGAACAGGACGAGCTGGGGCTCTAAGCAAAGGCTTCTTCTGAACTTGCAGTGTTCATTTTCACTTGGACCCAGAAACTATTTAGGAAAGTGTTTTTATAATTCTTATGATTATTTAAGTTGTTTTATTAATTTTAGGGGTTTTTTGACATATTCAAAGTCATTTTACTGATAATTTTATAGCTGTTGAAAACGACTTTTTCACTAACATATATCCATATCTAGCAGAATTAATTATAAACTGTACAATTATACTGTTATGCATCCCAAAGCACCGTTTTTTTTGCTGATGTTTGGGTTCCCTGTCAACATCCAACCATATTTTCTTTGTACAGTTTGAAGTAATATTTAGTTTATAATGATTAATGACAGTTACTATCTGACAACAATTTTAACATATAAAAATTTCTGTAATCCCCTTTAAATTTCCTCCTTATGTCTGCTTGCTCACACTCATGCTGCTCCTTGTTATTACTTTTTTCCTCCTTGTCGTTATTTGCCTCTCTGTTTACATCTAAATATCTGCCTCACTTTGTTTCAGGTCAACTGGTTTTCACCAGCACAATGCCAGATTCTAGGTTTTCATGGTTGGTTTGGTTTGGTTTGGTCTTACCTGTTGTGAGTTGATTTCTCATAATTTAGTCTGTATTCTATGTTTTCTCAGTGGTAACTTGGTTTCATGTCTTACTATTTGCTTGGTTGGTTTTGATTTATACTGCATGGTACCCTCCCTTCTCTATGGGGGATGTGTTCCAAGACCCCCAGCCGACGCCTGTGGTCACGGGCTTTCTCTTTTTATTGGGAAAAGCTTCTCAGTTGTCAATGTTGTACAACTGCCAGAGTTGCTGCTCTTGCAAGGGTAGGGAGCATATTATTAAAAAAAAATAAAGATTATCTGAACACAGGCAGTGTGTTACAGGGACAGTTAATCTAAAAGTAGTGCCCCTTAGTATCATTTTCTCTTCCTTCCATGAAGTGTCTAGATGCTGTGGGAAGTGTCTATCTGCCTTCACAAGGTAGTAAGCCAGTCTCTCAGGTTGCTTCTCAGTTTTATGTGGGGTTTTGTCTAAGTATCTTCTAATTTATTTACTATTTACTTCATACATTTTCTTCCTTGTTTCCTTTACTTGAATCAATGGAGTACATGAGAGACTCCCAGCATGCACTGCTGCCAAGGTCTGCAAGTCTCTGCTCCTAACCTGGGCCTTTAGACATGGGAATTATAACTTACTTGTTGTGCCATCATGAGAACTGACGTCTGGATCCCTATAATCCGTATCAAGGTCAGATGGAAACAGTGGCCCACCTGTAATTCCAGGCTCTGGAGTCAGAAATGGGACCTGAAACATGCAGGCTACAAGGTTAACCCTATGCACGTTCCGTGGGTTCAGTTCTAAGATTCCTCCTATAAGAACAAGGTTAATGACTGAATATATTGTACTCTTGCACACCTGCACACACACGGAAACATTATCAGCTGGATTTTTTTATGTTTTATATTGTCAGTCTTTGCCTAGATGGATAAAGTCTGGAAGGGAGGAACCTGGGAGATACTAATGTAATTTTGTAACCTCAAACATAGGCTATAAGTCAGGGGTTCTCAACCTGTGGGTTGTGACCCCTTTGGGGTTGAATGACCCTTCTGCAGGGGTCATCTAAGACCATTGGAAAACACAGATATTTACACTGCAATTCATAACTGTAGTAAAATTACAGGTATGAGTAGGAATGAAATAATTTCACTGTAACATGAGGAACTGTATTATAGGGTCTCATTTTACCCAACTTTCTCAAATCATACAGAAGTTAGGTTCTCTTGATGGGAGGACAAGTGGTGAGGAGTATGCAGTGTCTTAGTGTTTCTTCTCTGGCAATCTGTTTTTCTTCCTGCCCCAATTCCATCTGGTTTTAACCACAGTTAGTCACTCCCAGATTCTTTGATTGGATTGTACAACAGGGTCAATGTTTATGTCTTGCTCCAAGATAGATGATGCTGAAATCACAACCTCCCAAGATGACGGTACCATGAAACAGGGGCCTTTTGGGAGCCACAAGGGCAAAGCACTAACTAAGGGGACTAGAGCTCTGAGAAGAGACTCCCCCTCACCCCACTCCTACTTATACCTTCCACCTATGAGAAGTCACCATTTAAGAACCAGGAAATAGCTCCTAAACAGACCCTGAATCTGCCAGCATTTTGACCTTGGGTTTTCAAGCACCTTAACCTATAAGATGTACATTTCTTTTGTTTATAAGCCACCCAATCTCTGTATTTATTATAGCTGCTTATATGGGCTAAGACAGACTGTTCAGTTGTAGAGATGCTGTGAGTGTCTGTTGTATTAGGCCTTAGTACATATTTCAGTAAGAAACAAACCAGGAGTCACCGCATCTACCCATAGTCCTTTCTGCTCCTCCAAGCCAGACAGTTGTCTTCATTTCACTTCATAATCCAAGGCTTTACACACACACACACACACACACACCACACCACAACCACACACACACAGTACCACACACACACCATACACATCAACATACTACACACATATACCATACATACTATATACATACACACACCACACACATACCACATACACACAGACCACATAACCACCACCCACACACACACCACACCACACACAACCACATACACACAATACCACAACACACCACACATACACACACACCACAAAACACACACATACCACATACACACAACCACATACACACCACACATCACACAACACACACACACAACCACTACACACAGACCATACACACCACACACACACATACCACAACACCATACAACACACATCACACAGTGACAAATACGAAGATAGAACAGATAGTATCAGATAACGACAACATAGCTATAAATTTTTTTTTTTTTACAAACAAACATATCTCCCCAGGGCTGGAAAGATGGCTATCCATGATCAACAGTGTTTTCTGAAGCACTTCTGCTCAGACCTGAGCTCAGCTGCCAAGACCCACATTAAGCAGCTCAAAATCACCTATAAGTCCTGATTCAGGGACCCAACATTATCTTCTGACCTTCATGAGCACTCAGTACACGTAACACACATGCCCACACATATACACATAAGTAAAAATTAAAACTAAAAGCAAGCTCATGCCCAATGCCCTCTGAGTGACAAAGGGTGCCACCACTGTTGAACGCTCCCACAGTTGTGTGGTCACAGTCTTAACCTAGCCAGAAATCACCAGCTGTCCCCTTGAGAGCCCAGGCAGGGATGGAGACGATATACTTAGATGTCATCTGACCTTCTGGATGCTGGGGTGGGGGAGATGGTGGCTCTGAGGAGCCCGAGTCATGACCCAGTCAAGACATCAACTACATGGGTCCATGTAGCCTTATAGACAACAGAGAACAAGAAAACTCCAGGCAGCCGAAGGAGCAGGTGCTGCTACAGCCCAGCCACGCCCCTTCCTCTTCCTTCCTTACTCTTTTGACTGCTTGACTGACAGAACAATCTAGTTGCTGCAGATCATTCGTTATTTCCAACAAAACAGAATCCAAAGAAGGCCAGCCTCTGTTAGGACGGCCGTGTTAAACTGCCAGGGTGTGACTGGTGTCCACTGTGTTAGCTCAGGAACAAAAGAAGAAAAGATTAAACCATCATTTTTATCATCATTCAAAAATGAAGAAAAGCCCCTCTGTGCATGTTGAAGGCTGGACGTAGGCTCAGAGCGAAAGTCCACATATGGTTGGCCCCACTGATGAACTGGCTGGCATCAGAACATCTGGGAAGATGTTTGTAGCAGAAATGAAGGCAGTTTACGTGCGTGTGAAGGGTGAAGCTAGAGATCTCTACCACTTGGAGAAGTCTAAAATGAGGGATGAAGAGCTCTGAAAACCCTCCTGTGATGTGGGGACAGGATCACCAACACACTCCTACTTTCGTTATTCGATGCATCCCTCCCTTCTGAAAAGTTCTCCCCACCCATTGTCCAGATTTACAAACAAAGCGTGAACTCTGTATCTACCTGAGATCTTCACAGCACAAAGGTGGGTTTTTTTTTTAATTTTTTATTTACTTTTTACTTATTCACTTTACATCCCCCTCACTGGCCCCCACCCCCACCTCACTGCAGACAGGAGCCTAGCATGGCAGTCCTCGAGAGGCTTCACCCACCAAGTGACTCAGACAGATGCAGTGGTCAAACAGTGGATGGAGCTTGGGGACTCTTAGAGAAGAATAGAGAAAGGATTTTGGCCCCTAAGGGGATAGGAACTCCGCAGAAAGACACAGAGTCAACTAACCTGGACCCTTGGGGCTCTCAGAGACAAAAGTGTTTCTTCACCCCCACCCACCACTTCTTTTGGGCCTAGAAGTGCTCACAGTGAAGGACTTTTTCAGCAGCCAGTGAGCAGTTCAAACATTTCCCCTAATGGCTCAACGACCGAGCAACCAGGAAACCCAGAATGGCTCAGGGCTTTGTTACCTATTTGAATGCATGCAGGATTCCCAACCCCCACCCCAGAGGTTGGTGTGAACCCATGTCTCTGATTCACGGTCAATATTGCTGAAGAATGGTGAAGTTAGCCAGGAGTCACACCCAAAAAGAGAAGAGCAAGAAATCCATTTGATAGGAGAGGGAACGTGTCTCCAAATCCTTCATACCTGACCCTCCTTTAAGGATACAGAGACCTCTGTCAGGAGAGAACTCCAAAATGACAAAAGAGATGTGACATCTGGTGTCATTTTTAAAAGGCCACTGAGCATGTTAGGCGTGCTTCGTGTTTTAGCACTGGAACACTGTGGCTGCTGCTACCTCTCAAAGTTTATTTCCTTTTTATCACTTATATTTTATGGCATTTAATTTCTTCAATTTTCCAGGTTGGCTCAGGTGCGGTAATGAAATTCTGGGTCAGGGGCAATTTTCACACATGAACAGGCCTTTTCAGAAAAGAATTGTCCACCTGAAGTAATTAGCCAGCGGCTCCTCGTATCCGTTCTCATTACCACAGAGCTCTTCCTCCTGCCAAAATCAGACTTGTTCTGGAATCCGGACCTTTACATGGGCACCGTTCCTGTTTGTGGGTCTGGGGACCAGCAGAGGGGCCGCAGCCTTTCATGTGCCACGAATGAGCGCTCCACAGCTGGAGTGACGCTTTCATCAGCAGGCCTCACTGGAAACCTTTCCGTGCACACGGGTCTGCCAGACACTCATATCAAAAATCCACAGGCTTTATTTAACTCTCCCTGGAAGGAGGGATAAAGGTTACAAAATAATGAGGAAGCGCTCCGTTGAGCAGGAACCCAGGAGTCAGAACCTCTTTGTTAAAACTGACAAAAAGAGTTGGAAGATAAACTCTACAAGGAGCAGAAGGAGGATATTTAACCTGCCGAAGGGAAGCTGGAAGGGAACAAAAATCACAGGTCTCATGCAGATAAAGGTCTATTATAATAAAGGACGTGCATCCCCAGCTCCTCTAAGAACGGGTAAGAGGTGGGTTTTAATAGCAACAGAAAGGCTTGCAGGCATGTGAGCATCTTGGAAAGAATGAGCATTTAGACCTGGGAAATGGGAGCTCTGATCCCTGCCCCTCCCTCAGCCAGATGACAGATGCTGCCTTGTTTCCCTGGAAATTGGAGTAGGGTGGCAGCCTGGTACCATAGGATGGCTATGAAAGGCACAAGACTACATCTCAAATGTAAACATTTTAATAATGTAAGGGATTGTGACCTCTGCTTTGACAAGTGATAGGTAAAGACTTTGATGTTATCTTCAAACATTAGCACTGACTTATCAGCAATCTTATTAGAGAAAACATATCCAGCTGGAAGATAGACTATTTCTCAAAAGGAATCAGGGGAGGAGAGAGAGAGAGAGAGAGAGAGAGAGAGAGCATGTATATGTAAGAAAGACAATGTATGTGTACATGTGTGTATCACATGTGTATGAGCTGTACATGCACACGTGTGAGTATGTGTGAGAGAGTGTGTATATGCAAATGTGTATGTATGCCTGTGGGTGTGTGCACGGTGTAGTGTGCAAGGCTTGCATACAAGTGTGCAAATGCACACAACCAGGGCTTCATGCTTGTCAGGCAAGTGATCTTCCACTGGGCACACACCCCAGGCAGTTAATTAAAGTTATTGTATTAGAGACACAGAGAAGGCTTGGCGGGTAAGAACTGTATTTGCCACTAAGCCTGATGATCTGAGTTTGATCATCAGAAGGAAAGAAACAAATCCACAAAGTTGTCCTCTGACTCCCGAACATACACAGCAACTAGTCTATACAAAATAATGGTCATTTAAAGTAATTTTTAAGAATATGTATATTAGTGTATTTGATGCCAAACAAGTGGTGATTCCTGTATAGCTAAAGAAAACCCTGGGTACCTACTGAAGGTGAGAAACCCTGAAGAAATCCACAGAGGCAAGGTTTCTGGAAACAGTCAGTACGGAGAGCTATAAATGTATGCCAAATACATTGTTGATGATTGAGTTTCCCCTGGCGTTTCCTCGGGATGACACAAAACCAACAAGGTCCCAGGCATGGTCTCACAAGGCTGCAATTCCAGCACCTAAGTGGCTAGAAACCAGTGGCCACAATCTCAAGGTCAGCCTGAGCTACACAGCAAGACCTTCTCAAAAGGAACTGACAAAATCATCCCATCTGGGGAAATAACTTGGGACTTGTCCTTAGGAGACTTTTCTGGGACTAGCACCATAGGCAAGAACCACGAGGCGGGGGGGGGGGGGGGGGGGGGCAGATGGGGGACCACAGTGCTTCAGCCTCCATGCCTTGCAATCTTTGACTTTCTGGTAGAGGGTAGAGACTGGAGATCTTTCACTGGGAAGGCATAGTCAGTCACGTCACAGGGGCCTCAGATGCTTGATGAATGATGTGGTCTCCACTCTGCTGTGAATGAAGGAACTTTCCTGACTACCAGTTACTATTTAAAGCATCTCTTGGTAGACATTTCTCCTCTTTTAGCATTAAGAGGAGGGTGTTACTTTAAAGCAACAATCATGAGAATTTGTCATACGATATTTATTCCTTCTTTGCTGGAAGCTCACTCAGTAAGCATGGGCAAGCTATCGAACTTGGCCTTCTATGAACTCGCTTTTCCCATCTATGAACCCGACTCCCTCTCCATTAAATATGGATAGTGTTGCTCTCTGCCTGCTGACTCTCCTACTTTGTGCTGGTATTTTATATTCATGGAGGCTCAGCAAGGAACAAAATATAGACTTCAATACAGAGCTTCTAACCATTGGTTTTTCATTCAAAATTCAACAAGGTAGACAGAACACCTGCCTATGAAAAGGATGAGGCGACTCAGGGGAAGTGGGGCTGCACAGAAATGATGCCTGATGCAGACCACCAGGTCTCTGAGAAGCCAGAGATGGTTTTCTCAAAGAAAGTGAGTCTGGAGATGTGGCAGCACAGTGAGTTAGTTAGGCAGCCCCTGTCAGTGGTGTCTGAGCCAGGCACACAATAAAGTGCCATCCACCACCTGAAACCAGACTAGTATCTTTGTGCTACTTTCCTGAGATGGGCTCAAGGTGCCATGTCACCAACTGCATATGGGTAATTTGTGCACAAAGCAGCTAGATCTAATGAATAAAACTAAGTAACTGGTATATGAAGTCAGACAGGTTCCAACCCTCGTGGCTGACCATGCTATTGGTGAAATGGATGTTGGTGGTTTGGATACATCTCTCAAAACATCATGTGAAACTCTTCCAAAGTCATTGTGTCAATGGTATTTGAAGATTGCTTAGAAGGATATCAGGATTGATAAAGTCATGGTGTATCTCCCTCCCCTACCTCCATTTCTAAGATGACATCTTATGAAACACCTGGCATGCTTGCTCTGTCTCACCCACCACATGATGCCAACACCACACTGTGAATCAGCAAAGAAGCCTCAGATGATGCTCGCTTCAGACTCTTTGGCCTTCGAGGTTCCGGAACCATCAGAATTTCTAGTCTCTTTAAATTACACAGTCTTAAGCTTTTGTTACATGGATGGAGACATGGTGGACTAAAACTGGAAGCAGCATTGAGCAGTCACAAGAAAAAAACACCAACCGAAGAAGTACAAATGGCCAATAGATATTTTTAACCTTGTTCAGCATCCTTAGCCATTGGAATGCAGGTTAAAACTACATTACCATTCCATCTCACCAGAGTCAGAAAGGCTATCACCAAGTAAAGAAATAGCAGAAATGATGGTGAGGACGTGGGGAAGCATCTTGGTTCACTGTTGGTGGACGTACAAACTAGTGTGCCCATTGTGGAAATCAGTGGAGGTTTCTCAAAAGCTACAAAACAGAGCTGCCATATAACCTAGCCAAACCACTGCTGGGCTATCCCCAAGGCCTCCACATCCTTCTACAGAGATGCTTGCTCATTCAATTTATTATTGTTCTAGTGACAATAATGAAGACTGGAGCTAGCTTAGATGCCCATCAACTGATGACTGGAAACTGGAAAATGGTACCTATATACCACAGGATTTTACTCACATGTAACAAAAAATAAAATTATGCAGTAAAGTAGATAAAACTGGAAATTACTATATTAAAGTTGTAATCTGGGGCCTGGAGAGATGGCTGAGTGGTAAAGAGCACTGACTGCCCTTCTGGATGTCCTGAGTTCAATTCCCAGCAACCACATGGTGGCTCACAACCATCTGTAATGGGATCTGCCGCCCTCTTCTGCTGTGTCTGAAGACAGCTACAGTGTACTCATATATATAAAATAATCCTTAAAAAAAAAGTTGTAATCCAGTCTCAGAAAGACAAACACCACATACTCTCTAAGTATGGATCTTAGCTCCTAATTGTTACGTAAGTGTAGCTGTGTGGGAATGACTGTTTGAACATGTCAGGAAACTAGAAAAGGGCCCATCATGTGAAGTAGGGTTGGACTTTACAAACAAGAATTATGGAGGATAATAGAATGCATTGTAAGACCATCTTTCAAAGAAAAAGAACTCTACAGCCCAAAGAAGAACCCAGAGTCTTTGGGCTAGAAATCTATCACCCTTCATCTGAGCTGACAGAATTGTGGCTTCAGTGTCTCCCTCATCTAGGTCCTGACAGTCCAGCCCTGTGCCTTCTCAGAGACTATACCTGGCTACATTCATATCTTCTTTCGACTGCAATGATCCATTCTACATACACCATAGGGCAGTTCTCAACCTGTGGGTCGTGAATACTTTGAGGTTGCATATCAGATATTCTCATGTCAGCTATTTACATTGTGATTCATAATAGTAGCAAAACTATAGTTATGAAGTAGCAGCAAAAAAAATATGCTTTGGGAGGTCACAAAAACATGAGGAACTGTATTTAAGGGTCACAGCATTATGAAGGTTGAGAACCATTGTCCTTAGGGCAATAGCGCCTGTACCTCTGAGTTACAATGTCCTATACAGCAACAACCCAACACCAGCTTCCTGGAGTGGGTATGGGAGGCAAAACCCAACTATTAATGAGAACTCTATGACTATCTCAAGTTTGGCTTCCACGTGAAACCTAATAAAATAGATTCCCCTTATATAGGGTCCCTAGAACTGGGCTAGGCCAGGATCCCTTCACCAGACCTGGGGCCTGGCCTGCATCCTTTCCTTCTCAGTTAAGCTTAGGGCCCCTCAAAGAAAAGGCTCTAGTGCTGGCACTAGACCAGCCCTACATTCTGACTCACCATGTGTGTGATGTCTGGGAGCTTAAAGACAGCACACAGAAAGGCAGCAGGCACAGACCATGACCAACTGACCTGACTGCAGATGCTCAGCCTGACTTATCACCACCAATATTCCCATATGCATCTCACCTGCACTTACACCAGCAGGATGCTGCTCACACAGTTGCTCCTTACCAGAACCAGCCAGCCTCCTGCTCTGCCCTGTTGTCAGCAGCTCACCTGCTACAGGACATGTCCCCACACTCTGCTGAGCTAGAGTGGTTGGAACACAGCCACACTCACAGATGCACACACACACTGCAAAGCATGCTGCTACCTGACCAGGGGGTGCGGGGTGGGCTATAGACGGAAAGCAACAGTCTCTATAAAACCTGGGATCAAAGGAATACCTACAGCTCCCTCACATGAACTTTGGGGGATCCCCTTGCTACCAAGAGCTGAGAAGAGAGTACAGCATCCTTGTGCAGCCTCCACAACTGTGCAAAGGAAGAAGGGAATGGAGAAGAAGTGGTGGTGAAAAGGATCAAAACTAAGTATGTATAACAAGGACAAAAGGGAGCCAGGGAGATGTACTTGCTGCTCTTTCAGAGGACCTAGTTGATTCCCAGCACCCTCATAGTGGTTTACAACCATCCATAACTCCAGTTCCAGAAGATTTGATACCTTTTCTGACCTCCAAGGACACCAGGCATTCATGTAGTGTAACATACATACATACATACATTACATTACATACATACAGGCAAAAACATCCATATACATAAAATCAATGCAAATATATATAAATGTACATAATGTAATATATATATATATATATATTATATATATATATATATATATATATATATATTTTACCAAGGGGTAGTGCAGTGGCTCAGTGGGTTAAAACACTTACTACCAAGTCTTACAATCTGAGTTAGACCCATATAATGGATTCAAATAGTAGAAGCATAGAACCAACTCCTGCATGCAATCAAATATTTTATTTAAAAAATTAATGAAAGGGTTTATGGAGTGAGGACCTGCTAGAATACTAGGTAGGTTTTGAAGCAAGTTGGGGGCTTTGGCTGGACCTTGAAGACTGTAGAATTGGGCTAAGCAGGAAACATGCACCCGGCCTGAGCTTGAGTCCATTCACTTTGTCACACCAGAGCTGGGAACTATGTCTCTAGGAGCCAGCTGCTAAGCACAATTATTAAAAAACTAAATCACAACACATACACTGAAATGTATTCTATTTTTAAAAGCAATGAACACTCAACACATTACAACCCCTCCCTTAGAGGTTGTCAGCCACCAGCCTATGAGGACTAGGGGAACAGAGGCAGGGTACAGGGACTAGAGAGCCGTGAGTACCACAGAACGACTTCTGGGATCAGCTTCAGTGAGACGGCTCATCTTTATTTGGTTGTGAACAGGGGCTATATAGATCCTGGGGAATGGGTAGGGATATCCAGGGTGGGTGACATTATTGGCTGGGGATGAGGTACTGGGAGTGCTTCATTTACATGAAGAGAAATTCCAAGAATCCAGAATTCTAAGAGGTTCTGGGGAGGGGGGAAGAGGAAGAGAAGGAAGAGAAGGAGGAAGAAGAGGAAGAAGAAGGAGGAAGAAGAGGAGGAGAAGGAAAAAGTTGAACCTATATTCTGGCCATAGACTGTGACTGTCCTCAGAGGTGAAGGAGGTAGATTCCTTGCACTAGAGCATGTAGGCTAAGAGCAGGGAGAGAGTGGTCCTAGCTCCTCCCAATCTCAGGACGAATAGTTTTCAGGGTTTCCATATATCTCACTCTGGCTCCTGGTCAGCTCCCGGTCACGTGCCCACATTGCCTACATTTTTCTGTTACCCATCTCTAGGTTTTTCACCTGCTGGATGCCTACAGTGCAGGGATGTATAAGAGGTTCCTCTGCGTGTCACTTTTCTTGCTTTCCTGCCAGGGGTAGTCACACAGCAGAAATCTGCAATAATGCAGACCTGAGCATCAATTTCTAGAGGTTAATGTGAGAAAGAGGTGGACAGGTTTTAATGATGAAGATCAAGTTTTAAATGTTCCGTTGGTATGACATGCTGGTAATTAATATACTGTTAATGATTTCCTCCCCTCACCCCACTCCCCACCCCCAAAGAAGTTTTCTTCTACCACTTGAAAATTTTTTAATTCAGCAAAGAATTTCTTGCATTGCTTTAAACAGTAGCACTCTACCATGTTTATTAATGTAACTAAAAGTCCCTCAAACCATTTGTAAACGGTGGTACTCTAACAAGTTCATTAATGTAAATGAAAGCCCCTCACATCACTTGTAAACAGTGGTACTCTAGCATGCTCATTAATATAAATAAAAGCCCTTCAAATCATTTGTAAACAGTGGTACTCTAACATGCTCATTAATGTAAATAAAAGCCAGTCAAGATGCAAGCCAGAACTACAGCGAGAAAGCCAGTCATTGAACATTTACCTGCACACCCTGAGGAAAGAAACACCACTAAAAACAGGCAGAGCAAAACACACCTAAAATCCAAACAGGAAGATACCAAGGTAACAGGCAACCTGAGCTGCATAGCATGACCCTGTCTCACATGGATAATTGGGGGCTTCATAGGAGGAAGAGAAAGAAAAACCAAAAACTGGCTAAGACGCCCTTAGGGGAGGGTGTGGTTCGGTAAGAACGGCACCGACCTTAGTCATGAGTAAAATCCCATATCTAAATTCCACTGTGAAAACTATTATTTGAACGTTTTAAGATGAAAACTTAAGCAAACTAGAAATAATCACTGACCTAAGTTTTTCATATACCAGATGGATAACAAAGAAAAGCATACCGTGCTGTTATGGGAACTAAAAAGAAGACAGTCTTAAGCGCCCAGGACAGTGTCTGGTGCATGACAGTGGCAGGGCTGATTCTGTTATTACAGTGAAATGGTCTAAAGAGAATAAACTGACTGAACAGGGATGAGTTAGGGGGTGGACAGAGCATTGGGTCTTGTGTTCCAAGCAAGGTACACAGGAATGATTACATGATTGGGTTGGATGGTTACAAACTTCAGATTGAGCAGGACATGAGCATGACTGAAATGGTCCCTGGAAGATAGCACCACACTTAGCAAAGGAGAAGGTCAGGCTCTGATCTGTAGCGTTAACAGTTTCCTGTAGTATGACTACTGCTCTCGTGAGGTCAAGAGGCGCACACAGAGGTGCACACAGAACCCCCACAGCAGCAGTCCACGGGGCAAACTCTTCCTCTTGTAACAGCTAGTGTAGAGCTT
The DNA here is from genome assembly GCA_021653895.1 of Mastomys natalensis. NCBI lineage: Eukaryota > Metazoa > Chordata > Mammalia > Rodentia > Muridae > Mastomys > Mastomys natalensis. Next base: position 1,335,266 of record JAJTUV010000036.1, read on the forward strand.
AGCAACTGACCTCAGTATGGCGGATCCCAAATGCCCTCTGGATCAAAGAAAGATTATGGTCTATAAATTATATACTAAGTTATATAAGTTTGGTTTTAAGGGCACCTAAGAATATTCTGATTCTTTAGAAATTTATAACTTATATTTAGCTATAGCAACACCTCAGGAAGCAAGACTCCAGATGTATCCCTTAATGTGTTTGCCTGTCATTCTCTTGTGAAGGAAGGAAGGGAGAGAGAAAGGAGAGAGAGAGAGAGAGAGAGAGAGAGAGAGAGGAGAGAGAGAGAGGAGAAGAGAGAGAGAGGAGAGAGGAGGGAAGGAAAGAGGAAGAGAAGGAAGGAAGGAAGGAAGGAAGGAAGGAAGGAAGGAAGGAAGGAAAAGAAAAATCGCTGTACTTGACCTCCACATTGTCTTGCTTTAAGTCAGTGGTTCAAACTGACCCCAAGTTCAATCACATTGGAATTTAATGAAAATATACCCCTAGAGATTGTGATCTAATTGATATGAACTGGAACCTGGACACTGGGATTCTGTAAAGTCCCAAGGGCTCTTCTGTGTCCTTATCCAGATTCTCGGATTGGGAAACTACCTGGGCCCTTCGCTCTGGATTTTAGTTCTTCAATCTCTTCTTAGCCTTGAACAACAGTGATCTTATTATGCCTGTCCTGCTTAAAACGCCTCAGTACGTGATTCTGCTGAACCTTTAATCCTGCCCAACCTTCTTCTCTGTAGACACTTGTATAAAACCCCTATGAGATGAGGAAGAGGTTACACATAAGACAGACATTCTGAACCAAGGAAGGAGTCTGTAAAGAGAAACCAGGCCAGGTATAGACAGCAGCAATCAACCCATAGCCTCCTGGACCGGCAGAGAGCAACAGGGAATGACCACACCACGACACCCTCATGGGCACCATGAGATCCTCCTCCCACTTGGGAGACACTTTTATTTCACAAAAAAAAATGTATAAGTTGAAATCTTATCCCCTGCATGTACCTCTGCATGCAATGAGAGGTGGCAGTTCCCAGAGGTAGTCAAGTCAAGATGACATCAGCACGGTGTTTTATGAAAGGAGGACCTTTGGATACACGCTTAAAGAGACAGCCTGTGAAGACAACAGCAGTGATGGGGTTGGTGCCAGAGACAGACAGTATCTCCAGAAGCTGGAGGGGAGGCTTGCACAGTTCCCACCTTCCCCAGAAGGGCCTGCCGATCCTTAGACTTCTAGTCTGGAATCTGGAAACAAACACATCTCCACTGTTTAAGCTGCCCAGTTCAGAGTACTTTAATCTCGAAGATCCGGAGAGGTAGCATACCTCTGGCTTCTTGATCTGACCAGTCTGCCTCTCCGGCTACTCTTGCTTCCTCTCCAGACTCCCCACATAACCACATAAGCCTGCTTCAACTTCCCTAGTGTACCATGCCACCGTGTTTGTTCCTGCTGTCCCCTCTCACTACAGAGTCTACTCCCAGTCCCCCTCCTACTGGCTTCAGGAAGATGCCACCACATCTATAAAAGCTGAACTTCATATTCCTAGCCACTACTCCCTATTTCCAGGCAAATTTCCACAGAGTTAGCCATTCCTCCTAAGACATATCACCAGTGGAGTCTGGGCCCAACCTGTCTCCACATCCTCACAGCCTGTCTCTCAATCCAGCCTCTGTGGCTGTGACTACTGCAGGCCACTTCACCAGCTTCAGACAGCCAGAGCTCTCCTGAGCCCACACCCTTTGCTTCTCTTGTTCTGTGTTCTATTTTCATACAGATGTGCTGGACATACAGGGCCACCTTCACTGCTACCCGTGAGAACCGCCTCACCCTCTTCACCCACGCCAACTGTCCCCAATCAGATGCTGCCCATCAGCCTCCACAGTTCCAGCAAACTGAATAACAAGAATCAACGCTCCCGTGGTGGCCAACTCCAAAAGCTCCTTAGTCATTGGTGTTCTCACTGCCTGATTCACACCGCAGCCCCTCCCCACTATGTTATTATGTCAAAATGAACTCACCCTTTGCATTTTGCCCTCTGCAGTCCCTACGGCTTCTCAGGAAGTGCTAGTAAATGCATCATCATCCAAAGAAATTAAGGTAGACTGGTGATTCTTTTGCAGTAACATTAGGATAATAAAATTAAATCCCCACCTTACACCAGGTAGAGATGAATTAAAGATGTAAACCAAAATAAAAGGCATTTTTAACAAATGAGGGTAATATTCACGTTCTAGTTCGAGGAGCAGTTGCAAACCAAATGGAGCAGGAAATGCTCAGCTAGCAGACGCCAGGGGTGGAGAACGGGAATAACACTGGGGTCAGGCTGGGGCTGACAGCTAGCCAAGAGAGGTGATATCTAAGTTCTAGAAGATAAATAGAACGAAGCCATGAGAACTCTGAGAAAAAGAGTGTTCCAAGCAATAAGAAAAGCCTGTAGAAAGGTGCAGAGTTAAAGTGGGATCAGTGACAGCAGTGGCCCTACAGTGCTCCCTAATGACCCTGCAGTGTTCCACAATGACTCTTCAGTGCTCCACAATGACCCTGCAGTGTTCCACAATGACTCTTCAGTGCTCCACAATGACCCTGCAGTGTTCCACAATGACTCTTCAGTACTCCACAATGACTCTGCAGTGCTCTCCAATGACTCTGCAGTGTTCCACAATGACTCTGCAGTGTTCCACAATGACTCTGCAGTGTTCCACAATGACTCTGCAGTGCTCCACAATGACCCTGCAGTGTTCCACAATGACTCTTCAGTGCTCCACAATGACCTTGCAGTGCTCCACAATGACTCTGCAGTGCTCCACAATGACCCTGCAGTGTTCCACAATGACTCTGCAGTGCTCCACAATGACCCTGCAGTGTTCCACAATGACCTGCAGTGCTCCACAATGACTCTGCAGTGCTCCACAATGACCCTGCAGTGTTCCACAATGACTCTTCAGTGCTCCACAATGACCCTGCAGTGTTCCACAATGACTCTTCAGTGCTCCACAATGACTCTGCAGTGTTCCACAATGACTCTTCAGTACTCCACAATGACTCTGCAGTGCTCTCCAATGACTCTGCAGTGTTCCACAATGACTCTGCAGTGTTCCACAATGACTCTGCAGTGTTCCACAATGACTCTGCAGTGCTCACAATGACCCTGCAGTGTTCCACAATGACTCTTCAGTGCTCCACAATGACCTTGCAGTGCTCCACAATGACTCTGCAGTGCTCCACAATGACCCTGCAGTGTTCCACAATGACTCTGCAGTGCTCCACAATGACCCTGCAGTGTTCCACAATGACCCTGCAGTGCTCCACAATGACTCTGCAGTGCTCCACAATGACCCTGCAGTGCTCCACAATGACTCTGCAGTGCTCCACAATGACCCTGCAGTGTTCCACAATGACCCTGCAGTGCTCCACAATGACTCTGCAGTGCTCCACAATGACCCTGCAGTGTTCCACAATGACTCTTCAGTGCTCCACAATGACCCTGCAGTGCTCCACAATGACTCTGCAGTGTTTCACGTACATTATAAGCATCCATAGGGGAGTAACATTTGGCTTTCAGAAGACATGTCAAATCTGTTTGAATAGCAACTGTGGTTCTGATGGAGTCCAGAGGCTTCTTGGGGTGAGCTAGAATGTGGGGGCAGGGCATAGTTGCCACCTCCCTGGAGTATCAGTGGCCTCAGTCTGGTGGACAACAGTTTTGGCAAAGTTCATCAAAACTGGCATGGCCAGCCAGTTAAGGACCATCCAGATTCCAGAGGCCATGCAAAAGCACTGTCCATTCTCTGATGGCATCAGAGAGAGAGATTTCAAAACTCCAGGAACACTTTAAGATGCCTCAGATTAGCATGGATGATCCATCACTCTGCAGCTGAGTCAGACTGAGGGGCTTCACTGGGGCTCCAGTGGAGGGTGAGGGAAAAGGGGATAACCAGATCCACCCATCGTTTTTCAGTCTGGATACATTGTAGGCTCCGGGTGCTATACAATAGGGCCTGCAACAATTGCAGCATCTTTATCCACACAAAATCTGTGTGTGTGTGTGTGTGTGTGTGTGTGTGTGTGTGTGTGTGTGTGTATCCTCTTTAGCATAGTGAATTGTTCTGAGTAATAAAAACAGGTTTCTCCTCAATTCAAATTCAATAGCTTGGTTAATATAACTATAAAAACTTTCCTATTCCAAGAATCAGGCAAATTGAATCAGATGTCTTGGAACAGCCATGCAGTGTTCCAGCGTGCAGTGCCCTTAAAATCCAGGGACAGTCGTCAAGTGCATGTTGTCATGAAATCCTTCACAACCAGGGAGGGTTAACCAGGAGAGTGTGCAATGCTGTTCCATAGCAACAGTGACAACGAGGACAGTGAGGGGACATTCAGCTGCATCTGCCACTTGTCATACACAGGCATGTGCTAAGGCTACTTGGGTTCTGTAACTTACTGCCACTGGAGGATCAGTGTAAAGATAACCTGTAATTTTTAAATCATCTATTTTTAAACACCTGCCTTTGGTCACCTGTCTACTACCTCCCCCCACCCCGTGCCCCACCTCCACATCTGATAAGACAAATTTTTGGAGGAAGCTGATCAAATAACATCACCATTAACATACTCAAAGGATTTTATAGTCATATATTCTCTGTGTTACAGCTATGTTTTATTTATGATTCATGTCATCAAAAAAAGAAAAATAAAAATCACGCCATGGGGCTTCTGCTCTCCAAATCTCCAGCCAGTTTATCCCCCCCCACCCCACCCAAATTGTCCTCGTGTTTTACAGCAATATCCATAGCAATGAAGCGGGAAATCAGAAAAATCAGCATTGGGTGGCAACAGTTTAACGTTCTTCGCTACCTGGGACAATCCAGAGGCAATCAGTGGAGGCTCTCGGCGACCTTGCTGGAGCTGCAAATCACTGTGATCTGAATGAGAATGGTCTCTTCTTCAATAATACATTTACAGACTCCAGTGCATCCACGCAGCATCCTCCGGGGCTTCTCAGTAGGAACTAAGATTATTCTGGCACAAACTTCATTCTTTTTATCACAGGGCTTCCATCAATACATTCACAATTCTTTTAAAGCACACAACAGAGGGGGCAACCATGCCTCGTGCCCACGTCTATCTCTGAGCTCTCAGATAGATACATAAGCCAATAAGTTATAAAGACCTAAATAATGGTACTAACAGAAAACAAAAACTCCTGCCCAGGGTGTGCACGCATGGATACTCACATTCAAGAACTGTCATGGTAGAATTTAAATAAGAACAGCAGACAAATTCAAGCTAGACGAGGTGAATGGTCAAGCCAAGGGAGCAGAGAGGTGGCCATCACAGGTGACTCTTGGCATTAGCTGAAAATGACTCCCAGGCCATTCATGAAGTTTCCACAGGAGAAATCTCCAATAAAAAGCAATAAAATACAAAGAGTGTGTCCCCTTCAGACCCAGAGAGAGCACAACAAAGCCACACTCAAATGTCAGTGCTTATTTGATACCCAGAGCCCTGCTGAGTCCCCCAGCCAGATGCCACCACCCCATCCTACCCAGAACACACACTTTATTCCTGACATCCTCTTGAACCAATTGAATCCCACACCATGGAAACTATTCAGATCTTTCCCTCAGTAAGACGGCAAATTGCTGGGTGTTGTGATCATACACATAAGGCTATAGTGAGGATTCCATGCTAGCTTGGTACCAAGTATCATTGTCAGTGTGACTCATAGGCTTCTCATTTCCTCCTCAACTAAATAAAGCAAATATTGTTATCAGCACCCATCTTATAGATGAGAAGCTCAAATTTAACACACCCAACACTGCAAAGTGTCTACCTAATCCACATTTACCCTTTACTCAGTCATTCCATGTATTCCTGAATCCAGAAAGCTGACCCTCCCCACCCCCCTGGAAACTTGTTGGGACCACCAATTCTGTCAGGCCACCCAGAAGCCCAGATTGGACCTAGAGAAGGAAACATAAGGTGGGCTGCTGAGACGCGAAAGAGGAGCCATGAACTCCCACGGCTGACAGCCCAGACATTAGTGGAACCCATGAGAGCTTTCTTTCCCCAAAGCTGCAGTTCTATTCCTTGCTGTGGTCTCCATGTCTTTGGTTGTAAGAGATAAGGCAGAGTACCACTCACTCCAGGCCCCAAGGCATAGCTCTACACAAGGAGGACCTTATACCCTCCTTGGAACTGTGGTTAACAGGACCCAAGGTACCCTGGAACTCTACAGACTCCTGTGAAACACTTCGTCTCCCTTCTCCTGGTAGCCTTATTTCTGTGAGATGAAGCAGCGTAAGAAGCTGGTGACCTCTCAGTCTCTGGCCACCATCCCCTCCCACCGCCCTTTCTAAGCTATTGAGATTCTTCCATGCTACCTGCTGGATGACACAACCACCTCTCAGCATTATCACATCTGTTTTTCGGATCCCATTTCCTTCAGTTCTTGCTCCAAATAAAACCTAAGCCTGCTGCTTCCTTTGGAGCCTGTTAAAGGGCTGGACATGCTCTCCCCATATCTCTTACAATGTTGACTGGAGCTGGGATTTCAATCTTCTGCTTCTCATTTGTAGACTTTTTTCCTTTCTTGAACGTCCTCTCCTAAGCTTGGTCTCTTGCACTATCACACTGATCCAACCGACCAGTCCTTCTTAGAGTCTCACTCCTGAACCCCTTGCCCAATCTTCTCCCTCTTGCTCCCCTAAGATTTTCATTGTGGTACTTTTAGTATCTTACATAGGTGGTTGTAGTAGTTAAACTTGGAGGTCAAGTTTATTGGACTGAGAGATGCAGGGACCTGTGATATTACCAAAGCAAGTTTCTAAGTGTGTCAATGAGGGTATTTTGGCATGTGTGCAAGCAATTAGGGAGAAAGATGAAGCATCAAGGTGGATGGTATCACCTATTAGGCTGATGAGATTCAAATGGAGAAAGCCAGTCAGAGTTCTACCACTACCCATCAGTACTGGGGAGACAGAGACAAGCAGATCCCTGGGGCTCACCAGCCAGCCATTCTAGCCTGCACACACATGCTCACACAAGCACCTACACACGTGTACACACAAACACACCTCCATGAACATCTGTAATACACACTCAAGTTCTAGAAGTGTTTGAATTCAAAAGTTTTAAGAACATAGTGGCCTTAAAATTTTGTGATTTTCAGTTAATACCACCTTATTCTTGTTTTATTGATCCTTCCATGGCTCTGGGGTGGCATTGCCAACTGTCTCACGCATTTCCATCTGAGCCACATGTAAGCTATGCTATTCGCACTGTGTGCCTCCTGATGGCCCAGAATTCATTTGTTGTACCTGAGAACCAGCTTCCACAGAGTAGACCCACCAGATGGACCCACAGAACTCCTGCATGGTGGCTCTTCTACTAAGGGACCACAGGAGCATTTTCTGATTTGGGTGCTGCTGAAGTCATGGCATGCTGCAGTTGAGGTGACAGTTTCCCAGACCTCTAACAAGGTACAGTCACCTGATGTACTAATTCTGTAGTGTTGATCTAAGAAGGTTGGAAAGCCTGCTTCTCTGGCCATCCCAATTAAATGCATATAAGCCATTTATGTTAAAACTAGCCTCTTAAGTCACTGAGGTCTGGGGACTCAATGAGCATGGTGCCTCATCAACCAGTCCTGATTAAGCTTCTTTTAGTGTGGAAGAGACTGAAGCTATGACCATTGGCCGGCTCCATTCAGCAGGAAAAGGGGGGAAATCGTGTCTTCCAACCAAATGGAATATAGAAACAATATTAGAATAGGTTTAAACAGAAGCACGCTGTGAGGTATGCACTTTCAACGATGGTCCCCTTTAACAAGTGACCAAAGATTAGCAGGCAAATGCAAAGCCTTGCTACACAGTGAAGCCTTTGAACCAGACCCTTGCTGCAAAGTGGAGCGTTTGAGCCTTGGGGCTCACTGTAGGTAAAGGTAGCCAACAGAGCTACCGTAACACATGAACATGGGGTGACCACAGAGCTGGGTCCCCCAAAGTCTTGAGATTTTCAGAAATGCCACATGCCTGTAGAAGAGGGGTGTGAAATTAACAAATGTGAAAACTATTTGGAATGGAAAACCTCATTTTTCAGTTCTTTTTTCATAGAGGGAAAGTTCATTTGGCTCTGAGTATCAGTGGTTTCCATGTGTCCTCAGTTGCCTTCCTGCCTTTTGGTAGAGCGTTAGGGCAGTGGTGTATGGTAGAGCCAGCTGCTCAGCTCATGACCTCCAGGAAGCAAGACAAGAGAGGAAGTGGCTGTGGACATGCTCGGGATGACCCACCTTTCCCACCTCCTAAAGGTCCTGCCACCTCCCGCTAACCTCCCGCTAGCCTCCCGCTAGCCTCCGCTAACCTCCGCTAGCCTCCGCTAGCCTCCCGCTAGCCTCCGCTAGCCTCCCGCTAGCCTCCCGCTAGCCTCCCGCTAACCTCCCGCTAACCTCCCGCTAACCAAGTCTTCAGCAATTGGGCCTTCAGAGAACATTCAAAACCCTTTATTTTCTTCCCTTTTTGTTTCTTAATCTTCTGCATGTTTTAGATTGGAGTAAGAAATACATCGGTGTTCAGAATAAGCTACCTCCAAGCACCTGTGGTTACTTATTTCTTCCTTTTATTCAGGAAAAACTTTTTTATTTGTATCCTCATACTTCATTTTTAAAAAGTTTTTTTCACTTCTATTTTACATGTATGGATGTTTTGCCTGCATGTGTGCCTGTGAATCACATGCATGTGTTGCCTGAAGAGACTATAAGAGGGGTTGGATTCCTTGTGAGCAGCCATGTGGGTGCTGGGACTTGATCCTGGGTCCTCTGACCAAGCAGCCAATACTCTTAACTGCTAAGCCATCTCTCCAGCCCTTTTCATCCTTTGTTTCTTACAAATGTGTGTGTGAATGTAGATTTCCCATACTGTTGTGATTTGAATGTGAATTGACCCACACATGAATCCACCTCAAGCACCTGCACTTAAATACTTGATCCCCAGTAGGTGGTTTAGAGATGATGTTGTGGTGAGCGATGGTGTTGTGTTGAGAGGTGATACATTTAGGTATGTAGAAATATTGTGGCACCTTTAGGAAGTAGGGCCTGGCGGGAGGAAGCAGGTGACTGTGGATAAGCCTTGAAGGTGCAGCCTGGCTCCACCACTTCCCCCTCACCAAGGTCCCTCTGCACTAAGATATAATATAAGCTGTTCCATGAGCTCTGACTGCCAGAGACAAGGTCACCCCAGCCATGACAGACTGTACACTCTTCAAACTGTGGACCAAAATAAGCCCCCCTCCTTTAAGCTGCTTCTGCCACATGTTGTCTCACTGTAATGAGAAGAGTAAGTAATACACACAGTTCTCCAGAATACAATTATGATTCCAGTTGTATCATAATATCATAATAACTCACGGTTACTTCAGATCCCACAGGTTAAGAACTCAGTCATACAAAAGGCCCTGACTTCAAAAACAAATCACAAATAGTGGGCTCCCAGTTACTCATGCTTAGCTACAGATGTGGGGTTCCCCTGAGTCTCTTTCCACGTTCAGTAGTTTGTTATAATACCTCATAGATATCACAAAACAATTCAGCATAAAGATAAGCAGAGGAAAGACACTAGGGTGTGGGATGGGAGGCCTCTAACCTACAAGTGTCCACCCCTGTGGATTCAGGGTGGAACCTTCAAACTTCAGGGATTTTAATCAAGTCTTCTTCACACAGGTGTGAGTATGTATTAACTCCGTCTCCTTTCCCCTTCCCACGGGATGGGAGATAAGCCTGGGAGACCCAAGCTTCTTCTCAGGACTTGGTCTTTCTGGTGACCAATCCTTATGAAAAGCCCAAGAATCAATTCCCTAGTCAAACACAAGGATGTGCCTCTTCACAATCATCGATAGGATGGTGCTCCCATAAGGTGCTCCCACAAAGAAACAACAATGTTAACTGGTCTCCAAAACTGTGTCCAGAATTCGATGAGCTGCTAAATGTCTAGACAAAAGCCAACTTTAAGGGGCTGGAGAGGTGACTCGGCACTTCAGAGTACTCACTGAGCAATCATGAGGACTAGAGTTCAGATCCCAGTGCCCGCATAGCAAACAGGCCATCCTGCACACACCTGTACCCCAGCGGGAAGATAGACTGGTCGCTAAGGTTTGCTGGTTTCAACCTAACCAAGAAAATGCAAGCCCTAGCTTCACAAAGAGACCCTGCCTTGAAGAAACAGGTAGAAAGTAATAGAACAGTATACTGAATATTTCGTCTGGCCCTCTGTGTGTGCACACACAGATAAATGTGTGCATACACTCACACAGACATAAATAAATTACAAATATTTTTGAAACCAACATTAAAAACTGAAAATTTTAAATAAAAGAGTAATTTCTTTTTCTTTTTTTTGGGGGGGGTGGTTCGAGACAGGGTTTCTCTGTGTAGCCTGGGCTGTCCTGGAACTCACTCTGTAGACCAGGCTGGCCTCGAACTCAGAAATCCGCCTGCCTCTGCCTCCCAAGTGCTGGGATTAAAGGCGTGCGCCACCACTGCCCGGCTAAAAGAGTAATTTCTGACAAAGCATATACAGTAAGTGGATAAAATTCTCCATGAATTGTTCTTGCTGAGAGTTATTAGAAACAACTGTGTATGTACGTGTGTGAGGATAGAAAGTGGCCTACCTTATGCTAGACCAGCACTGCACCACTGAGCTACATCCCAGGCCCTGGTACTTATAAACATCTCACAGGATCATCTCATGCATTTTCACAGCTACCAATGGGTACTGTTTTCTGTTTTATAGACGGGGAGACTGAGGCTAAGAAGCAGTAACTAACCCATACAAGGTCATACAGCTAGACACCTCGGCGGGATGACCTCAGCCTGTAGACTTGGCATCGGCCTCTCCCATCTGCCAACTTTATGGCCTGATGATGCATCTCCTTGAAGAAGAAACAGAAGACACAGTAAGGTGATTGGCTTCAGATGCTTCTGCAAGCAGGGAGTGGTGACTCACACTTGTAATCCCAGAACTCAGGAGGCTGGAGCAGAAGGATTGCTGTAAGTTTGAGATCACCCTAGGCTACATAGTGAACTCCAGACTAGTTTCAACTATGGATCGAGACCTTTTCTCAAAAATAAATAAATAACATAACATAATGAAAATGCTTGTGAAGATACCAAAAGATCACACTGCCTTTGTGTAGATACAACCTTCTCTGTGTGTCAGTGATGTGGCTTGTTTGAGGTGGGTTAGGCAAGCCCAAGTGACTCACGTTTTGTTTTGGTAAATGGAAAGCCAGCATCTTAGTTCGTGTTTCTATTGCTGTGTTGAAACACCACAACCAAAAAAGCAACTTGGGGAGGAAAGGTTTATTCAGCTTACACTTCCACATCATAGTTCATCACCAAAGGAAGTCAAGACAGGAACTCAAGACAGGTAGGAAACTGGGGGCAGGGCCTGATACAGAGGCCATGGAGGGGTACTGCTAATGTCTTGCTTTCTCTGGCTTATTCAGCCTGCTTTCTTATAGAACCCAGAACTACAGCCCCGGGATGGCACCATCTACCATGTGCTGGGCCCTCCCCCATCAATCACTAATTGAGAAAATGTTTATGGCTGGATCTCACGGAGGCATTTCCTCAACTGAGACTTCTTCCTCTAGCTTGTGTCTAGCTTGGTGATGCTAGCTTGTATCTAGTTGACATGCAAAACCAGTCAGTACAGCCATCTACTCCCATCAGCTGAAGGAAGAGCTAAGCGATGTCTTGAAGCCAGGCCAGTTCTCAGGTTTGCCGGCTACAGAGACACTTCACTGGGTCATGCCCCAAGTGCTAGTGCTGACAGGTGTAGAGAGGCCCAAGTCATTAGCCCAGAATGACAGCACACTGAGGCTGTCTGCTTTTCAATCCTGCTGTCTATGAGGCTCATTCTTCATTGCCAGAATGACGGATTGCCTTGTGTCATTGGGGAAACACACACACACACAATACCCAAGGAAGATCAGCATAATCTGAAAAGTATGGGATGGCAAAAATGGGAGAAATCTGATTGCAAATGTACCTCCAGGTGGGGAAAATAAACTAGTTCTTATGTTTAAGCCAAAAAAGGGACTTTAAATGTGGTATTGAAATGGCACCTCTCCATAGGTAGGATCATCGTATAGATGCTAATTCTCAAGACAACAAGCCTGACACAGCCCACAGAGGGACACCAATGTCCCTGGATACAGTGCTCAAAATGCCCAGACTCCTAGGAGTGCAGAGAGATGGAAACAGCCAGGCAGCGAAGGCAAGTGGCTACGTGACTGGAAAGAAATGTTGGCTCCATGTTGACACTGGCCTCTGAGCAAGCAATGTATGCTATAGCAACCACAATTACTCAGATGCCTTAAGATAAAACTCAACTAGGGAAACTGAACTATGGGCTGATTTATGAGCAGTAACGATGACAAACTTATAAACGTTAATTTGTTGAGGGTCTAGTCGGTAGCAAAAACAACAGATATTTACAGATGGAAAGCTGACTGTTTAGGAGTCACTAACTGGCACCACAGCAGAGAACAAGAAGTCCCCAGGGAGGCTGGGTCCCATAGATGACATATGATTACCTCCAACGTACTTCGCCAGCCAACACGAGTAAAAGGTCAGCAAAATCAAAGGATATGAACATTGCCCCTGGTGGGCAGGTACAGATTTGCAAAATCATTTTGCAGAGATTATGGCTACAGGAAAGAAAGGAAAATGAGCTGACTTTCACCAATAAGCATGAAAGCTATCATCCAGATGAGACTTTTAAATATTTTTATACTTATATTTTACAGGTAGATATAAAAGCAGGTATGCATAGTCTCAGATATATTATTACTTATGAACTATACATAGCTATATATCATGTGCATGTAGATATACACTAGTAATGAACAAATGAGAACACTTGCCAAATAAGTCTAGGAAAGGAAGCTCAAAACCATTAGTCACCATGAAAAAGTAAATTAAAACAGCCAAGCACATTTATTTACCCTCCAAACAGCTACAATGGAAAAGTTGACCTCTGACCTCTACACACATGTTATGGCAACTACATGCAAGCATACATACATCGTAAATAAATGTAGTTATTAACAAGTTTTTAAAAATAGTCCAAATCTATGAAACGTTCATTAACGATAGAATGAAAAATAAACAGGGCATTTTTTTCACAAAAACCGACTGCTACAAATGTCCTAAGGACCAACACATTGGCGATTCTAAGACAGTGTTTCTGCTCTAGTTTGCATCTCCGCTGCTGTGATAAACACCACAAACAAAAGCAACTTGGAAAAGAAAGGTTTTACTCAGCTCACAGGTGTATTCTACCACTGAGGGAGGCAGAGTCAGGGACTCAAAGCAAGGCAATGGAGGAAGGCTTACTGACTTGCTCTCTGTGGCTTGCTCAGCCTTCTTATTCAACTGAGGATCACCTGATGGAGTTGGCACCACTCACAGTGGGCCTTCCTTCATCAATCAGTAATCAAGAAAACGGCCAGGCATAGTGGCGCACACCTTTAATCCCAGCGCTGGAGAGGCAGAAGCAGGTGAATCTCTGGGAAATCAAAGCCAACCTGGTCTACAGAGTGAGTTCCAAGACAGGCAGAGCTACAATAACAAACAGACCCTGTCTAAAGAATGGAGGGAAGGAGAGAGAGATGGAGGAAGGGAAGAAGGGAAGGAAAGAAAGAACAAAAGAACAAAGAATGATAGAAGGAAGGAAGGGAGGGAGGGAGGGAGAAAAGGAGGGAAGGAAGAAAGGAAGGAAGGAAGAAAGGAAGGAAGGAAGGAAGGAAGGAAGGAAGGAAGGAAGGAGAAGGAAGGAAGGAAGGAAGAAGCAAGAAAAGAAAATGCCTATAGAAAGATGCCCACAGGTCAATCTGATTCAGGCAGTTCCTCAACTGGGGTTCCCCCTGCCAGGCAACTCTAATTTGTGTCAAGTTGACAAAAACTAACCAGTACATTGATGAACAGCTAAAGCAAAAGATCTGGAAAAGTCTACTTGTATAAGGAATTCCAACACAGGTGATAGCCCCTTTGTTACAGAAACCATGACAGCCATTGATTGGTCAGTAGACTGGGTCATCCAGGCACAAGGAAGGCCTTTAGGGTTGTGCTTTTAGACTGTAAACCTTCAGCTATAACAAGGGCCTCTTGCTGTGTGTCATATATTATAAAGTACCAGAATAACAGTAAAAATTTCGTTGGTTTCAAAATGTACATCTGAGAAAGGTCTGGTTTTAACCCTTCCCAGGCTCTGCTGAAGAGGGATTGAACAAATCAAGAGCTACATCAGTGACTGGGCATCTGTTGGGGAGAAACAGGGGCCCAAGGCAGCCAGGACCCAGAGAATATTCTGCAGTTCTGGCCTCGCTAAGGCAAACCTGGCTTGAGTCTTGGCTTAGACATCCCTTTCCTCTGACCTTGTTTCTGCTCTGCTTCCTGGCCTCTGGGCATGAGGTTCTACTTTTAAAATCTAGTTGGCCCTTTCTAGTCACCACACACTATAGGACAGAGTCCTGCAAACAGGTCATGAGACACGGCTTAGAAGCACCTGCTTTCACCAGGCTGTAAGCAGCAAGGCCAATGGCTCGCTTCCGTTTCCCTCCACTTTTCTCCGTTTCCTGCACCTAATCCTTCACTGTCAGCACACTGCGGATCTTCTCATTGATAAAAATGAGATCCTTGTTCCCTTGGCTTGAAGCTGCCTGATGAGATTTGGGACAAGCTACCAGGGCACAAGGAAGGATATAAATAAATAGAACAAAGTCATTCAGGAGGGCTGTACCATCAGAAAGATAGTTAAAAAGTAAATCACTGCATTTCCATATGCGCAGGGGATATTTATCACCCCAGTCATCCAGACTGTGACCAAGAGTCTGGAAATAAGTGCCACAGTCTGTCCCATAGCCACACGAAAACACACTTCATTTTAACCCAGTGAAACAGTCAAATGTGACTGGCCCCTATCAAGAATGACAGTAAGTTAATCTTATTAAAATCATAGCAAAGTAGGTCACTGCAGCCTGAAAATGTTGCTCACACTAATCAAAAATCGGAAAGTAACTTTTAAAGATTTCTTTAATTACATGTATGTGTTTATTGATGTGTGGGAGTCTGAACATGTATGTGTTTATTACATGTATGTGTTTATTGATGTATGGGAGTCAGGACTTCCTGAAGGAGTTCACACTCATCTACCATTTGGGTCCCAGGGATCAAACTCATGTAACCAGGTAGGGCAGCAGGTGCCTACACAAGCTTTCTAGCCTTTATTTTTTACGTGTATGTATGTGTGTATGTGTGTATGTGTAGGGCTACATTTGTATATGTAGGAGTATGCTTATGTGTGTGTGTATGTATGGGAATATGTGCTTATGGGGGTATGTACATATGTATATGTGGGAATATACATATGTGTGCATGAGCAGGTGTATGTGAACATGTATGTATGGGGATATGTGTGTGTGTATGTGTGGGGTGTATGTATGTGTATATGAGTAAGTATATGTGTACATGTATATATAGAGATATATGTGTATGTGCATATGTGGAGGTATATGTATATGAATAAGTGTATATGTGTGGTATGTATGTGTGTGGGTATATGTATGTGTGTATGAGTAAGTATATGTATACATGTATGTATGGGGATATGTGTGTATAAGTATGTGTATGTGGGGAGTATATATAAGTGTGTGTGTGTGTGTGTATGTGTGTGTGTGTGTGTATGTGTGTGTGGAGGGGGTATGAACATGCCAGTGTGCATGAAGCCAAAAGAGGATACTAGAGTCCCCTGAACCTGAAGTTCTGGCTATAAGCTTCCCAGCACAGGGTGCTGAGGACTGAATGCCCACTGAGTACACACTCTTAACTGCTGCATCATCTCTCCAGCCCTGGGAAACTAATGTTTGGAGCGAAAATAAAAAGAATATGCTTTCAGAGACATAGATCCATTACAAAAGTTCAACGTCCATTGGCTTCACAGTCACCAGGGTCCATCCTTGTAACCATGTACGGCTGTGTCCTAGAACAATGTAAACAAAACCAGAAGCTGTTTGCCAAATAGAACTGCAGGAGATTAGGTTGGTGTCCTCATGTCCAATACCATGTAAACCAGTCAAGGCTCCAGTTAAATCCTAACGCAAACAGATGGAGGGTTACACATACATCTTCATAGGCCACAGTCGGAACAACTTCCCTACCACATTACTTAGCCTACAGTGCTCCTGCCTCCTGATGCGATGCCCTGAGTGCCCTCCAGTGTAATCCTAACACACTGGCTCTGAGCGTGCAGCCTCCCTGACACCTCAGAGCTCATCTCAAAGATCCTGGAGTCTAGTGTGAGCATCCCAGCTGAAGGAAAACACGTCCTTCCATCAACTATGTATGTAGGGTTGTATTCCATACTCTATATTTGTAAGAACAGCAGTATGGCCTGAAGCCTAGCCTTAACAGGTTTGATTACAGAGGCTTTTTTGCTTTTCTTCTTTTAGTGCAAGAGCTGGTCATGGAAAGAAAATAGAGAAAGAATGGAAAACAGGAAAGTCAGTAGGCGAATGTCTAAGGAATCCAACCCCATCTGCCTTTTCACATTGTGAAGTCCCAATAGCCCATGGGTTATGAGCAGCAACTGCTGGGGTGGGCAAAATGTGGGGCCAGCTGAATAACAAAGCAAGACCCTTCTCAAGAAGGAAAACCAAACAAAAAGAGGTCATCGCATCTGAGCATGCAAGTGCCGTGACTGGGATCACAAGAAGGGCTGCTGACTCAACCATGCAGTGATAGATTCCGACTCCTGGAACTTGCAAATATTTCCTTATGAGGCACAGTTAAATTGAAGATCTTGACATGGGGAGATTATCTTGGCCCCTAAGTCTGACCACGATTGTCCATATAGGGCTGAGAGAGAGGAAGCTTTTTTTTTTTAACATGTGTGTGGTATGCATGTATATTGTCCATTCTTGTTGGCATGTGTGTGTAGGTATACATGTGTGCACGTGGAATCAGGGGCTGATGTTGGGTGTATTCTCAGTGTCTTTCCTGGTGCAGGGAGTCTTGCTGGACCCAGTCCTTGCTTATTAAATTAGTCTAGCTCAGCAGCTTACCCAGGGGAATGACCTGCCTCTGCCTCTGCCTCTGCCTTCTGCTCCCCACTGTGTGCATGCATTAAAAACAGACATGCATACTCCGTTGCTCTTATGCATGCATAGCAAGTACATAATCTTCTGAGCCATCTCTCAGCATCAAAGGGAGATAACACAGAGAAAAGCATGGAGCCGGAGACCGGAATGACACAGCCACAAGCCAAGAAATGCTCAAATTCAGGCTGTGACCTCTTCTGGAACCTGCAGTGACTACACCCTCCCTGCTGCTGAGTTTCAGTCCCTGGCCCCAGAACTGTGACACAATAGAGACTTCCTGTTTAAGCCTTCAGTACTTTGAAACAGCCACTGGACAAGGATGTTCCAAAAGTAGCCACAGAATTTCCAGGAGGAGACAGAGACTGAACTACGTTGAGGAAGGAGAAAGCCATCAGGTGAATAGCTCAGGATTATGGCTATCAGAAAAAAAAAAATGCAAGAAGACTGGATGGGGAGGTAGCTCAGTCAGTAAAGTGCTTCCCTTGCAAGCACAAAGACCTGAGTTCAGTCCCCAGAACCAACTCACATAACAAAAAAAAAAGCCAAGAGTGGGTGGTGGACACATTTGTAGTATCAGTGCTGAGGAGGCTGAGACATAGAATTCCTGGAGCTTGCTAGTCAGCCAACCTAGCCTAGCAGGTGGGTTCTTGGCCAGTAAGAGGTACTGTCTCAACAAAACTATGGTTGATATGAGGAATAACATCCAAGGTAGACTCCAGCCTCTACATGCACTCTCACACACATGCATGAGCACTCTATACAAATATACTCACACACACACACAAAATGCAAAGGTTGAGAAGTGAGACTGAGACTCAGGGAGTTCAATATAGTTTTGTTGGTTTTTCATTCACGGTGAACGAAGTATGCCCATATGCATACAGATACATGCAGGTAAAATAGTCGTGCTCATAAAATAAGAATAAATAGTTTTTAAAAGTCATCTGACATATATTTATCAAGGTACTATCATGTTCAAGTGTGATGGTTTGTATATGCTCAGCCCAGGGAGTGGCACTATTATAAGGTGTGGCCCTGTTTGAGTAGGTGTGGCCTTGTTGGAGGAAGTGTGTCACTGTGGGTGTGGGCTTTAATACCCTCATCCTAGCTGCCTGGAAGTCAGTCTTCTCCTAGGAGCCTTCAGATGAAGATGTAGAACTCTCAGCTCCTCCTGCATCATGCCTGCCTGGATGCTGCCATGCTCCCACTTGATGATAATGGACTGAACCTCTGAACCTGTAAGCCAGCCCCAATTAAAAGCTGTCTTTTATAAGAGTTGCCTTGGTCATGGTGTCTGTTCACAGCAGTGAAACCCTGACTAAGACACCAGGTATATTCAAATGTCAAATCATAAAAACTTCCAGAGTTTTAGAGAAATAAGGTATGTAGCAAAGAGTTTCTTGTCCAGAAGGTGTTTATTAAGTAGCCTATAACAAACATCTTCATGGGAATCTAGCAAACGGTAGCAGGGTAGAGAAATGGCTCTGTTACTAAAGTGGTTATTGTGAAGTGTGAGGAGCCACGTACAGAGCCATAGACGGTGGTCCATGCCTATAACACCAGCACGGGGAGGCAGAGACACAAAGATGCTGGACACTCACCGGCCAGCCAGCGTCCAGTGTCTCAAAGGAATAGTACCTGGAATTGACCTCTGAGTTTCACATGCTTTGCACCTGTACACATGTACACACACACTAACATGTGCACACACCTACAAACAGACACAAAAATAAGAGAGATGAGAGTGACAGAAGACACTTGATGTTGACCTATGGCTATACAAGTAAGTACAGGTGAGCCTTCTGTGCACACATACAGAAGAGGTTACAGCAAATTATAGAGCAGTGGTCCTCAACCTTCCTAACGGTGTGACCCTTTAGTACAGTTCCTCATGGTGTGGTAACTCCCAATGATAAATATATTTTGTTGCTACATCGTAACTGTAATCTTGCTACTGTTATGAATCATAGTGTAAATATCTGATATGCAGGATATCTGACATACAACCACTGTGAAAAGTTCATTTGACCCTCCAAAGGGTCTATAAACCATATTGAAGTAAGAATTTAAGCAACATTTCTCAGAAGCAATTTGGCGATGAATACCAATAACCTTTCCAAAAAAGTTCAACATCTAATCTGAACCAAGGAAGGAAAAAAAATGCATAGGTGGCTCAGTAAGTGAAGGTAACTGCAGCAGCTGTGGTGGTGCACATCTTTAGTCCCAGTGCATGGAAGGCAGAGGCAGGTGGATTTCTGTGAGTTCAAGACCAAGCTCGTCTACAAAGCTAGTTCTAGGACTTCCAGGGCTACACAAAGAAATTCCATCTCGGAAAAAAAAGAAACAAAAACAAACAAAGCTACACAAGCTGTACAAAGGGACTCTGATTCCCAAGAGAACTGGCTTCTAAAAGATGTCCTCAGAGTGCAATGTTGGCATGTGGCATGCAAACACATGAACACATACACACACAAACACACACAAATAATCATAATTAAAATGCACAGGAAGGTAACTAGAGATTGGATCAAAGTGTTAACAAGATTGAGTCATTCACTGCACTTCCATAATATAACCAGATGGAGTTTCACTGCCTTATTCCTATAGCAGGATAAGCCAATGTTTCTGGCCAGCAGATGGCTCTCTCCAACTCTAGGACTCATGTCCAGACCCTTTCCAGCTGCAGTTCCTCAAATCCCTAGGGCCTCATTAACAATTGCATCCTTCTAGCAGAAGGGAGGAAAGAACGCAAAGAAAATGCACCTATAACTTCAAAGTCTTAGTCTTGAAATGGAACTGTTCACACCACCTTTGGTCATGTCTAGTTGCAGGTATGGGCAGAAAACATATCCCCAGACTATGGACAAAAAGAACAAGAGTTTTGGTGGACAGGAAGCCTTCCTTGCCACAAGGAGATTTAATCTTTATTTTATAAATGTTCTATAGTGAAAAGAGTATGTTTTAATAATCAGGAAGGAGGCAATTAACAGCATGAGAAGTAACACTCTAGAGAGAAAACAGGACTACACTGCAGGCATGATGTTCATTTCAGGACAGACAGTGAAACGGCACAAGGTAGAAACCTAACAATGTAACAGCACTTACTCCACTTTGGGAAATAGCTTCCCTCAATCACCCAGTAATTTAGAAGTTTAAATGGAACTTTTAAATTACCTACTTTAGTCTGTCAGATTAGAGCAGAGATTTTAATTGATGATATACAATTTGATAAAAAGGCAGGAGTATTTTGATATTCAGAATAGGTATACTCTTGCTTAGGGAATGTGCTGTCAGGAAGTTCAGAATGCCTTTGTCCCCACAAGTAGAGGCTAGAATTTATACTAAAGTTGGGTACAAATACAAAAGAGCCACTTTTATGTCTCTGAGAGGCTGGGAGTGATGGTTGGCCTTTTCTTGATAAAATAATTAGGAACAACACAATTTTGTAATTTCTGCTTATTGAAGTATATTCCAACACATGTTTGTAATAGAATACAATTTGGTTACTGGGCAAGGCCCCAGGTTCAACCTCCAGTACTAACAAAAGAAAAAAAAAAAGGGATACAATGTGATCTTTTAGAATGTACTATAGCGTGTTACTAAATGGTATAGAAAATGTATGCATTTTTAATGTTTGTATTATTTAAACATGTATAGGTGTTTTGCCTGCATGTATTTCTGTGCACCACATGTGTGCCTGTGCCCTCAGAGATCAGAAGAGAGTATGGAGTTAGAGATAACTGTGGGCAACCCTGTAGGCACTAGAAATCAAACCTGGGGCCTCTACAGGAGCAGCCAGTGCTCTTAACTGCTGAGCCATCTCTCTAGCCCATGTGTCTACTTTTTAAACAAATCCCAAATAATATGCACAGTCATTAAAACATACATAATATTTAGAAGTCAGGGAAAATATACACTAATATCATGGTTATCTCTGGGTGGGGATGGAGGATAAATATCTTTTTTTTCTATTGTTTGAAAATTGTTTCTATTATTGGAAAATCCTCTTTTCTAACATCTCAACAATAAATGCGTAATACTCTGAAATTAGATTTAAAATAATTTACCTCTATCTTATTAATATTTGGGAAATTCTCCTGATAATATGGGGGAAAAAGCCATCTAAAAAACTGTGCATAGATTCTAGTTGTGTATGTGCACAGTTACATGAACTTTCCCTAGGGAGACATAAGCAAACATCCAGTCACCATAGACCAAGTAGCAATAACAGACCAAAGTGACAGTTCCACACGTGTCTAGCTTTGGGAGCAAATACATTTATTGGACTCTTAGAGAACATAGATAGGGGGTTAAGGACAGAAGTGTGGGCCATTCCAAAGAGTCTCACCCCAGCATGGACCAGGACTTCCAGAGCTGCATAGACAAGAGTTCCCCTCTTAAGGGAGTTTCTAAAAATATGTCTAACAGAGGAGTTGTGCACATGAGGTGACCCTATAGCTTTGTTCTCTCTGCCTCTGAAACTTCAGCCTGAATGTAAACAACAGTAAGACAGTAGGGTAGAGGGCATAAATACAGCTCCAGCTTTCTGATGGGAAAGCCCAAAGATCATCCCTCAGAGAACTAGAAAGATGAATGAAATCAATCCAGAAAGCTGTTGAACTCTGGTCTGCCTCCAACTATGGCTCTCACCCTGCCCCCCACTAGGATAGCAATGACTATTGGCCTACACTAAGAGACAAACCACTGCCTCAGTGTCAGGCTGGACAACAGGAGACCTAACTGAACAGCACTGCAGACTCAGAAAAGCACTCATTACCGAGACTCCAACAGGCTCTCATGTTTGCAGCATAAACCCAGTGTCCAACTGCTTTCTCATGAAGAAAATACCAACATGTGCACAGAGTTTAAACTACTCTTAAAAGGCTCAATAGCCAAGTGGGCTAGTGAGATGGCTCAAGGGTTAAGAACATTGGCTGCTTTGAGTCCAATTCCCAGCAACCACACAGTCGCTTACAACCATCTATAAAGGGATCTGATGCCCTCTTCTGGTGTGCAGGTGTACATGCAGCCAGAGCAGTACTACCTTTTAAAAAAGGAATTGTGGGGGAGAGGATTGGTGAATGGAAAGTCTTTTAAAACCCTGTTTAAAAACACATTCGTGTTAGGTTTCAAACCTGGGACAAATGGCTGAGTTTCCTATTTAATATATTGAGGTGGTCTTGGCTTCGAGGTTCTCCCTGCATACCTCAGTCCCTACCTGTTACAGGGCCATCCTAGCTGGCATACCCTGCCCCCTACCTTGAACTCCCCAGCCTAGGGGGGCCCAGCTGCTCTTCCCTATATAATCCAGCCATTTTGGTTATCTGCTCTCTTTGTACCTTTGGACCTCCTGGCTGCTGCACCTGGTTCCCCCCCTCTTCCCCTTCCCCCTCTCCCCACATGTTCCAGCACAGGGTCATATCCACTATGAACTTTCCAGATGTCCCTGCCTCTGGCTATGTGCTCCCCGATATCTCCAATAAACCTTTCCTCCACCATACCTAGGGACAGTCACGTTTGCTTTCTTTCCTTTTTCTTTGTTTCATTCATCTAGTGCTAAAACCCAGGACAGTCAAGTTTGTTCGTTTCCTTTTTATTCTTTTTTTTTTTCTCATTCACTTAGCAGTTGAAAAAGAGATGACTGGCAGCGGAAGCAGGGTTGGAGGGGTTGGAGGGACTCGCCTGGAGATGCCGCAATGAGGGCGTCACAAGATGTGTCTTAACCACTCTTATTTTTGCTGTGATGAAATATCTCCCAGAAGCAACTTGATGGGCTCACAGTTTGAGAGGTACAGTCCATCGTGCCCCACAGCAGTGCGCAGCTGCACAGCAGCGGGAAGTGTGGCTGGTGCTCCTTACATCCTCACAGTGCAACACAGAGCAGAGAATAGACACCATGCTAGCTGATTATAAACGCGTATAGACCACCCATACCACCCATAATCCACTTCTTCCAGCAGGGTTCTACCTCCCAAAGGTTCCACAACATCACAAAACAACACCACAAACAAGAGACCAAGTCCTTTTAGTTTTATGTTTTTGTCTGCCTCTCTCTCTCTCTCTCTCTCTCTCTCCCCCTCTGTGAATGTATACATGTTGTGTGTGCACAAGTGGGTGCAGGTACATGCACGCCTGTGTACATATAAGTGGATGGAGATCTGAGGCTGATAGTGGCTGTCTTCCTCACTCATTCTGTTTTAAGGTTCCTAATGCTACAGCAAAAACATCATGACCAAAAAAATCAAGTTGGGGAGGAAAGGGTTTCTTTGACTTACACTTCCATATTGCTGTTTCTCACCAAAGGAAGTCAGGACAGGAACTCGCACAGGGCAGGACCTGATGCAGAGGTCTTAGAGGGTGCTGCATTCTGGCTTACTTCCTATGGCTTCCTTGGCCTGTTTTCTTATAGAACCTAGGATCACCAGAACCACCCACAATGGGCTGGGCCCTTCCTCATCAATCACTAACTAAGAAAATATCCTACAGCTGGATCTTATAAAGGCATTTTTTAAAATTGTTCCCTCTTTTCAGATAAGTTTAGTTTGTGTGTCAAGTTAACATAAGACTAGCCAACACCCACTCTCTGCCTTGTTTTTCAAGACAGGGTTTCCTCAAGGAATCTGAAGGTCATCATTTCAACCAGACTAGCTGACCAGCAAACCCCAGGGATCTTTCCCTCTCGTCAGCACTAGGATAACAGGTGTGTTCCATTATGTGGGGCTTTTAAGTCTGTGCTGGGATCCGAAATCAGGTTCTCATGCTTGTGAAGCAAACACTTTACCAAGTGTGCCACTGTCCCAGCACAGGACCAAGTGTTTAAATACAGGAGTCTATGGGGGGGACATTCATGTTCAGGCTACTACATATGAGAAAGACATTCGTGCTATTAGTATGAGCTAGAGCAAGGAGAATATGCTTTGAAAAGTCCCATGACCAAAAGGCCTACTTGCAGTCTCCCCTCTGGGATCCAAGAAGAACCATCTAGTAGGTATTTTCTTTTTTTCTAGATATTGTACTGAGCATGTTACAAGCATTATCTTAACCCTGAGAAGTAAATAATATTGTCCCCACTTGACAAAACATGAAACCAATTAAATACATTATAATTATTTTCATGGTTGTTCTAATTACCCTAATTGGACTTAACTGAGTTCCATAAGATTGTACCTACCCCAGAGCATCTTCTAGGTCCAAAGAATCCAAGCTCCAATGACCTTAGCAGTATGCTTGTACTAGAATCCTTGATTCTACAACTGATAGACTGGCTGGTTGGGATTAAAATGTTTGTGAATGTATAGGTCCTGGCCATGGCTCTTAAGCCGCCTCTTAGCTCCCAAATCTCATTCAAGAAAAGACTGAGAGGGTTGAAGGCATTGTGTGTACCTGCAAAGCCAGTCTTGTTTCTCACTGAGATCAAGATGAAATTATTTCTGTTTCAGACTATCGATGACTTAGACCGACCTTACTGCTAAATACTTACTGTGATTTTTGTGCAGCAAAACATTCCAAGTTCAAAGTAAGATAGATATATCTTAGCGATACATGGCAGAGGGAAATCGATTTCTGTGTGTAAATGCTGAGGGCCCGTGTCCTGTCCTGTCCTGTCTCTGTCCTGTCCTGTCCTAAAGCACTTTAGGCAGCCCCATCGGAGCACAGCATATTCATTTCTGAAAGCCAGTGCTCCCTAGCACCCAAGTGCTTGGTACCCTGGGATGTTTTAGGCTGTCCGGGGAAAGACAGCACATAATCCATCTGGTTACAACATCCCAGGGAACTTTCAATGGGAAGACCACTGTGCTGGGCTGTGAAGGAGAGATGAAGTTGGAGTGAATGGCACCAGAAGGCATTCTGTGTATTAATGACACAGAAGGAAAGAGGGACAAGTGAGCCAGAGTTTGGAGCACAGGGACAGGGTTGCCTCCTGAAGTACACATGCCTGATCTGTGGAGGTAAGCACAATGCCACTCAAACCAGGTGGATCAAAGAAAAGGTGCAGAATTCATTTCCCATTCAACTAGATGTCAGGGCATGCTGCAGGCCACCTGCACTTCGCGTGCATTTGTTAGACATTTCCTTCTTTTCTTTCTTTCCTCCTGGCCTCAGCTATGCCGCCTAAGAGGCACTGGCCTCAGGCAGACTTTCTTATAGGGAACCTGACCAAAGGACTTCCTCCAGGTAACCTGATAGGTCAGATGACCAAAGTTCAGGAAATGCTCTCAGTCAGGTCCCCAGACATGCCATCTCTTGGGGACTTTGTTCTACAGGCATTGAAAAGCCATTAGATTATATGCATGGTGAGTGGCCTTGGGTTTAGAAAGGCCACTGAGCAAATAAGAGAGCAGCAGATGGGAGAAAGACTTATGCACACATCCTGGACCACGGAAATAGCCCAGAGCAAAGAGAAGTCTGAGAGGCTAAGAAGCATGCCCCACCAGCAGGAGGGAAGCTGGAGGGGCACATGAGGTTCTTGTTGGTTTTCAGCCACTCTGCACGGTGACACCTCTCACTGACTGAGCGGTGGGAGGGACTGCTTTCTGAAAGTCACATCTAAAGTTCTATCTAGTTCTTCACCACTAAAGATGCTGATTCTACTGCTACCTGTTTACAGCCTGTGTCTGCCACTGTGTGATTCTATCTCTCACTGATGTGGAAAAGCCCATTCTGAGGCAGCTTATCTCGTCAATCCCAACCTCCAGCTGTCCCTGAATTTCTGGGAATTGTCCATCTACTCCTTGCCAGTACATCCTGGTTTCCTGGTGAAGGGTGAATGGGTGTGCTCTCCCATTCTCTCATGAAGGCTCTCTGGTCTCACCAAATAAATCCATTCTAAAGCTGACAGTGTCCTTAACTTTCTTCTTTGGTCCTCAGCTCAGAGCACTATAATGTCTGCCTCCAAAACATCCAGGCTCTTTCTGTGTCCATGTCTCAGAGTGCAGCCCAGCAGCTTGCTAGTCTGCCCAGGGTGTCTGCTGGGAGAAATTCTAGGTCAATTGTTCCCTTCCTATATGTACTTCTGCCCCTACCCTCACACCAACTCCAGACCCTCCAACCACACTCAGCTTCTCGCCAACCAAGGTTTGCTGATCCATCTTGTTAACGTCTTGCAGTCTTTTCTCTTCATGCAGTATTTTATATCTGCACAGGACTGGGCTTCAGCCAACTCCAGTTTAGGTCTGTAGACAAATCGTGGAGGAAATATATGCCATCTTTCGAGGCTGTGTATTTGAGTTTTTGGTTGGTTGGTTGGTTGGTTGGCTTGGGCTTTTTTGAGACAGGGTTTCTCTGTGTAGCCCTGGTTGTCCTGGAACTCACTCTGTAGACCAGGCTGGCCTTGAACTCAGAGATCTGACTGCCTCTGTCTCCCGAGTGCTGGAACCAAAGGCCTGTGCCACCACTGCCCAGGGAGGCTGTGCATTTGTAAGAGTGAGGCGGGTTCCCTCAGATACCCTAAGGTCCAAACCTGAGCCAGAGCAAAAAGCTCTGCTACTAAAGTAATCTGTTTGGTATTTCGTGACTTTGGTTCAGTCTTTGATTGCTAGGGATGCTGGGACTTTGCCAGCATTTGTCAGTATCTCTGGTCTCTCTGCTGCTGCTGCCCCAGCTCCCTTCTACCCAGAGTCCTGTTTAGAACACACTGGGCTGGAAGCTGGGCTCTGTGAGGCCAGAGAGCATACTAAGCCACTTTCAAAGCTTGTTATTTTTGAGGCCCAGAGCTCCAGAAATGAATTCAGAAAGAAAATGAAAACCATAACAAGACAGATAGCCGGAGCACAGGCACCGCTAACAAAGGCCGTCAGTTGAAACCAATTTGGACAGCTCACCTCAGTCTCGGCTCATGAACTTCACTTTGCCTTAGAAAAACCTTTCAGCACAGTGTGCACATCGTGTGTGTGTGTGTGTGTGTGTGTGTGTGTGTGTGTGTGTGTGTGTGTGCTGTGTACATAAAACAGTAAAACTGGATTCCAGGGCTATTCAACATGAAAGCAGCAGAGGAAGCTTACTTCCTTTTATTGAAATGATATCTGTGGGTTCAACTTCAGTAACTGATAATACGACCAATAATAAGAATGGTATCTTTTCATGGGTCACTAAGGTGGCTAAGTAGGTTAAAAGGAGCTTTCTGCCAAGCCTGATGACCTGAGTTCAATCCTTGGGTACCATATGGTGGAAGGCAAGGACTGACTCCTCTAAGTTGTCCTTTGACCTCCATCCAGGTGTTGTGACATGTATCCCATCCTCCCACAAAAATAAATAAATGTAACTTTAAAATGTTAAAAAATACATATCTCCTGGGCCTTTGTCCAGTCCAGTTTTACTGTTCTATGTACACAGCACACACACACACACACACACACACACGATGTGCACACTGTGCTGAAAGGTCTCATGGCACAGGCTCCTAAGACTTGGAATCTCTTGAGTACTGTTCTGGTTTGCTTTTTCCTTTCTCTCTCTCTCTTTCTTTGTTTTTCCTGTAATAAGCACCATGGCCAAAAACAACATGGGGAGAAAAGGGTTTATTTCATCTCACACTTCCAAGTTACAGCGTATCATTGCGATAAGTCAGGGAAGGACCTCAAGCAGGAACTGAAGCAGAAACCATAGAGGTACTCCATCGAATGGTTTGCTCCCAGATCCACACGCAGCCACATTTCATATACATCTCACTGTACCTACCTAGGGATGGTACCACCCACAGTCGGCTAGGCCTTCCTACATCAATTAGAAATTTGGAAAATGCTCACATGTGTGCCCACAGTCCACTCGAATGGATGCAAGTCCTCTGTTGAGAGTCCCTGTTCCCAGGGGTGTCAAGCTGACAACCAAGATTAGTCATCACAAGTACTCGTGGATGCTAGAGAAAGGATTGGTGGCCAGAACTCCTCAATTGTATAAAGATGCTCAGGCAAACAGCCATACAATAAAAAGGTAGGAACGCTCATCCCTTATCTCCCTCAGAAAAAAAAGAGAGTGGCTGGAGTTGAGTTGTCACATCAGTCAACTCTCTGTCACTATGACAACATGTGTCAGATAAAAATGTTATAAGGAGGAAGATTTCTTTTCAGTTTCTCAAGTGTCCATCTCTGGCGGCAACCATTCCTTTGGAGCCCGTGTCAAGGCAGTTCAGGCAGCAGTGAGTGTGTGGCAGAGTAAAGCTTCTCACCTTAGAGGGCCCAAAAAGGAAAGACAGAGAAAGGGATTGGGTTCCTGTCTTAGTTAGGGTTTTATTGCTGTGAAGAGACACCATGACCAAGGCAACTCTTATAAAAAAACATTTAATTGGGGCTGGCTTACAGGTTCAGAGATTCAGTCCAGTATCATCAAGGCAGGAGCATGGATGGCAGCATCCAGGCAGGTGTGGTGCAGGCAGAGCTGAGAGTTCTACATCTTCATCTAAGATGGCTAGTGGAAGACTGACTTCCAGGCAGCTAGGATGAAGGTCTTAAAGCCCACACCCATAGTGACACACCTACTCCACCAAGACCACACCTACTCCAACAGGGCCACACCCTCTAATAGTGCCACTTCCTGGGCCAAATATATACAAACCACTACAATTCCCAGTCCCTAAAGAGTTAACTTAATCCCACCTTAAAAAGGCTTCACTATCTGTCAACAGAGCCACTGGCTAGACATAACTCATTAATACTCGTCTTGAATGATATATATACAAGCCTTAAATCATCAATAATCATTCAATTAGCCAGGGTATAGTAATGACAATTTTGGAGTTTTGCTTTCTTTGAAAACACAGAAATATTATGGAAATATTTTCATTTTAATCCCAAGTGTGGGCTATGGAGCTGCTTCAGATTGTCCACAGCAGCTGACTATGATTTGCCTTGTGCTCTAGCAGGAGCTTGATTTTGCCAGCTGCAGATGGTTTCTGCTATTGGGTGACGTTTGAAATTCTGGGGACTTTTCAGAGGGTATGTAAATGCTAGGGCCCCCAGACTCAGTATAGGTTGTGGGTTGATGGTTGCTTGCTGCTGGTTTCTGTTGTTTGTGGTTTGTTAAGTAGTCATGGGCAAAGAAGAAACAACAAGAAGAAATTAGACATCCTGATGATGAAGCTCAAACTTGCCCCAAGGAACTCACTTCCCCTAATCAGCAGGAAGGAGTCTAACGACAGCATCGCCCCCTTTCCCTCTCTATCCTTTTTTCTCTCCTATCTAATGTTAGAGAGTTGAAAGTGTGGAAAACAAATGGAGAAGGGTGGAAGAAAAAAAGAACCCACAAAGTAGCTAAGACATGCTACAGCCACCATAAAAGCTCAAATGAGCCAGGAGGTGGTGACACACACCTTTAATCAAAGCATTCAGGAGGCAGAGGCAGGTTGATCTCTGTGAGTTTGAGGCCAGCCTGATCTACAGAATAAGTTCCAGGACAGCCAGGGCTACACAGAAGAATTCTGTCTTGGGGAAAACAAACAAACAAACAAACAACACCACTATGTCTGTATAAATTTAGGATTTACTGCTGTGAAGAGACACCATGACCAAGGCAACTCTTATAAAGACAACATTTAATTGGGACTGGCTTACAGGTTCAGAGGTTCAGTCCATGATCATCAAGGCAGGAGTATGACAGCTTCCTGGCAGGCATGGTGCAGGCAGGAGCTGAAAGTTCAACATCTTGTTCGAAGGCAAACAGGAGAAGACTGGCTTCCAGGCAGCTAGGACAAGGTCTTAAAGCCCACACCCACAGTGACACACTGTTTCCAACAAGCCCACACGTCCATAGTGCCACTCCCTCTGCCAAGCATATTAAAACCACTACAACCACCATTAAACAAACTAGAATGAACAGGACTCTGAGAGTTTATGTTGCAGAACATGTAGAAGGAAGAATGTCCAGAGAAAAAACAGAAGCTCTAAGAGCCTCACCCTCACCCTGCCGAGTATTTCCTGTATCAGCAGTGTCTCTGGGTCTCTCGTGACGTCCCTTATAATAGACTTGTAACTTTCCCAAGGTTTTGGAGATGTTCCATCCAGCAAATGACTATACTCAAGGAGGGGCTCATAGGAATCCTTAATTTTGCAGGAGCACAACCCACCCCGAGATCTGAGAAGGGCATCTGGAGTGAGTAGTCTTGTAGGACTGCACTCTTAGCAATGAGATTTGACTCTCCCAGAAGATAGGTCAGACAGACTTAGAGGGCCTCCTGTGGTGTTTGCACAAGAATGGATTGTTGGTGACAATCCTCTAACATGCTTTAGTGACCAGAGGTGAAGGATTATGCTGAGTATTGAGAGCTCAGGAGAAAACACTCGATTTGTTCCACTCCAGCTAAACAGACATTCCCAACTTACTGTGTCAAACACTAAATTATTTCTTTACAGTCCCTCCTCAACAAGATCCTTACTGTTGAGGCTTTGCCTTTTCGAGTCTGGTACCACTCTCCATCCAACTGTCCAGGCCCTGGTGACAATCACCCAAAAATTCTTCCAATTTCCAAGCTATAAGCCATTTTGGTGTCCTGACAAGTCACCTACCTCTAAAAGTGATGAAAATTCACCATCTTCATTTCTATTATCTACTGAATATAGATGATAGTAAATTATTGGCAGTAAATTAAGAGGTATTCTGAAACTATTTTGGGTACAGTACTCAAAAAATGTTTGGAAGTCATGCATTGTCCCTCAGGTTAAAGCTGGGACCCTTGGGAGTGATCAGTCTTGAGGGCAGAAGCCTTATAAATGTGATTAGTGCCCTTATGAATGAGGCCTGAGGAAGTTTGTTATCCCCTTCTACCAGGTTAGACATCACAGAAGGTACCACCTATGAGGAAGTAGGCTCTCAACACACCTTAGATCTGCTGGGGCCCTAATTTTAGACTTTCCAGCTTCTAGAATTTCAAGCAACAAATTTCTGTTGTTTATAGGTAACCCAACCTAAGGTATTTCATTATACTAGTTCAAACAAAGACACTACATATGCTATTGTTTTTCTAGTTGAGTCCTGTGGGTTGACTTGTGTACTGTTAGTTTTCCAAGTGAGATATATGCCGAAGACAAGGATAGAGGTGTAGCAATCTCACTCCCTACTCCTAAAGAGGTCCACAGAAAACTGTGGTGATTGGTGTCAGTGGTTGTACAGAGGTAGCAAGGTTGCATATTGCAACGGGGAGAAGAATGTCCTCAAGAAATTCTGGATCTTAATCACTGTTAACGTTGTTGATGTGCCCATGCAATCAGTTAAGATGAAATCAGTTTACAGGAGGATGGTCCCTGAATCTATATGACAATATTGTCTGTAAAAGGAGAAGGGCATGCAGGGGTGGAGCTAGAAAGATGGTGTGCTTAGTGTCTGTTGAACAAGCATGAGGACCCGTGTTCAGGTCCCAGCACTCACAAAAAAAGCTGAGCATGTCTGTGTGCACGCCTGTAATCCCAGCACCGTGAAGTGGAACAGGAGGATTCCAGGGACTTGCCAGCCAGCCAGTCTAGTCAACTGCTGAGCTCCAGATTCACCAAGACATCCTGTCTCAGAAAATAAGGTAGAGTGATAGAGGAAGACACTGGGGGTTGACTTCTGACTTCTATGCATGAATTCACAGGGCACTAAACACACACACATAGTGTGCATGCACACATGCATGCACATAGCACAGAGGTAAACAAATACAAAGAGAAGAGACACAAAGAGAAGGCTACCTGGAGGCAAGTGCTAGAGTCCTGCACTTATGAACCAAGCAATGCTGAAAGTCTACACAGAGGGCAGGGCCCTCATCAACCCTGACCCCTGACTTGGGACTGGGGGAAAGGAATTTCTATCATTTGAAGCCCTCTTTTCCACAGTGCTTTTGGTCCAGCAGCCTTATTGTCCATCACTTGGGTAACATGAGAAGATGAATGTGTCTCAAATGAAATCCACCTCTAGGATTTGTAGTGTCTGAATTGTCAGAGAGCATAGAGTACAAGACAGCAAAGGAGGCAGGGAACCAAGACACAACTAAAGTAGGTCCAGTCTGTGAAGGCAAAAATAACCTAAGCAAAACCCCCAGGTTTCATCTGAACCAACTTCACCCGACCCTAGAACAAACATCAGGCCTATTTGTTTCATCAAGTAATGAAATTGCTCATTAAACTTTTGGTACCTCATTTGGGGATTAGGAAAAGAAAATCACATTATAGCAATGTCAGAGTGTATTCTCATGGTTTATTTTAGTGTCTGTAATGCTTCTAAAAGTCAAGTGCTGGTAATGAAGTTACATCAGCCTTTCAGGACATCTTTGAACATAAACTGCATTAGCTCCGACATCTCCATTGGTTCACCAAGATTAATGGAATTGCCACTACCAGAAGCCCTGGCTTCCTAAGAAAACGAAGATCGTCTTTTTCCAAATGCTATCAATGATGATGCTTGCAAGCCCTGTAATGCAGCACCAGAGAATTTACATTTTTATGAGTGATTTTTACATGGGTTTTAAGTTAAGCAGCACTTTGAAAGAAAATCCATCCGGATTTTAATTTATTAGAGAGGTGAAGAGTGGGCCGTGGAAAGAACACAGCCTGGGGTTGAATCCGACTCAGACTCTGCTCGTTAGCTGGTAGACACTGGGCTCACTTCCCCCTCACCTGTAAAGGAAGAGTAGGAAGTGAGGAATGGGGCTGTTTCCATGATCCTCTCATGCCCATGAGGAAGTTCACTATTATTCCTCGGCAGTACATTTGTACAGGTTCAGTCTCATACTTGGTTTGTTTCTTTTCTTTGTTTTCTTTTCTTTCTTTGCTTTGGAATTTTAAGATAGGGTGTCATATAGCCTAGGATAGCCTCAAGTTGATTATGTATTAATAGCTGAGGGTGGCCTGGAACTCCTGCCTTCATTCCTAATTCTGGGATTACAGTCATGTACCACCAAACCCTGTAACCAGACTTCAGTTACTTTATTGAGGTCTTTTTTCTCCCACCCTCTCCACCCTTCCAACCTCCCAACACTAGGGAGGAGAGAAGTAAGGTTAGAAGGGAACAGGGTCGGGGCATAGGTATTGTTAACTACTTCCTGCTGATTAGGGGTGGCAAGTTCCTTCGGCAAGTCCAATAAACATCAGACAGAACCAGCAGCCAGCAGGAGAAGCAGCAGACACCACCTTGGAGCTCTGGCATCCGATATTCTCTGAAGAGTCCCGGGATTTCCAAATGTAAACTATCTTCAGCTGGCAGAGTCACACCCCTGCCAGAGCACGAGACAAATCAGTTAGCTGTGGTGGACGATCTGAGACAGCTCCATATCCCACACCTGGGATTAAAACAAAAACATATTCTCATAACATTTCTGTGGTTTTAAGGAAACCAAAACTCTCCCTACAACAGCAGGCTCACTTCTCATTCTTCTCTGAGGCACTACCCCACTTCATAACTCCCCAGAGCCTCTGCATGCTAACCAGGCCAGCTAGATGCTGGCACCTAGAGGAAAGACTCCTGAAGCAGCCCCTGCCATGGAGGCTTCTACAGTTCAAGTCCGTACGTTTGCACACTGCATAATGCAGGAGACAAGGGAAGTCGAGCTCCACTCAACCACGACACCCACCACACAATCCCAGCACTCTGAGGCAGCACCACTTCCTGACTGCACAGGCTGCCAGAGGGGCCAGCAGAAGCCTCCCTCGGACAGCCCTCAGCCTCAGACTGTGGGAAGCTGCCAGGCTCCTCCTTTGCTCCAAAAAGACTGTAACAGGATATACTTATTTTTGTGAAAAGACAGGAAAACAATGTACTTATTTTTATTGTTCTTAATGTATTTCTATTATTGCTATTCTTAAGAACTGATGAACAACTTACAAGCACATGAACTTAGGGAACTTGCAGACCAAACAGCCCAGCTATATCAAAACTCTACTGCAGTGGGGAGATAGCTGGGAGAATTGGTGCATAAATAAAGAGGACTTGAGTTCAAACCCCCAGCACCACACACAAAGTCCCTGCTGCACCAACTGGGCGGGGCAGGTGGAGACAGTAAGATAGCTGGGGCTTTCAGAGAGAGACCCAGTCTCAAGGGAATAAGATAGAGAGCACACACTCAGCATCTTCCTTTCAACTCCACTTGTGTGCACTGGTGCAATCATACCTCCTGCTACATATTATACACACCACGCGCACGTATGTGCACACACACACCCCTACTGGGAAGGGACAATACTTTATCACAGAACAATTTAACATGCTAGTTGGTGTTGAGTTTTGGTCTTTTCCTATCTGCTGCAATGGTAAGTGTGGGCCCCCAAGAACTGGTGGTCCCAGAGATGAGAGTTCATACGTACACTGTACATCTTGGACGCAAGTTATTTCTGATTGGTAAAGATGCCAACAGCCTGAGAAGAAACAGGTGTGGTTTAGGTTTCCCAGGCTTGGGGCTAAGGGCCCTAGGGGCTTTTGCCAGCCTTATACCCATCCACCTTGGGTCAAGGCTAGGCCAAGTTCCATTCTCCACCCACAGGAACATTCTTGAGTAAAATATTCTCAGAATGTACTAATAGTCACCTAACCCTCTAGAAAGTCCCAGGTAGAGTTCAAATTCATGTCATGCTAGCCAATAGATTTAAAGGTCAATATGCTTAGTCATTAAGTTTGAACTGTAACCTTGCTGATATAACCTATGCCCCTAAAAAGTATAAAAACTGCTTGTAATAGCCATTTGGGTCGTCCTCTAGTAACCCACCTTGAGGGACTAGTAGATTGAAGATCAACCTTGATGGGCCGTAAAATAACCTCTTGCTTTTGCATCGATCTGCATCTCAGTGTCTCACTCAGGGGCGTCTCCAACTAAGTACCACTGGCTGAGGGTCAGGGTCTTACAGGGTCAGACAGAGACCGCAAGGGAGAAGTAGGTGCAGGACAAGGAAGAAGCCGCCATGGGTTAGGAGTTAAGAGAACAGTGGTCCTGACGGCTGGCCAGTTGGAGTTAAGAGTAGCCCAGATGAAACATAGCAATAACTCAGGGTTATTGTTAGGAAAGTAGATTCTAACAGCATAGAGGGTAGGCAGCTTCTCAGCTTTTGTACTGTTTAAGGCTTTTTTGTAAATATAACGGTTGTGTGTGTATGTTTTATCCGTGAACTAAATGGTCGATGGCAGGGTCAGGATTAAATGTTTCTACAAGTTGGAGTTTAGATTGTTCGGCTTATGCATTAGTTTCACAGTTTGTGCCTCCATCAGTTTCATCTCTGTTCAACATCTGCAATTTCATACCTCCATTAAGAGAGGCTACTTCCATATGCTCCTTACACTGAGGTCAGCCTCCGGTTGAGCCGATTCCCTCAATCTATCTTTTAGGAAGTGAGTTTTGTGATCTTCCCCCAAACCACTCATTATAAACCCAGCTTCTTCATGAAGCAAAGGCAAGAGTTTCTAGAGGCTGGGCTGAGGCTTCGATCCTGCCAATGTTTGGTTCTTCCTCTTTTCTTAAGACCTAGGAAGGATTCACTGTGATGCCTCTGAAGTCTAAGCCCATCTTCTTCTGATCCTTTCCAAGGGAATCTGGAAATATGTCTACACAGTCCATTTTTGTTGCTGTTGTTTTTAGACAGGGTTGTGCCATGAAGAACAGATTGGCCCTCTTCTTGCTATATATATTAAGATAGCCTTGAGCTCACAGCAATCTTCTGCTTTAACTTTCTGAGTGCTGGAATCACAAATACACCTCCATACCTGCTTTTTTTTTTTTTTGGTCTTTTAATATTGGTAGAATGAGACAGGCTAGGCTGACTCCATGACAGGCTTCAAATTGGCAGTTCAGGAACCTAGGCCTAAATCTGTTTCCAAGAACTGGGCAAGTCCAGGCCTCAGAAGCTGCCCTGCCACCTAGCCCGAGGCAAGGACAAGGGTCAACAAATTTCAGACTTCCCCAGCAACAGTTTCCAGCGCACAAACACACACGCACACACACACCAAACACCCCAGCAATGGTTCTGGAATGTCCCTAGAGATAAAGTCAATAGATTAAGATAGAGGGGGTCACCTATCCCTGGAATTCCCAGTGTGCTTTAAATCAGGCCTGAGAGCTTATTCCATCTTGGAACATGGTAGACCCCAGCATACTGGATATCTGCAGAATAAAGAATAAAACACTCTTTGAGTCCAGGGTATCAATCATCAACAAATCATGGACCCTTACAGAAAGTAACTTTTTGATTAAAAAAAAAAAAGAAAAGATGCAGTATGTATGGGCTCAGAGAACACTGAGGACGGATTCAAATCCTCATTACCCACATAAAAGCCAAGATGGCTGCATGTGCCTGTAACCAACCCCAGCACTGAGGAGCAGAGAGGGGTAGATCCAGAGAATGCATTGGTCAGCTAATTTAGTCGAAGGAGTGAGCTTCCGGTTGAGCAAGAGACCTAGTCTTAGAGATAGTAAGGCTGAGAGCAAGAGGAAGATACCTGTCATCTTGCGCTGGACAGTGCATTCTCCTGAAAAGGCATATACAAGCAGTTACACACCACACAATATAACCATACTCAAGCACATGTGCGTACGCACACACAGCATACAGTAGCCTAAAACTATAGACTAAAGCTTCTAACAGCAGATTTCTACTATAAAGTCCATGGAAAATAACCCGACACCCTCCCTTCCCAGAAGGGTGAGGCCACACGGTCCCAAGAAAAACCACAAGATTCCTCCCTTTCCAAAAAGGGTGAATACACATGGTTCCAAGAAAAACCTTGGGTTATCAGACATATGGAGCCATCAGACAACAGATAGCTCCTCGTTAGAGGGTCCCCCACAGCCCATCAATGCCAACCGACCAGTTTATCTCCAAAAACCCCTGCCCTGTTCAAAATGTATATATGCTTCTGCCCGAGTGCATTTTTGGTCGCTTCTTCTCCTGTGTGAGCAAGCAGCCCCAATGCATTGGACTAATTAATTAAATCCTCTTGTGATTGCAGCAGTTGCCCTCTCAGAGTTTTCTTCTTGGGGTCCTGGTAGTGTAGCCTTTGGGCTCCAAAGTACTTACGGCTAAACAAGTATTATAACAAGAGTAACAAGAATTATAAACTACATTTACCATTATATTTCTTATAGAAAAAAACATGTACAACAATTGGGACATGGTAGGTAGGTAGGTAGGTAGGTAGGAAGGAAGATAGACAGAAGACAATCAGCAACTGAACACCAGGAATTGCAAATCAGTGAGCCTATCAAGAAACAAGGTAGGCACTTCCTGCTCCAGATTACTGTAGACAGGTTACAGATAAAGTCAAGGGAGGGCAACCCAGGCCCTAGCTAGTGGTCTGCATTAAAGAGACAAAATTAGGAACCACTGTTAGTATTCTCCACCTCCACAGCCATCTGGCAACAGCCAGGTATGCTCCTCCCCACAGTACCTGGCAATAGCCAGGTAGGCCTGCCCGCTATAAAAGGGGCAGCTTGTCCCCTCCTCTCTCTTACCCTCTTGTTCTCTTGCTCTTGCCTCTAGCTCCTCTCTGTCCCCTCACCCCTCCCCCTTCCCTTCCCCCTCTCTCCACATGGTCATGGCCAGCCTCTACTCCTCTACCTCTCTACCTCTCTCTTTCTCTCTCTCTCTGCCTCTACTACCCTCCTGGCTCCCCTCCAAAGGGCTTGGCTGCCCGAGCATGTAAGGAAGACTCTCTCTCTCCTCTCTCTCTCTCCTCTCTCCTCTCCTCCCTCTCCTCTCCCTCTCCCTCTCCCTCTCCCCCCCCTCCCCCCCCCCTCTCCCTCTCTCCCTCCCCCTCCCCGTCTCCCTTTCTGCCCCAGACCTGTAAAGTGAGTGCTAGCGGTGCCCTCCACCACAAGAACAACTAGCATGAACTTTGCTGTGATACGGGACGAACTTGCTTTTCCTTGCCCACTGCAAACTCTAGCCACCAGAGGCACTGGGCAGTGACTTCCGGCAGCTTGTAGGAAGTCCCCCCTGCCACAGACCTGATTCGAAGCACCTGTGGCTCACATCCACAATAGGATAGGAAAGACAGGATAGGAAAGACTCAGTCTTAATAGATTTTTACTACTGCTATTAAATTCTATTTAGTTACAACCAATCCTTATGGCTCTCAATCTTGTCAGAAGTCTGCTAATAGTATATTTAAGTTTATGGCCAACAGAATTCCCAAAGCCTCTAACAGTTGACCCAAGATGGTTTCAGAAGACTTGGACACCAGACACCTAGAAGATACAGCATGGATTGTATGCGAACAAACGCAGTGGACTAAACTGGATACTCTGAGTCAAATGACTTGGCTAAACCAAGGTAGGTCATTTCTCATGTTACGCGTATCCATTCCACAGAAAAAAAGCCCTGCGTCTTCTGCACTTGGAAGCCAAACTGACTTCACCCAAGAGACTATGGAGACCACGGGAACTGTTGGCTACTGGACTCTGTCATTCTTTAAAATAATATATAACTGGTAGATTATTGTTTACTCTTTCTCAGACTTCTGACTACATTGAGAGCTAAGCTTTCACAGATATTATCTGTTACCTCATTACCTAAACTCAGTTGCCATCAATTAAATGCTTCATATTTTCTCTTCTTGCTATGCCACTGTCCTAATATTATCTAAGTTCCTATAAACTTGCCTAACTCTAATAAAACATTCCACTATACGATCCAACAAAGGTTCATCTTAAAGACTGCTCATGTTCTTAACTCATGCTGTTATCTCTTTTGTAAACTTATAATCTACAGGAAACCCACTCAGATCTACCTCTCATGGGCCAAACAGACAACATCCAGATAAGTACATCTGCCTAAAGTTCCCACTTACTACCTATTACAAAGGGTGGGATCCCTCTGGGTTTCAAATGTATATCTTAGAAAAATTTTCTTTCTCCCAAATGTACTTAATCGTAATCCCTACATCTTGTCAAGTCCAGGCACATCCAGAACAGCTCCAGAGAAGCAACCTCCAGATGCTCCATCTCCTGTCACACACACACCTGCTTCTACTGGACCTGTTCCTTCTGGCCTATCCTCAGATGGCTCCATAG
Organism: Mastomys natalensis; assembly: GCA_021653895.1. Taxonomy (NCBI): domain Eukaryota; kingdom Metazoa; phylum Chordata; class Mammalia; order Rodentia; family Muridae; genus Mastomys; species Mastomys natalensis. The sequence goes on from JAJTUV010000036.1 coordinate 1,374,368, forward strand.
ACCCTGGACAGCAGCAAACAGCCAACTCTTCTAAGTCCGACAAACTCCTCCATACCCATTCTTCTAGGATCCCCCTAAAGACACGTTGTCCCCAATGCTAGCATGAAGTAGCCAGATATCACGACGACCCTATTCCTGTTTCGCCATCACTTCTAATTTTTCTTTTCTAATTAAACCAAAACAGGAGACTGTTAGTATTCTGTCTAAACTCCACCTCCACAGCAATCTGGCAACAGCCAGGTATGCTCCTTCCCACAGTTACCTGGCAACAGTCAGGCCTGCCCACTATAAAAGGGGCTGTCTGCCCCTCCTCTCTCCCTTACCCTCTTGTTCTCTCGCTCTCTTGCCTCTATCTTCCCTGTCCCCTCCCCCTTCCCCACATCCTTTCCCCCTCTCTCCATGTGGTCATGATCAGCCTCTATTCCTCTACCTCTCTGCTTGCTCTCTTGCACTCGCTCTCTCTCTGTTTTCTCTCTCTGTGTTCTCTCTCTGTGTTCTCTCTCTGTGTGTTCTCTCTCTCTCTCTCTCTCTCTCTCTCTCTCTCTCTCTCTCTGCCTCTACTACCCTCCTGGCTCCCCTCCCCAAGCTCTGGATAAACTCTATTCTATGCTATACCGTGTGGTGGCTGGTCCCTCAGGGGGAAGAGATGCCTCGGCATGGGCCTGCTGAGACATCCCCTTCCATCATTGGTCCCCTTCCATCATTTCAACCACTAAGGTCAAGGAGGCCAGAGATTACAGAACAGAATGTGGAGAGAAGAGTTGCACAGAGCAAGCTCTGATGATCTGCACACCACCACAGAGCCATCCACGCTGTCAGGTGAAGAACAGCCAAGATACTAGCCAAGGCCCAAACAGGGAGAAGGCATAGTCAGGAAGTGTGCAGTACAAGCATGAGGCATGGAGTCCAAGAAGGCCCAGTGCCCATAGAAAAGCCTGCTCACTATAAAAGGGGCTGTATGCCCCTCCTCTCTCCCTTACCTTCTTGTTCTCTCACTCTCTTGCCTCTAGCACCTCTGTGGTGGTGTGTGCCTGGGATCCCAGCACTGGGGAGGCAAGCACAAGAAAAATCCCTAGGGCTTGCTGGCCAGTCACCCTTGCTGAATCAGCAAGTGCCAGGTCTCGCTGAGAGACCATGTCTGAGGGTAACCTCTGATATCCATACACAGGGCACACCTGCACACATGAACTTCAGTATGAACACGTAAAAACCTTCTGCAATGCCCACTCCCCCACACCAAAAAACCACTACAACCAGATGCCCCCCAAAACCCCTCTGAAGAATCACAAAGTCTCCCCAGAGTGGACTGGGATGATAATTGTACTCCTGGGAGCAGTGGAGTTGAGCAGGAAAGACAATTCCCAGCACAGCACGTGCTTGGAAGAGTTATCTCTTCAGAAATGGAGCCCTAGAGAGAAGGCTAATCATGGCCTCCCTAACAAAACTTTCAAAACCAAGTTTCAAAAGAAAGTCCCTGAGGAAACTCAGGGGGTGGGGTAGGGGGGAACTCAAGAATATCCTCAAGATACAAAAATTCTTACAAATTATATGTTACTGCATTTTACATTTAAGCCTGTAAAAGAGATAAAGAAAACAGAAAATTGAGTTGGAGATGCACAAACACAGTGTCTGAGGTTTCAGTCTTTAGCTTTAAAACACATTAGATGAGATTAATAGCAAATAAGAAACTATATAATCATGGGCTCAGGATGTAGTTCTGTGGTAGAATGCTTATACCCAGCATGCACAGGGTTCAATGTTCAACCCCCAGTACTGCAAGCAAACAGTAAAAGACAAAACAAACAAAAAGCTATAAGCATGTGGCACTCCATGACATTCTGGTACATGATAGACCACATACATGATGTTTCTTGCCTAAGAGTGCTTTGCTTAGTACTGAGCTATTGAGCACACATCAATATTTAAATATCAATACCTTTGATACTTACACACCAGTAAAAAAGCTACACTTTCATCTGCCTTATTAATCATAGAGTATTAATAAACTCAGAAAGAGAACAGTAACTCTCCATGAAAGATTAAGAGCCAGGTTTTTTGCTGTTGTTGTTGTTTTGGTTTTTGAGACAGGGTTTCACTATGTAACAACCCTGGCTGTCCCAGAACTCACATTGTATAATAGCCTGGCTTTGAACTCAGGGATTTACTTGCCCTCTGCCTTCCAAGTGCTGCAACTAAAGGTGTGTGCTGATGCCAACACCACCAAGTTAAGACCTAGCTCAAACAAATAAACTATATGCTTCTCATAAATTAATAATGTAAACATTAACATACTAAAAGTTTGAAATGAAATGGTGGTAAAAACACACAAATGCAAAAAAAAAAAATTCTCTCACATAGAATTTTTAAAATGTTAGTATCAGGGAAAGATTTCAAAGCAAAGAACATTACTAGGGAAGACAATGATATAAGGGTCAACTCAATGTGAATTATTTAACAGTACTAAACATTTACAAGCCAAAGAACAGAACTTCAAATAAAACAAAAATGAAACCAAAGACCCCTCATTGACAGTAAACAAACAAAATTAACAAGAATATAAAAGAACAGAAGTTAAACATTACATTCTTTTTAACAGGTGCATAAAGAACACTTAGCAAATGGAATTCATGGACCACTAAACAAGAATAATTAAACGGAATAAAATCATACAGATGTTTCCTAACTATGAGGAATTAAAATTTAAAAAAGGGAAAGAAAGATCTTTGGAAATGTCTAAATATTTAGACACTAAATAAGACACATTTAAATAACTCATGAGTTAAAAAACAAAACCCAAGGGAATCATGAAGTGTTTTGAACTGAATGAAAACAAAAACGCATCAGGATTTGTTGGAGGCAGAACATTAAAGTGACTGTACAGAATGGGTTTCAAGTCAAGGTTCCAATTCATAGTTTACGGGGAGAAAATAAAGACTAGAAAAAAAACAACAACAAAACTTCTAAATCTGTAACACACAAATGACAAAAAGAAGATGAAAACAACCTGAAAAAACAAGTTTAAAAATGATAAGACACAACAATAGACCTTACATGTTTACAGGAAATATACACAATTTCACACAAATAAGTTAATCAACTCTAAAAGCTTAAAAAGAACACAAAACAGCTTATTTAGAAACACAAGCAACCCTAAATCTACTTGTTAACACTGAATTAGCAATAACACACACACACAGTCAGTGATATGGCTCAGTTGGTAAACCCACCTGGCAACCTAATTTCTCTCCTCCTTTCCCTCCCCGCCTCCCAGATAGACATACACACACCCCACACTCAAAATGGCTTCACTAGGGAATTACAACTAACAATATAATACAAATTCCCTCAGAAAATTAAAGATGATGGAATACGTTTAACATATGCAATTTGATTAGCATGACCCTTTTACCACACTGAGAAAGGCAGATCAGTTTAAAGAAGGTTAATTAAGTAGCAACATATACTGAAATAACCCAGGGGTCAGACCAATTAAGTGTCTACAGAAACGGACTTCCCTCCAGTATTGCAATTACCTTTCTGCTGGAGGAATTTCATTCCTGACAAAGGGCAGGTAGAAATACTGGGGGGCGGCACAGGTCTGATGGTACAGCAGTTGGGTAGGTAGTTAAGGCAGAAGATCAGGAGTTCAAATCCAGCCAGGCTAAACAAGACTCAAAGCAACAGTTAACAAGGACCTTTCAGAGAAAACCAGAATCAAGAGTTAGCAAAGGTGAATGCATGTAGTATCAAGTCAGAAATTAATGTGGCAGAGAGAACTAGAATGGGTGTTGGTGAACTGAAGAGCTGAGGCACACACGTATCATAAATTGTTTGAAGAAAAAAACAGCTTATGACACTGTAAGCTATCCAGTATTATTACTCTAGAAAGGTAGGGTTTGTGTGTGTGCACGAGCATGCACGCATGCACGCCTGCCTGCCTGCCTGTGTAACAGACCTCACTCACCACCTCCAGTGGGCATACTGTTATTGTGGCTGATACTGTCAGAAGTGGCTGCTCCAACTTGGAATCCCTATATGAAGTCATGTGAAAGGGCCACATACTGTGGTCTATCTCTGCTATCAGCAAGCTTCCTACAAAGCCTCTCCAGGCCAGCATATGCCGCATAACCCATTGGATTATCTTTATCTGAGAGGACAGCTAAGACAGGGGCCTCCCTCATGATGGATGGGCCAGCCAAGCTACAAGGTCAGACTAAATCCTAAATCTACAGCTTGCCTGCACACCATGACATACAAGATTAGAGAATGGCTATTGGGAGTCTGTTCCCTCCTGCCATATAGGTCCTGGTGACCAAACTCGGGTCACTGGGCTTCTTGGCATATGCCTTTACCTGCTAAACCATCTCAGCAGCCCTAGTTAATGTCTTCTTAAGGATGTAGTTTTGGCTAACTGCTTCATCTGACTTCAGTGGCCTCCCCAGATAGTCCACTGACTGACCTCACGGAGAACTGTACTTCTCAAAAAAAATCAGAGAAAGTGTTTCACTTGCTGTTCAGACATGGTGGTAATTACCACTACACAAAAGTCTCCAGGAAGCTGATGCCATGAACAAACAGACTCAAAGCAGCTGCCACTTAGAATATCACCAAAGGCTTGGGATGCAAAGCCTCTATTAGTTAACACCCATGACGGGATTGCCAAATATACAAAAAACCTGTCTGGGTAGTCACTCTGAAGTCCGGAAGAGCAAATCACATTTCAGTTATAAAAACAAACTATAATATGCAAATACCTGCCTCAGAAGTTGAAATTACTACTCGACAGTGGAAGGATTTCAAGATTTTCATTTTATTAAAATTTTAGCAACATAATAGCAGCATCATTTGGTACCTCTTTACTAATACCATGTAAAAGCAGTTCTACTCAGAGACTCACACCTAGGCAGTATCTTTAGGCTTGCATTAACTTTTCTTTTGATGATCGATATTTCTGATCTATTAAACTACAAAACTGACCTAAACAGTTACATAGTGTATTTAATCTTGTATGAAAAGTTCTCTGAGTTATTCCCCAATCGTGTGTCGCCTACTGATGAACTCTACAATTCTCTCGGTCTGAGTTTGATGAATCTGAACTTACACAGTCAGAAATGTCAAATAAAAATTAATCAAGGAGACCGTAATTCCATTTCGACCCTGAAATTTAAATGTCATCTTTCCCAAACTAGCAATTTTCCAAATTAAAATGTTAGCTGCCAGTAAACTTAAACATCAGGCAAGTTTAAAAACCTACTTTTAAAATACATTGTCATGAGTTGGGCTGCAGTTCAGTGATAGAGCACTGTCAGGTGTGAAGCCCTGGTTTTAATCCTTAAAGTAAGGAAAAAAATAAAGGAAATATTAACTATAAACAAATCAATTCCAGAAACTATAAGTATATCTTAGCCTGGAATGTAAAAAGTCTGTTATTAACGCTAACCTGATTACGGACCAGAAGCCGTAAAAGGCTTTAGTTTTTGATGTATCATTCAGTCCCCAGGTAAAATCATTTAAAAGTACAATAAAAGACAAAAAGAATTGAAAGGCTGACCCTACAAACTGAATAGGAAATTAATTTTATTTTACAAGATTATTTTGTTATATTTTTATTAGATTCCTGCTTCCAGAAATAGGAACAAAGCCCTTTGAAGAGCATTAAATATGGAAATTTGAAAATAATTTTAGTATCTATTAGCGACTAAACATGGGGAAACAGTCAGTGGGGGAACATAAACATACAGTGAACAGTCACTGCATTTCTGTAGCATGGTCAACTTTATAGCCCACTCAATCAAATCCTTCTTTCCATGGCTCAGAGATGCCCTATGACTCAATGCATCCCTCCAAAAAGAGTGATTCTAGCTGCTGACTCAACTCACACGAAATGAAACTATTCTCTATCTGTGGTGCATTGTAAACTGAAAATACTTTAGAGCCGAGTAATGAGCTTCGTAACCCTTAAGCTTGAATGATTTCATAGATTAAGGCGGGTCTAGACAAAAGGTTGCATCGTTTCTGAATTTTAAAATGAAAGCACAAAAACAGAAGGATGACAACATTAGTATCTTAAAACTTTTCTTGACCGAAAAAATAATAAACCATCTTGATTATAAACATTGATTTTTTTTTATTTGTAACTGAGTATATCAAAATTTAAGCCTCTAACATAAAGCTAAATACATAATAGACACTGAATGTATTTAAAGAATTCTAACCCTGGAGAAGATTACAGGCTGAATAGTGTCTTTGAGTCCTAGCTAATTAGATTAAGACTGGAAACAGCAACTACAGTGATAGTCATTACAAGTTAATTAAAAACCTGCTGTGGTCCTCAACTGTAAAGCCACTAGGTTAGTGCTTGTATCAGCTCAGTGTGCGTATCTACACTGTACCTACACTGATACTATCTACAGTATCAGACTCTGTCTAGAAAGAGGAAGAGACCGACCACACTGGCTGTTAGGAGGAGATGGTTCTGGTCTCGCCCCGGTTTTTCTGACAACATCAATCTTAGGTGAAAATAGTAAAGGAAGAAAAAACAAAGAGCAGGCGTGCTTGCCTCCCCACGTGCCTCACTCCCACACACCTGCAGGCCACATCCCTCAACATCTGACTTCATTTTCTCTTATATCCCTGCTCATTTTTTAAAACCATTTTCTACATTAATAATTATTTAAGCAAAATAAATACCTGAATGACAGGTAATCAACAGTAGGAATGAAGTGTTAATTTCCACCATGAAAACATTTCAAGGGAGGAGAGGAAACGCCCTAACTTTAAGGGGCTGCATAGGCCATGTCGACACCCTCCACATGGCAAACAAAACCAGAGCGGAATGGAAACTGAAGACTCCGCTAAAATACTCAACTTTATTAGAGAAATGGTACTAAAAAATAACAAAGATTCCAACATTTGCTCTATTCTACTTACATTTCATAAATAAGACAGCGGTTGAAGTGAGACACTCCTTCACAATCTCTCCACAGGTATCCAAGTATTTCTGTATCAGAATAAGCTGTTTATCAGCCAACCGGATGTGGCTAAATGATTAAAATGGCCATCTATACTTTACATAGTAAAGCATTTTCCAAAAGTTTAATGTACACAATGACAAAAAAGAAAACACAAACATACACACAGTAATTCTGAATACCTTAAGATGATTAAGCAGCTTCATAATCGAACCAGGCTGTATGATTTGCAAAAAGGGCCTTTCTAGTCTTCGGATTATAGTTTCGACAGTATTAATGTGAAAAAAAGACTCAAGTTGAAACCAAGGAACTAAAGTGCTACTTGGCTTTATAAATCTGTGAAAGTAACTCTTTATGAGGTAAGGCAACTGAGTAATTTGATTGTATTAGGTTCTGTTAAAATAACCACACTTAATTTTCAAATAACCTTTGCAAATTAAAAGTGGGGTTTTGTTTGTTTTGAAAATGTCACAATAATGAATAGTACATTAACTAGAATCTGTAGTTTTGGAGAAAACATTAACAGATGTCGTTTTACTACTTGCATACCTTCTGCACACAGTGGAGCCTAAGACTGACGGATGACCTTGTCTCTTAAACTTGAGCATACCATTAAACACAAAATTACCTCTCCATATGCTCCTAGTCCTTAAGTATAATTTAAGTATAAGTAAAATTGGGAGAAAATGACTGCAAGGTAATATTAAGGCCATCCAATGAAGTCAACTCGTAGGTTTCCTCTGATCATGTAAGAGCATGTCTCCTGTTTAATCATCACAGTATAAAACTGGTGGTCCCCAAACTACATTGTTGTTTGAACCTCCACACATCTTGTAAACAGGACTTCCTTTTCTTATCTGAATTAAGAAGTGCTTCTGACATACCACTTGAACACTTCCCAATAAGTGTGAATAGAATACAGCCATACAGATTCCATATGAATTAAGAATGACTAGCACATATAAAATCCTAGAAAACAGTATACCACACATTGTAGAAGGCACTAAAGCTTCAGCTTGTGCTCCAATAGCCCATTTTTGAAAACTCAGTTTCCTTTTTATAAGGGCATCTTTGCCACCTACAGCTGACAAGACACACTGCAATGTTCTTCATGAGCTTGGAAATGTTAAGGAAGTTTAAGAAGAAATGCTCATTTTATGGCAGACCAAATGATTCTAAACACTGAATGCATTATTAGTATTCAACACAGCTGCTCTTCTTCTGAAGAACAGTAGCATGCATTGTCAGTTGGTTTTTAATCACTTATTTAAGCAATGTTAATCTTTAAAACTGTTTTAAAGAAAAACTGATGTTCAAAACAGTGGGCCAAAGAAAATCCAATAGTGAAGATTTATCACAATCACTGTAATTCCTGTGAAGTAAATGTTAAAACTTCTTACATAATTTGCACTTTACAAGGGTTTATATTTGCACAAATTTCAAGCACATCATCAAACTGTATATATTGAAATTTTTTTTAAAAAAAAGTAAAACAATACAAAATTCAGTAACTAGCGTTATTTTTAAGAGCCTCCACTGCTCATCTCCGTGGATAGTTCCACTCTGGATCTCTGCTTTTCTGGCAAACATTGATGTACCCACCACATGACAAGAGTGGCAGCCACCATGGAAATGCAGACTTCAGAAAATGGTCAGTTTGGATAACATCTGGTATTTCATGATGTCCATGCTCAGTAACAAGATGTCCACAATGTCACCTCATAGCTGGAAAAGCTTTAGTTACCATATATGGATTTCTTCCTCCATTTACACCTTGTTTGGAACTGAAAGCTTTGGGTGTGATCCCACCGTGGAGGGGTTAGAGTGGCAGGCTACACAGTGTCGGCCTTGCTGCATGGGCTCTCTTCACTTGGTTGGCAGTTCCCATTGTGCTGTGCTTTACTCTCCTCCTCAGTCCTTGGAGACCCCTTCTCATCTGCATCTTTGCTCACAGCTGAATCTGCCTCTTTACCGTGTTCCTTCTCCTGCAAAAACCATCAAGTACATGTTTACTATCATGCACGATAATCATCTGTAAGTGTGGCTAAAGGATTTAACTGTCTTTTGTGACTAAAACTGCATTGTCTTCCTTCATTAAAAAAACATGCAAGCATATGCATCAACTTGTCCTCTGCATGTTATTCCCCACAGAAGATGGGCAATTCATGGTAACAAAACCAGAATCCAACAGGTAAACAGAAATTCTAGCTCTTCAAAATCAGCCTTGTAAAACCAAACAAACAAAAATCCAAAAAGCTTTCCAATACACTACAAGAAATAAATGTGAACCTATACAAAAAGAAGTCACTCTTCCTCCTCGCAAAGCCTTGAAAAGCAGTCCAAATTCTGCCCTCAAGCTACAGAAGGATCAGAGGAGAACAAAGAAGGCCTAGGACGGAATTCACACTCAGTACTTCCGATGTCACTGATGATGACAAATCCCATCAGTATCAAAGTTCCAGAATATTATTTCCAAATAGAATTATACATGACAAGATAGCAAAGTAAATTGTCAAATTCACAAGTACTTACAATTTCCAAGAAAAAGCTTAATTAGGGAGTTTAATTTTCAATTCTATCAGGAAATTTGGTTTCAATTATGTATTATATATCAAACCTAATTTTAGCTACATTACAAAACCAATGATAACAAAGTCTTATCAATTTTGCTCCAATGTATGCTGAGAATATTAAATACACATGTTACCCAGAGGTTTTCTAAAATTTTCTCCTTGTATGTTATTTATTGATTCTCCAAAATAAGGAATGAAGCTGCTTAAGTCTTCACTGGTTCTCATGTCTCCAAAAGGCAGTATGAATGAATAGCAATAGTGCACAGGGCACTGTTGCCCCCGGGGAGGCCGATGCGGGCACTGCACTGATGGCGCTCCTCTCTGGTACAGGCTCTGGCTGAGTGGCTTACCTTAACTGGTGTGTTAGTCTTCTCCACCTTCTCTTTCCCATCTCGGTCACTAGAACTCTTTTTTGTGGAGGTGGAACGCTCTCTTTCTCTCCTGTCACTGATGTGGTCCCGTTCTTTTTCTCTCTTTTTATCTTTCTTATTTCGGCTATATTGAGAATGCAAAGTTATCTTTAAGAATTTGAAGAGCTACTCTCTATACTCTAGACAGCAATGCTTATCTAACACAGGCTATCCAAACAATGCAGTGTAAACAAGCATGCTAATAAATTGGATTGGCAAAGTAACAAAACCAGGTCCTCCAACCTGACCTACTCCACCCTTTGCTTCATCCAGGGTTAAAGGGATTTCAGCAGTAGCCACCACATGTTCTTTTACGGCACAACTTGGTACTGTCAACTTACTGCTTTTTACATGCTTAAGATATGCTTATATACTGAAATAAGGATGAGATAAAAACCAACTACAGTCAGCCTAAACTGTAATGGCTCCTTATACAGATTTGCCCAACCACATATCAAAAGTATGTAGGAAAATGCTGCACCTAAACACAGACACTGTTTTCTAGTAATGGAAACTCTTCCACTGAATCCCTAACCCCTACAGACATTTTCTTTTCATAATTTTCTGAATATACCATGTACTAGTGTATAATGGTTTCATGTGTGGACATACGAGAGGGAATAAAAAGACCAGCAAGATGGCTTAGCTGATATCAAGCATAATGACCTGAATTTTATCTCTGAGACTTACATGATTTTTAACAGAATTAAGAAGGAAAGAAAAGAAAGAGAGAGAGGGAGGGAGGGAGGGAGGGAAGGAGGGAGGGAGGAAGAAAGACAATACAGATGCAGGAGAATAGCTACAGTAAACGTTAGAACTTCAAGTAATTTACTATGGCCCTTGCCCACCTCATCTATTGTTAGAAACAGGAACCAATTAATTCAAAGCCAAACAAACCTAAAACACACGAAATGCACTACTGAGAAAAAAAAATTTTTTTTTTTTTTTAAATCACAAAGCCCTAAGATTATAGGGGGAAATTATGCATATCATTTGAAAACCATAAATGCTCCTGATCTGCCAAGATGGCTCTAGCATGGAAATATGAGCAGTTCCGTCTTATGAGTAGTTTAAAAGTAGACCCGAACGAAATTAATGGAAATAATGAGGACAACTATGAAGCAGATCCAAAACCAAATGAAAATCTGTTGCAACAAAGGTACTATTTCAGGTCACTGGGGAAAATGGTTTGGGGACAACCTCTAATCATTTGGCAAGGTGATAAAACAAGACACATATGCCCTTCTAAATAACAGAAACAAACCAAATTGGCTTAGAGACTCAACTTCTTTTTAAATGAAATGACTACATACTAGAAGTAAATATGGTAAATTCTAGGTTAAGAAATTTCTAGCCACACCTACAACTCTAAATATATAAAACAAAAAAATTATAAATGTATTTGCAAGAAACTTTACAAGGCAAAGCAAAACAAACAAGAAACAAACAAAAAAAACCCTCAAGTGCCTCAAAACAAAGCATCACCATGTATGCTATATGTCTTTATACATGGCTAAAAATCAAAATAATGATACAAAGGAGCATCATAAATAATAAACTACAAGGGCCCGAGAGGAGGCTCAGTAGTAAGCATGTAGAAGACTGACTGAAGTTCAGTTCCCAGCATCCACATCAGGCAGGTCACAACTGCCTGTAATCCCCACTGCCCTCTTCTGGCCTCTGCACACATTATGCTCACATGCACAAACCCACACACAAACATATAATTACAAATAAAACAACAATAATATTTTTTAAGAAAATACAATCAATTTAACTAACGATAACAAACTACCAATTCATACACTAACTAGCACAGCCCAGCAATGAAAGAATGTACAGAGGCACACTAGCAGGCAAGACTGAATGTCTCAGAGAACACCAGACAAAACAACACACAGACTCAATGCAATCCCTACAAGCACCGCTAACAACATCAGCAGCAGCTACATGAAAACTCTGTCCTAAAACTTGTATGACACCTTGAAGGCTCTCCATATAACCAAAGTGATTTTTAAAAGAACAAAGTTGAAGCTGGAGAGTGGCACAGCTGTTAAGAGCACTCAATGCACTTTTAGAAGATTCTGGTTTGCTTTCCAGTGCTCACATGGCAGCTCAAAAAACTTCAAGTTCCAGGGAATCTGACATCTTCTTCTTACCTCCATGGGCTCCTGTATACACACGTTGTGAACATATATACACTCAGGCACACACACACAAAATAATTGAATATAAAATATTTTTAAAAGAAAAAACATGGTTAAGTGACTCACAATTTTTGATTTCAAAATGACTACAATACTACAGTAACTGAAAACATGGTACTTGCCTAAAGGCAAACACTTGCATACCAGGTCAAATGATTTTCAAGATGGGTTCCAAGATCAATATTCAGTGACAAAAGGGCAGTTATCAACAGAGATGCTGAGAAAATGTAAAATCCAGATGCCAAGAAATGAAGTTGGAATCCTACCTCTAAGCATATACAAAATTTACCTCAAAATACATGAAAGGGTTGATTAAACAGCTCAGAGTAACAGCATGTACTGTGTGATCTGAACCACAAATTCCATTTCTGGAACCCACATAAAAGTAGGAGAAAACTAATTTCAAAAAGATGACCTTTAACCTCCACACACATGCTACGGCGCATACATGTCCCTCCATACACACAAACACACACACAAAATAATAATAAATTAAATTTAAAAAGGAAAAATAGATGAAAAGACATAATAATAGTTCATTACCACAAGTTCAAGGGTCATCTGGTCTACTGGTGTGAGCATCAATGAGACCGGGGCATAGTCGCTGACCACACAAATACACAAGAGTATGCTATCCTTTGTGTGAAAACAAAATTGGGAAATACCAATTTGCCTAATTTTGTAAAAAGAAACAGACAAAAGCTGAAATAAACAGTGCATGGGAAGAAGGTGGAAGGAAAACAGAGCACTGTCACAGAACTAGCCAGCAGCATCAAAGGAAGAGAGACAGCTCCTCTCACCACTGCGGACACATTTCTTATAGCAGAGAATGGCAAAAGTTATGACCCCTATCTGTTCCATGCTACTTTTTAATCTAAGGACACAATTATACACTTCCACTTGTAACTATTCAAACCTGGGGGGGGGGGGAGAGAAGAGAAATCTGTAATGGTCAATTCCTATTTGGATGAACTGGATGAGCACACAGGTGGAAGCTGATGGTTTAAAAACTAATCTGTATTCTGAAGAATACAAATATATTTGCCATTCACCCAAACTTAAAAAACAGGTTGAAGAAGAAATTCTTATTTCCTGCTCCCTCTTTACATTTTACTGGATGCATCCACCTACCCCCTGGGAGACGGAGATCTAGACGACTTTCTTTTTCCGGTCTTTGATGTTCTTGGCGATCTGGAAGAACTCCTGCTCCTCCTCCTCCGCCTTTCTCTAAGAGACAAACAAAACACTTTCTAAAATCAGCAACTGAAATTAAGGACAGTTCAAACTCAAACATTTCATTATTTTATTTTTTAATGTTTTTCAGGTTCCTTAGTGTTGAGACTGTAGGCTTGTACTACCAGCCTAGCTTATTTCTATTTTTACAGGGAGAGGTTAAAGGGATCCTGGAGACCAGATCCAGGCCCTCCCACATGACAGACAGTGCTGTGCCCAAGCCATTCCCTTACTCCCTTAAGGGCCCATTAAATTCTTTTTAAAAACATGTTTTATTACCTGATTTTAGTGTTGATCAAATTATGAACCACATATTTATTGTTGACAAAACCATCATCTAAAATTTCAGGAGAAAATAGAGGACAACCTCCTTTTCATTTGACATACTTTAAATTCTTTTTAATTCTTCACGTTAGTATACAAAATGATGGGTTTCACTAGAACAATTTTTCAAATGGAGAAAATATCAAGGATGGTTCAGACTCAAGTATCTTCTCTCTTTGTAACTAAAATCTTTCCCATCATTGTGCTTCTGGCTCCTCGTTCATCACTGCAAAGATTTTTCTAACAAAGTAACAAAGTCTGGCAAAATTGTAAGATAAGTTAACTTGCTAAGGCTTAGATGTGTCAGAATAATAAAAACGTATTTGAGAAACTGCTTTCCCCTTTAGATTGCTGTCATTACCACTGTTCCAGTCATTTAAAATTAATGGGCAAACTTATACAAGTAGTTAAAATCTGAAATTCAGATAAGGAAATAATTAGCAAAAAGGAAAAAAATTAACATTAACAGATAATATTTTAAACTATATCATATTTAAGAGTGACTAACTTAGAATCAGTGAACTTCACCACATCCACAACTCAAGGATGAGGTATGAAGACATAATAATTAGTATAGCCAATAATCTTATAAAAGAAGTTCTGATAAGGGCTGGGGGCGATTGCTCAGTGGATAAGGTATGTGCTGGCCAAACATTTATGGAAAAAGCCAGGCAGAGTGGCACATACCTGCAGTCCTGCACCAGGAAGCAGAAACAGGAGGATCTGGGAGACTTGCTAGCCAGCCTAGGCAGTCAATGAGTTTCAAGTTCAGTGAGACCTTGTCTCAAAAACCTCAGATGGAGAATGACAGAGGAAGCCAGAGACTGGCCTCTAACCGTAATGCATGCAAACGCAAACGCACACACACCCCACACACAAGAGGAACAGCTCTCAGAACCACTGACCACACAACCAAACATCAACCTTCTGAAAGTCAAGTTCTCCTTACTATTGCTTTTCATTTTCTTTCATAAAACAAAGAAAACCCAAAGCCAATACTCTAGACTTCCTGGTTTGTGTTGGGGCTAGAGGATAACACCAGTAATGTGTCAAGAACAGACCTGGCACACAGCAGGTGCTCAATTAATAAAGATTCTTTTTTTTTTTTTTTTTTTGGTGAAAAGCAAAAACAGAATATTGGAGAAATCAAACCCTACTCATACATGGTAGAAAAGCACTGAGGAATACTCTCTGCCTTTCCTCCCCTTTCATAATAATAATTTTTAACCACTCAACATTTCTTAAGTATCAAATCTTTCTTTGAAAATACAGATTAAGGCCGGGCAGTGGTGGCGCACGCCTTTAATCCCAGCACTTGGGAGGCAGAGGCAGGCAGATTTCTGAGTTCAAGGCCAGCCTGGTCTACAGAGTGAGTTCTAGGACAGTCCGGGCTACACAGAGAAACCCTGTCTCGAAAAACCAAAAAAAAAAAAAAAAAAAAAAAAAAAAAACGGGAAATACAGATTAAAAGACAATGTTGAAAATAAAAGCATAAAGTAGATTTTTTTTGAGTAGTTAGAATGTTTCCCACTCAATGAGCAAATCAGAGCATTAGAAAAGGAGGAACCTACTAAAGCTAACAGGCTGTAGCTGTTGCTGAACTGACAGAACTCTCAATCAGTGTATGCATACAGTCATTCACTAACTCTTCCCAGCTCACTTGGTCTCTAAGTCCCAGAATTTAAGAATATGTTCAGGACTGAATTTGAACCTTTTAATTCCCTTAAACATAAAAGGAGCCAGGCATCGTAGTGCACACCTTTAATCCAAGCATTTAGGAAAGTCACATGATCTTTCTGAGTTTGAAGCCAGCTAGGTCTATTGAGAGCCACAGAGACTCAGTCTCAAAAAGAGCAAGAGCATGAGCAAGAGAGAGTAAGCGAGCAAGCCAGCAAAAGAGAGACAGAGACAGAGAGCAAGCAAGCGAGCAAAAGAGAGACAGAGTCAGAGAGAAAGACAGACAGAGAGAAAGCAAGAATGAGCACACAATGGAAGAAAGTCAACAAACATTTCAGAGTCACTGGAAAAATAAGCTTCTGTTACTAATTAAAAAATCATTCAAATAATTTGATGCTGTGAAGCAGAATATCTGGATGGCACAATAACATGAAGGCACCCACAACATGACCAAAAAAATCACTTGCAACCAGGGTGCAGTCACAGGTTAGGCTGATACCCATGGAAAAGGCTGTTTAAGCTTGTTTCAATGTTTCTATGTTGAGCCTGCTGTGACCCGTGTTAGTGTTTTCAACTTCATGGTTCTGAGCCAGTTTTAACTACCATAGTCTAACAGTCTCACAACCTTGCTGGAGGGAGTTAATAAGGTGATAGATTCAAGTCAACTAAGAATTAGATTTGCCCTTTTATACCAGCACTCAATGAATACTACAATTAGCTTTTATTGTATTTTAATAGGCTAGTGTGAAAAATAAGCTATAAAATAACATTTTTCAAACTAGAAATTTATTTATCAACTTGTATGCAATGAAATACCAACTTTAAAATTTATTGAAACATTTATTTTTAAATGTTTTAAAAAGACTAGGCTTAACTTATCATCATAGAATCATCTGGAATAAGGGATAAAGGGTTTAAACAACTTTGAGGAAGATTGTCATTTTGTAGTTGCTACTACAGCAACATGCTGCCACCTGGTGGCAGTATATTTATTATTAAGTGAAAAAAATAGTCCTAAGAGGAAAAGATCTAATGTTTAAAACTAACAAAGGAAAATAATACTTAAACATCATATGTAAAGCATAATGGAAGTTAAAGTTAACTTAGTTGACAGACAGGAATCACACTATGACTTTGGAAATCACATAATATGCTAAGATTTACCGCACCACTCCAGAGAGACAACAAAGTCTCAAAGGTCAACTATCACACAAGAATTTTTACATAGGCATTTTTAAAACATTTTCCCCATCATATAACTTTCTCTAAGAAAAATAGTAAGTAAAAATTAACCAAACTTAAATATTGCATTATGAAAGACAGCTAAGTGTGTCCAAATATTTCGTCCAGAAGGTTCAATGATGTAGTAATCCCTCTGCTGGAGAAAGTTCACTTGGTAATTAAGGGTAAATGTTACTAACTACTAGGCTTGCACAGAGTATTCTTTTCCCCCTCAGTTTAAAATGTACCCATCAGTCACTCTTGGCTAAAAGTTTAAGCAAGGTGCAGTGATAGCTCAGTCAGTTTGTCATGCAAGCATGCGGCCCGAGCTCTGCCTCCAGAACCCACGTGGAAAAGCACAACACAGGATTAACAGAAACAGACTGGGTAGCATGCATCTTTAATGCCAGTACCGACGAGGTAGAGACAAGCAGATCCACAGGGCTAACTGGCCCATCAGCCTAGCCTACTGTGTCTTGGCCAATGAAGCACATCCAATGTTACCCTATGACCTCCACACACCAGCACCCACAGGCATGTGCACCTGCACGCACACACAGAAGTTATGTATCACCAAACCTGCTGGTGCTACGAGATCGTCGTGATGCATTGTAACTTCGGGGTGGTGTTCTGGACTTCTTCTCCTTCTTCCGTTTTTCATCTGTCTCTTTGGATCTGTCTTTTTCCCGCTCCTTGTCTTTTTCTTGTTCCTTCTCCTTCTCTTTGTCGCGCTCCTTTTCATGGTCCTTTTCTTTCTCGCGGTCTTTATCTTTGTTTTTACCCCGTTCCTTGTCTTTTTCACGCTCCTTTTCCCTCTCTCTCTCCTTTTCCCTCTCTTTCTCCTTCACTCTTTCCTTCACCTTTTCTCGGGTATCTTTTCTCTTGTCCCTTAAAAAAAAAAAAAAACAAACAAATAAAGTTTTGGCTAAAATCATTCTCTCTCAAAAAGAAAAGACCTCTCTTTCTGCACAATTACCAATAAAAAATCATCTGCATTGACTACAGATATTAGAAATTTCTGAGTTGGGCAGTGGTGGCGTACGCCTTTAATCCCAGCATTTGGGAGGCAGAGGCAGGCGGATTTCTGAGTTCAAGGCCAGCCTGGTCTACAGAGTGAGTTCCAGGACAGCCAGGGCTATACAGAGAAACTCTGTCTCGGAAAACCAAAAAAAAAAAAAAAAAAAAAAAAAAAAAAAAGAAATTTCTGTCTAACTCAGGTGTGTACCTGAGGTGCTAAGTGGAACAACTGGCAGGCTGAGCTGAACCACAATGGCCATATTTGCATCAGAGATAATCAATATTAATCTTAGACACCAAAGCAAAAAGAAAGCCTTATTTCTAATAAACCTGAACCACAATTTCACATGAGTGGAAACAGTGATAAAATTTAAACTCTCACCGTGACCGCGACCGGCTCCTTGATTTCCGCCTCTCCCTAGACTTAGAGCGTTTCTTATGTGGGCTCTTGGATCTACGCCTATCTTTCTGTCTTGAACGTGACCTGTTATGGGATCTACTCCTAAAGAAAAATAAATTGTAAAGATATCAAAACTTATTCTAGAATTTCAACTCCAAAAAAAGCTAAGAATTCTTATACTCAAATAAGTTCATTTAGAAAACCTACCCTATTTATTAATATCTTAAATGACCCCTCTATAATGTTTTCATTATAATAGCAAAATTAAATTACTAGAAAGTTTACCAGCTATATTGTGTAGAACACAAAACAAAAATAATTTCATAGTTATTTTTTCTGTCAGAGTATTGTCAGAGATAGCTTTCCTTTTCATCAGAACATCACATGCCTCAAATCTGCAGACTATTCCCTTGGTCCAAGTTTTCACATCACAGATTGTCTCTAACGCCTGATTTCCTTTTACGCTAGCTGTGATTCATTCTGAGGGGAGCAGGTGTATTCGTCAACAGTTTCTCTAAGTGGCCATGCATGGTTTGTCATAACAAATATTAGGACGAAAGTAATAAAGTTGTCAAAGAACACATTCATAAAAAATATTTTAATAGTATATGGAAGGATAGTACTAATGATAGTGATAGCTTAATAAATGAAGCATGAGAAATCAGAGATTCAAAAGTGATGTCTTGATCTTATAACTCTAATTATAAGTAACCTTTATTACTCTATTATCACCCAGGAAAAACATAACTTGTTATTTCAATTCTGAGGAGGCCCCACTGAAATAACTGGGTATATTTTTACTGTTATTTTTTCATAATAAAATATCCTAGGCACTATTTACAAAAATATAAAATAGGGTTGCCAATGTAGCTCAATGGAAGTTTGTCAAAGACGTAATGCTCTGGATTTCCTTAACATGTAGCAGAACACATGTACATAGTTCAAATACGGAAGCGGCGAGGTGCTGCGTCTGACAGTGTGGATCCAAAAGGCACTTCTGCCACAGTGACTGTGAGCTCTGGCTAAGACCTGTTTTCTACTGAAAGTCCATGCTCCTCCGCACTCTGAATCCCATCTACAGTTTCCAAGATTATCACGAGGACTCAATCAGATGATGTTTGCAAAATACCTTGTAGCCCCTGGCAGAGTAAATGTTTAAATTAGCATACAGGTAACTTTCATTGTTCTCCCAAAGAGGCCAAGGATATGCAAGCTTTCCACAGTATGCTTTATATACACAAAACTCACCATCACGGTTATGGTTTTGTTTTAATTACATTACTTATTTAGTGTGTATGTGTGTGCAATGTGAGTACCAAAGTACGTGTGAAGGTTCCGACAACAACTTGTAGAGTGGGTTCTTGCTTTCTAAAATGTGGGTTGAATTCAGGTCCCAGGCTTGGTGGAAATAATCTTTACCTGCTGAGCTATCTCACCAGCCCTACTGATAGTCATGTTTTAATAAATAAATTAGAACAAATCCTACAAAAAGGATTTTTAAAAAAGACTGAGGTGGGCTTTGAGGCCAGAAGCATCCCCCCAATTGCTAATAAAATCTTACTAGCAAGTACATTTTCACTATCCAAAGTTTATTTATGTATAGCTCATTTTGAACTGTCTAAAAATTATTTTCAAATTAAATGACAAATAGCAACTTACTGTTACACTGTACCAAAACTCAACTGTACATCAATTGTTTACATTCAAACACTAATTCATAAAGTTCCTAATCTGATCTGTCAAGTTTATGCAACCTAAAATACAATAATCATAGAACTGCCCTTCTTTCGTAACACTAACTCTGCGAATAAAACAAATAGCAAAATCTGGGCAAAGCAGAAATATATTCCTCAAATCCTAGCCAAGGACAGTCCCTCCTTTCTCCCTCTTACCATCAAAAGGAGAGGCAAAAGAAGGGAGAGGGATGGTGGACGTAAATGTCACCATTCCCTTTTTAATGAACACACATAGGAAGTCTATCTACTTATAGGGTACAGTGAAAACTGCATACATGTATACAAAGTGCAGTGATCAAAGTCATTGTGACCCAACACCCTTCTCCTTAAGCATGTGATATTTATTAACAGCAGATTTTCAACTCCTTTCTTCTAGTTCTAAAATATATGATAAATTGCTACAAACTATAAGCATCCTATATGTTGTAGCAGGTGAGAACTTATTTTGTTTACTCTGTGTACTTTGGCACCCATTATCCAATCTCTTCTGCTCCTGAGAATTGACTGGAACTCAACTTTTAAAACTTTCATGGGAATAGTTTTCTGCCTGAGAAGGAAAATTCCAGAAACATGTGAAATTATAATCTACACTGCCCTACTAGGTCAGCTGGGAAGTGGGGTAAAGTGTAGGAAGACTCTTTAGGTCAAAACCCTCAAGTCTTATGTCTTTAATGAAAGATTTCCATGCCCTATTAGAGTACTCATTTTCTCTTGTCATTAGCCTACGTGTATTTCAATATGCATGTTGTAAAGGATATTGACCAGTATATTTGTGTGTGTACATGCATGCCAAGAGCCACTATTACATCTATATGAAAATAATACACTAATACATACATTTTAGCCTCTGATACATCTATATGAAAATATATTCACTAATAATAAGAACTGACAAATTTCATTTTAAAGAAGAAAACACTATGTAAACTCAAAGACTTTAAAAGTGGGCTGTAGATAACTCAGTTATTGTCCTTATTTTTAAAAGCACGTAAAGCTTCACATATTATCAAAGAAATCATTGTTAATGGACCAATTTTAGTTTTTCTCAGCCTAAAAGCTTGGTTGTCCTTTACAGCCACTCAAACCTCTTGTGCACTTTCATACTTCTCTTATCTTGTCCTGTCAACATGTGGCAATCCATCCATCCATCCATCCATCCATCCATCACACCCTGGTCTTCATACTGCTGTATCTGTTTACTTTCTGCTCTAACCTTGGTTCCTACTGCACTTATATTCTGGGTGATTTTGAGACAATATCTTGCTATATAGGTTTGGCTGATCTGTATTTACTATGTACACTATGCTGGCTTAAACTTGAGGGACCTGATTTTGACCTCTTAGTTTTGCCAAACTAAGAGCTTAATTAGAGACACCGAAGTCCCCAAAGAAGATTTTGTTAACTATCTATGGATCAAACCATTAAAGGGGGCTAGAAGTATAGTTTACGAAAGTCAAAGAAAAACCTCTCTATTTCCCTATCTCATCTTAGAATCTCCTTGATCTTCACAGAAAAAGTAGACTGATGGTCCTTGTGAGGCTTTCCTTGAGGCCTCCCCTTTAGTTCCCACACCTTACACATGCATGCACATGTCTGTGTCATTCTATTAAGACAGTAACTCAACATGCAACACAGATTCACTACACTTCAGCCATGATTCTCAAGGACCTTCCAATCAAATCAGGACATGCTGCAATTTACACTCTGAGGTATCCTTTGCACCAAACACAAAGCAATTACATAGAAAAGAAAAAAAAAATAAAATTATGATCAAAAATAGGACAAAAAGAACTTGAAGACAGCACTGGTACTTGGAGCAGAGGGCAGCCTGAGAGGACTACAGCCTGAGCACTGTGGTCAGTATTACTGTTTCTCAGACTAGAATCCAACACTCTCTGCCACATGTGTGGAAAAGGCTAGTTGGAAAAAAAAAATCAAGTATAAAATACATGCAAATAGAAAACATTTTTTAAAACTAAAGATTATTGAAAATATTAAAAACTATCAATTTGAAGAAAAACCTGCTTCTTTCGAGCACACAGAAGGAGAGAAACAGGCTGGGAAGTACTGGTATAGCCCTAACTGCAATGTTTTCATCAGAGCAATAGTTTTTAACCATAAGCACATCTACCAGGTAAGCAAACACGAATGAGATTTCTGAGTTCTCATACTCTGACATCTTAACTATTTGAAATACAAAACAGAACACTGAACATTGACAGTAGAGTCTCACCTGTGCTTTGACTGTGATCTCTTCCTTCTAGAATGGGATTTTGAGCTAGACCTGGACTTTGAGCGAGTGTGGGAACGAGATCGACCGCCTTTCCTCTCATTGCTCTTTCCAGACTCTGGGAGGAAAAAACCACTTTGCAGCGTAAGCTCAGAACAATTAAAGATCCCAGTTAATAATCAGGCACAAGTGGAATATACCACATATAGTGCAAGGGGCCTACTCTCTGTACATCCTCCTCCTGTGCAATTATCCTTCAGAAACATCCAAGAAAGTCATTGCATAAACTCGTTGAGTGCAGCCACCCTGCAGCAGTACATATAAACCAGATGATTATAAACAGCTGTTCGTAGTAGTTTGTTGCTGCCATAACGTAAGATTAAACATGTCTGTAATTCCTATGACAGTGAGGCTACAACCTTCCTGAATTTATTTTGTTAGAATTGAACCTAAATTCCAAGGAAATTAAGTTAGGAAATCTAATGAGAGATAAATCACATAGACATTTTAGAGTGGAGTTTAAAGTATTTAGCAACACAAAAATTTGAGTAAGTGTCCCTTTAATCTAGCAAAACTGACTGTTTTTTTCTAAATTAGATGCCCTTTCTCGTCATAAAATTAAAACTCTGAGGGAAAGGCAACCTGCCTACATTTAACATCTTAAATATTTATTCTTTCCTTTTTAGCCTCACAGAAACATACACACTCTGCTTTCATTGAAGTAAACCAAGCTCGACACTGACTTGTTTTCATCGACAACACTCACTGACTACTGCCAAAGTGCATCAGTTCAGTGTTAGGGCAGAGCTGGTCTGTGCTGAGTTGTCCTGAGTAAGCCACTTACTATGTCTTGAGTCTCAGTCTTCTGATCTGTACAATGAGGGAACTGAGCAGTGTAAGCCTACAATTCCTTGCATTTCTAAGAGCCTGTGGTCTTTAGACTCTGTCCTATACAACAACACTGTGGCCTTACCTGGTTCAATGGCTGCTGAGATAAATGACTGAGCCTCCCGTACTCGCTTCATTACTTCTTCTAACTCCTTAGCTGCAGCCTGAGGTGTCATCTCAGGAGGTTTTACTATTGCATTGTTGGAGTGATTTATTCTAAATTAAAAATATTAGTATATCACAAACACACACCATAGTTTATAAAGCATGAAACAATTAAATGTTAGTATGTAATACATGTGTATAAATCTGAGGATATCTCAACAGCACATAAGGAAATAAAAATAGCTGAATACAGAATAGTCAAAAGTAACTTTAGAAAACAGTGATTAATCTCTCATCTCCACCTACCACCATTTTTTGCTAAACAAAGAAACAAAACCAAGAAAAACTGAAGTCTACCTTACTTCTTCCACAACTAAATAACCATTACAAGTTTACAAGTGCTTTAGCACATACCTTAGGAAAAAAAAATGACGATGCTGGTAATCAGGATTCAAATGGACCACTTGTACTCTAAATCACATTGTGTTAATATCCTACCTATCCCAACAGGATGAAGGGGAAGCTGACTACATGGCCACTTATTCAACACTGTCTCTGTCTGAGTCAGAAGTGAAGAACATCTGGTAAACCTCCCTGATTAGACAAAGTGGCTTCTGTGACACACAGAGACACACCTGCGGTGTCTATCTTACAAATTCCACACAGAAGACTGAGCACCCAATAACAACAGTGACTGATCATTAAGAGTAAAATCCAAAACTGTTAATTAAGAGATCCACCTACAAAACTCAAAACCACATTCAACTTAATAATCTGCATAAATTACAATTTCTGGACTTTACAACTTTTTCTAAGTCATTAGAATTTCTTTGTTGAAGATTTCTTACTTCAGTGGCCTGTCTCCAAACATAACTCCATTAAAAGCAAGGGCCCTTGGTACAGAATTTTGGTCTGCAAATTCCACAAAAGTATTTGAAAGGTCATATGAATTTTGTGTAAAAAAGGATGGCCATGAGCAGGTAAACTCACAATGTCTGATTTAAAACACTTCTAAATACTTAACACTATTTTCTTCCTAGGATTTGGAACTTACCCAAATTCTTATTATAAGCAATTCTGCAGTTCAATTACAAGTTAAGCTGCCCTTAATTTGCAACCATCACAAAACAAACCTGACTTATAGAACCGTACAGAAAAATTCCTGAAGCCACTATGTATCATATGCAAACAATTAACAGTCAACTACATATTAAACAAGAAAAGAGATACAGGTCTTAAGGTTACAGTGTCATGCATTTCACTTATACTTAACACAGTCTTCCTTTCCACAAATTGACAATTACTATTTTTTTAAAAAGCCTTAATTAAAGCAAACACTTTACAACTTTTTCTAAGTCATTAGAATTTCTTTGTTGAAGATTTCTTACTTCAGTGGCCTGTCTCCAAACATAACTCCATTAAAAGCAAGGGCCCTTGGTACAGAATTTTGGTCTGCAAATTCCACAAAAGCAAACCGAGTTGGCTGAGTCTCATCACCTGCCATCCGAACAAACTTCACTTCTCCAACTTGTTTAAAAAATTCAAGTAGTTGATCAGCTGTTGTTGTCTGAGGAAGCAGAGTGACATTTTAATACAATATATATATTTTGTTTCCCTTTTTAAATCAGGTTAAGTAAAGCAGTTAATGCTTGCAGGGGAGGGGTACATTTCATTTAGTGATGAGGTGGCTGGCAAGGTCCCCATGCTCCTGTCAATAACCCTTACCTAATGCTTCTAATATCCAATCCCCATTAAACTTATTGGGTCCCAAGAAAGACATGAAATTAGAAGAGGGCTGGGAGGAGAACAGGGATCAACAGAGTGGGAAGGGGCCACAGGGAGCAAGGGAGGAAATGAATATGATCAAAATACCTGTGAAAACATTATAATGAAACCCACTATATAATATATGCTAATAACCATAAAATTTAAAAACAAGTAAATAATTTTTAAGAATAAGCAGCTACCACCACCCAGTTTCTTCTTAGTTACCTGTGAATTCAAATTTCCAACATAAACTGTTCTCCTAATTTCATCAATTTTGGAAGGATCCACATTTCCCATAAGTGGTGGCTGTGGGATCTCTCCAAGTGTTGTAATATTTGGGTCCAGTGCTGCTGCCGGTATGGCTCCCAAACTGCTAAGTGAAACACCAAGCTACAAAAAACAAAAAGTAAACTATGAGGTAGTCTTCATTGTGTCCAAAGCACTGTTCTCTACTCTTGCTACCAGCAGATCAACTCAGCATGAATGGAAGGAGAAAGGGGACTCTTTGCTTTAAGCTACATGTATCTGAACATTAGGTTTTAAGATAACAAACATTTTTTAATTGCCTAGGTATTTACCTACCTTTAAACTGATACTAAAAATGAACAGTACTTTTCAGTGTTCAGTGTAGTTTTATTCTGTGATCACCATAAACACATTATTGTACACTAGGTCAACATCTCAGAAAGAAGGGAGGTTAAGTTCCTGGGAGCCTGTTGTGACACTATCCCTGCCCATCGAGCATTCAGTATAGAACTTTCTTGAGTCTTTCTGTCTGATGGTCCCTCAGTTAATATATATTGATTCATCAACACTGAATACATGGCCAACAAAACAACAAATGAAACTTTTCTATATTTTCATCACAATGACTAAGCTTTTTTTTTTTTTTTTAAAGCACTGTGTATGGGAAACTATCTAAGAGCAAATCAGACACAAAAACAGAATTCCAAAGAATATGGCACTAAACAGACTACACTCACACTTGTCTGCAAATTGAGTACTGAAACACAGCAGAAGACGCTTGCCTTCATCTGGAAATACGCACATCATGGGACTCAAGTTCATCATTACTCTAGAGTACGAGTCCGCTGCAGACAGTGATTTGGAGGTTTCAAAGCCTTTTACTAAGTGAATGAATTCGAAAATAAGAATTTGCAAGTGTTACCTGTATTTTGGTCATTCAAAAACACCAACTGAGAGAGTTTGTAATCATTACTACAGTATTTAAGTTTACTGAATTATTAATTTAATCCTTTGTTATCAACACTAAGACAGTGGTATTACAGAATCTAATTTTTAAAATTTTTAAAAATTTAAGGCAGAAATGGTGGCAAACAACTGTAATCTCCACACATCAGAAGCAGGCGGACCAAGAAGAGTTCAAGGTTATTTTCTCAGCTACAGAGCTGAAAGGAAGCACAGGCTACATGAGACCTTGACTAAAGAAAAGACCAACAGAGTGGGAGAGACCTTAGTGAAATTAAACGATCTGTTCAAAGTTACCGAGTGGTAATTCAAGGCATCAACTTGAACAAAATAAAGCTGAAATAGACAAAAGTTCAAGAAAAATCTGGAATGGTAAGCTATTTTTTATTTGACAATAGAAGGGGAAAAAAAACCAAAAACCACAGAATCATCTTTTCTTAAAATTTTCAATTTTACATTTCAGTCTCCTAGGTGCCTGCAGAGACTGAAAGAGGGCATGGTATACCCTAGACGTGGAGTTCCAGAAGATTGTAAGCCACCTCACAGAGGTGTTGAGAACCAAACCCAGCTCCCAGGCAAGAGCAAGCGCTCCCGACTGCTGCAGCCTGTCTCTGGGAGAGCAAGTGCTCCCGACTGCTGCAGCCTGTCTCTGGGCCCCTTTGGACAAGCTTTCTGGAGCATTAGTAAGGTCAGGGTTAGAATGCATATGGGGAGACACGTTCATCTTAAAGTATATTTAAAGAAACAGAAGTTCTCAAGATTTTAAAACATGTTCTGCATTTGGCAGAAGGAACAAAACAGGTTTTTAAAGAAAACAATACAATCACTTTCATTTCTACTTGTGCTACTCCATAAAACTGATCACTGACAATATGTGCAAATATTTTGTAAATGACTAAAATTTAACAACTGTTAAATAACAACAGTTTCTAAAGATGAAAAAACAAGTTTACAAAGCCACTGTCACTTACTCGTCATAGTGGCCAGTCTAACCTTGTTTAAAACCATGTGAGGTCATGTAGCTTTTAATCAACTTGAAAATAAAATTCCAATGCCTCTCTATGCTGTAAAAGCACTACCAGGCCAGTGTCCTACCCACTCTCAGGCACCTACTTCTCCCCTTCGCTCTGTTCCAGCCGAATTGAACAGCACTAGTTCCTCAAACACAGATGTTCAATTAAAAATCATCTTGCTCCATGGTCTCCCAAGTAGAATGCTGTACAAGATTCAAAGTTTCAGAAGCCACGTCTATAATCAGGACAAACTGACCAGCACAATCATGAAGTCTGCACATACCCTATGACACACTCGCAAGTTAAGAAGTCACAGCTCTTACCTGACAAATACCCTCCTTTAAATGGAATATGACCAGAATCTTTCTCACACAAAACCCAAAAGCCCAGTAATGCTTATATCTTTCTTTCACTGAGAAATCACAAGATATTAATTCTGTTTAATTCTAAACAGCAAAAATGTAAGGATTCTGTCATATTTTTACCTTGTTCCAGCTTCTCAGTCATCTCTGAAATGCTTTTTCCATTACCAAAGTTCATCTCCTTAAAATGTACTTAGTCCTTCTGATCCTCATGAACTGGGAAGTGATCTTGGGACTTCGAGTCTGTGTTATCTAAAGCACTGAGTTTCCTATCTGAATTTTCAAATGTGAATAAGCCCCCAATTATTTCAAAATAATTCTCAAAGCAATATTAATTGAGATGATGTAGGGTAAGTTTTAAGTATGGATTCTGAATGGATGCCACCAAACAGAACAAAACAAAGTAAAAAATAATTTCTTACTCCTTACTCAATCTACTGCATAGGTCAGTGCTCACACCATCAAAAGGACTTACACTACTCACTGCCGTCAGAGGACTGGAGGTCGGTATGGGAAGCAACCCTGCACCAGGCACTAGGCTTGTCATGGTTGGAGCAGGAGCCAGTAAAGAAAGGGCTTTGGCTTCTTCTGGGATTTTACCTGCAGAGGCAAGTTGCAAATATTATGGAAAGCAGAAACACCACACCAACTTTACACTATGATTTTACAATTACCCTTGCACTTAAAAAATAATAATAATAAATGAATCTATCTATCAGATCCGTACAAAGAAACAAATAAGAACATAAGGCTTTCCTTTTATCCTGCTCTATTAGGAAAAATAAAAGTGAGCAAAACTTCAAAGACTAACAATCTCATTAATGGAACATTATTTTAAAAACTGAATAATGTAGACAATTATTTAACACTTTGAGCTATGGGTCACCTGTACTGGAAACTTAATGTTCATGAACCAAACGATATCAAGCATGGACGCTTTCCCAGGACGCTGTTTTCGCGGTGATCGAAAGTTGTGTTACACATGACAACCGTTCGTGTTGGCTGCGTCACTAATAGCACACAGAACATCAGATACAGAAAAGAAGAACATTTTTTAAAGTTTAATCCCCAGAAATGGCAAATAACCAAATTAGTCAAAAAAAAAAAAGAAAAGAAAAAGAAAAAAAAACAAGTATGTGCGAATTGAAATTTCCTCCATAATGAGTGTCTCTACTCTGTTACTGAGCTACCTACTTGAGAAGCAAACAGTTCTGATAACCCTCCAAAAGACTCCACTCAAGCTCAAATAAACAGAAGAAAACAGAAAACTTGAACACATAATCAGCTTGAATTTAAAAAGGTCCATTACCCATTCATCAATAAGGCACCTCACCAACTAATACCTAAGAGAATCCAATCCCAAAGATACCTTAGGCAATTGATAAAAAAAAAATAGGGACTGAACCAACAAAAATTTCCCTAGTCTCAGGAAACGTCTTAAAATACTAACTTTAGATGCAGTTTATGTATAGTTATCTGAGAACAGTAACTAATGCTTACAAATGCTTTTCTCAGGAAGCCTATAATTGTCTAACAGGAGTAATGTTAAAATCACCTTTTAGCTAATAGTAAAATCATTAAGAAAAATGTCTGCAACCTAAAAAACAAAAACTTTATATTGAAGTTCATGATCTGCCATATTTGGTTTCTGAATTTAAAACAATTTGACAAAAACTAAAACTTCCACATTTTTCCTATCTTCAAGGCAAAAAAAGAGGGGGTGGGTATATTTCTCAAACTTGATTGCATATATAAATTACCATTTCTACTAATTCATTAAGAGTATCTTAAAACTGCATTTTCAAAAATCACACAAGCTGAAATCTATGTGGTAAATTTTCAAAAGCATTATGCCTCATTTCAGTGGTAAAGCCTATTTACAACAACCAGATGCACAGAGATAAATATCTAAACAATCTCTCCTGAAAGACCTCAAGGCATGGATGGAATTCAAGTTGTAATTTAAAACTTTATATAATGGTTTTAGCTTATCTATAGAAAAAATTAGAATTACAGTTTAGTGGCTTTAGCAAATGTATACTTTCTAATTTTACAGTATCTAAATTGAACTAATTTAAAAAGTGAGATTATTACTTTAAATTCTGGAGAACAAATTTCTTAACATGCAGAATAATAACAAGGTAAGCCTTTCTGAATATATAAGATAACAATGAACTACTAGTACTACTACTTATCTTTATATGCCCATCTATATCTATTTATATTAGTTATCACATTCATTTTATCTATTAAACATTCAGAGTTTATTTTTTAAGGTTTAAAATCTGAACACCTTTGATGACTGACTGCCATTCTGAGGTATGCTCTCAGCTTCAGTACCCTAGTTTATTCATCTGAGTTGCAATCTAGTAATGTGCCAAATTTAGTATTATTTGTCAATAACCAAACCCAGCTGCCTATACAGTAGAGAGACTACACAGACAATAGGATATTCCACATGAGCCAAGCTCATTACTTAGTACTGTGAGGCCTCAGTTCTGTCTTAAGTATTAGTGGGCTATCAGATTTTCCCTATCCCATGACAATAAAATCAGTAACTTAATTTAAGCTCATACTATTTCTGTATTAATCAATTAAAGATACTCTTAAGAAAAATTCTATTGTGCTATTTCCAAACTATAATTCTGTAAAATGTGTCCTTTAAAGCTCCCCTAGAGCATATAGAAGTGTAAAACAAGCAAGCATTTAGCATTTTCCCCAAACTACACTTCAAAGAAAACTGAGGCAAAGATCTCTCAAACTACTTTGAGTCCTCACTTCAGAATCCACTTAAAAAGCTAGTAACCTCCGAAGAGTTTTCAACAAAAAAATTCAAGCAAACAAACAAAAAAATGCATGCAAATAAATAATGAACAGTTTTCTCCAATTTCCCCAGAAGCAACAAAAGGCTTCATAAGACCAAGGTAATAAAAGACAAAGACCTCCCCCTACCTTCAGATGGTAAAAGAAATGTACTTATTTTCCTTGATGGTTTTATATGCCTACAGTTCTAGGGGAAGGACAAAAATTATAAGCCATCAGTTGGTTTTTATGAGAGATGTAGACTTGGGGAAAAAATAAGCACTGAGCCCATCAGAAAATGTTCCTAAGATTCCCGTAAGTGTTTTAATGTTTGAAGATCACAATGTACCTCAGCACCCACAAAGAAGGCCTGCGTCTTCATCGCACTGCACTCTAACTTACTGCAGGACAGTCTGGTGCACCTCAAGGTTGACTTCTGTTAATCATTCCCCATAAATTTGCAACATATTACGATCTCTTAATGGAATACCATTCACAAAGAACTGGAAAACCAGCTCATAAGTTAAAAGTGAAAGATTTAACAAAACAAAAACAAAACAAAACAAAAGAAAAAGGGACAAAAGAAAAAGAAATGAAATTAAAGCAAAACAATAAAAACAGAGACAGGGCGTCCATCTTCTGCGGTTCAGACTCCGATCTCATTTCCCCAATGAAGGTTTCACTTGGCGGCAGGTTTAGTGGCATGGCAAACAATGCCTAACTCAGGCAAGTGTAACAGGTCTGCCTTGGCCAGTCTAGTCATCTAATAATGCACAAATATCACATAGAGAAAACATACAAAACCAAATTAATAGTCAAAATCCATCTACCAGATAATGTGGACATAAAGTTATGACTGACGATTAGGCTCACACCTGTTACGTTGATCTTACTTTTTTTAAATGTTAACATTTATAAAAAGAAATCTGAAATGCACGTAACAACAAGGAGGTCATATTTAGACAAGTATAATGAAGGTATATTTTATTCAAAACGGCACATTTTATTAACAGTATTTCCTGCTCAATGAGTATCAATACCACTTTTCCAGCCACTTCTCACATTACTGTCTGAACTAAAAACCAGCAAACTGAAGGAAACTGAAAAATCTGGTAAAATGTTTTCTATGGCCTTTCTCGTTTACACCACGATGCTGCTTCGATGGCGCTGAAGCATGCAACGAGTCACGTGTCCAGTCACGTGTCCAGGGCATACACAGCCCCGTGCACTTCTCTCAGAGCTTCCTCCCTGCAGACTGCCTTCATTTGCTTCTCTCACTCTGCTCTCTCTTTAATATAACAGTGCATTACGTCTTTGCTGGAAGTGCATAATCAGACTTAACAGCTGTAAAAGTCATAAGCTATATTTGAAAACCCTAATTTAAAAAGTGTATCAGTTTCTTCCTGATATCTTATTAAAATATCTTAAGATATTTTATTAAGGTACAGATAAAAAAATGCAGTAAATTTTTAGATTTGCATGTCCAAAATGGTAATGTTTTCTTGTAAAATGGTAGCATTAAAAATGCTTAAAGTTATAGCTGACTGTTTTTATCAACCAAGTAAAACAAACTAAAATCGAGACTCCCATATTCCATAACCTTGAAAGTTACTTAGAAATCAGTTTCTCTGATTGTATGGGATTCCAGCAAGGTTCTAACAATGATTTAAAATTCTTCCTCCAAAATCAGTAATGATAAAAGCCTATGCTACATACTTTTCTAGTATTTCTAGTTTAAGATTTTTTTCCTGTGTATTTTCTTAGAGTGGACTTTTGCAGAATTAAAAACGTCTTCCTCGCTCACCTTACTCCCCAACTTCAGGGCTCACTGTGCACTGTGCTCGTAAGATCAGATAAGAATATATCTGTCAAATAATTTACTTTTAACCATGTTTATCTTCCCTATCTACTCTAACCCCTTAAACATGAAAAATATGCTTTCAAATTTATCTGGGGGAAAAAGGAAACCAGATCTTCCTGTTCTGGGACTTCTGAATTACCATTCTGGGAGGGTCTGTATCTTAGAATGCTCTTAACATTCTAAAACAGACATTCTGAAACAATAAAACTCCCAAAGTGCAGCAAACTCCAGATGAACTAATGATTTTAATGTAAACCTAGTAACTACAGGTTTTTAAAATTACATATTAAAAGCTCATTAAATTGTTGCTAGCATACTTTTATGCTATAAAATAGTTACTATCATCTAGCAAAAAAAAAAAAAAAAAAATTAAAATGTATGTATATGTGCCAGTCAGTACTCTAGGTTAATTGTACATTAAAACTGTCAAAAATCAATAGCCAATTAGATATAAATAACTCTGGAAAAACAAAATTTTTAATAATAATTAGTTATTAAAACAATTCAAGATGTAAAATTTAACAAGTAACTAGAAGGCTTTGGGCCTTACTCCCATCTCTGACATCACTCCTGATAGAGGCTTTACAAATTGCTTTCCAGTTACCCTCCCCAATAAAGGCCAATCAAAGAAAAAAGTTCCAGGTGTATAAGAAAGATCACACTGAATATGAAACAACAGTCTCGTAACAACTGAGAGACTACCTTAAGAGGATATTTGAAAGAATAAACTGAGTATTTTTCAAATAAATATAAAATATCACAACCCCAATTTGACTGAATATATGCTTTACTTGAAAAATTCTTAACTGTGCCGTCATGAGTATATGCTTACATATACATTTAAATATTTTTTCATACCAACATAAGTTTTTAAATTATAAAAAGCTCTTTTTTTACAATCTGCAAATTGGCTACAGAAAAGCCAAAACCAACTATAAAAGGCAAATATTTGATAAATTTTCTAAATGTTCAGTTGTAAAATCTCAAATATCCATAAGTAATAAACTAACCACTTCAGTATAATTTTCTACAGGTGTTTCTTTCTTCTTCAAATTTCATTCTTGTTTCACACACACAAATGTGAGTGTGCACAGATAGACTCACACATAGAGTACTGGCCAATTTCCAGGAAAGCTAAAGGCTATATAAAGTAACAGACAGGACAGATATTAAAACAATAAGAAAAAAAACCCATAAGATACCAACCTTCTGCACAAGGAACTACTATCAGAGCTCTGTCAATAAAAACCGTGTTAGTTAGATGCTGGGCCACACCAACACTTGATGGGTCACGAAACTTAATATAACATACTTTGGAGGAAAAAGCAAGAGGTGTATTGCTGCAAGAGAAAAAGAAAACAAATGGATTAATAAACATTTGCATGGTTTTATAATTTTCATTTGAAATTTCTTTCTTACATCAGACTTAGATAATCTTTGTTGCTAAAAATGACTAACACGTGAAATAACATTTCAGTCGTTTAACACTGACTTGTCTGACAAACCAGAAGTCTCTCGAGAGGTACCTACAAATCAGTCAGCCCACAACGACATCTGAAACAGCTGATGTTATCAGTCAAAATCACTTTACAGAATTTCCTCCTCAAGACTTCAAACTGGAGTCTCTCCCACCTCTAACTAACTCCTCAACATTTCCATTACTAAAACTGTGGTAAACCCACAGCTAGTATAGCATGGGAGGCCATGGGTTTAATGCCACCAATCCAAAAATATCACCGAAAACTTCACAGTAATCATACAATTAGGTAATATGGAACCAAACAAGGGGTTTTTGCATGGCTTTAGGCTATAGAATAAGGTGCTTTCCAGGACAAACAAACAAACAAAAAAAGGATTTTACAAACAAAATATTATACAATTTATTTTGCAAAATAATAGACACTCTAGTCTATCTGATTTAACTCATTATCTATGCTATTTCTCATGAAGTCATTGAGTAACTGTTTAACTAGTAATTACAAAGTCACGTTTTTAAAAGATTTATTTTAAGTGTAGGTGTACACATGTGAATGCTAGTAATCAATAAATCCAGAAGAAGATATCAGATCCCCTGGAACTGGAGTTACAAGAAGTGAGTTGCCTAAAGTAGGTGCTGGGAACTTAATACTAGTGGGTGTACTCTAACCACTGAGTAACCTTTTCAGCCCCTCCATAGACACTTTTTTCACTAAATTTGTTCTCTGTGATCCACCATATATAGCAACAAATCCACCTTTAAAACAATGGTTAAAGTTACAGCTGCACTGTCAACCTCTGATGGTTAATATTGCTAGC
Organism: Mastomys natalensis; assembly: GCA_021653895.1. Classification (NCBI taxonomy): domain Eukaryota; kingdom Metazoa; phylum Chordata; class Mammalia; order Rodentia; family Muridae; genus Mastomys; species Mastomys natalensis. The sequence continues at coordinate 1,408,669 of JAJTUV010000036.1, forward strand.
TAGTCAAATGGACTAGATCTACAATCACCAAAGAGACAATTCTATGAGATACTATCTAGATTAGAGTAACTAAAGTGGGAAGACCCACACTAAGTATGGCTAGTGCTATTCCCTGGGCTACAAAAAAAAAGAGAAAGCTGTGTGAACACCATATCGAGGACTCTGCTCCTAAGTGACCCGTGAAAAGGGTTGTTTGACCCCAAAAGAGGTTGCAACCACAGATTAAGGACAGTTGATAAAGTACTTCACAGTGTTCAGTAACTTTCATTTTTGTGGTACGCTTGTACACGCTAGACAGGCATCTGCCACTCAACTACATGCCCCAGTCCTTAAGCAAGTTCCTTAGGCTTTATCTCCCACCACTCTTCCTGAAATAAACCCCAACTTCACAATTATTTTGTAAACATGTAGATATTTCAGCTTTGAGAAGAGTTATATTGAACATTAAAGATTTCATATAGATGCTGACAAAGATTTATGTTTATTATTAATTATTTAATTATATATTATTTTCAATATAAGGCTTTCCTGTATAGCCCTGGTTGTCTTGGAACACAGAGATCTACCTGCCTCTGCCTTCTAAGTACTAAAATTAAATGCATGTGTCACCACTGCCAAGTATCAAAACTGTATTATTTATAAAGCAGTTATGTTTATAAATCCTATGCGTAGGTCTTTCTAGTCTATCTATGCTATCTAATAGAACTATTTTTCTTTATCACCACCTTGATAATTTTGTGATACTAGGGACTACACTCAGGGCCTCAAACATGCCAGACAAGTTCTCATAACTATGAAACACACCCTAGCTCCTTGTACTTTAAAATGTACTTTTGACCTACAGGGTCCACTATGTGGCACAGGCTCACTTTGAACTTCAAATCCTCCTCTCTCAGGCTTACACATAGCTGGGATTACACACATGTATCACCAAAACTCACGACCAGAGTTTTACTTTTCGAAAAGTTATACACTCTGTTTTGTGTAAAAGTTAGCAGCTCTGTCTGTCCAGCAGCGTGGTGATGCACACCTTAAACCCCAGCCTTTGGGAGCTCTGTAAGTACAAGGCTCTGTAAGTTCAAAGCCAGCCTGGTCTACAAATCTAGAGAAATCTTGTCTCAATAAACCAAACTATAGTAGATTTTGGCCTCATTTGTTGAACCAAGTTTTAGGTTTTTTTAGAATATAAAACTTCTGGGTTTTAAGTAGACACACTTGAAAACAAAACAAACAAAACCCACCTCTAGGAACAGGTTAAATTTCTGGGGTCCTAATTGGGTATTTTTTTCATGAAACATGGTAATATTACTTTACAATGTTACTTTACAAATGCCAATGTAGTTATCAATGTCTAATATTTTCTTAGTACATCTAGATTATACCTAAAGATGTAAAGTGGCTCTCACCCTTCCTGATGCTTCAACCCTTTGACACAGTCCCTCATGTGGTGGTGACCCTCAACCATACAATTATTTTTGTTGTTACTTTGCAACTGTAATTTTGCTGTTTGAATCCTAATATAAACATCTGTGTTTTCCAATGGTCTTGGGTGACTCCTGTGAAAGGGTCATTTGATCCCCAAAGGGGTTGCAACCCACAGTTGAGAACACCTGTTTTAGAAGATCTATCAAAATGACATAGTCCAAACACGGACCAATAGTTTTATGCATGCAGTTACTGACCAACACAGCATTTACCTAAGGACTCCAAAAGTACTTCGGATGGCATGAGTCTCCAGGCCTTTCTTATGAAGCGCCCGCACTGCCTGCAGACCTACCAATTTCTGCTGATGACCAACATTTCCAAATGCATCTAGCTTAAACTCATTCATTTGTAATGAAAAATTTTAAAGATAACCAACATTTAATGACAGAATTTCAAAAACACTCAACACAGCACATGCCTAAATATTACTTTAAAGCACAGCAATATGAAAAGTGCTTATTACAGATTAAGTAAGAAAAAAATTTATAATCACAGTGTATGACTCCTTTGATTACACTGTATTATAATAGGCACATAGAGGACCAGAAGAAAAAACATGCTAATGAAAGGAGTTTGGTAGAGTGATGTTAAGATCACAGACTTTCTTGTTCTCCATTCTATAAAGAATGTCTGCTATGGTGAGGTAAGGAAGTATCTCAAGAAGGGCCTGGTGTGTTGAAGGCTTGTTCCTCAACTACTGTTGGGTTCTGAGGTTATCCCGCTGAATGCACCAGTACAAAGTGGGGCAGGCTACTGCACCAGTGTGTACCTTGGAGGAGATTTTATCTTGTCCCTGGCTCTATAGTCCCTGGGGTCTATTAGTCCTAACCACCTTATTTCTGCTTGGTGATAGGCTGAACCATCAGAGCCAGCCAACACATTATAAAGCCTCTAAAATCCTGAGCCAAAGTACTCCCTGTTTGATGAACTTAGGTGTTTGCCATGGCAACAACATGTACCAGACACAGGGTATGTAATTTTTTAAAAGTTAACTAAGTTACTTAAGTAAACAGACTTTTTACTTTGGTTCTTGGAACTTTGAAAACCAGAAAAATAGGACCCCAGAGCAAGCAAGAAAAACTGCACAAATGAAAATCTCCCTGGTGTTAGAAATCAAAATAGAATTACCCTTGGGGAGGTTAGTCAACTGAAGGAAGGCACAGGGGAACTGGCAGATACTTCCCATCTGTGTGCTTGCTACACTGCTATGTTTAAACCCGTAAAAATGTATTCATCTCCACACCACGATGTTCATTTTTCTGTATAAACATTACATCACAATGATAAGTTTACTGAAAAAAAGCAATTTGTATAAATAGGTATTCAAAACTATGAAATTCAATTATTGTACAAAAAGTTGGACAGTAATTCTGGATATTTAATTATCTGGCAATAGGAAAAAGTGTCAAACAATCTTAGTTTGTTCAATGAATGTCTACAGAAATCCTTTCTTCCTATTCTGCATTATCTGTGCACGTGTATGCACAGGTGCACCTGTAAAGGGAGGTCAGGAGACAACTTTCAGCAGCTGAATTCTCTCCCTTCACAGTGGGTCCTAGTCTAGAGAGTGAACTCGTGTTATCAGCCTTGACCCATATTATTGGTCTGTTTACATGAATGTTTAATGTTTAAAAATTAAAATGAAACTATCCCCCACATCTGTAGGATTTTCGAATTTCACTAAATGTATCTCCAATTTTAAATCAAACAACTCCTCAACTTCTAAACAGTAATCACAAAGCAATGTTTATATGATATACAAAACAACTATCATTATCTTTGACAAAAGTACTACTGACTAAATTTATATCCTCAAGGACCAGCTGGCATGACTCCATTATGGAGAAGAAAACCTGATAATAAAGTTTATCAGTATCACTACAAAGTCAGAATGAGGCTCTACTCCCAAACTTATGAAAAATAGGTAAGAATTTTTGTCTGGCAACAACTTTGCCAAAGGAATTATTGTGACATACTGGCTCTACTTTAACACAAACAGCAAATATTTTTACCCACTTTGATCTTTAAACCCTAAATAATAACATTTTTTTCATGGGAAGGAAATTGGATTTACTCAAGACCAGCCCTGAAGAAGATAAGGTAGACTCTTTGAGATGCATCTTCCCCAATGCCAGTTAATACCTGGCAGTGTGTTGCCATCTACAAATGGTATTTCATAGGGAGTGAAGAACATTCTATATTTCTTCAGACTCTCTACTGTCCCAAAGTTAATTTACAAGAGTTCATGGGCGGAGTATTTTACTGACTGGCTTCCAACCCTTTCAGGATATAGCCCTCCTATGAACACTCCTCAATTACTAAATGTTGAGCATGTAAGATGATAACTGAAAGCATGTTTGAATGTTAAGAGACACTACAAATGTTAGTGCCACGGTTACATCAAACCTTTTTTTTTTGGTTTTTTCGAGACAGAGTTTCTCTGTGTAGTCCTGGCTGTCCTGGAACTCACTCTGTAGACCAGGCTGGCCTCGAACTCAGAAATCCGCCTGCCTCTACCTCCCAAGTGCTGGGATTAAAAGCGTGCACCACCACCGCCCAGCTACATCAAACCTTATGCTCATGCACTTACGCAGGATTCTTGTCAAAAATATATTGCTTGAATCTCAGCATATAAACTCAAGACTATATGGCATTCTACTAACCTACATAACAAAATGTCAGCGTCATTAAAGATTTATTTTTAAGAGAGGAAGGGGCCTGTTCTAGACTGAAGATAACTAAGTATCATAGCACTCTCTAAAACATATACTAGATAAAAGGGGGAGGGGACACTATTAAAACACTGAATTTTCTTTCTTTTTTCTTATCTTTTGTTTTGTTTTTTGAGACAGTTTCTCTTCACCCAGACAGCCCTGGCTATCCTGAACTTGACCAGGCTGGGTTTGAACTGGAGAGATCGCCCTCTCTGCCTTCTAGAGTGCTGGGAGTAAAGGCCTGTGACACCACACCCGGCTATAATAAATGAAAATTTAATAATCAACTGCACCAAATGAAAAGAACACTGATGGGTATTCACTGTTTTATTTCAACTTTTCTGAATGCATGAAATATTTCCAAGAATAAAGGAATTAACATTAAATATCCACATTTGTAAAAAATCAATTTGGAGAGGTTTCCCTACTTACAGAAAGTAGAGAGATAGATATATTGTTCTGTGTGCATGACTATAAAATAAGCCAAAATCCTTTCCCAAAAAATCGTGGGTAACTTTTCCTTCAAATAATTTTAGCATAAAGAACAAAATACTGTGAACCTTAGTATTTACTTAAAGTTGATGAATGCAAGAATGTTAAGAACCGTAAAACCATTACGAGTTATCTGATTAGTTAATATTGCATAAGGGAAATTTGCCACTTCAAGTACACTGCCTAGGAAGTGATGTCGACATATAAATGCCAATTAAGCGCTGGATTTTAAACACAAGTACACAGTAGCGTTAATTCTGCGCCGGCTTATACTTTTTGAAACGTCTGAGCCAGTGTGACCTTCTTGGAGGAAAATTCAGGCTGTTGCCAAAAAGAAAGATTGATGTGATCTTAAGATCTTGAATAGGGGCTCGGTTAGAAAAACCAAAGAGGGTAAATGTCTAAGATCACCCCGGAGAACAAAAACAGCCCGATTCCATGTTGTCATCCGCACTCTCTCTCATCAGCACTAGCAGCCTGACACTAAGACCTAGAGGTCGGGGCGTTGGCGTTGCTGGCGTTCTTCACGATTCTCCCAGTGCAAAAACCTTATAGGCATTTGCCATGAGGACTATCGCCGGCCCACCTGCGGCCATCTTAAGTTCGGGGGAACCAAAGGCCTGGGGCACCCAATTCGAAGATCCGGCATCAACCACAGTCCTGGAGGCTCGACAGGGGAAGGCACTCCTAAGTCCTTTGCAGGAACCCCGCGCGGCACTTAATCAACAAAACCCCAACGCGGAGATCCCCACAGCCGGCCGGATGCCCTCATCAAACATGGCCGCCTAGGTAAGCGCGCGGTCACGTGACACCCGCGCTCCCCGTGCCTCGGCGCCCGAGGTCTCGATGGCGGCGCGCCCCTCCCCCCTCCGGGCTCCAGCACTCACTCTGGGGGGTAGAGCCGTAGCTCCTCGATTTCTCCTAGGAAGGAAAAGAGCGTCCGCATCTGCTCGCTGGTCACCGCCGACGAGAGGTTCGTCACCTGAATCACCGTCGTAGGGAAGAGGCCGAAGCCTAAGCCCAAACCGAAGCCGCCGCCGCTGTTCATCCCGGCCTCGCTGCCGCTGCCTTCCCGCTCCCCAACGTCCACGACGCGTCAGCGACGGAGCCTGGGAAGCGAAGGCGCGCGGCCGCGAGCGCGCTCCCGCGAGCTAATTTGCGGCGCCGGGCAAGTCTAGCCGCCCATCGCGCAACTCTCCTGCTCCGGGGGCTGCGCGCGCCGGCCGGAAGCGTCGCCCTGGCAACGCGGCGGCTCCCTGCGGGTCCTGGCCGCCGCAGCCGGGCCAGGTCGCTGAGACTGTTGCTAGCTTCTCTAGGTCTTCAGAGAGGTTTACCCGCTGCTGCAGTGAGAGTCGTGGAGGTTGTGCTTACAAACTCCATCACTTCTCTATGCTTCTGTCAGTTCGGAAGCCCGGCTCTTTCTCCAAATCAGGAGGAGGAATCCAGAGGCCTGGGCTGCAGTGGTGAAGGGACATTGACATCTGGACATTATAAATAAATACCTGACCAAACTATAGCTTCATTATTAAGAACAGGCTGCAACTTCAGTTAACCTATTTCAAAATTGGCAGGCACCCTGATTATGAGACTTCTTGGAAATTTTCACACCAAGTATGGAGTTTAGGGTGAGTGAATGAAAGGCTTTGCTGGCAATTTAGAACATGCAATTTATTCACTAGTGGCTCCTAATATCTATACTATTAGGCAAAGGCGGGTAAAAGACCCAGACAGTCAACAAAACAACTTGCACCTTACTACGGCGCAATCGTTTTCAACCAGAGCAGCTATACCCAAAGTTCATGGTTCGAATCCATTCCTGTGGGCCCACAATATAAAAACATATTGGGGTCCTGAAGTTGCCCCTCAAATCACATGAACACCAAACTCAGTTAAACAGGGACGATTTATTGAACTCACACCCCAAGACTGATCGACCAGGGCAACAGCTCAAAGATGAGCACTGGACATTTCTTAATGGCCATCTTATGAAGGTTAAAACTGCAAAAACAACAATGAGCTCATATGCAGGTACTGGAAGTGCTGCCTTGTGGTCGGCCCTCACTCAAACTATTTTAAACATATTGACCTTTAATTTGATGGGTCTTACACAAAGCTTATAGTTGTGGAATTTCTTAAGATTAACAAACCTCATAACATACAGAACACAACAAGGTATGTGATCAGCATGACCCTGATCTGGGTCAAGTTATTTTTCTGTGTCAATGACTGGAAGGCATATTACAGCAACAATATGAAATAGCTGGCAGGCATGGAACAAAATGGCTATAGCTATGCTGGGGGTATGAGGTGGGGAGGCCTCAACACATGTACTATCATTAAGACTTTGTTGCCCTTTTCACATTTGTACTGATGGTCTTAAAGTAACACTAGAGCTGAGGCTGTAGTTACGTTGGTAAATATTTACCTTGTGTACTTGAAAGCCAGGTATTGATACCATAAAACTGACATAAACCTGTTATCTCAGTGCTGGGGAGATCAGTGGATGGATGGATGGATGGATGGATGGATGGATGATGGATGGTGGATGGATGGATGATGGATGGATGTATAAATATAATGATAGGTTAAAGGGCTGACACCTGATTGGGAAGAAGGCAAGGTTTCTAAACTCTGAGTTACTGTTGTTTATATTCTTCACCTATATCTGCTCACACTACACTAAATGTAACTTTAAAGTAACTCCCTTGTAAAGGAGTACAACATTAAATGTACAATGTATCTTTTTTATATTTTTTGCTTTGAGAGCCAGATTCTCACTATGTAGCCTTTATTGACCTAGGAGTCACTATGTGTATCAGATTGGTCTTGAATTCATAGAGATCCACTTTTCTCCCAAGTCCCAAGAGATTAAAGATATTTGTATTATTTGTGTGTATTATTAAATGTATTATTTGTTTGTTTATTTTTGGTTATTTTGAGACAGGGTTTCTCTATGTATTCTTGGCTGTCTTGGAACTCACTCTGTAGACCAGGCTGGCTTCAAATTCAGAGATCTGCATGTCTCTGCCTCTCAAATTCTGGGATTAAAGGAGTGCACCATCACTTCCTGGGTCTATAATGAATTTTTAAAATTATCAGTGCAAAATAAAGGCAAAAACTTCTGTTCAGGTAAAGTAATTGTCTCCAGTGGGGGAATATATATATATATATATATTATATGTGTGTGTGTGTGTGTGTGTATGTGTGTGTATGTATATGTATATGTATATCAACATCCAGATTATCTCCACTCTCGCTGCAGTGTAGAGATACATTGAAACGTTGATTAGAGGCAGAGAGTCTGGGTAGGTACTCATTGCAGTAATCAGCATGAGCTAAATAAGATACAAAACAACGATAAGTGGTCTTAATAATGGAAAGCAATTAACCACCCCAAATTTGGACAAACCTGATGGGAGAATAAAGTTATGCACTCAGAAAAAGACAGTGTACATGCATTCAGTTTTGACACAATTACAGGACCCTAGAATTGACAACAGCAAACTTAGAACACTGGCTCCAACTTGAGTACCTGCCAGGCTTGAGTTGTGTTAGTTTTTTCTCAATTTATTTCACTACTAGCCTATGCAGACATAGGGGCAAATCTAAGAAGCACTGCTGGGCTTTCTCCCACAGTTTCTGGATCAGTAAGTTAGGAGTGAGGTCTGAAATATAAACTTACAAGTTCAGGTGACAATGACACTGGGGGTGGGAGGTGTGAGCAGCATTTTGAGAAACACTGGTTTAGAAGAGTGTAAATGTAGCTCACCCAGCAACTCACTGATCTTCTATGGATTGAGAAGCACCAGGAGATGTTTAAGTCTCCAGCTTGGAGGATTCATTAAATGATGCCATAATTTATGTCAACAGTAGAAAGGAAGAATTGCCTTGTGAGGAAAGACCAGAGAATATTGAGTTCTATTGTGGACATGCTTATGACTTGAGAATGGAAGTAACTAAAGTTGTGGCCAGGTGTGGTGAAACATGCTGTTATTCTCTCTCTTGTGGGGCTGGGGCAGAATAATCGCGAACCTGAGGCCAGTGTGGGTTACATGAGGATTCCCTAACTAGAGAAACCAAGAACAGAGGGCATTTGGATGTGGCAGAACACTTAGCTGGGATTCATAAGCTCCTGAATTAAAGTGGGAGAGAAGAGAGGAGAGAGAAGAGGGGAGGGAGAGAGAGAAATGCATCCTGTCTGATATATTTGCATGCACACCTATATTTGGAACAAAACCCTCCCAGGAGTGAAGCAGGAAGTCTTCACTTTTTCTTCTAAACCACAAGACTTTTTCCATTCAGGATCCAGAAGTCTACTTGTCTGTAATGGGCTAGCTGAGGATTTATGTTTGTTTGCACCTCTTGCTGCAGACCCAGGGTCCCTTGTACACCAGGCAAGCACTTCACCTCCAGCCATAAGCATTTTGGGTTTTGTCCTTAGTCTTTCCCAGATTGATTCTAACATAAGAAAGTTCCCTTATATTCCCAGATTTTATTTTTTTTTTTTTTTTAGTTTTTGTCATAAAAAGATATGGTATTTTTCAAATCCCCCTTTTCACTTACTGATATAATTATGTGGTATTTCTAGGAAAAATTTCACATGGGCATAATGTATGATCTTGTATTTTGTTGACATTCTTATCTTCATGTTGAGTGTGTGTGTGTGTGTGTGTGTGTGTGTGTGTGTGCAATTTATCATGTATTGGTAGAAATGTATTCAAATGATATGTTGATTTTTCTTTGTTTGAGGTAGGCTCTTGATATATAGCCCTGGCTGGCTTCAAACTTACGACTTCCTGATTGTGCCTCCCACGAGTTGAGATTACAGGTAAGTGAAGTGGATACTTAAAGGTTTTTTGGAAAGTTGTTTGGATGGTGTTTTGCTAGGGCAAACATGTGAAGGACATGTGTCATTAAAGTGGACACAGGTGTGAAAGGCTAAGGCAGACACATGAAGGAACACTTCACTGAAGCAGACACAGGAGAGAGGATGTTCTACTAAGGTAAGCACATGAAAGGACACGTGATGAAGGATTTTTTGCTACAGCACACATGTATTGGTCTGCCTTACACTGCGTAGTTGAGCTGCATTTGTCAGGATTCCAAGGACTTGGGTTGATTATCCAAGCATGTGCTGCGGTAAGACCCATGCTAAGGCAAGGCACATGAAGGACACAATGTTTGGAGAGTATAAATAGGACCCCACGGAGTGACAGACTGAGCTTGGCTTGCTGGTACAACTAGCTATACAACATGCTCGTGGGGTTTGAGTCTTCACTGATCTTTGCTGATCTTCACTTCCCTGAGATAAGGCACAGCCAAGAACTTCTCCTGGCGACCCTCTGGGTCCCTCCTGCTGACTCTAGCCAAGGGTGAGGCCTGGCTGTCTCTGCTTGGTCCTGTCACCACTGTTGCTAACTGGACTCTACCAAATTGGACTGCTAGTGTATCTGTGAGGTGTTTTCGAATGGATTGAGCTGCTGCTGCCTGCTGACCTGAGAACTAAACTGCTAATTTCCAGACAACACAGATAGGAGTTGCTCCAAAAAAAACTTTCTAAACAGGTCCACTTTCCCCACTCCCCCACCCCGTATTCTTTCTTGCCTACTATCTCGGATGGGTAGTGGGCTAAAAGAGAGGTTAAAGTGTTTAAGAACCAATCATTAAAAATAGGATTTGAAAAAATTAAAGTTACAGGTAAGCATCACCAAGTCTGGCTTCAAGGGACACCTTATCTTTTTTTCAATTATTCAATCTTTGTAAGGTTATTAATAATGTTCACCATGGTGTTACCTGAGGACCCAGCTATACCCTCCTGGGTATATACCCAGAAGATATTTCAACATGCAACAGGGCCACATGCTCCACTATGTTTATAGCGGCCTTATTCATAATAGCCAGAAGCTGGAAAGAACCCAGATGTCCTTCAACAGAAGAATGGATACAGAAAATGTGGTACATTTACACAATGGAGTACTACTCAGCCATTAAAAATAATGAGCTCATGAAATTCTTAGACAAATGGATGGAGCTAGAAAATATCATCCTGAGTGAGATGACCCAATCACAAAGGAACACACATGGTATGCACTCACTGATAAGCGGATATTAGCCCCAAAACACACAATACCTAAGATGCAACGCATAAACCTCATGAAACTCAAGAAGAAGGAGGAAGACCAAAGTGAGGGTGCTTTTGTCCTTTTTAGAACGAGTATCAAAAGATTCAACCAGAGCTCCCAGGATCTAAACCTCCAGCCTGAAATCAGACAGGGGCAAGCTGTCCTCTGAGAGGCTCTAACCAGCAGCTGACTCAGACAGATACAGACATCCAGAGCCAAACAGTGGATGGAGCTTGAGGACTCTTAAAGAAGAATAGGTGGAAGGATTGTGGGCCCTAAGGAGATAGGAACTGCACAGGAAGATCAACAGAGTAAACGAACCTGAACCCTTGGAGCTCTCAGAGACTGAATCACCAACCGTGGAGCATACCTAGTCTACACAGATCTAACTCTATGGGCTGAACCTAGGCCTCCCTGCACATATGTTGTAAATGTGCAGCTTGGTTTTCATGTAGGTCTCAAACATCTGGAGTGGGGGCTATCCCAAAACATGCAGCCTGTATATGGAGTATGGTCTTCTAAAAAAAAACAGTTGTTCAGTTGTTCATGGAATATTATTTTTTTTATATCTCTTGTATTCAGTTTGCAACTACTTCATTGAGAATTTTTGTATGTATATTCATGAGGGATACTGGACTATAAATTATATTTTTGTTGGGTTTATACTTGATTTCACTATTTCAATATTATTTGCTTTGTGAAGGAGCTTATTGTGGTTCTGAATTTTTTTTAAACATAACTCAAAAAGTATTGCTTGATTGAAGGCTCTATAGAATTCTTGTATAAGTATATCTGACACTTGGTATTTTGCTTGTTTGTTTCTTTTCATTTTATTCTGTTTGAATGCTTTTTAAATTTTTTTGTTTTGCTGAAAATAAAAAAAAAAAAATTAATAATGTTCACTCTTTCAATCCTGAATTAGACCTTTCTAAAGATTTTTTTTGTTTGTTTGTTTGGTTTTTTTGGTTTCTCTGTGTAGCCTTGGCTGTCCTGGAACTCACTCTGTAGACCAGGCTGTCTTGAACTCAGAAATCCGCCTGCCTCTGCCTCCCAAGTGCTGGGACTAAAGGCGTGTGCCACCACTGCCGGCCTAAAAATTTTTATTTATGGGGTTAGAGTTCAGTGGTTAGATTACTTAGGACCCTGATTGGGCCAACATGTATATATATTCAGGCATATTGTGTTTATTCAAAAGACAAAGGAGCAAAAAAAAACCCACCATAATTTAAAAATTCTATGAATTAAGAATACTGGGTGTTCCTCCTCCCAGTTCCTTGGGATTGAACTCAGATCCTCTCTCATGTCTTAACGCTCTACCACTAAGGTGCATCGCAAAAATTATATTTAGTTTACAAGAAGAACTTTATATGATGTAATTTCCTTAAAAACCAGTGTTTCTGCTGGCAAAGGGAAAAAGATTTCTCCAGTAGAGTGACACTGGGTATATCAACCACATTCCAAGACAGCCCAGAAGTAGTTAGCCCAGTAAAAGGATTTTGTTTTTTTCATGTGCTTTTTGATATTGTTTGTTTGATTTTTATTTTTTACTTCAGAGGAAAAAACATGAAGTTGGGTCAGTAGAGAGGTGGGGCAGATCTGGGAAGAGCTGGGGAGGAAATAGAACATGATCGAAATATATTGTATGAAAAAAATTAATAAAAATATAGAAGCCAAGCTTTTTATATATTCATACATTGATTTATGCAAAACACATGCTGGCTTTAGTGAGGTGGGCGTTCCAGATCCTTCTCTCTCTGTGTGAATTTGTTTTGTATTTTTAAAAATGTTTTATATTACTATTTTATGTGTACAGGTGTCTTGCCTGTGTGCATGTTTGTGTAGCACCTGTGTTCTCCATGTTTTTCCCCCTAGATGGGCATAGTGGGGAAGTGGCCATTAAATGGAGTTATAGATGATTTCAAGCCACCCTGAGAGTTCTGGGAACTGAATACCACTCCTCTGCAGCCAGCGCCCTTAAAAACGGAGGCATCTCTCTAATCTGTTTTGCTTTTTGAAAATGGGAGCTTGCTATCTAGCACAGACTGGGTCTCTATCTCTAGATCCTCTCCTTCAACCTACCAGATGCTGGGACTCCAGGCAGGCCCCACCATGCCTAGCTAGTAACCTAGTTGTTATAGAATATGAATTTTAAAAGTAATCTGCAAACAAATTTCATGTGTTCTTTTCCCTTTGTAATATAAGGAAATGGAAACTATTGGATAAATCAGAATTAAGATTCTCTACATGTAGAGGTAAGAATGTACTTAAAGGAAGCCGGGTGTTGTTGGCATACTGTTTTACTATTTTGTTGGATTCTTATATTTCTATGTCCCTTCCAACCTCCCACAGTAGGTAGGAAGAAAAGAAGGTTAGAGGGGAAGGGGGGGCAGAATCTCCTTCAGGCAATAAAATAGACTGCTTCCCGATGATTAGGGACATTGAGTGCCATGGGGCAAGTCTAATCTCTGTGATCTAACTTCTCAAACACTTGACAAACAGCAACAGCAGCAGCCAAGCGCAGCCAGTGTTCTTAAAGCACCCTCTCCAGAGTCCCCAGAATTAAACTATCTGCAGGTGGCAAAGATCACACCCCATCATAATCAGCTGCTGTGAAGCAGCCTCTATACCACACCTGGGATTAAAACAAAAAACACATTCACATAACATAACTGGGTTTTAAAAAAAACGAAAACTCTAACTACAGGGTGGCAGTGCTCACCTTTAATCCCAGCACTCAAGAGGCACAGGAAGGCACGTCTCTGAGTTCCAGGCCAGCCTGGTCTAAAGTGAATTCCAGGACAGTCAGGGCCGTTCCACGGAGAAACCCTGTCTTGATAAACAAAATAAAACAACAAAAGAGCAATAGAGCCTTAGAATTCATAAAGTATACAGAAGCATAAAACAATCCATTTACTACCATTCAGAAGACTATATAGTATAGTGTGCATAAATATATGCTTATTCTCCCAAAATGACACTGTGCCAGTGCCCTAGCTTAGGTTTTGTTTCTTGAATTCTGCTTTTCTTGCTTTCTCCTCACTTTGATAAAGTATAGCATTAAATGTCTTTCCTAAAAGGATATGCCACTAAGAAACCTGAGTCTTTATACATCTCAGCATGCTCATGCAAACATACAAAGGGATTTGCTCTCTAGTATTCAGCATTACTGACAGTTAAAATCTTCAGTGTTCTGGAGAGCCTCAGCTGCTGAAATACCTGCTGGGCCAGCATGAGATCTGAGTTCATATCCCCAGTGCCTATGTAAAAAACCAGGCCTGGGGCCAGTGAGGTGACTTAAGAGCCAAAATGTTCTTGCTTTTGAGCCTGATGAACTGTGTTCAGTTCCCAGAACCCATGAAAGACAAAAGAGAGCGGCAATCAGTGAGCTCCAGGGTCATTGAGAAACCCTGTTTGTCTCAAAATATAAGGTGAAGAGCAAGTGGGAAAGACATCTAACTTTGACCTCTGACCTCCACCCAGGTATACAAGCATCTATATACTCATGCATGCTTTCATGCAGATAAAGTGAAAATATCAGTTATACATCCATCCATAATATCAGTGATCAATTTTCCTTCTCTACAAGCCTTTAGAATTCACTAGAAAAACCATCTAAAGTCCCTTTCTTTCGCACTTCCTTTTTCCTACTCTCTTACGCCTCTTCTCTCTCTCTCTCTCTCTCTCTCTCTCTCTCTCTGCATTGTGCTTGTGGATAAAGATGTGAGCTCTCACCTACTGTTCTAGCGCCATGCCTGCCTGCTCTCCTCACCATGTGCACCAACACTGGAGCTGTGAGCCCAAGTTAAATGCTTTCTTTTATAAGTTGCCTTGGTATTTCATAACAGCAATAAAAAAAAAAAAAATAAGAAGCGCACGTGCTGGGAGTCTCCTGGCCTGGAGAGGATAGTGGTGGAGACACAGAGTAGGGCTCTGGTACGGCTTTAAAGTCTGAGGGTCTCCAGGCGTTCTAGCTCTCCATCTGTACTGAAATGCCGATGATAACTTCTAAAAAGTCCTAAATTGTAAAGTTTCCTGTGAAAGCTATCTAAAAGGAAAAGTGGAAAGATCCTAATGGGGAAAGGGAAAAATTCTTCTAAGTGGGGAAAGGAAAAAAAATTTCACTCTAAGTGGGGAAAGGCAAAACATTCTCTATCTCTATGTCTTCAGTACATATACATCTTTCAGAATACATGATTACATGTTAAAAAGTTTATCACAAGTTCACACAAAAAATCAAATCATAAATTGAAATAGAAGTTTACAACAAAGAATGTTTACATGCATATCTACTAGGAGTAATTATCTGGCTAAACACCTTCATCTGTCACAGCTCCACAGGTTCACGAAAGGTCGAAAACCATAACTAAGTTATAGTGAAGTTTTGTATAGATAAATCCAGTCAGTATTTTATCTTCTATCCTAGCACTTATAATAAATCGTTAGTTCCCTTTTTATGATCCTTGATTAATTGTTTTACAACCTCTTGGAATGTGCTCTGAGTAGGAGAAAGTCTGGTTACTATCTAAGAGCAATTAACTGGTGACACTTGAGAGACTGGCAGAGTTCTCTTTGAAGTTGTGACTGCCAGAAAAGGATCTAATAGCAGTCCCACTATAAAAGAGCTTAATAATCACATATATAATTTTAGGAATTCTTATAGGATCATCATTAAGACTTAAGAAGTCATCTATTTGTCTAATAGCATCACTAAACACAGTACATCTTCATAGATCTGCTCCAAAGGGTGGCTAATACCTGGTTATTGTTATATATGTTTAATATAACAAGAAAAGCATATTAATAGCAGGAATCTTTCCTAAAATGAATTATCCTACTGCCTTGCTTAATGAGAGCCAATCTGTTGCAGATTATTTAATAACTGAAGCAGACCATCTCAGGAAGATCACATGCTAGTATTTAGCTTGTCCTGTTATGGCTCCTGACATGCATGTATTTGTACTGCGTGCATATGTTTCAAAATTTGAATAAGCTTATATATTTTAAATTAAAATATAATTACATTGCTTCCCTCTTCTTTCCTCCTTCAGTCTCTCCCTTCAACTCCTTCATATCTCCCACTCTCAAGGTGATATTCTCTTTTCCTGTTCTTTTCGGGGGCCATTGAGATGGTCTCTCTTAGTCCTGGCTGTCCTGGAGTTCACTATGTAGACCAGTGTAGAGCAGCTGGCCTCTAATTCAGAGAGATCCTCCTGGGTACTGGGATTAAAAGGTGAACCATCATGCTGGCTTTTTCTTTGACTATTATTTTTACATAAAGAAGTATGTATATGCATAAATATATAAGTATGACCTATGGAGTTTGTTTTCACTATTTGTATGTGTATGGTTTTAGGGCTGACTACTTTGTATTGGACAACCAATAATTCCTGATTATAAGTTGCCTGTAGTCCTTAGTCAAGGGGTAGGACCCCGTGAGATTTTTTTTACCCCTTCTGTGTTAGCATATCTGCTGATACTATCTTTGTTCTGGTCTTGTGCTGGGGTTGCAAGTATGGAGTCATTTCTAGGACAGACCATTTAACGGCAGTCTTCCTGATCCTCTAGCTGTTATTGTCTTTCTGCTCCCTCTTTTGTGATGTTCATTGAACCATAGATTCAAGAAATATGATGTAAATGTGTCCGTTTGAGCTTGGTTATGATGGTCTCTGCACTATATTTAGTTATGGTTTTCTGTGATGGCTCCTTTGCTGTAATGAGAAGCTTCTTCTGATGAGGGGTGGTAGCTACACTTATCTGTGGGTATGATGATAAAATTTAGAATGCAATTAGGTACTATGCTGAAATAGCAATGTGTCAATGGTAGAATCTATTTTTTTATTATTGGATATTTTATTTATTTACATTTCAAATGTTATCCCCTTTCAAGTTTTCCCCTCTGGAAACCCCATCCCATCGTCACTCCCCCTGCTTCTATAAGGGTGCTCACTAAGACCCATGACCTTACTAGCCCCAGGGAGTTGGCTATCCAGTACCAGGCATGATTCCCTCCTGTTGAGCAGGCCCTAAGACCATTGAGACAGCAGAAGGTTATGGGTGCATTGCTGCACCTTTTTGGATGTCTTGCCATGCTGGCCGCTTTGGTTCATAGGCATCACAGCTCCCTCCGTATCTTATGTGGTATTTTCTGGTACCATGGAAGTTAGCCTGCAGTAAGGAGGCTTTCAGATCAGATCAAGTTGAATCATCTGAGTCTTGTGTCCTAAGTGTGTGGTATTTTCAGCAATGGGGACCTATCTTCAACCTCTGAGAAGCAACTAAGGGAAACAGCAATACTTTATTTTGGGAGTGACTTGGACTACCCTAACCAGTCACTTGAAAGGAGGTTTCCTGGGCCTGCTCCTGGGTTTTTTTTTTTTTTTTTTAGTCTATAATTCTTGTAGGAAACATTGTCAGCCCAGGTGTCATAAATTCCCTTATATGCATGTATGCACATGTGTGTACACAAATATGTGTATTGTGATTAATTTTATAAAATGATTTCTTGGGGCTTGATCAAACAACTTTGGTGTTATTTGCCCCTCCTCTGTCCTCCTCCTTCTGTATTGGTGCCCCTAGTTGGAGTGTCCTCTCATTTTTCCATTTCTTGCTTCAGATCACTTGTACCCTGTAACTCCCTTCTCATGGCCCATCTCCATGTTCCCGTTATATTTCCTGGTTTCTGCAGCTACTCCCAGTTCTATCCTCATGCCTGAAGACATGGAGCTAGGAACCACAGATGATAGAGAACATGTGACATTTGTCTTTCTGGGTCTGGGTTATATCACTCAATATAGTCTTCTCTAGGCTCAACCATTTACTTGCAAACTTCATGATCTCACTTTTCCATCACAGCTGAATGGTATCCCAGCATGTATATGTACCATATTTTCATTAATCACTCATCTGTTGAAGGACATTTAGGTTGTTTCCATGTACTAGCTATTGTGAATAGAGCAGCAATAAACATTGCTGAGCAAGTGTCTGTGGAGTAGGACGTGGAGTGCTTTGGGCAGGTGCCGAGGAGAACAGAGTTGGGCCATATGGGAGACTGAGTTTTAGTTTCTGAGAATTCTCCATACTGATTTCCAGAACGAATGCACCACATTTATACTCCTTCCAACAGTGAATGACAGGTCCCCTTTCCCTAAACCTTGACAACATTTGTTGTCAGTTGTTTTGTTAATTGTAGCCATTCTGACTAGGTTAAGATGAAATCTCAAAGCTTTAGTTTGCATTTCCCTGATTACTAAGGATGAACATTTTTTGAGGTATTTCTTTGCCATTTTTATTTCCTCTATTGAGAACTCTGTTTAGATCTCTAGTCTATTTTTAATTGGATCATTTGTTTCCCTGACCATTTGATTTTTTTTTTTTTTTTTTTTTAGTTCTTTGTATATTCTGGATATTAATCCTCCTGCCAGATGTATAGCTGGCAAAGATTTTCTCCTTGGGTTTCTTATCCATTAAATTGATTGTTTCCTTAAATATACAAAAGCCTTTTAGTTTTATGAGGTCCTATTGTGGATAGCCTCAGCCTTGTATTTTGATCCTAGTTCCACCCTCCTGGGGAGGGGCTGCAGAGGAGGATTGAATCAATGTTGTGGATAGCCTCAGCCTTGTATTTTGATCCTAGTTCCACCCTTCTGGGAGGGGCTGCAGAGGATTGTGAACCTTCTGTCCAATTAAAACCTGTAAAATAAAGGCTAAAGCCAGTGATTGGGCAGTAGAAGGGGAGGCAGAGAAAAAGGCTTAGGGAAGGAGAGAGTGAGAGGAATTCGATATAAAAGGAGGCAGAAGCAGAAGCAGAGAGGGAGAAGCAGGAGGAAGTCAAAGCAGGTAGAAAGAAGCCAGAGATAGAAGGAAGCCGACAACGGAGGAGCCGGAGCTTGGAGGACAAGCATGCAGCCTGGATGAACCTCAAGTTATAAGGGATCTCATAGCCAGGGATTAGAGTAGTGTAGCGGTAAATCTGCCCAATCTAGGCGTGCTATTTATACCAATAATTATTGAGTTGTGTCTTCCTTTACTGGTCTCCATTGGGTAGGAGATTTACTGTGACAAATTTGGGGTTTAAATAATTTCTTCTACTACAAGGTCCCATTTGTCAATTATTGGTCTTAATTCTTGGGTAAATGTGGTCCTATTCAGAAAGCCTTTTCTTATGGGCCGGTGAGATGGCTCAGGTGTTAAGAGCTCTTCCAGAAGCTCTGAGTTCAGTTCCCAGAAACCACTTGGTGACTCAGAACCATCTAAAATGGGATTTGATTCATCTTCTGACATGTAGACATACATGCAAATAGACTACTCATATAAATAAATAAATAAATAAATAAATAAATAATAAATAAATCTTAAAAACAAAAACCCAGAAAGTCCTATCTCATACATGTATTGTATCTGGTAGAGTTAGAGTCTATGTTTTCTTCCAGCACTTTAGCATTTCATAAAATTGATGTCTTTGATCCACTGGAAGTTATCTTTTGTTCAAAGTGATAGACACAGATCTGGTTTCACTCTTGTGTATATGGACATGGAGTTTTCACAGTACTATTTATTGAAGATGCATTTTTTCTCTCATTCATTTTTCTCTTTTGTCAAATATCAGATGATAAAACATAATACAGAGAGTACAACTGGAGGGAACATACCTCAACATAATAAGAGCTATATATGACAAAAAAAAAAAAAAAAACCTCAAAGCAGTCCCACTAAAGTTGGAAATAAGACAGGGCTGCTGACCCTCCCCACTTCAGTACCAGCTGGAGCAATAAAGAAGAGAAGGAAATTAAAGGACACAAATTGGAAAAAAAAAAGTCAAACCATGCTATTTGCAGATGATATTCTATTATACATATGAGATCCCAAAAAGCCCACTGGAAAACTTGAATGAAAAAAATCAACAATTTTACAAAAATGGCAATGTACAAAATAAACTTACACAAATTAGTAGCCTTTCTATACACTGCCAGCAAACGCACTGAGAAAGAGATCATGGATGTACTATCATTTACAGTAGCATCTAAGACATTAAAACGTCTTGGCATAAGCTGACGAGGAAGTGAAAGACATCTGTAATGAAAACTTCAAATCTCTGAAGAAAGAAATTGAGAGAGACATGAGAAAATGGAAACACATTCGTGTTCACGGTTTGGTAGAATTACTGTGAAATTCTACCAAATTCTGTGAAAAATGATCATTTTACCAGAAACAGTTTAGAGATTCAATGCCACCTCAATGAAAATACATACAATATTCTGAATAGAAATAGAAGAAAAAAAAAAACCCTAAAATTCATAGGAAATCAGAAAAGAGCACAGGTAGCCCAAGCAATCAAGCAAAAAGAACAATACTGGTGGTATTGCCATTCTAGATGCCAAGATCTACAGTAGAGCTACAGGAATAAAAACAATGTCTTATAGGCACAAAAGCAGACATGGTGACCAAATGGAATAGAGTAGAAAACCCAGACATGAGTATTTGAATATGCTTTCCCCTTTTCTTATCTTCTTTTCTTTCTTTTTATTTTTTTTATAGTGAAGGAGAAAGTTTATTATAGATATGTGGGAGAGCATAGTTAGAGGTAGGACATCTGGGAGAGTCCAGAGTGGACAAGACCAGACTAAGTTGGGCCATGTGAGGACAAGGGGTGAGAGAGGAGAGAGGGGAGAGAAGGAGATCAGGTGTAGTACCCAAGAGGGCAAAGGTACAAAAAGAATGAGCAATTCTTTTCCTTTTGAGACAGTTGCCCTATATATCCTTGGCTGGCTATTCTGAAACTCTCTGTAGACCAGGCTGGCCTCAAACTCAAGAGATCTGCCTCCCTCTGCCTCCTGAGGGCTGGGACTAAAGGCATACACCACCACTGCTGGCCCATTTACCGGCTTTGGAGATAGGATATCCCTGTGTAATCCCAGTGGGCCTCAAACTTGCAAGGATTTCCGGGATTACAGTGCACCAAGCTGAGACTTGTATGGTTTTTCTGTTTGAAAGATCTGCAATGGTGTCTCATCCTTCACTTCTAATCATTCCTTCTTTCTTTACTCCACAGTTTCACAAAGACTGTCAGCAACCTCATTCAGTTTCAAATGTACTCCTTCCTTCCTCCCTCCTTCCCATCTTCCTTCCTCTTCTTTCCTTCCTTCCTTCCTTTCCTCCTCTTCCTCCTCCTTTTCTTCTTCCTTCCTCCCTTCCTCCCCCTTCTTTTGTTTTTTTGAGACAAGGTTTCTCTTTATAGCCCTAGCTGCCCTGGAACTCACTCTCTGCCTGCCTCTGTCTCCTGAGTGTTGGAATTAAAAGCATGTACCAACATGCCTGGCTTTTGTGGCTTTTCTAACTTGGATTTTCTTTATCTTTCTTGGGCTTTGACATGCTTTTACTATTTTTTTTTTTTTAAAGAAAGTTCTATGTACCTGATATTTAGCTTGCTGTATTTTCAGTGACATTCTTGTAACATCCTTCCAGAATAACATATGCAAAATAGTCAGTGTCCAAGGATACCTCATATCCCTTATACAGTAACTCCTCAAAGGAGGTTTTTTGTTTAAAAAATTTTTTTATGAGTGCACACTAGAAAAGGGAATCAGATCCCATTACAGATGGTTGTGATCTGTAATGTGGTTGCTCGGAATTGAACTCAGGACCTCTGGAAGAGCATCCAGTGCTCTTAACCATTGAGCCAACTTTCCAACCCCTAAGAGGTTTTTTTGCTTTTTGTTTTTAAGATTTATTTTATTATTTATTTTTGTATATGTCTGTGTACACTTGCATGCAGACACATGTGGAAACCAGAAGAGGATGTTGGATGTTAGAGCTGAAGTTATAGGTGGCTGATAAGCAGCCTACCATGGGTGCCAGGAATTAAATTCCATTTCTCTGCAAGAACAGCAATTGCTCTTAACCACTGAGCAATCTCCCCAGCCTCCAATGATCATCAACTTTATATATTACCATTTTAAATATTCATGTAAATGAAGTCCCACTCTTACACACATATATGGAGGGGCAGGGAGATGGCTCTATGGGCAAAAACACTTGCTCTTCAATCCCAATGGCCTGAGTTTGGCCTCTGGAGTCACACAAAGGTGGAAGGAGAAAAGTGATCTTATAAAGTTGCTCTCTCGCTTCCACACATGAACCATGGCACACGTGTGCCCCTCCCCCCAACATCTCACACATACACACGCACACACATAAAAATGATAAATTGATAATTTTTTAGAAACCAAAACTTTGGTTGTATTATATAATATCCAGTCTCACTATTTAAGCACACTGATGATAGATGTCGTATGTGCACATGTTTTTTATTTTTCTGTGCTAAGTTCCTACCAGCAGAATTCCTGAATCATATGACTAATTAAAAGATCATTATAGCTAGGAATATAGATCAGTGGTAGGATAGTCAGCTGGTGTGTGACAGGCCTTTGCTTCAAATCCCAATGCTGACAAAAACAGAAAAGCAGAGAGAAAAGAGGACCCAGAGAAAGAGGTGTGTCAGATTTGGAAGGTGGCGGTGAAGACGCCCCAGTTTCTGTATCTTTCCACTGCTGCTCTTAACAGCACACTGTGGAGCTGCAGGGCTGTTTTTGTATGCAGTTGCATGAACGATTTTAAGCACTAGGCTTCCGGGTTGCTAGGAAATAGGGCACAGAACACCCATTGTTATTAGCGTCGATACGACAGATGCAGAATGACTCCACAAATATTCTGCAGCAGATTCCAATCCCCATTTATAATTGCAGTGTACACATATGTGTATATAAGCACATATATGATTGTATGTCTCTAGGAGCATATGCATATGTGAATAACTGGTTTGTAACAGTGCTCATGACAGATCCCATACTGACTCACAGGTAAGACAATAAGACAGCAGCAATTTCCAAATCTAACAGTTTACAACCAACTGTGACAGAAATAAAATTTCTTCATAATAGGTTAGTTTTTTTTTAAAATAGTGTTTTGAGAGCCGTTTTTTTTTTTTTTTTTTTTTTTTTTTTTTTTTTTATTTTTTTTGGTTTTTCGAGACAGGGTTTCTCTGTATAGCCCTGGCTGTCCTGGAACTCACTCGGTAGACCAGGCTGGCCTCGAACTCAGAAATCCGCCTGCCTCTGCCTCCCAAGTGCTGGGATTAAAAGTGTGCGCCACCGCCGCCCGGCCTGAGAGCCGTTTTAATAGATGTACCTTGGTATCTGATACTATCTAGTCTTATACTGATTTTTGAGTATTTTTTAAATTTTGTTTTCCATGTAGGGCTGTTTTGCTTCCATGTATGTCTGTGTACCAGATGCATGCCTGGTACTCTCAGAAGCCAGAAAAGGGTGTCAGATTCCCTGAGACAGGAATCACAGATCGACATAAGCTGTCATGTGGGTGCTGGGACTTGAACCCGGGTCCTCTGGAGAAGCAGCCAGTGCTCTTAACCATTAAGCCATCTCTCCAACCCTTTCACATTGAATTTTGTAAGCACTAGTGTCTCATGTTGAATTCCTCTCTTGAAAGCAACTTCAGTAATTTCTTTGTTTTATGTTGCTATTACTTACATACATACTAACATGGTATACTTTATAGAGAAAAGACATTTATTTAGCTCATGATTTTGAAAGATCAAGAAAAGGGTACCAAATCAGCTCTGATGAAGGCCTCCTGCTGGTGGCATCAAAGCTGGAACATGTGTCAAATGATAAGACAGAAATCAAGAGAGAAACCTGGGTCAGCCAACTTACCTTACAGCAACCCACTCTCGTGTGACTTCATCCACTTCTCAAGACTAGCATTAGTTCCTTTGGAGAAGTGCATGCCCATGACCTAATTAATTAGTCTTAATTAGGACTTCTACCACCTCCCCATTACCACAGTGAGGACCAAGCTTCTAGAACTTGAACTTTTGGGGCACACCTTTCACCCATATCCAAACCATGGCAAATAGTTCTTGATATCTCACAAACATATACTGAATATAAAATAGAGGTACAGATAGCTAAAAGCAACAAGTCACTGAGAGAAAACAAAGGCCAAGGTCTTTGCATGGATCAAGCCTGAATTCAGAGCAAGAAGCAAGCCGTGCTCCATTGCTCTGTTTATGGACACACAGGCTTTGAATATCTTTTTTTAATGTCATCCATTCCCCCGTTTGTTGGTTTTTATTCTTTTTCTTTAAAAGTACTGGCATATATCTTGTGATTTTGTCAGCAACTTACTTCAAGGAAAGACTGGTATTTGGTTGTGATTTTAACCTATTGTTAAGTGGCCCTATTTCTCCAAGGAAGGTTCCAAGACTGGAAAGTCTTCTTAGAGTCCTTGACCTGTAGGTCGCCAGTGCTGAAAGGCAGTGAGCTACCAGTCAGATTAAATGCCAGAAAGAGAACTTCTTTGTTCCTTAAATAAATACAGGGCTGCTGGCAGGTATGACCCCAGACAGGGATGGGCAGGATCAATTAGCTGTACAGACCTTAGTTCATTTAAATCATAATGAGGTAATCTGATAGTGTGGTGTTACCATGGCAATTGAGCTCGGAGCGGAAGGTCCAAACATTTGGTGTACGTGCATGGCTGAGGAGCCAATGGAGTGAAGCTGCCATCTGTGAAACTGTAACTGAGTTCTCCCCAGTCAGAATCCTGTCCGAGTGGAAAAATGGTTTTTACTGACCAGATGAAGCAGGAAGTTGAATCCTAAGTGAGGGAATCAACCTCACTTCTGGAGCTAAATATCTGATTGCAGCAGCTGGCCAGAACTTGTGACATAGACAGTGCCAGATGGGTGACTCTGTACCTATAAAACAATGGAAAGATGAAGCGCAGAAAGCATAAAACAGTGTTGGGTTTTGTCAAATGAGTTTTCTAGATCAATCGTAATTGTTCTCTAGGAATGCAAAGGTGGTTTCTGATTAGTATCCTTTTACTATGCTTCTGGATTCAATTTACTAGTATTTTTGCAAAGTTTTTTTTTTGCATCTATATTAACAATGATATTGGACAGTTGTTTTCTTATAATGCCTTCGTGTTTTTAGAATAGGCATCAAAGAGTCTTAACAAATGGTAAGTTTCGTGGAGCTACCATTATAACCAACACGCCAAGTATCCCTGTGATGGTTTACATATGTTTGGCCCAGGAAGTGGCACTATTAGGAGGTGTGGCCTTGTTGAAGTAGGTGTGTCACTGTGGGCATGGGTTTAAGACCTTCACCCTAGCTGTCTGGACGTCTGTCTTCCACTAGCCACCTTCAGATGAAGATGTAGAACTCTCAGCTCCTTCTGCACCAGCCTGCCTGGATGCTGCCCTGTTCCCCCTTTGATGATAACCTCTGAACCTGTAAGCTAGCCCCAGTTAAATGTTGTCCTTTATAAGACTTGCCTTGGTCATGGTGTCTGTTCACGGCAGTAAAACCCTGACTAAGACAATCCCCTTCACCCAAAACCTTCTATCATGCACCATCTGCAGTGAACCCTACCCCCGTCTCTCATCCTCTCTCACCCATCTCCTGTCTCTGCAGGTCCATCTCCTCTAAGATGTCATAGAAACGAAACCAAGTAGTACATAGCACGTTGAGACCACTTACATTGGTTAACGTGTGTGAGACTCACCTATTGTATTGTGTATTGTGACAGTTTGTTTCTTGTGGTTCTGTAGGTTTTAATTTTGTTTGTTTTGTATCAGTCTTGCTATGGGGTTCATTGATTTTTTTTTTTTTAAGGCAGTTGTATATCAAAATAAGGCTTTGAAGGCAACTTTTTAAAATGCTAGTTTTAAGACTTTAATCTTCAGCTTCAGTTGTTTTGAAGTTTCACTATGATGAGTTGTCTGTGAATTTCTTATTACTTTTCCTCCCTCAGAGCTGTTGATGTCCTAAATGTGGATATTGGAGCTATGCCTTAGTCCCTGAAGGCTTAGCCTTCAAGACAAGCACTTAAGTCAAATGCAGTATGAGTCCCACTTTCTCTCCAATTCATGGCTCCTGCTTTATCTCTGGAAGTTGTTAATTGCTATTTCTTCTGTGTGTGTGTTTGGGAGAGTGCGTGTGCGTGCATTGTGCGTGTGCGTGCATTGTTCGTGTGCGTGTGTGTGTGTGTGTGTGTGTGTGTGTGTGTGCATGTGTGTGTGACAGAGAGGATAGAAGGATGGGTCCTAGATAAGCATTTATTGTATTTGATGTTTGACTTCCCTAGTGTTTGTAATAGGCCATTTTCAATTTCTTCATAGTCCCCAATATTTGCAGTATTTGGACCCCACTTTCCCCTCTTCCTTTACGTTGGATCTCAGCACCCACTGTGTCACAGAAGGAATGCCCCCCAACCCTCTCAACTGCTCTTTTCAGATAACATCAGTCATGCCCATTCTGCAGGATTGGCAACTCTATCAGTCTGTTCCTAGTTTTCTGTCCTCAGAATCTTCTTACCACTTTCACTCCTTCTCTTCCCCACCCTTTCCTCTCCTCTTTCTTTTTCCTTCTTTTCCCTTTCTATCTCTATCCTTGTGTTGGCCCACTTTTGTTTTCCTTTTTACCTGATCCTATTTGTCTTTTATTTTGGCATTTATACAAACATCTAACAATCAGTGCTTTTGACCCAGACTTGTGTGTGTGCATGCATGTGTATGTATATGCATGTACATATGTATGTATGTATGTATGTATGCATGCATGTAGTATGTATGTATTATTTGTTTTTTTTTTTTTTTCGAGACAGGGTTTCTCTGTGTAGCTCGGGCTGTCCTGGAACTCACTCTGTAGACCAGGCTGGCCTCGAACTCAGAAATCCGCCTGCCTCTGCCTCCCAAGTGCTAGGATTAAAGGCGTGCGCCACCACCGCCCGGCGTATGTATTATTTGTATTATTAGAAACATATGTATGTATTTGTGCATGTTTCTAAATTTCCTCCTCGTATGAGCCTCAACCAATTACATGTTCAATGACTTTATTTTCAGATAAGGTCCCACTGTGACATAATGGAGATCAGGAGTCCAATATGTAAATTAGGAGTGCATAATTTATTCCATTTTTTGTTTATCTAGAAATGCCCTTTCATTGATTCTGAGCCCCTGGAAACCCTTGGAGACTCCTCATGATCACTTTCTTTCCGACCCTCTGAGAAATGCCCAGCGCCATCTCTATTGCACTTACTTACCAGCCTTCTCTCGCCAACCAGAATGTAAGTTGCTTGGGAGACAGACTTGTTCATTTTCTGTTTCTCTATTTTCTAGCAGAGTGCACACCACATAGTTACTTATAAATATTTATAGGTTGGATGGTCAAGTTGACCACAAGCCAATTTAAATATAAAGAAGAAGCAAACTACATCTTTAAACCCTGTTTCTAAAAGAGACACATGCCATGTTTTACTTACTCTTCTACTGCTGTGAAGAGACACCATAGCCAAGGTGACTTACAGAACAAAGCATTTCATTGAGGCTTGCCTATAGTTTCAGAGGGTGAGTCCATGACCATCATGGTGCGGGAGCTTGGCAGAAGGCAGGTGGACATGGCACCAGAGCAGAAGCTGTGAGCTCACATCTTGAGACAATAACTACTAGGCAGAGAGAACTAACTGGGAACAGAATGGGCTTTTGAAACCCCAAAGTCTACCTCCAGCAACACCTCTACTCCTCCAACAAGGCCACACCTCTCAATCCTTCCCAAACAGTTCCACCAACCAGGACCAAACATTCAAATATACGAGCCTTTGAGAGCCACTCTCATCCATATAGCATTGTTCCCCAGTCAGGCTCAGCATTTGGGAGAGCGCCTCTGTTCATGAGCTCTGTACCATCCAACATAGGTACACTGGCCACATGTGATTATTTAAATTAATTCATATCAAATGTAATTTTAAAATACAGTTTCTCACACTAGCCACATTTCAATGTTCAGCTGTCATGTGTGGCTGCCAGCTATCATACTGTACAGCGTGGACAAAGTACCTGCCCATAATTTCTCTCACTCCTACCAGAAGGTGGCAGGCTAGATAGCAACATGCCTTCAGAAATTTTTGTTTATTCATACATGTGTGAATGAGTGCCACTTGTATTCAGGTGTTTGAGGAAATCAAAATGTCATGGTTACACACCTAGAACTGGAGTTACAAGCAGTTGTAGGCCACTGTGTAGATGCTAGATGCTAGCAACGGAACCTGAGTCCTGTGCAAGAGCAGCAAGCCCTTTCAACTCCTGAGCCATCTCTTCAGCCCCAGAAACATCGTCCTTAAGGAGCTAAACCTTTCTCAAAGACACACTCCAGTTTAGAATTAATTAACCCTTTCAAGACATAAGAGTGGAGTAAGTTAACTATCTGATCTCAAGCTCACCATTTAGTAATTTCCCCTTTTATGATCGTGACCATTTCAGTACATCTGTTGGAAAATATTTTGTTAAAGGAAAGTTTGTTACATCTGAAAATCGCCTACCACACTGAAAGGTAAGAAAAACCCCAGAAAATGTCTTCACATTTATTCTCCAGGAAGTGGTCACGCTGTCTCTCTTATTATTGACATTCCGTGAAATGAAAGTAGACTGTGGGTTCCCACCATACCTGTGAAGGTCATGCTACCATTCACACATGCTGATCCCACTATTGAGAGACAGAAGAGTGCTACATTTTACCCCAACACAAGCTGTCAACTTGAGCCTTTTTAGAGTTCAGCCCTTTGTTTAATGTTTGGCTATGGTATAGATTCCTGTGGAAACATGATTAAGTCAAACTAAATTACCTTTGTCTGTTAGAAATTTCCCCATAGCATTTTACTCTTAACTATCAGATCAGTAGGCTCTGGATCTCATAGAAAATGGGAGAAACACTTTGCAGTAACATATGGCAAAGCCCTCTCAGGCTTCCAATTAGACCGTAAGAGACTGAAGGTCACCTTATACATCACAGAGGGTGTTTATGCAAACACTCGAGATGATCATGTTAAATTCTGGAATAGATTTATGGATTAGCCTGCAACAAAGTAAAGAGATAAGACTGGCAAAAATCAAGTGAAACTATTTAGTATGAAAATAACTTTCAGATGTAGTGAATTCAGAGGTGTGTTTATTTGATACTCTAAACTTTTCAAACATCAAATGTAGTTATGAGTTATATACAATGTCTGCATCTAAATCTTTCTGCTGGGCCAGCAAGATAGGGTAAAGGCCCCTGCTGCCTTGCTCAACAATCTAAGCTCAATACTTGCAACCCATATGGTAGAAGGTTGGAAATACAGACAGTTCTCTGTTCTTATGCATGGTGTATAATGTGTGTGTGTGTTAAAAAATAGCATTCTCCTGTAGTTGCTGGTAGGTAAAGATTTGCTATCACTTTAGAGAATGACTAACTTAAGATGACTTTTCTTAAAATTTAGAAAGTGTGACGTTTAGAAAAGTTTTGGAGCCTGGCATAAATGGTGCACGCCTGTATCCTAGCACGTGAAAGACTAAAGCAGGAGGATCCTAACTTTGAAGCTAGTCTGGATATTCAAGACCCTGTGCATTGGGGTAGGGAGAGAGAAACAAGAGAATGAACCAAAGTAACCTATGCTTATAGAACATACAGTTTTCTGGCTGCTGAGATTCCTCTGTGTGTAAAGCAATTACTATGTTAGCACGAGGCTCTAGGCTTGAATCTCCAGAGCCCAAAAAAAGCTGGATTCAGAAACATGCATCTACAACTCCAGAGCTCCTCTGGTGAAATGGGAGACAGAAACAAGTGAGTCCTGGGACACTCAAGGGCCAGCTATCCTGGTGTATGCAGCACTACACAGCAAAGGGAGTCTTCCCAGGGTAGAAGGCAAGGGCTGACACCCAAGGTTGTCCTTTAGCCTCCACATGTATTCTGTGCCTTGTATCTGTCACCCCTACACCCACTGCCAACACACAGCACAACACATAAAGAACAGACAGAACCCTGTTTCCACTTAACCTTGTTTTTCTTCACATTGTCCTATATTGCCCTTTTACTTCCCTAATTTTCATTTAGAATTTTCATGCAATAGACCAAATATCTGGCTTAGGTGTTCTCATATTATTATCTAGTTGTGAGGTTACCAGTTTGGGAGGTTTTTTTTTTTTTTTTTTTTTTTTTTTTGTTTTTTGTTTTTGTTTTTCGAGACAAGGTTTCTCTATGTAGCCCGGGCTGTCCTGGAACTCACTCTGTAGACCAGGCTGGCCTCGAACTCAGAAATCCGCTTGCCTCTGCCTCCCAAGTGCTGGGATGCCACCACCGCCCGGCATGGGAGGTTTTAAATATAGTACTGCCATGGACTGAAGTCCAAAATAATTTTGTAAGACAAATAATTTTGTAACACAAATCTGTTGTTAGTGTTTTTTTCTTTTCTAGTTATAGCCAATTCAAAAGTTAATAATCTAGACTAGTTATGTAGCTCAAAGGTAGATTGCTTATTGACCAGACCCAGACCCTGGGTTCAATCTCCAGAATCACAAAGTTTAAAAAGAAAATAAGTCAAAATTCTAGCTTACATCTCACCTTATCTCTTTTATACTTAGTAGAGCTTTAAACAATCTAAACAACACTGAATTTAAAATTTGTCTAGTTTTAAATACATAATTACTTTATAAAGTTTCTTTATGGTTTTTCTGAATGAAGCAAATTTTTATTAGTTTTGTTACTGAGAAAAATTATTCAACTTCTTGAGAATAATATATTCTCAGTCGGGCAGTGGTGGTGCACGCCTTTAATCCCAGCACTTGGGAGGCAGAGGCATGGGGATTTCTGAGTTCGAGGCCTGCCTGGTCTACAGAGTGAGTTCCAGGACAGCCAGGGCTATACAGAGAAACCCTGTCTCGAAAAACAAAAAACAAACAAACAAAAGGCTGTCTGGTCACTATTGAGGTCCAATATTAAATTAGTACTTAATTTTCCTAGTGTACTAACTGAGTGAAACCCTTCCCTCTTTTAAGAGTTTCAGTAGAAATTGACTTTTCCCAGTGTATTTGTGTACATGTACATGTGAATGTGGAGTTCAGGACAATCCAGGTATCATTTCGTAGGCACAGTCCATCTTTTGGGATTTGCTCTCATAGCCTGCAGCTCACCATCTAGGCTAGACTGGCTGGCCAGCGAGCCCCTGGGATCTGCCTGTCTCTCACTGTTGTTTTATTTGCTTTTGTTTTTTCCAGTCCTGGGATTACAATCATGCACCTCCATACCCCACCCCTCAACATGGTTTCTGGGGATCAAACTAAGGTCCTTGTTTTTTGTAAGGCAAATCTATCAACTGAGCTATCTCCTTGGCTCCTGCCAATGTATTTTATAATACAAATAAATGCTTTGAAAATGAAATTCTTAGCTTGTTAAGCAACATATCCAAAACATAGTACAAATAATGAGTGTATAAAAGAGCTACATACATCTGTCAGTACAGTACCAAGGGCGTCAAAAAACATTCAGACGGGGAAGTTCTATGCTTCATTGATCAATAAGCAATACACAAAGCACACAACTACAGCTTATTTTAAAATAAATTTTAAAAAGTGTATTTAAAGCAGAGATCATTTTGTCTTTGTTCCTAAAAATAATGAACATGGTACTGAAATGTGAGGAAACTGAGGACGGGGAGCAGATGGGATTCCTGGCAGCCACTAGGCAAGCCTGACTGTTGGCAACAGCAACTACCTAGTGCTCTAGCATATGGTGCAATACCTCAAGCAATTAAAGAAGCGCCACCCCAGTCTGCCAGTCAGGGGACATCTTAACTACTGTTTCAGAAGCCAAGAACAGCTCCTGTATAACCTGTGTGCCATGCAGCCAGATTAGGGTTCACTTCTGATTTGCTGATGACAGTGAATTTACAAGTCCCTGCCTAGACATAGCACTGTTGTGAGAAGTGGCTGTTGCCTAGGAGAGTGTGCTGCTGGCTGAGGAGCACAGGAAACATTTCCTCATTCATTCACAAATTGTATTGAATGGACGCTGAGTGCTTTAGCTTGTATGTAACAAATCTTGATTTAAAAGCAAGTTAGCATGGGGCTCTTTGTGAAGGTGCACAGGTCTTTGTCCTGCCCCTCTCCTGATTATCTTCTATATTCTAGTCATCGTTACAATACCCTGAACTGTAGAACATTGATATATGTCTGCTATGACCTCCCTTCTCTTCTCTTCTTCTTTCCTCTCTTCTCTTCTCTCTCCTCCCCTCTCTCCTCCCCTCCCCTTCATCCCCCCCTTTCCCTTCCCTTCCCTTTTCTTCTCTCCTCTCTCCTTCCCTCTCCTCGCCCTCCCTCAGACTCTCTGGCCCTCCCTTTCCTTGTCTACAGAGGTCCATCATAGGGGAGCAAAGAGTCCTTCAGAGAGCATTGAGAATTTAATATACATCCAGTGCATCCAAGTAGACACAGAAGGAGTTTCCAATACCTTTCTGAGACTAAACAGTATACGAATAACAATAAGAGCAGGTGGCGACTTCTTTTTAAATTTGGCTTTTTGAGACAGTCTCATTATGTAGCCCAGACTGCCCTTGGATCTTCCTGCCTCAATCACTCAAATGTTAGGATTATATTTGTGTATTAAGTCTTGCCAGTATAAATTTACCTTTTTTTTTTTTTTGAGACAGAGCTTCTCTGTGTAACAACAGCCCTGGCTGTCTGGAACTTGCTCTATAGACCATACTGGCAGAGATCTGCTTGTCTCTGCCTCTGAGCACTGGGATTAAAGGTGTGTACCATCACTGCCCAGCATAAATTTTAAGTATCAAGAAATGGGGAAGTTCTGAGTTCAGAAAATGCATGGTTATTGGGAACAAGCAAAAGAAACTTGTTCTAAGTACTGCCATTTTGTTTTTAGACTCCATTTAATCACAAGGGGAAGCTAAGTTCAAAGTTCCAGACCTAGGAGAACTGGGGACTTCCCAATAGCTGAATAACTTCTGTTGTAAGGAGACAGTTGTCTGAGTCCAGACATCTCAAGTACAACTTCTCGGTCTTGCTGGCAAGGTCAAACTAAGTTCATGTTCCTAGGCCCAGGAACCACCTCCTACTATGATTGGTGCAAACTCTCTTTCTCAACCCCTTATGTCAAAATGTGATTAGACAATGCTACAGCTCCCTTGCTCCCTCTTACTTTATAGTTTCCTCCTTTAAATGCTCTGTACAACTTCCCTTCAGGGTTGCAGTTCAGCAGTTCAATGTTCTGCAGCCCTGACTGATCAGTATCAGCTTGATTACAGTTTTGTCATCTGCATTGACCCAGTATTTGAGTTACGTTGGACCTAAGCAGACGCTGTAACATGGTGAGCACCCTGTATCCAGGTCACACCCTGACCTTTGAACTCAGGTGAATTGTTATCTCTGCCCTTTCCATCCTCTCATTCCCAAGCACCTGGTCAACATATCTAAGTGTTTCAAACTAAGCAAGATGTATTTGTGATAGCCAGAAGCTAGAAACAACCCAGATGTCCCACAATGGAAGAGTGGATACAGAAAATGTGGTTCATTTACACAATGGAATACTACTCAGCTATTAAGAACGAGGACATCATGAGTTTTGTAGACTGCCCTCGGAGAGGCCTAATAGGCAGCTGACTGAGACAGAAGCAGATACTTACACTCAACCATTGGACTGAAGTCAGGGACCCCTGGGGTTGAATTACAGAAAGGCTAGAAGTTGAGGACGGTGACTCCATGGGAAGACCAGCAGTCTCAACTAACTTGGACCCCTGAGATCTCTCAGACACTGAGCCACCAACCAGGCAGCATACACTAGCTGATATGTGGCCCCCCGATACATACAGCAGAGGACTGCCTGGTCTGGCCTCAGTGAGAGAAGATATACTTAACCCTCAAGAGACTTGAGACTCCAGGGAGTGGGAAGGTCTGGTGAGGTGGGGCGGGGTGGGGGACATCCTCTTGGAGATGGGGGAGGAGGAATGGGATGAGGAACAGTTGGAGGATCAGGAAGGGGATAACGACTGGACTGTAAAAAAAGAAAAAATTGTAATAGCAAGCCTAATAACAATTTCTTATTCCTGATTTCAATGCCACCACCCACTCCTGATCGTTCCCTATCACTGTGTACATCTTATATGACTATCCTGACTACAGATCCCCTTTTCCAAACTCTCAGCTCCATACCTTAGCTGGTGCTGGTGACCCTTATGCTGAATTGCTGTGGTAGCCTTCTAAGTAACTAAAGCTAGGCTTGGCACTCCAGCCACTGGGCTTCCCACCATTTTTATACAGAAGAGGAATCTTTCTGAAGTTGAAGTCACTCACTAATTTGCTCAAAAAACACAAGCAAAAAAACTCTTAAACCCAAGATGCTGAGGCAAGGTCTGTGGCAGGGAAGTCCTTGAATAGAGGTTCAGACAGGCCATTGTGTGAAAGTGTAAAGTGAGTGATTTTATTGAAAACTCTAGAATGTTGGAGGTGCCAGAGATGTAGGTGTCTGCCAGGAGAGCTGTATGCACACAGTGAGCAGAACCAACCCAAGAGAGAGGAATGTGCAGCAGTTAGCAAAGCTGGAAGAGGCCAGCTACGGCCCTTTGA
The DNA here is from genome assembly GCA_021653895.1 of Mastomys natalensis. Lineage (NCBI taxonomy): Eukaryota > Metazoa > Chordata > Mammalia > Rodentia > Muridae > Mastomys > Mastomys natalensis. The sequence continues at coordinate 1,442,949 of JAJTUV010000036.1, forward strand.
CATCAGACATGGAGTTACAGGATGTGGAGGTTGCCCTGCTAGGTTTCAGCCTTGCTTTGGTCCAGTATTTCGTGTGCCATCTCTCCTCACTTGAAAAGGTGACATAGTCTTGATCTCTTGCCTCTAGCTTCTCTCTGTCCCCTCCCCTTCCCCCTTCCTTTCCCCCTTTCCACATGGTCATGGCCGGCCTCTACTCCTCTACTTCTCTGTTCTCTCTGCCTCTACTACCCTCCTGGCTCCCCTCCCATGCCCTGAATAAACTCTATTCTATGCTAAAAAAAAAAAAAGGTGACATATATTGTATCACTGTATGTTGGAAGTATGTAATTTGCTTTTTAATTTTATATGGTGTTATAATTGGACTTTAAAACAGTCAAAACCCAAAGACGATGGGAACTTTTGAAGTTGGACTAAATGCATTTTGCATTATAATATAACATAGATATAATAAAGTAGCTGTAAGTCTATGGAAACCATGTGGGGTTAGAGTGAGAATGGCTCCCACAGGCTCAGATATTTGGATGTCCAAGTTCCAGCTAGTGGAACAGTTTGAGAAGGATTAGGAGGTGTATGACTTTGAGGGTCATGGGCTTTGAGGTTTTAAAAACCTATGCCCTTCCAAATTGCTCTCTTTTCCTCCTGCACCCCCACCTTCTGGTTGTTTGAGGATGTGGTCTCAGGTATTGCTCCAGCACCATGCTTGCCTGCCTACTGCCATGTCCCCAGTGATGGTCATGGACTTTAACCCTCTGAAGCTATGAGCCCCAAATTAAATACTTTCTCTTGTATGTTGCCTTGGTCACAATGTTTTGTTACAGCAACAGAAAAGTAACTCAACCACCAGGTCTGGAAAGTTTGCTTTTATTTTTTTTAAAGCCTTCATATTGTTTTCCATAATGGCTGCATCATTTTAATTTTTTTCCATCAGCACATCAGAATTCTACCTTCTCTGTATCCTCACAATACATTATTTTCTGTTCTTCTGACACGTTATCAGGACAGTTAACGAACTGTAGCTTTACTGAATTTCCTTGATAATTACTGGTGTTAACATCTTTCCTGTGCTTACTGGACATTTATACAATCTTTGGAGAAATGTCTATCCAAGTTCAGTGGTAGATGTTCTTTCTATATTCTGAATATTGACCACTTAGGTTGTCTTTTCACTGTGTTGATAGTTCTCCTAAATGAGTAAGTCTTTAAGATTAATGTGATTCCTTGGGCCTATTTTTTTCATTTTGTTGCTTATGCTAATGTCAGAGTATACAGATAACACCCCCCCCCCTTTTTCCAATGTGGATGTCCTTTTCTTCTTTTTGTGGTTTGAAATTTCAGTTATTATGTATCAGTGACAAAAATGAGTGTCCTTGTCTCTAATCTTAGAGAAAAAGCTCTTAGCCTTCCATCATTGAACACAATATTACCTGTGGTATTTTATATACAGTTTTCTTCCTTGTTAAGAAGGGGCATGTGTGTGTGTGTGTGTGTGTGTGTGTAGGTAAGAGGCTACCAAGCACCCCACTCCATTGTTCTCTGACTTATTCTCCTGAGACAGGAGCTCACTGAATCTGAAGCTCTGTTTTGGCTAGCATGGCTGGCCAGTGAGCTCCCTGTCTCCATCCCCAGTGCTGGGATTATACAAGCCTGGCCAGGCCTGGTGCTTTTTACACAGATGCTGGGGACTCAAATGTGGTTGTCATGTTTGTACACCAGATGATCTTAGCTGCTGAACCCAACAACAATTGTGTGTGTGTTGTTGTTATTGTTTTAGTGACATGAAGGTGTGAAATTTTGTTCAGGTCTGTGTTGATTTTAATGACCACATGGTTTTTAATTTTTTTTTTATAATGTATAGTCTTTTTATTCTTTGATTTTGTATGCTGAATTTCAGGTATAAATATTCATTAGGGTGTGTTATTTACATAACTGTGGATAGAAGTAATTACAGATGCTGAGACTCAAAAGTGGAATGGCCATGTAATGCCCAGAGGTCAGAATACTACAACACTCCACTTTCTTGCTCTTGCCCTTACATTTTTTCTGCTCCCTTTTTAAATTAGGATTTTTGTATCAAGGATATTGGTCTATGGCTCTATGCTATCTTTGCCTAGTTTTGATATAAGGGTAATGTAGCCTCATTGTGTTTGAAAGTATTCTTCATAGTTTTATTTGTAGACAAGCTCTTTCTGCAGCCCTGGCAAGCTTGGAACTTGCTATGTAGACTAGGCTGGCTTGTGCCTCTAGAGTGCTGTGATTATATACAGTAATTCCAGCTTTAATTCTTAAAGGAGTTTGTACACACACACACACACACACACACACCACGCACATACTCAAATGTGTCATGGTACTCATGTGAAGATCTGAGGACAACTTGGAGGAATTAGCTCTCTCCTTCCACCATGTGATTTCCAGGAAGTGAACTCAGGCTATCACGCTTGGTGTCAGATGTGTCTTCAGACTGAGCCATCTCTCAGGCTTTCTCTTTAATTTTTAGAACAGTTTTAGCACTGGCATTAACTGTCCTTTAAATGTTTAAAGTTTTCAGGGATAGATACAATGTGGATTTCTGGGCCTCTTGTTATTAGGTTTTTGATTATTGATTCAATCTTTTTTTTTTTTTTTTTTTTTTTTTTTACTAATAGCAAGTCAACTGAGATTTTTTATTTCAGCCAGGGTGGAGGTGGACCATGCCTTTTTTTTTTTTGGTTTTTTGAGGACAGGGTTTCTCTGTATAGCCTTGGCTGTCCTGGAACTCACTCTGCAGACCAGGCTGGCCTGGAACTCAGAAATCCGCCTGCCTCTGCCTCCCAAGTGCTGGGATTAAAGGCGTGCGCCACCACCGCCCGGTGGACCATGCCTTTTGACTCAGCACTCAGGAGGCAGAGGGAGGTGCATCTCTTGAGTTCATAGGGCAACACAAAGAAAACCTAAAAAGACATTTTTATTTACTGGTGCTATATATATTTCTTTTCCTTTATGTGATCTGTTGCAATGTCTCTTTTGTTAATTTTTACTTATTATATTTGAAAGACTGTCAGTTTTGACAACTAAGTAAATGCTTTTTGAAATTAACTTTTTATTTATATTTGCTTTAATCTTTAGTACTTCCTAATACTGGGTTTTTAGATCTTTTAAGTTATAGTTATTTCTGCCTAAGCATAAATATTCAATGCTATACATTTTTCTGAATTCTGGTTTTGTTGCATCCCTTAAGTTTGATGTACTAGTGTACAAAAGTATGTGCATTTTCCTGTATTTGTAGATTTTTTCTAGTTTACTTCAGTCCTTTTTAGTTTCATCCTATCTGTGGTCACTGAAGGTGTCTGGAATGGTATCAGTCTTGCTGAACCCGTTAAGTTCTGTTATGGTTTGAATGATGGTCATATGAAGGCCTGGTTTCCAGCTGGTGGAGCTGTTTGGGAAGGATGAGTAGAGTGGGCCTTGTTGGAGGTGTGTCACTGCCCACATCGTTCCAGTTAGTACTGTCTGCCTCATGGCTGTTGTGTCAACATGTGTGCTCTTGGCTATTTCTCCAGTGCTATGCTCCCTGTCATGGCCATGGACTGACTTAAACTGTAAGCACAACCCCAAGTAAATGCTTTCTTTTGGTCATGGTGTTTCTTCACAGCAATAGAAAAGTAGCTTCATCAATTATTCAACTTCTTGAGAATAATATATTCTCAGCCAGGCAGTGGTGGCGCACGCCTTTAATCCCAGCACTTGGGAGGCAGAGGCAGGCGGATTTCTGAGTTCGAGGCCAGCCTGGTCTACCGAGTGAGTTCCAGGACAGCCCAGGCTACACAGAGAAACCCTGTCTCGAAAACAAAACAAAACAATACTATATTCTCTACTATTCTGAAGTGGCTTGCTTTATATATGTAACTTAAGTTCAAGAGGTATACATGCTCAAGTTCTTTTTCCTCACTGATCATGTTTCCTCAATGACAATGAAAACTGAGGACTGCCAGGTGGTGGTGGCGCACACCTTTAATCCCAGCACCTGGGAGGCAGAGGCAGGCGGATTTCTGAGTTCGAGGCCAGCCTGGTCTACAGAGTGAGTTCCAGGACAGCCAAGCTACAGAGAAACCTGTCTCGGAAAACCAAAGAAAAAAAAAAAAAAAAAAAAAAAAAAAAAAAAAAGAAAACTGAGGACTGCATTCTCCTACTGTTTTGCTATTTCTTACATTTCTGTAAATGCTTGTTTCTATTTGGAAGCTCTATTATGTGTATGTATGTACACATTCATAACTGATGTACTTTTCTAGTGATCAACATCTTTATCATTACATCTCCTTGTTTCTCACAACAGTTAAACAATTTATTCTTTCTGCTCCTCTACTGCTCATTCTCATTCTTTCTCCCTAAAATCTGCTATGCTGCCCTAACTCTCCTGTCTCAATCTTCTAAGCATCCTGGGACTGTGGGCACCTACTACTCTGTCTGGCTTTACTTTGTACTGAGGCTCCAGTTTATATGGGCTTTTTCTATTCCACTTTTAGTTCATGTATATTTATATTCTAAGGTTTCAACCATCTCTTCTAGCCTAAGTTTCCATTGAGAAATCTGATAGTAATAGCAGGTGCTTTATACATGATTCATTTTTTCCCTTTTCATTTTTGAAACAAGGTTTTTCTGTGTAGCCTTGGCTCCTGAAATTCCATAGATCAGGCAGGCCTCGAATTCAGAAATTTGTCTGCTGTTGGCCTCCCCAAGTGCTGAGATTAAGGGTGTGTACCACCATGCTTGGTTTTCTCATCATCATCATTTTGGTGACAGAATCTTATATAACCCAGGCTGGACTTCCAATTTGTTAAGTTGACACCTAATAACTTTGAATTCCTGATCCTCGTGTGCCACCATACCCAGTTTTTGAGGTGCTAGGGATTGAACTCAGCATCTGTGCATCCTACCAAGTGTTATGCCAATGGACTTCATTATCTCTATAATTTCTTATTACGGTATACCTCAGCATTGGTCTCTCTAGACTTTTTTAGTTAGCATAATCTGAACTTTCTACATTCGGGTATACATTCTTGTCCTAAGATTATGTGGAGTTTTGCTTTTTTCTTCAAATAGAATCTCTGCTTTCCTCTTAATTCTTCTGGAAGATGAAAAAAGACTAGTGAGTTCCATGAGCAGGTATCCTTCCCTACGTCATTTCCTATTGCCGCCGAGATTACATGAATTCAATACATAGAACTCACACGTGGAAGGAGAATGGACTCCTGGCAGTTGTCTTTTGATCTGTATAACCTTACCATGCCATCTACATGAACAAAACAATAATGCAAAAATTAAAAATAATCTCAGGGAGTAAAACAAGTCGTCAACACTATTCACTCATTGGTTTACTCATTTAAGCATTCATTACATTACATTAACTGTACATTACAGTTACATGCTGTGATGGTTATCAAACTTGACCACTTCTGACTTTTATCTTATTTAGTTGACACTATCCATTGGGTTTGTTGAAACATCTATAATCCCAACACTCAGCATCCTGAGACAGGAGAACTGCTGTGAGCTCAAAGTCAGTCTGGAAAAGATACTGAGTTTCAGAACAACCTGGGTTAAAGAGAATCCTTCTCTCAAAAACAAAAGTTATTCATATTCAATCATCTCTGTTCTTTCCTGAACACATAAAACTTAGAATACACACAGCTTGGCATGGCAGTGCACACCTGTAATCCCAGCAGTTGGGAGGCTGAAGCAGGACTGCAATGAGTCTCATCCCAGCAATGGCTGCACAGCAAGATAGTTTAAAATAACCGGAAAAAAGAGCTAGTATTTCTTCTCTTTAAATGTTTTTAGTGATGCAATTGCAGTGCCAACATTTTATAGGGGTATAACTTAAGGGACTTTCATAGAACAACCAAAAAGTGAAGGTATACTAAAACATTTCTAAGATATAAGGCAGGTAAAATTCTTTACAAATGTCACTTTTAAAAGTTTGCCTAGGTCCTCCTTTCTGCTCCACACCTCATGGCGTAACCTCAAGGGAGTAACCTGGGGATGGTTGTAGGCTGCCCCTCCCTCCCCTTCCCTCAGCACCAGCAGTCTCACCATCTATGCTTAGTGCTATCAAAGTCATTATTTCATATTCTGCCTGATTTTAGCTATTACTGATCATAACAAGAAAATGAAATGTCAAAAACTTACCATGAAATTTACAGAAGGTGGGGGGAGCAAAAAACAGAAGCAAAGATGAATTATTCTTAAGGCAGTAAAGTCTGGTATCCCCAGACTAGGGCATCAGTAGTGCCAGAGAATTTGCTATGAATGTAAATTCTTGGGCACCTTGCAGGAGACTCTGTCAGATGCTGAGGCTTGAGGAGAAAGGCTAGTATAAAATATTAAGATACAGGCAGGTTTTATGTCATACATAAAAGCAAGTAATAAAGTCAGTTATTAATGGAATACAGACACTAGGTATTTACTATAAACTTAGCAACTATTCTGGGACAATATAAGGCAGGTGCTCAGAAAGTCCTGTACATATATAGTTTCTTGATATGTGACAAAGTTTACATTGCACATAGTAAGAAAGTAGGCTGGGGCTGGAGAGATGGCTCATAGGTCAAGAGCACTGATTGCTCTTTGATCTTCCACAAGGTTTGGGTTCAATTCATAGAATTTACATGGAGGCTCACAACCATCTGTAACTATAGTGCCAGGAGATCAATGCCCCATTCTGTCTCTGTGAGTACTGCATACATGTGGTATACTGGCATATATGCAGGCAAACACCCACACACATAAAATTAAATTTTTAAAAAGTGGAATCTTACAGTTAATGCAGAGAGACCATGTACATGGATCTCCTCCTGACACAACAGTCAGTGATAAACTCAAGATAGATGGACTAAGGTTCTAAACCACAGAGAAAATCTACATGGCTAACAGAAGGAAACATGGAAGAGGAGCTTTGTGACCCGGGCATGGAGACTTTACTAAGAATAATGAAGCACAAATGAGATTCGATCATATACATGCTAGATCTTTTTTAAAAAACAAAAACATAAGATACTATCAACAATTGTGGACTGCGAAATGTTTGTAATGTCTAAATAAAAAAATCAGGCACTGAGATACAAGCTTGTAATGCCAGCAGTAGGAGAGCTGAGACAGGAGGATTCAGAGTTCCAGCTACACAGTGAGTCTGAATACTTCCTGTGCTACATAGCAAAAACTTGTCTCAAGTATTCCTATGCCAAAAGAAAAGAAATCAATATTTAAAACCTGTAGGAAACTCGTGCAATTTTATCTTTAAAACTTCAAAGAGTCCCCATGTAGATTTTGTGGGCTTGAGAGGAGAGAGGAACATGCAGGAGAGAAGAAATGAGAAGCTGCCATGGGTTAGCTGAGCCATAAGAATGTGGTCCTGAGGGCTGCCCAATTAGAGTTAAGAGCAGCCCAGGTGGAACATATAGTAAAAAGAAAGTAATAAATCGGGGTTATTGATAGGAAAGTAGATTCGAACAGCATGGAGGGCAGGCAGCTGCCCAGCTATTATGTGGATTAAGGCTTATTATAAATATAAAGGCTGCCAGTGTATCCTTCATCCGGGAATCAACAACCAATGGCGGGGTAGAAGCTCCAGGCAAGGATTCTAATAATTTCTACAACACATAACTGTCTATAATTCCAGTTCCAGGGGATCTGGCACCCTTACACAGACATACATGCAGGCAGAGCACCAATACATATAAGAATAAACTGAAAAACCCCAAAACGCTAGAATGTAATGCTGTAGTACATGCTTATATATGCAAGTGTGTATGTACATTATGTGTATAGGTCAGAGGAGGATATTGGGTGTCTTCTCAATACGTTTCCACCTTATATTTATTCTCTTACTGACCCTGCAGTTCCGATTCTGTGAGGCTGGTCTTCCTCCTCAGCACTGGGATCACAGGCACATGCTGCTTCCTATGGACTTCTTATGTGGGTCCTAGAGATCCACACCTAGGCCCTCATGCTTATGTGGAAAGCCCTTCCTGACTGAGTACTCCTGAATCCCTCAAGGACATTTAAACAGTTACCACAAACAAGATGGATCTGGTTTTGAAAATCTGCTACACAGTGGGTGCTAAAGTTAGTTTTGAGCACGGTCATTACGACAATTTAGTAAACAATATAAGTTAAAAATGGCTTCTACATTTCATCAAAAGGTACAGATTATCAAACTATAATACTGTTACAATAAAATTCTCACAAAGTGTAATTTTAATCCCCCTCCAATATTCTGTAAGAAAACTTGGGGTGTTAAATTTAAGTACAATATTTTACTATTTAAATTTTACTTTTGCCGGGTAGTGGCGGCGCACGCCTTTAATCCCAGCACTTGGGAGGCAGAGGCAGGCGGATTTCTGAGTTCGAGGCCAGCCTGGTCTACAGAATGAGTTCCAGGACAGCCAGGGCTACACAGAGAAACCCTGTCTCGAAAAACCAAAATAAATAAATAAATAAATAAATAAATTTTACTTTTATTCTATGTTATTCCAAACTTGGACAACAACGTTTCTTACCTGACTTTCAAGCATCCTCCAAACCCTAAAGTGAAGTACAGTGGACAGAATGCCAGCACACACACCATCTGTTGCACTCATGACTATGTCAGTGGGATATGCAGAGTGGGTCACTAAAGCTGACTCTGGGAGGCCTAACTCCTTCTGCAAAATGATAATCAATGATCCAAGCTAAGATCACTGGGAACTGTGCAGTTATATGTATCTTAATTGTTCCTAACTAAAGTGATTGTGAAAATGTGACATCAAAAAGGGAAAATGTGACTATCTTAAAACACCAACATAAAGTAAGAATAAAGGGAACATCGAGACTCTATTAAAGAAGCCATTTGTCATTCTTTGTTTAAGAGATTACAACACATACAAGTGAATTTTATCAAAATACAGCACATTTCTTCTACTATATTCATAAAAATCAATTCCTATGTAAATAGTACTGAAAATCAACTAAAAATGAGTTAAAATTTACAAAGAGTTGTTAAAGGGTTTCAATCATTATTAAAACTATACAGTACAATACCCCATTGATAACAGCTTGAAAGAAGTGCAATATTTAAGTTCAGATATTTTTAAAAGTGCTGACTATTTTGACTAGAAATAGAAATGAGTCCAACTCATTTTGTAAAAATAATGTAGGTGGTGCTTTAGCTAGTCCTATAAGAATCTCAACTAATCAAAGTTGAAGAAAAAAGCGTAACACATTAAAAATACCAAAATTATGCTTCTCAGAAATTAAAAAAAAAATGAATTAAAGAACTGAGTATTGCTTTAATAAAAGTTTTCAGACTAGCCTTAACTAAAAACAGTTGCTGGTCTCCTATGGCACTTTTCTCTGGTCCAAATAAACATGCATTACTTCTTACCACTGCATGTTACCCACATTTTATTTGATTATATAGAACGAAAACAAATAAAATTAATGGTTTGGATAAACAAAATTAATAAACTTCTATCATCCATATTTGTTACAGTAAGTAGGAACAAAGGCAATTGGTGGTAAAACGCTATCACACTGGTACCTTTAGAAACCCTTTAAAGACTCTGAAGTGTGGAGTTCACATTGAATGTTATCTGTAGAACAGCCCTTTATCTGAACACTTTCCACACTGGCAGCCTCGGGGACCACCCCTGGGCTCTACACTCCTCTCCATCGCTGTGCCCGTCTCACAGACTTGCTTTGGTTCCCTAGCTCCATGCACACTCACGTCTCCTCTCACTTTACCAAGGCAATGCCAGGCCAACCAAACCCAGAGGCATTCTGAAACCTTCTGACATTTTGTATTATGGGGGACACACAAAACTTAAAACTGGCTTTTTAGTTTCATTTGCTTCTTAAAACAAAAATTAATAATTAGATGATGGAATGCTAATTATAAAAAATTAGGTTGCAAGTACCACCATTTATCAAAGAAAAAAAGTATCGGGACTTCATAGTATGAGAAATGTGTGGACATGCATCTACATTAGAGTTAAAAACTTCAGTAACTAAAAAAATTAAAAATTGAATCACCATTAGCAAATGTATAGTCAACAGCTATGACAAGAATTGATCTTGTACAGCTCATAAAATGCAATTATTGTCTTTTAAAAAGACGTTACATTTTATTGCATTGTTCTATTAATAAAAATACATTATCAGTAACTTTTTTTTCACTATTTGCCTCAGATTTTTATAGGAAATAATGCTTTAGTCTGGCCTTGAAAAGTGAACCCACCAGCACCAACTTCATCTACCACTCTTCAGTATGCACATAGCAAAGCCAACACTTCAAATCTCTTACCCACAAGGAAAAAGCAGAAAAAACATTAATACCAGTTGGATAAAAGTAAGGACACAAAAGCTATGAGACAGACAGTGCTGCCATCTGTCTCTGGGCTACATCAAGGCTAACTATTGCCTTGTATACAGTCAGTCATGTGTATGAAATCCAAAAATAAACCTACAATCTATACAAAAACAACATAATTTTGTTTTTGTAGCCTTGATTTGCTAAGTTTAAAAACCTAACAACAAATTTTATATGATTTGAATCCAACAGTCTCTTTATCTTCTGTACAGTGGTTCTTCCCTCTAACCACAAGCTCCATTATTTCAGTAATGTACAAGTTCCAAGCCAACAGTTTGAGTTTTCTTTATATATAAAAATAAGCAAAATAGTCATTTCCCTTGCAAGTGTCTTCCATAAATCTTGCTATCTTCCCGATTTTTTTTTTGTCTATAGTGCTTATGGAAGAAATTTCTCGTACAATGATGAGTTCAACTGCATTATGGAAAGTTTTTAACAAGGACACTGCTTGCCCATGTTCAATGTTGATAAAACTGTAGCCATTAGCCTAGAAGAAAGAGGAAAAAAACTTTTAGGAAAAATTTTAGAAATGTATTTATAATTCTAGATGTAATTTTCTGACAGTTCACAAACCTGTCAGAAAAAAGGGAACTATTCTAGCAATTTAAAAGAACACACTGGCTGATGAAGTGGCTCAGAGAGTAAGGCTACTTAATTGCATGTGGGAAGCCTTGAGTTTGATTCTGGGGACCACCATCATAGAAGGAGAAAACTGATTCCTTCAAGTTGTTCTCTGACCTCTACACTCATGAAGTGCAGCATATATCTGTATACATACATATATAAAATTAAGAACACAAATAGATTAATGGTCCCTATACTGTATACTTACGGAAATACAATCTCTGAAGAACTAACCCAGGAGCTTGTATTTTGTATGTGGATAAGGAATCTGCCTTCATATGTGTCAGGCCTACCTAACTTTGAGGGTAACTGAAGGCAGTGTCTAGATTTCTGGTACCCAAGGAGGCCAGAAGACGGTATCAGATGCCCTGACACTGATGGCTGTTTCTGGGAACCCACCCTGCATCCTCTGGAAGAAGAGCCAGTACTCTTAGTCACTGAGCCTCCTACTCAGCCCCTTAGATAATTCTAGTATAGTCATCAGATGTACTTGTCTAAGACAAGATCAGACAGGGTGTTGTGTGTATGTGTGTTAAGGTACACCCAGCCTTACCAAACTGTGAGAGTACCTGAAGGTAATGTCTAGACTTCTCATTTACAGGAACCATTGGTTTAAGACCAGCATACAAGTTATATAAAGGCTATTATTTATTGAGCTCTTATTCTGCAACCACAGATATCCATCAGAATAATCTCCCCTCTCTCCTCACCTTGTGTGTGTGTGTGTGTGTGTGTGTGCGTGCGTGTAAGGGGAAAATAATAGTGGATACTACAGATAAGTATGGCAAACAAAACACAATCACCTTATTACATGGTTCTTGTGAGTTTTTGGAGTTAGAAAATTATTTAAAAATAAAATTAAAAATTAAAAAATTGTAGTAACATGAACTTGCCTGTCATTGTTTGAATCACTTCAATTTTATTCTATGTACTGCTGATGCAAGGCACTAAGTTAACATTTCAGAAGGGTTGAGCAGGATTCAATCTAACATCTCTACTTTTAGCTGTTAAACTCTAATGTCTCTATCATTTTTGGTTTGAAGGTTACTTCCTGTTATCTGAACTAACAACGGTGGAGTAGGAGGAAGTGGCCATAGCTCATGTATTTAGTAAAAAAGAATGACTTGAAGTAACACCGAAAAAAGTGCAAATGCAAAATGTTTCTCAAATTTTGAAATCTTACTATTTGATAATAATGATAACTGACCTCCAAGTAGATCCTCTAAGTTAGTAAATATTAACATTTCTAAACTTAAAATGACATATAAAACACATAATCATGATTTTCAATGTGTAAAGTAGAACTACTTAAAAATAAAAGGTATATAAACACTATTTCTATTTTACAATAGAAAGTATTATAAAATAAAATTATTTAAAATGAAAATGAAAAAAATAATAAAAAGGTAGTTGACTTAATTACCTGAATAATTTTATCTCCTGGCTGTAGTAATTTTGATGCTGGTCCTTCAGGCTGTACCCTTGTTACAAATATACCCTTTAATGAACAATAACAAAAAAAATTATTTATTGCCAAACTACAGACTGAAATCATGAATCAATAACAAAGAAAACCTTTTTTTTCAATATATGCTAATATGTGAATATAGTGGAAACTGTCTCCGTGACTTTTCAGAGTAATACCCTGACAGATCAAAATGATTTCTGCTTCTGACTTTATCAATGTAGCAATATCACTTCTATGGTTTTTTGGAGAAGCAATAACAAAAACTAGAAATAACTTGGTAATATCATCAACATTCACATTTTTGGTTAAATTCTTTCCTACAAACAACATGGAATAATCAAATTTCAAAAACCAAAGGAAATAAAGAAAGAAAAAGAATGAGAGCCATATAGATTTACAGTTTCACTTAAGTATGGGATTAATAAATGACACCTTATGAATATTCAAGGATATATTAAAAAACAACTTACATCATCATCAGGTCTGAAAGGGTTTCCTCTACCCCCGACGCCTCCTGATATGCTAAATCCAAGTTCTGGATCCTTTTCTACTCTTACTCGAATCTGATTTAATATGAAAATAAAGGAAATATTACTATATCAGAAAAATACACAATACTATCCTATTTATATCCTGGTGAATTAAATTCAAGCAGACTACTCAAGGATTCATCAAAAATAAATATTTGGGCAGATGAGGTGATACGACAACACAGAACAGCATTTATGTTAATGAGTTAGTGAGTTAAAGGCATAGTGGGATTACAAAGTGTAGCTCCTAACTTTACCACTTATGAGCTTAGTCAATCAACTGAAGTTGGGCCTATTTTAACTTCTAGCCAGCATGAATTTTAATGGCATGGTACCTACCTACAGAGCACATAGACATATTCCCATCAGTTTTCACTTACAGACCATCTAAATTCCATGCTGTCATTGCCATAAGACACGATACTTATGCCATTAATAAGATACTTATGAGGTTCAGAGCTGATTTTAAGAAATCAACTCCTCATTCTCTCTGTTTATATGCTTCAGGGGAGTTAGGATTTTAAGATCAGATCAACTGACAGCAGTTTTTATAAGCAACTGTAAAATGAGAATCCAGAAACGTTTTCTTAACATAGGGTCTCACCATGCAGTCCTGGATGACCTGGAATCTGCTGTGGCTTAAACTCACAGATTCTCCTGTCTCTGGCCCTTAAGTGCTGGCTTGTATTTTGACACAGGGTCTCACTAAACAGCCTAAGCTAGCCTGGATTATACGATGCATCCAAGCTAGCCTTGAATAGACTACTCTCCTGCCTCAGCCTTCAGGGTACTACATATAGTGGGTGACAGAAGCTAAATTTCTGTTTTAGGATGCTCCTGTTTACACAGACTCAGTCAAAACACAATGTGATCACTACCAAAGGTTTCAATGCTATCTATCATCATCATCTCATAAATAAACCACTAAGGCATATGAAATTATGACCTACACATATTCAAGACCAAACCTTCAACCCAGTCTGGAGACTATAGCTGAATTTCCAACTCTAAGAGCCAAGACTCTGGTGTAGAACGGAGACTAAATGGTCTACTATTTACAGTCTTAGAAGAAACTCTACTGGAGCACCATCAATCCATTTTGTACAAGCAATAACTTTAGAATTAAAAAAAAAAAAACAAACCACACCCGAACACTAAATCTTATGTTACATGATCATAAAGCCAAGTTAAAAAGTTTAATACTTTAGAAACTAAACTTTATAAATAAAACAAAATGGTAAAAACTACTGTTAAAATTCTATATGGAGTATTGCTATTCACCTATAAGGATATATGAAAAGTTTAACTTCATATTTCAAACAGTCTCGATAAGTCTTACCTCTTGCTTTGCCAGTTCATGGCCTTGTCTAGGAGAACAATGGGGATGTGTATATGAAGGCTGGTGGGCCACTTTCAGCATCAAATAATCAATTAGTTGTTCTCTAGAGGGATGCCTTGCCACAGATGCCTGAGGGGGTGATGTGTTTGACTATAATTTGCCTGAGGCCTGAGAGGCTGGCCCATTTGTCCATTACTCAAAGGCATCTAAGAAAAACATGAATTATCTTAATATTCTCCTTAGATTAATACAAAAGCACTAGAGTTTTAACATTCTACACCATTCAATACTGAGTTACTCACTATAGTCTTCTAAACCACTTTATTAAACCACTATATTCTTGTAAACCACTATATTTTTCTAAAACTATTTTTCCAAAAGAAAAGTTATTACTGTCTTAATTCTAAACTCGCTTGAATGTTTAATGATAAAATCTAATGGCAAACTTTTAAATGAAGGCCTCATGTATATTTTAAATTAATTGCTTTTCTGTTAGATATAAATCTACTGTTACTTTGACTAAATGTTAAAATAGGAAACAAGTATACTGAAAAACCTTAACTACTGATATACATAAACCAAAACAATTCTTTATATACTAAAAAAAAAAAAAAAAAAAAAAAAAAAAAAACCCTTTAAATTAGCCTATTAGAAGGGTATCTTTTCATACCAAAAGGTATATTTTGTTTGTTTTTTTAAAGATTTATTTATTATGTATACAATGTTCTTTTTTTTTTTTTTGGTTTTTTTGAGACAGGGTTTCTCTGTGTAGTCCTGGCTGTCCTGGAACTCACTCTGTAGACCAGGCTGGCCTCGAACTCAGAAATCCACCTGCCTCTGCCTCCCAAGTGCTGGGATTAAAGGCGTGCGCCACCACCGCCCGGCTTGTATACAATGTTCTTGCCTGCATGTATACTTATATGCCAGGAGGGGGCACCAGATCCCATTACAGACGGTTGTGAACCACCATGTGGTTGCTGGGAATTGAACTCAGGACCTCTGGGAGAGCAGCCAGTGCTCTTACCCTCTGAGCCATCTCTCCAACCCGTATTTTGTTTGTTTGTCTTTTGAGATAAGGTTTCTCTCCCTAACTTTCCTGGAACTCACTCAGTAGACCAGGCTGGCCTCAAACTCAGAGATCTGCCTCCTTAATGCTGGGATTAAAGACATGTACCACCACAGCTCACCTAAAAAGGTAGATTTCACTCCCCCCTCCCCCCCCCCGGGAAAAAAATTCAGGAATGTAGCTTTTTATTAATTTGAATATATTTGCTACCTTTATTTCTTCCTTTTCAGAAGTAATAAGTCAATTCAGCTATCTACATAGGAATTAAGTGATTTGCTGTTTATGTATACGTGTATGTATCAGCAATTTTCAAGCTCTCTAAATGTTAGCTCTGTGGAATATTAAAAACCCAAGACTTAAGTACTGATGTTCTACTTTGTTTTCCACAAGAGGAAAAAAAACCACCACCAGATTTAAACCACTTTAGTACCACCCATGTGGTAAGAAACTGACCCTGGATATAGACTTAGGATTACATTTGTAGCTGATAGCTTATTCTGTTCTATGAAGAATCTAGCTAAAAATTAAGCCTACATTTTATTATGAATATTCATATGTAAAAAGACTTTTACACAGAAGAGAAAATAAATGCTTCAGTTATTTAATCATTTAAAATTTCCTTGTTGGCTAACAGAAAATAGCAGAGAACAAAATTTCCTTAAAATTATCCAAAATTAGAAGTTTGGCAAAAGTTTCAGAACTGTATGTTGTGAACTTTATCTTGCTAAAAATACAAAAAAAAAAAAAATTGGTGTTTAATAAGAAAACATTGTAAAAGGACACTTTTTGTCACGGTTACACTAAAATCTTAGTTAATTTTCAAGTCTAGGACAATATATGGGTAGTTTATGACAGTGGACAAAAATGATAATATTCTGTGACAAATCTTATATGGGTTAGGTACTATGTTATGCTTACATGTCTGGAAAAAAATCTACTATAGTTATTTGTTACTGGATAACTATAGATTTAAAGCTACAAATCTACCAAAAGGTGCTCTACCTGGCTGTGCTACTGTTTTACTATTTATATAAAAATCTACAGGGCCCTCACTTTTTTCTGTTTATACTATTTATTCCACATACAGATTTCATTATCCTCCTCTGACAAAAACTAAGACAAGGCCTTCTTCATGGCAGGCAAATGCTCTGCCCTAGTTACAACGCTGTCCCCCAGACACCTGAACAGCCTTTTGTTGCTGATGTTAAGTGACACTTACTTATATGTGTGTCTATGCATGTGTGTAGGTGCACGCATGGCCATGTATGCATGTGTGTAGGTGCACGCATGGCCATGACATGTGTTTGAGGTCAGACAACAACTTTCATGAGTTTGTTCTCTCTTTCCACCATGTAGGTTCCAGAGATTGAACTCATGTTGTCGGACTTGGGGACAACTGCTCCTATCCATTAAATTGTCTTTCTTGTTTGCTCCCTGACTTTAGCCCATGCTGGCCTCAAACTCTTGATCTTCCAATCTTAGGTTTCAAGTGCTAAGACACATGTGCTTACTACACTGCGCCTATCCGATTCTTAGGAACTGCTGATACCTGGCTATTTGGTTTTGTCTAATCAACATTAAATATAAGAAATATATTAGGCTATGTTTAGCCAATGTCTCATGAAATTAAAAAAAGTTAAGAACTAAGTTATAGAGATGCATGTTGAAAAGAAAAAGGAACTGAATGATAACTTTGAATTAAAAGGAAAGGGGATAAAATAAATAAGCATGTATTAGCTATGGTATGGCTAGATGTCTACCTTCAAGAGCAAATCAAGAGTTTTAGATAATAAACATGACTCACAGGGGTATCTGATTACATTAGAGGTATACAACTGGTTAAAACAAGAAAGAATGGCCGAGGGAGAATGTAGACTACCTCTGACATTGTTAAAATAATTCATCTGTAAGTTTTTATCTACAAAATACTAAAACCCATAATGATCACCTGCTCTATTATCAGTAAGTATCTTTTAAGATGATTTCTAATTATATCTAAACATTTTCAAATGTTTTTAGCTAACAGTAAAGATTCTAGAATGCAGAATTTAAGATAAAGCCATCTTCTAACCTCCCAAATAGGTCTATTATCAAGAATACTAAAAACTTCTTGATCAAATAAATACTAAATAAGCAGGTGAAACTACAGAAACCAATGTAACTATAAAATGATCCTCTAGTGTGAAATAGCACAGAAAAAAACTGGGAAACAACAGAGTCAAATTCTATCTTATATTTATGAATCATTTGAAAATAATCCTACATAGTGAATGCAAGAAAGGCCTTAATAAAATATTTGTAGTCGAAGTACATGAGATTTCAATTCAAACGCTGCAAACCATAGAAAGCTCATTTCTCTGGCGTAAGCACCTACTTTCATCAAGGTGTCTGGAAGATCTCTGTGACTAAGTGCACCTGATGGGTGGTTCTGCTCTCCTGACATGAATCTATCATCTTGGCAACAATCTCCTGGACTGGATGTCTGGGGATGCTTCAAATGAGGAAGGAAAAAAGGAAACAAATAATATACTTTAAGATGTGAAACAAAACAATGATGAGGCATGGAAGGAGGAGAGAAACACTGCTAGATTGAAGAATGAGAATGACGCAGATCAGATGCTGTAATCACCACTGCCTTCTGCACCTTTAACTTTCTTCAAAGTACATAGCAAGGCATTTGTTCCTGTAATGTGAAAAATTTCATAATATATACCATTTTTTGTTTTTTAAATTTATACTCCTAAGTTAGTATCTGTAATCAATAAATGTAGTCAGTGGCTAAATTCTTTCCAATTTTAAGAGCAACTAATACATTACTGTTAAGCACTAAGGAAAGTATTTTTGATTAAAAACAAATGAACTGCTCCTGTTTTGACCTCATGGTTCTACATAGAAAGTCCCCTCAATTACAATGATGTACAATCCGAGTAAACTAACTGTATATAACTTGTGCTATAATTCTGCCATGTTAACATTATCTCAATATTTTAAAGGCATTGTTTTACAGAAATGCTTTAAAAATTAATTCATGGGGGCTGGAGAGATGGTTCAGCAGTTAAGAGCACTGACTGCTCTTCCAGAGGTCCTGAGTTCAATTCCCAGCAACCACATGGTGGCTCACAAGCATCTATAATGGGATCCAATGCCCTCTTCTGGTATGTCTTAAGATAGCTACAGTGTACTCATATACATAAAATAAATAATTCTTTTAAAAAAAAATACATATCTTCACATGCTAAATATTTACTCATTACAGTTTAACTTAATGATAACCTTAAAGGAAAAACCAGGCTCAATGTCATTCTCTCTGAATATTTATTATTATAAATATGTGAATAAAATATCAGTATTTACATTAAGCTCATGTTAAGCATACCTAATTTAGAAAACAAAACACAGTATGTTTTACTTTTTTAAATTTTCAAAATAGCATATTTCTAGCAGCAAAGAAATGTCAATTTTATATTGAAAAATAACTCAAAATACACTCCATTCTAATATACCATGGAACATGCACAATTTTCAGGATCTGGAATTTAATCTTGAAAAAATCCAATAGACCTACCTATCATGTCCAGTTAGTTGCTAGTTCAACGCATGGCTAAGTATTTTTTCATGTGATTTGATCTAATTTTATCTACTAACAGTATGTATTTCATTTTTCTTCTCTTATTGTAACATATTTCTAGAATACATAATGATCACCATAGCTCAGTGCTTGAACCTTAAACTCCAGCCTGAATAGACAGCTATGTTTATGCACTCTTTAAAAACAGCAAGCATATCATGAGTGAAAAGCTAAACTTCAAGCTGTACAGGCTTTAAATTTAATAAAAATCAAGGCAAAATGTTAATGTAAAACAAATTAGGAAAAAACAATTATTCTAGATGACTATGAACATCATTCATGACCTGCTGAAATCAAACCTGGCTCAGCCTATTCTTCCTCTTTTAAACTAAGATGCTCCAATGACTGCTGCTGCCATGTAGCAGAGACCAAGTTATGACTAATGGCAGAGCATAGACCAAGACCAGCTCAGAGCAGCCACAAGAAACTAAATCTGGGACACAGCTCCTGCTCTGGAACATAACAGAGCACAGCCAGGGATGAAGGCAGAGGGAGACTGACAAAAAAGTAAAGAGCCTAGAATGCAAGAGTCCAGGTAGAAGTTACCTACAAGAAGGAATAAAAAAGGCTGTAGAGAAGAAAGGGCTTTCAGAGCAGACGGGGGATTTATTTAGGGCTGTGCTGCCTGCCCATTTATATCCTTACTGAGCCATGACAGACTTGTATTTACTCTTAAGCTTTCACTAGAGTAATACATCTTTCACCACTAAGGACTATGAGGAAATGTGTTCAATTAAATATTTGGATTTTTCCTTTACACTGATACTTTTACAACTTCTTCAGTCTCATATTTAATCATATTCTGTGAAATATGATTAAACTCCGGTGCATATAATGCTTATACTAGACTTATAAATCTAGCCGGCTAGATCATTAACATATGACCAAAGAAACAGGGACAGAAATTGTAGAACTAAGTCATAAAGAACTCAGAAAATACAAAGATTTCTAAGTCACAGAAGTTTTTCCCCTAGAAATGTTAAAACGTGATCTGAATTCTCTCATCTATGTGCTAAAGTACTGCCTACTGTAGGTACTCACTCGAAAAATGTGCCCACCAGAACCTCTTCCGTCTGCAACACTCAGGGCAAGGCTGCCCTGGCTGCCATGCAGCTCCCTAGAGCTGCCATAGTGAGAGCTGCTGACAGCAGTAAGATTGGAATTAAAGGACCTTGACAGCATGCTCTGAATAAAGAGAGGATAGATTGACAGAGATTAGTATAGCATGCAAAATCCACAAGACATGTTATATACACACATTTATTTACAAGTAACCCCACCCACACCATGAACAAATATCATGCAGCACTGGAACTTAGAGCCCAAGAGAAACTGATACATACTACTACGTAACAACAAACATATAAATGAAGAACATGTATAATCACAACCATTCAGATGTTTAAGAACCAAAGAAGTACAAATGTATAGTTGCTTTTGTTTATTAAATACGACCATTTCTTTTATGCTTAATATACATGTCAGAAATAGAAACTAGGCACATACCCAGATATGTATGTATTGATATACAGTTATATATAAGCAATTTTTACTATCAGATGAATTTACCAGCAATTAGTAATTCTGAGTCAAATTTCTGAAGGTTCTCTCTATTTTATTCTACAGGAATTCTCTTGTCGAATAATGTCAACATTTAAACATCCATGCTACAGCCAAACATATTTGTGAAAAACACCTGTATATCAGTCATTTCACTCTTTCAAAAATTTATTTTCCACATTTAAAAAATATTTTAAATTTAAGATGCAACTTTAAAAAAGATTTTCTATTTTTTTTTATTTGTACAAATGTCTGTGCATATGTATAGCCATGTATGTGGGTGCCCACAGAGACTAAAGAGTCAGATGCCCTGAAGCTGGAGTTCTGGAGCTTGATGGCTAAACTAGGGAAACCACATTTAAGGAATGGACTGTTACTAAAAGAGGGAAATGAGACAATAATCACTTACATATTGCTCTTAGGAAACATACAGCTTCTCTAGATTTAAAGTTGATAATACCAAGAAATGATAAAGAATTGCAAAAGGAAAAAAAATCTATAAAATTATTACTCCTTATTTTGCGGATTCTAAGGTATTGATTTTAACATGTTAACTTGATTAAATGCTAAGCATAATGTCCTAGACATTGCTATTCAATGCTGCTGCTGGTTATCTAATAGCACTAAAACAGGGCTGAGTACATACTTCAGTGTTAGGTTCTAGATTAGTGGTTCTCAACCTTCCTAATGCTGAGACTCTTTAATAAGTTCCTCATGTTGTGGTGACCCTGCAAGTTTTCCTCTGACCATTGTGCATGAACACACACACACACACACACACACACACACACACACACCCCACTAAATGTAATTTAAACATTTAAAGATTGGTAGTTGGGTGTGCTGATAACTCCAGTACTTTCAGAAGTTGGAAACAGGGGGTTGGTTCTAGGTCAACTATAGAATGGAGGGGAAGAGAAAAGAAACAAAATCTGAAGAATACAGTCTAGAAAGAACACAAGAGACCTACAGTAAGAGCAATGCTATTTTGGCATTTGCTAGAAATATTTCCTAACCAGTGAGCTGGCCTATATATACTCCAGCATACTCACTAGTCATTTAGTACTCTGTGAGGCAGGGGTGTAGCTCCACTTAACAAAATAACCGGTATGTATCTTAGGAAACAGAGCTATCCTGTCAGCTATAGATTTGTATCCAATGTCCCCGTTTCTATTCTACCAGTTTTCTATTTCATTAATTCACTGAATTGTTTTTTGACTTTCAGGACACAACTACAAAACTACTATCATATTTTCTAAGAAACTGTGTATCAAATTTCTAAAGTCATATTTTATGCAATAGGAAACAGAAAAGCTAAAAAGCTCTCTTAGTAATGAGCTGGGTGTTACTTGCTTCATATTTACTCAAGTCCAGATACACTCCTGTCAAACAGAGCAGTGAGAGAACAGCTACTTACACTGTAAACTACACGACATAAAACCCTTCCTCCATATAAGAAACCCTTTCTTTATATCTGGTAATAGTGGAATTCTTAACAGCACTTACACAAAGCACAAACCTTCAAGTTCTGGCCCTTACCCACAGGGAGTATAGGAATATTCAACCGGAAACAAACGCTAAGGGTGGCTACTCTACTTCAAAAGCCTCTTGAATTCATTCTGTATCTCAATAGACTGATAAACAATTCATTCATTCTTACCCATGTCTCTGAAACAGCCTCCTCTTTGACAATACCTTTTTCCTTCAAAATTCATTTCTACATGCACAAGTTTATTATAAATTAGAGCCATGCTTCTCCTCTCAGTTTAAGAAAATTTAAAATTCCCAACAAAATGAACACAGTGTGCTATAGAGTTACAGCAAACAGAAAAGATGAAGTAGCTATAGCTCACAGATATTAGCTAATAAAAACTAATAATGTCAGTTAGAGATTTAATACAATTGGATAGAAAGTAATAATCACATTTTAGGTACTTTTTTCTCAAAAATATTTAAGGAATTTAAAAAATAATAGACTAGATATGTTCAGTTGCTTTTAAAATGAAAGAAAAATAAAATCCATATATATGCATATACACATGCAGAGTCTCGATAAAAAAGTATTTGGGGTTGAGTGAGCAGGGAAGCAAGGTCTCACTATGTAGCACAGGCTGGCTTTAAACTGGTGGTTTTCCTGTAGCCTCCTAAGCGCTGCAGTTACAGGTCTTATAATGCCATGCCTGCCTTAAAGTGTGTTTTTTATACATTTGGGACATGTGGCAATGTAGTAACATAAGCTTTACAGAATTTTGTTTTTAATTCCTTTCAAAAGATACAATTTTTCATAAGGTTATGAAGAACACAAGCATTAGTTATTTTACCACCATGTCCCAGTTGCGTTACAGCCACAAAACATTTAACTGACTTGTTCAAGTACACTAGAAATGCAATCTAGCAATGTCAAGAATAAATGCCATGCCAGAGTCATCTGTGTCAGTGATGATGTTAGTTCATTTAATACAAACTGCAGAGAAAAAAGGTTTTTTTTTAATGAAATATTTATACTTGGCAAAACATTTTCTGTTACTGTAAGTAATTATACACTAAACTGGTATTTTCTTACAATACTTACATAATCAATGGTAGTGAGCAGAAAGCACTGAACACAGTTGGTATACACACTGTCTCTAGTATGTGTGTACTAGCTGCAACAGACATACAAGCATGTACATCGGAGACTCTGAGGAGTTTGAAAGCAGCTTGCACACCCAGCTCAACTGTTCTGGCTTCAGTTAAAATATAGAACTATGTTCCCAACAACAGGGGAAACAGACTGTAAGGAGATAATAACTCAGGGTATTTTATCTCACTGATTAAAAACAAAGGATGAAACATTTCTAAGAAAAATAAATTCACAAAGAGAATGAAACTCGTGTTCAATTTACCTTTTCTAACTTTTTGGCCTCAATGTGTCGAAGTACTTGCTCCCGCCAGTCATGAGGAACTTTACTTTTTCCTGGAGGATCTAATAAAGAATGTTCGGAACCAACCCTTGTATTTGGCTTTTTGAAGGACTAGTCCGTGAGTAATTGAAATCACTAACTGACATAGTTCTCTCTGGTATTTCATTAATAGAGGGCCGGGCACTCTGAGGCCTTGCTGTATTTGGGCCATCAATGCTGTATGCTCGTGCAGAAAGAGGTCTCTGAGATCCTGACATGACTGGAGTTCTTCCCATTGAATGTAACTCTCTGTATGATAAATAATCTCCTTCAGTACGCCTTGTGGGATCACCAAGATTTACAGAAGCTGTTGAAGACACACTACTCTGTCGCTGAATAGTAGTCCGAGTTACTGCTGGCACTAGCCGGTCATTTGGGGAAATAGCCCACATTTTCCATGTCTGGCTGGGGCAAGTCTCTGATGTAAGTGGTATGCAGTATTGGCTCTAACATTGTTATGGTTAGAGAAATTCATATTGGCAGAATGCTTTGCATAACTGTGATTTTCTGCACTCTCAGATCTTGGAAGGCGCTGAGGAGGAAAACTGACAGGATCTATTTGTGGATTCTGTTTAGGATGCCACAAGGTGTCTTTCACTGTACCACTGCCACTGTATTGGACATTATATTGTGGAGGACCATACAGTTGAGGTGTAGACTGTGGGCCAGGTACTGTGGGAGCTCTTATTATATCTGGCTCTTCAGGGTTATGATTTGAATCAAACCTGAAAACTGCCTTTGTACCTGATAGTAACTCAGAAGATGAGGCAGAAGCAGTGAACACCTGCAGGGGCTGGTCATACAGCAGTGTGGCAGACTTGCTCCTGACTATGTTTTTCCCATCCACAGTAGATGCGATTTTAACTGCTGCACTTGGCGTCTGAGGACCATCATCACCAAGAATGTCATAGATTTTTAACCCTCCAGTCTCCATGTTAGTTATACTATGAGATTTCACAACAGATCCAGTTGGACCACTTCTCTGAGGAGATAGATCTTCCGTGCTTTTAGAAATACCCATGTCAGCAGAAGAACTGGTATTCTGTGGTTCAGTCCTACCAGGAGACTGTGGAGTGTCCTCAGAAAGACCATTTACCTTGTTTATGGACTCCAAATTCGGAAACTTATTTCCATTTTCTATGTGCTCAGCCTCATTTTTAGGATGAATACTTAAAAAGCCTGTTCCAAGCACTATATCCTGCATCTTTGATCTTTCCATTATTTCTGGTTGAAAAATATTATTTGTCACAAGTTTATTAAGATTCATGTTGATATGGTCTAATTGGTGAGAGTCATCAGATGTGGCTTTTGAATCAACATCTTTTTCAATCAGAACTAATTGTTCTTCAATATTCAAATCATATTCAGGTAACTTAAAATCCTTTTTATCATTAATTTTGAATTTTTCTTCTGGTGAATTGTTTAAATGAACTCCATTTTGTAAAAGGCTGTTAAAATTTTCATCTTCTTGCCTAAAATAAAAGAGAATTTTATGAGAAAGTAAAAAACAAAATAAAAACCAAGTTTTCTTGGTAACAGAAGATCATTAGTAACTATTAGTTCTATAGCTAAAACAGGTAAAAGGATTGCTGGAGCCCCTGAAGACAACCTTTATTATAATATACAAGCATCAAAACAATACCCCACCGATATGTACAAATTTTGTGTTAAATATCAGTTAAAATTAATCAAAAAATTTTTGTCAAGTAGAGATTTTTATTGTTAGAGAAATAAATAAAACAGCAAAAAGTCATCAATAACATCAATATTAATTTTCATCAACATAATACAGCTTGTTATAGAATAGGTTACTAGGACTACGCTAAGAACAATCGTAGAATGATGTACCTTCTGTGTCTTTTCACAAATGTGCTAAACTCTAAATGTTTCACGGTGGGAAAAATTCACTGAGAGTCAGACAGTAACTTAAGTAATTAAGTAAATGGCACAGGGCCATTTATAAGTAATTCTGAAGCTTTACATTAACTGTACTAAACACAGGTTACTATTTGTAACAATTGGTTATTACTCACAAATACATAAATAATTAAGTTAAACTAAAACGAAATTGTACAAACACCTAAGTTTATAAAGGGATCAAAAGACAAACTATGCCCGAACATTACTCTGTGGTACAATTTGGCAAATATTTTATAAATTTGTCATTATAAAACTATGGAAACTATTTTATTTCTATTTGGTGGTACAGAATAAGTGTAAATAGATCTTGACATTACACAAAAATTATAGTTCATTATTAAAACAACGTATGAAAGTTACTGCCATACTCCTTGCTGAAAACCCTTACTTTGTTATATGAAAGAATGATTTGTACCATACTGGTTTCCAACAATAACATTAAGAAAC
Source organism: Mastomys natalensis (assembly GCA_021653895.1). NCBI lineage: Eukaryota > Metazoa > Chordata > Mammalia > Rodentia > Muridae > Mastomys > Mastomys natalensis. The sequence continues at coordinate 1,468,854 of JAJTUV010000036.1, forward strand.
TTTTGTAATTCAACAAATTAAGCATTTTCTTTAACATGTAATTATAAAATCAGTATTTTACTAAGTCTATAGCATAAAATTTAGCATAAAATTAAGAGAACATATAATAGTTGAACTCATATTCAGACAGTAAATTAGTATTCTTTTTATAGTAAGACAAGTAACAGCTTTTACTTAAAATAAGTCTACAACTTAAGATCAATTTACTCTAGTTAGGGTTTAAAGTATCTGTAAAACCAGCATGTGGTTCAGAAGCAGCCTAAACCTTCCCTCAAGCAGACTTCTAGTCAACAGACTGAATCCACAAAACGGCATGCATGGCATGGCCTTGTTTTGACCTTATTCTGGTGAACAAGTATCTTTGAAGCTTAATAATAAAATTACTTTTAAACTTCTATTAAACCTAGAGTAAAAGAATTTAAGTTTGCATAGTTTTCTCTCAAAAGATTTTTCCTACAAAATTGAGGCCAAATATATAGCACCAAGTAAGAGTATCTGAATGAACCCTTTAATGGCATCTCCCTAGAATGATCCAGCATTTCTATGGTGGTCTGAATGAGAAATGTCCCACGTAGGTTCATGTATGAGAACACTGGGTCTCTAGTCAATGGTGCTATCTTTGGGAACTTTTAGGGCATGGAGATCTTGCTGGAGAAAGAAGATTCCTAGAGGCCAGCTTTAAAAGTTTATAGCCTTGCCTCATTTCCAATTTGTTCACTTACTTTCTAGCTGTGGTTGGAGATGTGATCTTTTAGCTGCCTGCTGCCACGACTCTCCCACCATAAAAACTCTTCCTTTGCAACCATAAGCCAAAATAAACTTTCTCCAAAAGTCACCTTTGGTCATGGTATATTATCACAGCAACAAAAAGAAGGTAAGACAGAAACTAGCACTAGAGAGTGGGGTCATTGCTGCGAAGAATCTGACCAGGTTCACTTTTGGAGGAATTTGGAAGACCTTTGAAGGCTACACTAAAAATATAAACAGAGCTTCCAGGTCATTCTAGTAGAAAGCTGGAAGATAGCAGCACTGCGAGTAGTAAAGAGGCTGGGAGAGGTCCTGATTAAGAAGTTTCAGAGGGAAGAAAAAAACTGTCTTAGCAACTATGCTACATGCCATTGATTGGTATGTTGGCAAAGAATTTGGCTGCCTTCTCTGTCCTAAAAACTTGCCTGATGCTAAACTAAAAAATATCCAGCTGTGACTATGCATGGGAGGCTTGAAGCAGGAGGATCTTTGTAAGTTCAAGGCCAGCCTGGTTCTACATAGCAAGGTTCAGGCCAACCAGGGCTATGTAGTGACTCTGTATAAAAACAAAAACATTAATGAACTAATTTCTTTGGTGCATGAAATCTGAAGACAGTATAATGCTGAGTCTCTGGCACAGCTATTGGTTACTCTTTATACTGGTCTATAATGAAGAACAGCAAGTAGAACAAAAGAAATGAAAAATGTACAGGTTGGAGAGAATAGGAACAGTAGAAAACAATATTATAGCAATGAACATGCTAGAAAAGGACTTGTTCTAGAGATATCACGGTTAAGGACAGTGTTCTGCTCTGCACTGGAACAATGAGAAGAGTGCCCTCAGGGCCAAGACTCCACTGAGCTAAGCTTCCAACTTAAGAAAGAGCCTAAGATGATTTCTGTTTCTAGAAAGCAACTGCTTAAACACATAAAAGATGCTACTAATGTAGGGTGAGGCATCAAGGGTCCATCCCATGCAGTCAGTATAACTTGCTAGTGTTATCTATGGTATAAAAGATGGAAGAGTGAGGTGGTCATGACTGTGGCCATGAAACCTCCTATACAGTTTCAGAGAGCCCCTGAGGACAGGCAATGTCTGGCAAAGCTGAAGATGCTATGAAAGGAAAGTAAAATGTCAGATACCAGAGCCATGAGACATCTGCTAAGAGCTGACTACAGAGAGTGAAACCAGCCTGAGAGATGTATGCACAGGCCTCAAAGCTAGGTGGGCAGAACCACCTAATCATTTTACACTGGGCATGGAACTACAGGATTTGGAGTTTGCTCTGTTGAGTTTTGGTTCAGTATTCTCTCACTATGTCCTCATTCTTCCCTTTTGGATTAGTAATGTATATGCCATACCATAATATTGTGGAAATATACTTTTTAAAATTTTTTTTATTGGTTGGAGGTCATAGTTAAGAGACTGTATTGAGTTTGAGAAGAGACTTCTGGCTTTTGAATATTATTAAGACTGTTAAGGATCATGAGTACTTTTAACACTTATTTAAAAGCATTTTAATTATGATATGGCCACAAGCCAATGAGGACAGGGAACAGAGCATTACAGGAGACAGTCATCACAAGGAGGGCTTGCAAAGTTACAGCCTCACCCCACTTTCAGTTTGCCCTCCCTGTTTTCTGCATGTGGTTGGAGGTGTGTAGTATAATTTACTTTGTATGTATGACCCTTTAAAGGACCCTATGCCCTTCAGTGTCGGTTGCCTCCTGGAATTCTAGGAACAGGAGAGGATATAAAAAAACCCAGCAGAGGCTGAGAGAGTATTTGGATTTAGTAGGTTCCAGGTGGCAGAAGAGTAGGGTCAGAGAGTAGGGTTAGAGGAGACAGTTGGTGACAGTTAAGACAGGAGAAGCTGAGTCAGAGAAGATATTGTTAAGAGACAGGAAAAGAATCCACACAAAGTAGCTAAAAGAAAAAATAAAGCAAAGCTACAAAGGTGTGGTCTCTCAGCTTCCTGCTGCCATGTCTCCTTTACCATTATGTACCATCCCTCTAGAATTATAAGCCAAAAAAGCCCTATTTCTTCCATAAATTGTTTTTGGCCATGGTGTGTTATCACTGCAATGAGATGCTACTAACATGGTTTCTAAGGATAAAAATAACTCTTTTAATCTGAACTTCCTCAAATCAGCTGTTTATGTTTTGATACCTAGAAATATTTGTATGTTTGTTCATTTCACCTAAAGATTAAGAATCTATTATATTTTGTTGTTTCTTTCTCAACAAAAAAATGGTTTTAAAACAACTTTATAATCACTCTAGACCCTGAGCCACATTACCACAAGAGCTGTCAAAGCTATGGCTGATCCTTCCCTCCCCAGCCTGTGACCACCTACACTGTAAAATACCGCCACAGGAGCTGTCAAAATGGCAACATCTGTCAAAACAATGACACCTTCTCTGCTTTCTGCCAGCATGAGGTACCACCACAGGAGCTGCCCACCTCCATTCCAGCCTCCCCAAGCAGCTCAACAATGGCACCTTAGCCAAAGCCAACTGCCACAAAACCTCACTAATCCGTGAGTTCTCCAAGTCAGGGCTTAAAATCCTCACCTCACAAATCCTCACTGGAAATCTGCCCTGAAAAGCTCCACCCTCTATATAAGCCCTGCCCTTTGATCAATTCCTTGCTGTCCACTCCTGGGAACAGAGGCAGCCAACCCTGGATTCATTCCTCCACACCCTGGACCCTCCCAATGAATCTCTTATGAGATTTCCTGCCTGGAGTGACTCTCTCATTGGAAGAAGCCAGGAAGCAATGAAGAAAGAAGGGAAGAAGCAAAGAAAAGGAGCAAGGCTGAAGCTCTGAGCTCAACTCAGCTGCTGGACATCCCAGGGATACCCCCCTGGGAGCTGCAATGCCTCTGCTGTAGAGGCTTCCCCTCAGAGCTTCGTGGATCCTGGGCTCCCATGTCCACTGGGACACACCTCTGAGTGGTGTGGTTTCTGGGCTTCCAAGTCCCAGTACACCTTTCCATCTAAGCAGGACAATAACAATCAATACTCAATTACTTCAAAAATGGAGTAAAGAAATTTATCGCATAAGGCACTTATATATTTGTGAAACCATTTATGGTTAGCCCTGTATTTATTATTTGAATTATTATTTCTATTTCTTGTATAAGTAAATGCATTTGTTCAAATGTTTACAAACCTGACTTTAGAGTTACTATCGACAGGAGTCTGTTTCACTGGAGAACAGAGTGATGTGTCTTGACTGCTGTCAGTATTAAGAGACACTGAATCAGACATTCGAGATGGAGAAGAACAGTTGCTGTTATTCTGATTACTATTGTGTGTGACTTCATCTGATAAAGAATCTGTATCCTTTGCATCATCTGAAACAAGAAAAAAGTATTTAAGCACAATGAAAAATGCACTAAGAATTTATGGAAAGCTTTTGCACTGATTCTATGTCTGAAGTGATAAATTAAGACAATCAGAGATATCTCTGAAAATTAAATCCTAAAATACACAAAAACTCAATAATTTAAAAGTGTAACAGCATTTTAATGTAATAAAGGGTACCCCAAAATTTGATTTAGTTTACTGCACAGTTTTCAATTCATTTTGGTGAATGAATATCCTTTTAACTTTAAGAACTGATAATAAAATATATGTTTACAACCTCCTATAGTTCATCTGGACAAGAAATTATTTCATATGAATGTGAATTTTTTCAGCCTATCTTTTTTTTTTTTTTTTTTTGGTTTTTGAGACAGGGTTTCTCTGTGTAGCCCGGGCTGTCCTGGAACTCACTCTGTAGACCAGGCTGGCCTCGAACTCAGAAATCCGCCTGCCTCTGCCTCCCAAGTGCTGGGATTAAAGGCGTGCGCCACCACCACCCGGCGGCTTAAAGTTTTTTTTTTGTTTTTTGTTTTTTTTTTTCCCCACTGAAGGACAGCGGGATCGAACTCGGGACAGACAGAGCGCCCTAGCGACAGAGCATGAGCACTACAGCGATGTGCCACCGCAGGCCGGTTCAGCCTATCTTGATAATAAAATTGAGCAATGTAATCAATACATAAACAAAATCAAAATTTCAAGGGTCTGCATGTGTATGTGCATTTGACTGAAGGTGCCCAGAAGCCATAGGTATCACATCCCCTGGAGCTGAAGTTACAAAGCAAGCTGCCCAATGTGAGTTCTGGGAACCAAGCGTGGGTCTTCTGTGTCTCTCCACTTCAAAGACCTGCTTATAAAGTGGTAATCTTTCCATGTGTGAGGCGGTGTTTAGAACAATGAAAAGGAAACTCTTTATATCCACTAAAGCGTAAGTTTAAAATGAATTTGAAAATAGTCGTAAAAGCTCTTTCTAAGAACTCAGTTCTAGCCAACTCAAGGATCTACTGTACCCAGACATACCCACATATGGATTAAAGATGTTTATTGTTTTTAGAAACAGGGCTCAAATGGTTTAGTTACCCCAACCTTAAGGTACTTGAGTCTTGGTTTCTTAATTTATAAAAAATACGGTAAGATAGCCTTTGAAGTACATTTTATGGGGCTATTATGACAACCAACTGTTCAGCAACTGCCTTGTACCTAAGCAACTGTTAAATAAAGTATTTAATAGTTTCTACTATCATTATAACCCAAGCTAACCAAGTGTCACCTTGGTAGTATCATTAGCTCTATGAGAGCAACAGTCTGGATAAGTATTTGGTGGAGATAATGCAAAGCTAATCAGACACAAGTTGCAGGAGTTGTGTGATAACATAGGTGTTCTTTACAACGCTATTTCTAAGAGTCTAATATTTTGTTATGAAAAATTGATTGGCAAAAGTTGGGGAAAAGTGCTTAATAGCTACCATTCTGAAATAGATAAGAATAATGTGTATACAGTGTATATCAGGTACTATGCTATGTATTATATGTAAAACCCTTCATCAGCCTCACTACAATTCAAAATTATCATATATAAATGGATACAATTAAGCAACAAGGATAATGTATCTAGAAGATACTCAATAGAAATGGAATTATAACCTAGAATTATATCCCTTTAATGTCCATGCCCTTATAAACAAACTCTGCATGGGAACAGGAGAGGACCTACCAATCTTTCTTTAAAAATGGGAAATAAGGAAACATTAAAGAAAAGCAGCTATAAATTTTGTTTTCAAAATGTTTCAATAATGTGACATTCAATAACATTTACTCCCACAAAGTTAATACATCTTACTCAGGCGAGTTCTAATCTTAATGTTCCCTGCCTCTTAACATCTAACCTTTTTTTATTATTACTAACCCTTTTTATTATTACTAAGTGCTACAACTTTGGGCTGATTAATTGAGGTTTCAATTAATGGAGGTCGCATCTCTGCCATTTTCATTTCTTCATCAGAAGAAAGTTCTTCAGATTCCTAGTTTAAAGAAAAAGGGATAAATAAAAGAATTAAACTTTGGACTCTTTAAATGAATAAATATATCATAAAAACATCAAAAGGAAAACAAAGAAACTGTTAAGACCATGTATAAAAGTGCCTTTTAATGGTAATAGTTGACAAAACTGCGTGACTCAACTTTTTCAAGTGTAGCAATAAACCTACAGTAGTAGTGGAATAACATATTAAACTCCTCATGTATCATTTTTGGTGCTAAGCCTTATCAAGTATCTTAGTAGTTATACTAATGTGCCAGAGTGTGAGGTTACTGGCAAACAAAAAATGACCAAAACACAATCCTGTTTTTGAAAAATTCAACTTATGAAGTCCCTCAACAGAGCCTTTTCCTAATTGTTGAGTAGTCTCATAACTATATGGCTTCTACAATGGACTACTATTAATGTGAACTTAAAAAATTTCACGTATTTTGAAAACGAAATTGTGATTTTCCATGTTTATTTCCTGTAATATGCCAGTTGTTCCAGATTACCTGAGTAGTGTCAGCAAAGAAAATTACTTGTTAGTTATCAACTATTAAAAGAATATGGCATGCAGGAAATGAGATCTCTTGCCAGTTAAATCATTTCTACATACTAAGATAAAACTAAAGCAAATGCTTTACAAAACTTGCTCCCCATAAAAAGAAACAAACAAACAGTACTAAGGACCTTTATGTGTTGTAAGTACCATAATAAGGATATGAATAGTGGAGAGATCACTCAGCAATTAAGAGCACTTGTTGTCTTTCAGAGGACAAAGGTTTGTTTTCCAGCACGCCCACATGGTAGCTCTATTTCTTGGTGCACAAAAATACTATTTTAATAAAATAGTTTGCAATCTCTATTTATATCTTTATAATTTATTTTTATTTCTTGTGTATGACTGTTTTGTTTGAATATATGACTGTGTACTGTGTATATGTGATATCCATGGAGGTTAAAAGAGGTTGCTGAGCCTCTGGAACTGGAGTTAAGAGAGAACCAGAGCCACCATGAAGTTCCAGGTAGACATAATAGCTCAGACCTATATACCTAGCATGCAAGAGGCTAAGATAGGAGGAATATCACAAGTTATACTAGCTTAGTCTGCACAGTGAGCTCCAGACCATCTGGGCTACAGAGAGCTAGTCTCAAAAAATTGAGAGGTCTGTGTATGTTTAGCAGTCTCACTTACACCTGAGACATACGTTCAATAGAATACTATTCAGACACCATAGAGATAAGATGCAGCACTGAGAGATACCACAGTATGAACTTCAAGAGAATATGCCAAGTGAAGGAAACGATAAAAGACCAGTATTAAACCAGTAATTATTAAAAGATCAGTATTATTAATCCAGTAATAGGCAAATCTATACAGGCAAAGTACATACATACTAGTTGCTTAGAGTGCAGGGGGATGCAAAGCCTTAAGAGGGACAAAAAGTATGAAATTTCTTTTTCTTTTTGTGGCTATAAAAATATTCTACAAGTAACTGTGGTGATGGTTTTACAACTCTGTGAATTGTTTAAGCCACTGAATTATACACTTTGAATCAGTAAACTGTAGAATTTGAGCTATTTCTTTTTAAAAGGCCTCCTGCCTTAAAAGGAAACCTACAACTTTTACTTACTCAATAGTAGAAATTCTATCTAGGTTCTCAGACACTGAACAAGGGTAACATTCAATGATGAATGTTTACATAAGTTAAATGATTGGGTATACCCGTAACATAACAGACACTTTCCTTTCACGGTGCTGGGGATAGAATCCAGGGCCTTATACAAGCTGGGACAAGACTCTACCACTGATCTCATCTTCAATTTTCATTTTCATGTTACAGAAATAAAAGCAAGGACTGAGGATGCAAAAAATAGAACATGAGCCTATTATGTACAATGAACTGAACTTGATTCCCATTACTGCAAAAAATAAAAATATAAAAGCAACTTTAATTATTCACTTTATATAACACATCATAATCTAATTTATCTACTAGTCATTTACTTACAAAAAGAAAAAAATTAAATTTCAAGTGATGAGTGGTATTTTGGTAGTCTGACATTTCTCAAGGATACCTCAATAAAAATACTTGTTAGTATTTTCTTCAGTCATACTGTCAGGCTTCTATTGTTTACAGCAATGAAATTCTACATAGAAAACTCTCATGAGTATGTCAGAATGAAGTTATACCTCAAAAACATCATCATGGTTAACAATATGCTTCAGGTTCCCAGACAACTTCATATTTGCAGTCACTGGTAAATTTCCAGCATTGGTCTCAGCTTCAGACTCACTCATTTTCTGTACAGAATTCATGTACTTTTCTCTTTCATCAAGTTTGCTTTTTGTTGTAGTACTTTCTGAAGTCTACATAAAAGACAAAGATCTCATGTAAGTTTGTCTATTCTTGTATTAAATATTACATAAAATGATGTATCTATTTCCAATTCTAAATTAATACTAAAGAAACTATGAACATGTAAATTAGATTTACAGATAGAGAGACTTGATTATATTAAAGTACATCATTTACAAAAGTTACTTTCCTACGAGAAGACTGGAAGGCTGGTATGAGTGAGTCAGTTAGTTCGGCTTACTGACAAAGGAGAGATGGTAAGCCATTTTTGCCTGCTGTGGAATGTACAGTGGCTCTAATGGCATGACCCAACTTTTGTTTGGAGGTGGGGAGCACTAAGAAGAGTTCACTAAATAAATGTATAGCTTAAGAAATTTGTGAATGCTTTTGAAACATTCCAGGGAAGTATCAAATGTCTATAATATCAATTAATTAAAAATTGAAATAAAGCACATCAGTATCATTAAAATAGGTGGGAAAGAATTTTGCAGAATAACTCTCTGATAATCATATCTTATTATTTGTCAGATTTTTTTTTTTAAAGACAAGGTTTCTCTGTGTAATCCTGGCTGTCCTGGAACTCACTTTGTAGACCAGGCTGGCTTTAAACTCAGAGATCTGCCTGCCTCTGCCTCTCAAGTGCTGGGATTAGAGGCGTGAGCCGCCACTGCCCAGCAGGCAGTGATTTTTTTAACAGCTATCTTGATATTATCTTGATATAAGATAAGCAATGGGGATTCAAAAAGTTCACGATTTAGGTTTCTGAAAACAAAACTACAAAATAGTATATAATTAAGATTATCATATTCATTATCTCAAAACCTTCAGGAAGCTGCCAACACTTTAGATCCTGACTTGGAACTGAGTTTTCTAACCTTCACACCCTTATCCTTATTTACAACTTGCTGATCTTCATGTTGTTTCAAATCTCTCCCAGACTCTTCATTAGTTTCTTCATCTTTTAATCTATGTACGATGGTTTGAACAGTCTTGACCATATTCTTAAGCTCATCTGGGTACGGTGTTGGATATCTCTTTAAGTTTCCCTCCTAGAGAAATAAGAGAAAGATGAAATACTATTATTTCTAACATCAATCTCAGAATTTAATGTATAATCCATCTGAACTGTGAAGACAGATGATGAGTTTTGAAAAAATATATTTTGTGTGTATACACACACACACACACACACACCACACACACACACACTTCAAATTAGGCTGTTTTGTTTATTTTCTTTCTCCCAGTGCTCTGGGCCTTTACATGACGACAAGAGCTCCAAAAGTGAGCTCTATCTCTCCCTGAAATATACCTTGTAATGACAGATTTATATTGACCTCAAATTTTTTTGTAGTGAAATAATTTGGATTAGTAAGTACTTTTAGGGTAAGCAGTGAATCCAATACTTTTCTGTAACCACAAACAGCATAATAGGTATACAGTGCCAACACTAGTCAATACATTTGAAATAAAAGCTAACGGACTCACCCTGGGAGGTGCCTCTCTTTCATCTTTGTCTTCATCACATTCAAATGCCACTTGAGCCCGCTGTTTTCTCTGTTCTTCCCACAAGGCAGGATTAAAACTTTCATTATCTGATATGAACATAACTAGAGGAAAGTAAAATAAAAGCTACTATATTTTACAATAACCACAGAAAACTATTGCTCATAATCATTATAAAAACAAGTCTAAGTGCATGCCTTTAATTCCAGCACTCAGAAGCAGAGGCAGGTGGGTATTTGTAAGTTTGAAACCAGCCTGGTCTACACAAAGAAACTCTGTCTTAGAAAAAAATAAATAAATAAAACCCAGAAACAAACAAATGAAAACAAGTCTATGGCAGTTAAAACTGGTCCAGAACAACAGCAACAAATTCCAGGTAAGAAACAGGCTTTGGCTTTAAGATTTCTTCACCACAGCCAGTGTAACTTTTATTTCTTAGAAGCTGATTTGGTTTTTGTTCCTAGAAGGATTCATGAAGTTGCCAATTTAAACACTGCAAATACATAGGTTTTGTGTAGGACCCTAAAAATTGAAGACAATAAGGCTACTATATCTTTCAATTTTAGAATTTGGTTTATCATTTATTCTATTTTAGAATTCTGTTTAGCATTAATAAATAGCTCAACATGATGGAGGGATAAAAGAGTTCAATGGTAGAATGAGCTATTTTATTATAAAATAAAATTAATTACTTTGGTAGCGATTATACACAATATAGATTACACTAAGTATACAAAATACATATTCTACATAAAAATGTAAGGAAACTTTATATTTAATGTAAACTCAATCATTCTTTATCCAATCAGATATATGATATTAAACTTCAAGGACTTCTATAGTTTTCTAGAGTAGCTTAAAGTAACTCATTCAACTAATATATATCACTTTATGAAATTATACAATACAAAATATTACAAACTGACAATTCTTACTAAAAATAAGAGAAATTATGGAATGGGAAAGTGAGGGCAAATGTTTCAATATGCCATACAAACACATGCATGCTCGTGCTCTCTCTCTCTCCTCTCTCTCTCTCTCACCACACACACACACACACACACACACACACACACACACCACACACACTGCCCCCCAAACTCTTAAGTTCCTAAACCATACAAACATGGAAACTGTGAGTATGTGTGGAAATATGACTTATGTCAGTCAGATCCTTGTTTGAGTTCTCTTTCCCTTTGTAAATTGCCATGTCCAGACTAAAAATGCCATAAAACAAAAGGAACAACAGGTCGGACATTTTGTGAATGCAGTTTTATTTCTTGTTGTGTGCTTTGTTTAAAGACAGGACATCCAGTTCCCTACCAGCTAAGGATAACCTCGAATCTCTGATCCTCTCACCTTCACTTTTAAATGCTGAGAATGTAACACAGAGCTTCCTGAATGCTAAAGACTCTACAACTGAATTACAAACCCAGACCATTGTGTGCTAGTTGTTGGTTTGTTGTGCTTATTTGTTTATTTGTTTTTTTTAAAAAGATTTCTTTACTTATATATTCTACATTATGAGTGCTCTATCTGCATCTACATCTGCGTGCCAGAAAAGGTATTAGAAGCCATTACAGATGGTTCTGAGACGCCATGTGGTTGCTGAAAACTGAACTCAGGACCTCCAGAAGAGAGTTATTAGCTTAGCCACCTCTCCAGCACAATGCACTAGTTTTCAAAACAGGGTTTCATGATAAAGTTCATGCTGCCTCTCTAATGTGCAATCCTCTGCTTGATTTTTTTTCTTGAATGTTGGGATTATAAATATGTTTTTGTTTTCATGACTAAGCTCAAGATTTTTATTCTAACTACTTTGTGAGTTGCTTAGTATTTACTTAATGGACTATTTTTGTTCAAACAAACCTGGACTATGGTTCATTGTTGATTTTTTTTTGTGGTGTCATTAGAAAGGTAGAGATGTATTTCAGTTGGTACAATGCCTCCCTGAGTTCAACTGCTAGCAGTAAATGAACCCATAAGCCAGGCAGAGGGCACTATGCCTGCAATCACAGCAATATGGAGTCCAAGGTGTGACATCAGATGTTCAAGTTCATCCTCACATACACAGTGAGTTGGAAGTCAACTAGGCCTACAGGAAACCCTGGCCCAGAAGATAAAAAGAGGTAACTAGAGCCAGGCAGTTTTCAATAATCTATTTCTAGGATTCATATAAGTAACTCACTTAGGTTTGGTAGTAATACACACACACACACACACACACACACACACACACACACCCTCTTGCCACTGAATCTTCCTTCTAAATATTAAGTCACATTGTTGGTAACTGCTCAGAGTTTTAGCCATCTTTCTTTTCTAACCTGCAAAGTCACTCTAGGTTTTACTTCCTTCTTAAAATGAAGCTTCCATTTCATGATACAGTAGTCATTACCACTGCCTTCAAATGCCCTTTCTCCAATACCAGAAGCAAATTTCTTCCATATCACTGTTTTACCTTCAGGTCACTATGGGGGGAAAATGTAATACAAATTCCCAGAGAGGCATTCCAGACTAATATTCCTCTATCATACTGTTTTCTACACTACCTATATTACATATATAACATGTACCTATATAAAATAGGTAACTTGGAAAATAATTAGGTATTTATTTCCTTCTCCCTGTTTAAAACTAACTCCACTAGGACAGGAATGGTGGTACACAGCTTGAACCCCCAGCACTCAGGAAGCAGTTGCAGTTGATTCACTACGAGTTTGAGGAACTCTAGGTCAGCCAGGGCTGGAAAGTGAAAAAACCCTTTCTCCAAAAGACCAAGTCCTCCACCTAGACTGAAACTTTCATTCCTATTCTCTCAAATGTCCTCACCATTATCTACTTTTGGAGTATAGAAGGGAAGGGGTTTTACTTAGTTCTATTAGCATCTGTTACATAGGTTGGCAAAACCAGAGTAAGCTCAATGTAAACCAAGTGTGTTTCTCTCAAGCTGGTGTAAAACTACAACCGAACAGTATCATTCACCATCCGATTCACTGGTTTCTTAGAAGTAATAAACAAAGATAAATATTTCTTTTACGTTCAAAGGAAACTCATCATCCTCTTGACAACACTACTGTCTCCCAAAGGCTCACATTTGAATAGTTGGTTCTTAAGTGGTACTACTTTGGAGTCTGAAATGTTAGGAGCTGGGTTGTGCAGGAAAAGCATGTCTTTAAAGGTAAGACCATGTCCCCAGCCACCTCCTCTGCTTCTGTGATGCCTTAACATGTACTTCTCTGGATCTACTTCTGTCTGCCTCATTAAGATAAAATGAGACCTCTGAAACTATGAACTAAGACAAACCTTTCTTCCTTTGTTTCTCCTGATTCTTTAGTCATAACAATGCAAAAGCCTGGCTGATACAGTAAGAACCTGTGAGAGTCCTATAAATAATATCAATACATAATATGATCAAATAATTATCCTTTTGGTAGTAAAGAATGTTAGTATTTATAAGAAATTAAATGATTTCTTAGTTCATAGAAGATAACATTTTAATGTTCTATTCATAGAATGACATACTATTTCAGTACAGGGCCATATAATAAAATATTTCTGTTGCTAGCACTCAAGAATAGGCTAGAAGTAGTCACCGACAGCATGTAAGTAACTGGCTGGTTCAAATGGAACTGCTCAAGTTACTTAAAGAAGAGGAAATAGAAGCTTAGCCATTTAACTTGCCACGGCATATTTTACGTTTATTTTATGTGTATGTATGTTTTACCTATATGTATGTCTGTGTACTATATGCATGCCTGGGGCCCACAGAGTCCAAAAGATGGATTGATCACCTTTTGAAGTTACCAACAGCTGTAAGCTGCCAAGTGGATGCTGAGGACAGAATCTGGGTCCACTGGAAAAATAGAAAATGTTCTTAACCACTGAACCATCTTTCCAGCCCCCTCATGGAATATCTGTTAAGACTAGCAATGAATTACACTTTTCTACTGAGTTAATTTCTAGTAACTTCAGACCATAGCTATTTTCACTGTCTTAAAGAAAGATAGAAAGATACATATATACATACATACATATATACACACATACAAGACATTTCAAGTATAATTTTAAAAATGTTATACACACATACAGAACAACATATGAATATATGAGGCTGAAGAGATTGTTCAGTGGTTAATGCTCTTCCAGAAGTTATGGCTCACAACAATCTATAAGGCAATCTGATGATCTCTTCTGATATATATTAGATATACTAGAAATAATTTGATCCTCGGTCTTCACACACTAATCCACAAGTACACAACTTGTGACCAGAATGAAATAATATATTCTCTCTTGCTGGGCAAAACTCAGGAAGTAACTTAGCAGTGACATATAGTCAAAGACTAGAGATTCACAGATGACCTTTATCTACTGTGTAGGTTTCAAGGGCATTATATACTTTAGTACAAATTTCTAATCACACAATGTTAACAAGCATTCCTAATATTTAGTTAAATACTATGTGAAATAAAGAAAGCTACAATTAATAACATTATAATGTAACTTAAAGAAAACACACCTCTAAGTACAACTCAGAGATGTTACTTATCATCTAACTATTCACTGAAAACTTTCTCATAAGTTTTCCAAACCCTCAATGAAATAATAAAAAGTTTTAGAGCTAAGAATTCTCTTGGTACTTAGCTAAGGAGAAGGGGAGAAAGTCATTTTCAATTCCTACCATCTTCAGTCCTTGGTTGCTGAGGGAACATATAATTAGTAAGCACCATTTTCTGAGTCTCTGAATCAGTTTCTTTTTGAAGAGGTATCAGAGGTTTGGACTGGGAAAAAAAAATAAATGGTTAATTTTTTAAAAACCTACAAAAATACATATTTAAAAATCCTTATAATTAACCATCACCAATTTTATAAAGTGTCAAGGTGCAAGCTAAAAAAACAAATTTGTGTATATATACAATATGAACACTCATTGAAACCACAGAGAAATCTAAAAAAATGCAACTTAAAATATTAGTAAAAGACAAATTGAACATATCCTAATTATCACAGAAAAAAATGTAAAAGATATCAATAAACCAAGACTATCTATGACCTATGAATTCTTTATTATACAGTAATTTTACTAATAGAGTTATAAAATACATTTTCCATATTATTTTCTGTCTCAGTATTTCCTTTTGCAAAAATACTTTTAGGGGAAAAATATTTACAAGGCTTAAACTAGTTATCTAAATATATATTCCAGTCAGCCACTAAGCAGACAGTAAGTTGAAAACTGCTTCTCTCTTACGCTCTGTCAACAGTACCCACGAGACACTTGTTGGAGGTACCAGGTATTTTAGACTTTGTTCTTAGTATCTTCTTTCTAATGGCTAACAAATAGTGTCAATTCCTACTTTAAATGTGCATACTTAAAATTCTACCAGTAACAGCCTTAAGTGATTCCATGTAGATAGGAACTACCCAGTCTTCTATTTCCTTATCAGTCACTCTTTGGACAAACTCTTGTGAAAACATGTTTTCATCCTCAACTCTTACTCCCAAATATTTTAAAATTTTGTGGCCTCCATCTTGTTAAAAAATAAACTGTTCTATATTTTCAAATTCTGATCATTCTACTTAATTTTCTAAAATAATGAACTGGTAGCCTTACTCTTTCCTAAAGACCTGCTTTCTGGAAATCTCAAGTCCAAGCTGACTCTTCTTCATGCTTTGCTTCCCACAAGCACGACAGTGGTGACAGCACTTATAGTGCTTTGGCTCATCTCAGACTACGTTCAATAGAAACTTGCACTCCTGTTTACCATCAGCATCTGGTTCTTAAATTCAATCTCTTTCTTAGTCCCACCAATACCCTCCATGCTTTAATACCTATCATCCAGGAGAAGCTTAATTAAAATTTTAAAATATTACAAAAATTTGAAAACACTGAGCACAGACATAATTGTCACAAGTAGAAAAGAACACATTTGACTTCAAGGGACAGTATGATAAAAACAGAGAAAATTAATTTTTAAATGTTACATAAAATTATTTTCAGGATATATAGGTAAGCAATGCATAAAACATTAATAAAGTTTACATTTAGACTTTGATTCTTATCTCATTGTGATTACTAAAAGAAAATTTAAAATCTCCAAAATCTATCATCCTAAGCATGTCAGTCAGTCTGCATTCCCACCTTCTTACACAAATTATTACCACAGTCATAAGTAATAGTTCAGCTGTTGTTTAAGTATAAACAACACAGACAGACTTTTGGCCCAGTAGTTTCTTAGTATACAAAGAAGAAAAGACCCAGTAAACAGCATTATCAAAATTATCTAGTGCATTAAAAAAAAAAAAAAACAATTTCCTTGAAAGTATTTTGCTATTATTCTTTTATTACATGACCCACTGCATATACCAAACCAACACATTTAAAAATGGGTGAGTTGAATGGCATATGAATTAAACCTCATAAAATTTATCACTATTACTACTTATGAAGTACATAGACAGAGAAAATAATTTAATCAAACTTTTCTAGT
Organism: Mastomys natalensis; assembly: GCA_021653895.1. Classification (NCBI taxonomy): domain Eukaryota; kingdom Metazoa; phylum Chordata; class Mammalia; order Rodentia; family Muridae; genus Mastomys; species Mastomys natalensis. Next base: position 1,485,351 of record JAJTUV010000036.1, read on the forward strand.
TCCGTGAATGCCTAACTATTGATCTGTAATCTCATTTAATCTCAGATACTCACTCAGTTCTCTTGTCCTAACATTTAGGATGTCAGTATTCTTGCCCTAAATCTAAGAATCACTCATTCACCAAATACTTACTAACGGCATTTTAAAGCACTAAGCACTAGACACAGAAGGCAGCAAAACAAGTATCTACACTGATTTCTTGAGTCTGCAGTATACGAGAGGGATGATACACCTGACAAAGCTGGCTACTACAAAAGATGTAGTCACAGGCTAACAAGGTGTAAGGTACTAGAGAGCACAGAAGACTGGCATTCACTTACTACTTTGACAAACAGGATAGCATTTCTAAGAGATGAGGAGAGAAAATAAGGTAGGTACGGCAAAGAATGTTCTCAAAGAAAACTCATTTGGTAGAAAGAATGAATGTGTAAGGAGTAAAGAAATACCTATAGCATGACCGAGAGTTTGAGCCTATGATACGCAGAAAACCACCAACATAATGTAAGGAGGTCAGTGCAAGGATAAGACTGAGAGATGGTGTGAGTTACAGTATTAGGTAATAAGAGGCTAGGAGGGGAAAGCAGTAACACAGGAGGCAGAGACCCAGACAAGGTTATGTCAACATCTGAGTCAGCACCGTCCATTTTGTAATTATCCAGTAGCTATACTTTTTTTCTTTTTTTTTTAAGGCAAAAAGATGATCTAGTGCTTGGTTAGTATAGAGGAGGCTCTGGTTTGAGTCCTATTGGGGGTAGGGGGAAGCTGGCAAGACAGCATATGCCTATAATCTGAGCATCCCACATACCAAGACAAGAAGATTTTGAGTTCAAGGCCAGCCTGGGCTATATAGTAAGTTCTCAAGAAAAAAAGTGGGGGCAGGGAGAGCTCAAAAGAAAAATAATTTCAATAATGAACTCAGTTTTACCTTATTAAAAACATTCCATTTTTCATAGAATACAAAATAAAAATTATAAATGCAAATTTCACATTTTCCTGATCACCACAGGACAAAAATTTAGCATATAGTTAAATATATGGCATCTGACTTTGGATTAACACATATGATACTCCTGGGTTCTGCACTGAATAGGGAAGGTCTACATGAAATGACACACAAGGTATTATTCAATACTCCTGGGAACTCAGTGATAAACTGGACTGTTGTACAGTAATGGTAGTAAAGACTGCATTCCTGTGTCTGACTCCATAAAACATTTCTCACTGAGCTAAGGATCCCAGGAAACATTTGGGGCAGAAAATGGTATGTGTTTTAGGGGGAGCTGAATCTGAGATATCTAGGTATCAATATTGGATAGATACTATGATTCAGACACAGGTAGTAGGCTAAAGATATTGCTAGAAATAATGGTGATGTAGAAAGTAATTTGAGGATAGTTTACAGAAAATAAACCAGAGGGATGTCATTCTGTAAGCCACTGAGAGAAGAACCAGGCCTGAAAAGCAGACTGCAGAGTCATCGAGTAAGCAGCAGAAGCAGGTGAGGACAACAGGCAACTCTCCAAATCCATCATTCTCACCTTGCCTGCTAGTCACCATGTCACCAAACTGCTCAGTTTTCATCTTTCAATTCTCTTTCATTTATTCCTTTTGTTAATATGTGGTAACATTTCATTTTAACCTGTCTTCTCAATAATCAAGATCTCCTTCCTGTGATGTCCTTCTCTTACACCTAGGTTGGCAGTTCTAGTCACAGACCAATCATGATGGCATACACCTTTAATCCCAGCATGCAAGAGGCATAGGCAAAGGGGCTGTGGGGTGGGGCCGGGGCAGAGGCAGAGGATCTCTATGAATTCATAGCCTGGTCTACATAAACAAATGGCAGGCAAGTCACAGCTGTACAGAGACTACCCCACCCGACCCCGCGCCCTGGTCTCAAAACACCAAGTAAAATAAATTATTTGTATCACAAAACTAAGCAAACTAGTATCGCTCCAACTCTGATTTTAGGACTGTCTCAAAATTAATCATAAAAATATTATTTCCTTTTCCAGTACTATTACAGATTTTTGCTTAATTACATCACTACAAATTTGCAATATTATTCTTAATAGTCAAGAAAAGAAATCAGTCTAATGGGCTGTAAAGACAGCTTAGAGGTTAACAGCTCTTACAGTTTGGTAACCTGG